>JAPJYX010000010.1:19705000-20905000 GCA_030503985.1 Himalopsyche tibetana | reverse complement strand
AACGAAACCGGTCTTGATCATATTAAATAAAAGTGAAATTAATAGAAATGAGTATTTTATTTTTTAGAATATAATGCCTTTCCAACAAGTATTGACAGTGAACACTATAAAGGTTAAAACGATATGGCAAGCCGACTGAAACATTAAGCAAATTCAAGGCTTGGCAAACATTATATCGACTGTGGAAAGGAAAAAGGACGTAACCCACACATATCAAATTATACAGGAGGCGCTAAAAACGTGTTTTGATGATTTTGTGACATATGCAAATTATGAATTATACACAACCTTGAAGTTCACGGATACTTCTAAACTGGTGTTTAATTGACATAACCTAATATTAATTAAATAAATTGTCTCGGAAAACTTTTATTTCAGTGATTTTTCTTGGTTTTAATTTTTTACAAGGTCATCGTTGTCAAACTTAAAAGCTAAATTTAGATACTTATTCGGCATTTTCAGCTTCCATTCTTTTGATAGAATGTGTGACAAGTTGTACACATTGTGATTATCGAAAAAAGCTATTTTGGAAAATTTAAGGTTACGTCCTTTTTCCTTTCCGCAGTCGATATGTAAGTACGTTACACGAAAATACAGAGTTCGAAAAAATGTTTCTTCTCACTTTAGCTATAATCTAATATAGAGATTCATTGAAAGCTTCAAAACATCAATGGGGATGATGGGCGTCAGTTGAATACTTCCAAACTGTTTGCCAAATTCAGTACAGTTCACCCATCACCAGTATAACCTATGTATGTCAGCATCATATCGATCATTCCTTCATTATACTGTTTGATTTCAACCGTTATAAACGAAGGCTGCAACAGTTTAGGAACTTCAGTTGATTACCATCAGCTAAAACACGCTGCCTTAATAAAAATGAATTCATCACACATTCTTTATCTCATAAAGTATTGATTTAGCAATAAGTGTGTAAAATTTTAATTAGGTACATAATAAAAAAAACAGCAAATCGTCTGACGTTATAAAGAATTGCTGGTTATATTTTAAGTTATCTGACATTAAAACACACCTTGGTGTATCGAAATAGGCCTTAAAAAAGTGCTAGCCTTCATTCCTTAATGGGAACTATCCAAACATGGTGGATTTTATTATTTTCCTGTTATCTTTTACTACAGAAATGCATCTTTGGAAATGCTTTGATAGCAAATATATCTGCAAGAACAACAAATTGCAATCTCCTAACACGGCCGCTAAATAAATAAATGTTTATACCTACTTCTCGTGGATAAACTTAAGTATGAAGCAAGAATAAAACTGAACGCAAGAAAGGTTTGGTTTGAAAACTTATTAAAAATCTAATATGATGTAACTCGCAGAAATGTTTAAAATTAATAATTCTATTATGTGTGCATAATAACTTTATAAAGTATGGAATTTTTAAAGATACTAGAACCAATTACGCAAATTTTTGGAATAATATCACAGCTTAGCATATATGCATACAATTAATCTGTAGACTAGCGGCTAGAATTGCGCTTATTGATTTTAATATTTCGGGTTCTGTTAATGGAAAAGCTAACATCAAATAACAATATCAAAATAACACTGCATTCAGCGTTGGATTCAAGCCATCGTCAGAACTAGGCACGTCAGAATTATGGCATCGTCAGAACTATGAAACAGGTGGCGTGAAGCCGAAATAGCTATCAACTAACAAAACATATTTTTTGTGGAACCAAGTAGTGTTATTTTGATCTTATTACAGTGGAGTTCTACAAAGCCAATGTTGATCTCTGACGATTTACACATGATTCGAACATTAGAGTCGAGCATCGAGTTTGAAAACCCCCGCTTACACGTCCTGGGTTGGAGCGCATTCCAATACATATATTCATATGATAAATTAAAAAATGAACCCTAATTACCCGGCAAATAAATTACACATGGGATATTTAGATAATATAATAAGAACGTATATCAAAACAAGATATCGGTTTGCATGAAGTATATAGTATATGGAGTAGTTGTATTAAACGATGTGAAAAACTATACAATTTTAAATAAATTTATAAAACATATACGTAACTTTATTAGCAGCTGATTATTTGTTTCATTCTCCATTATTTTAATTTGTAATTGATTTTATTTTACGTAATCTGTGTTAATACACATATCAGTATAAATAATGAAATTATAATAATTTAAATTATCCGACTCCAGCTTTAAAAAAAAAACGACTTCGAATTGATTTTTTCAAATATTTCCGTTAAATTGACTTATCTGTTACTCATCAGATCACTCTAGATCAGCCATATTCAACATTTTTTTCCTCCGGGCCGCATTCCGATATTTGCTTCTCTACGTGGGCCGCAACATATTTATGGTGATACTCCGTTTTTTAATACTTTTTCCCAAGATATCTCCAAAACTTCTTTTTTTTAGCTCACCGAGGAATATGAAATCCTCGATTTGGTATACCTTTTCCCAAGATATCTTCAAAACTCTTTTTTTTAGCTCAGCAATGGAGGGCTTACTGGGCCGCACATTTAGGCTTACTGGGCCGCAGGTTAAGTATGGCTGCTCTAGATACTAGAATAGATTCTAGTAGATTTCAATAATCGATATGACGAATACACTAATAATTTTTCAATATACTTAAATTATTTTTCTCCGGTTTTTCCGACTCGTGACTCCAAATCTGGAAAAACACCTGCGACCACAAATCTCAAAACCAACTCCGACTCCACATCTCTGATTATAAGGTATACAGAAAATGTTTGATTGTTCACCAAATGATGGAAGTGATATTTTTCAAATTTGTATGTTTCAGAAGGAATATTTGAAAACTTTTATTACGAATTACGATACATAGCAAATAGTATTTATTATCATTTTGATTAAGTAACAATTGAGTCCTATCATCTATTTTTCTTTACAAAGTACCTTCGATGACTGACAATGATATGGATGTCAATATGTCATTACCAATTAAAAAATGATTGAGGTCTAAGCCTGACGTTGTTTATGGCGTCATTTATATGGATAGTAATAATTTTAGACTAATAAAAAATAAGTCTGTACATCGAGAGCCGTTAAGAAAACACCATAAAAGGTAAGTTTATCAATGTGTTTTGCACGAGCCTCCAAAGAACAACATAAAACACTTCTCTGAGAAACTTCAATCGTCCATAGGTTTATGACAGTGCTGGTAAATTATTGAAAACCATCGGCATAGTTAAAGAATATTAATTATTGTCAGCTCTGTTTTTTTTCCATTATGGAGAATACGACAAACACGAGGTTGGGCCACTTTTCATGGGTTGTTGTAAAGGTCTGCAGGGATATCTTACCTTACGATGGCAATTGAGACCGACAAAAAAGCATAGTTTACACTGTTTGACGGCATTCTGATGACGCTTCCAAGGAATGACAAGTCTCTTCATTACAATGCAAGTTACTGTCGCATTTGATAGTGGATATTTGAGAGAGGTTTAACGTACCGATTAATGATCATATCAATGATGTCGAGAGTAAAAATGTGTCAATATTCTGTTAAAAATCTTTCACATTATACACTACAGTGGAACCTCGATTTTACGTTTTTCAAGGGACCGTAATAAATGAACGAATAATGCGGGAAACCGATAATGCGGGAAATCTTAAAATAATATTTAAAAAAATTATTAAATCTTCTTTATTTATGTAACTAAATGCAATGTAAAACTATTTGAGCGAAAAATAAATATTCTACAAAAACGGTCAATCGGGATAATAATTGGGACGGGACGATAATATTTAGATGATAGATCGAGGAAATCAGGGTATCATAAAGTGGAATTATTAAACATTGTTATGACGGGGTCTTGGCCGAGTAAAAAATAAACGATCCATGCAAAAAAACGAAGATAGTGAGAATGGTAGATCGGGATTCCACTGAAAAAACGCGAAACGAAATGCGAGACAAAATTATTTATGAAAAATATTCAACGAAAACGGACAATCGAGATAATATTTGTGACGGGACCAAAATATTTAAACGATAGATCGAGGAAAACGGTAAATCGGGGAACGATTAATGCGGGATTCTTTTACATTGTTCTTATAGGTGTTTGGCCGGGACTATGGAAAATAAACGATCCATGCGGGAAAACGAACAATGCGAGAACGGTAGATCGGGGTTCCACTGTATATAGTAAAGTAGCAAACATGTTACTTTGACTTATTGTCCAAATAATTTGTAAATAAAATTATGAAAATTTTAAACAACCTTGCAAAAGCACAGTTGCTTACATTTTTACGCTCCCCTTTGTAAAGTTACAGTAAGTGAAAGTTTAGAAGTGGTGTAAAGAATCATGGGCTGATATAAAGTCACCCTCTGTAGTATAATTGGTAACAGATTTGGCCTAGTGATCAGGTCGGCCCGTGTTTAATTTCCAGTGAGGTCACAAATACCTTACTGGGAATCGAACCTGGAAGAAAAGAGCAAAAATCTCTTCGCTTTACCGAGTAAATTATATGAGTAGAGTATATCATTGGCAAACCTTCCAAGACTACGGGATCCATCCGGTTAGTAGAAGAGACAGACAGGGTCAGGCTTTCTTGGTGCAGCAACATACATAATATTAAAACAATATAAACAATTTCACACCAAGTCCAAATTGTTAATCAAATATGAGGAACGGTTTCGCTCATTTGATAATGCTCTGATCTTTAATGAATACAATGGAATTAGTACAAAACGTATGCATTTTTATAATATTCTTCTGCGAATAATTAACAGTGAACATTGTAATTTACTATCAAATTGTGTTTTCTCTTCGATTTAACTGACTGTCGGGCAGGATAATGAATTGATTGTCAAAATCGAGGTCTTTGTTTGATTACCCCTGATGTATACCACATGTCAGCATTACCACGACCGGGTCGCGGCCAGATTTATAATGTCATGTAAATAATTTTCCCCGTCTAATCTTTTACACGCTACTAACTAATCTTTATCGCAAGTGCGGCGCACATTACGCTCGGCTTACACGCCACCACAGAGCAAAAATAAGGTGAGATCCTAGCCTAATATGAGAAAAACTCTGCTACATCTAAGTATACGGCGATTCGAAAGACTTTCACCGGAAATGATATAACAAACACTTCTATATTTATCATCATCTATATAAAAAAAGCTGCTGCGTGGCCGACTGGTTAACGTCATTGGTACGGATTCGAATTCTAGTACAGTGTTTTTATAATTGATTTTTCAATCGATTATTGTTCAATATTGATGTCTTAAATCCCCCCCCCCCTCCTGCTAACAGTATCATAAAAAGAGGGCGTATAAAGAGGAGCGATTAGCAAACGACTAGACCTGTCCTGGCCTTATTCTTTAGTTCCTCACTCTCGAATAGAGGTTGAGCAACTGAGTACCAAGCAGTTGTCGTATAATTTTTTCCATTGAAATAAATTCCATAATGAGTCCATATGCTCTAAATTAGGAAGGGATAGTTAAACAAAAAAAAATATAACACTGGTGTTTTTTGACACAATTTTACATAATTATATTAATTGATTTAGTTTTCGTTAAATTTAGACAAGTATTAACGATATAATTTTTTGTTTGAGTTTCATCGAAAGTATAAATGATTTTAAAGTATCAAATTATTTTTTCTATTAATGGAACAGTCCAAGTAACAAAATATTCCAGTTTAAGCTTTACACAACGATGTTAAAGCTATCGATAATTGAGTGCACTTAAAGTGCACTCATGAACTTGAACTGATGGTGCGTATGAATTTCTGATGACACCGAAAAGCGAAACCCAAGTCGTTAGTGACAAACCGTAAAGAAGTGTACAAAATTTGAATGCTTCAAATTTAATGTTTAAATTCCAAGCATGTTTACTCGGGATCTTAAATAGTATTATTATTAATATAAAATAGCCATATTCCACGTATTGTACATGGAATAATCTAAGTTATTTTAAATTAAAATGAACTTCTACAAAGTTACCGCCGAAAGTATTATTATTGTACATTTTTTTGTACGAATTTATTAATTTTTTGCAATGGTTTTGTCAAGTGCAAGCATTTTATAATAATTCAATGGTGAAATCTGTTATCAAAAAGATTATACACAATTTTCAAATTTGGACAAAAAAACACATATAGCCCAGTTAAAAGTGATTGTATAAAATAAATATTATAAATAAGTCAAAAAGTCATATTTTCCTTTATACATCCAGAATATCAGTCTCTTCAGTATATTCATGGAAAGTTTGTCAATAAATAATTGTCGCTTTTTGTGGTTTTGTTGTTAAGGCGCTGCCACAGTGATCAGGCCGACTTGTGTTCAATTCCCAGTAAGGTCAATGGCAAACTGATATTTATGTATATTAATTGACATCTTCTAGAGATCATCTAGTATGATTTTCTAAACTTAAAATATTTTGCGAAATGGGCTTAGCGAAATGTCTTATAAATACATATATTAACATATAAATATATTTGAATTATATAATAGCTTTTGGGTATGAAGAGCACCCTAGAATGGAGATATAATATAATTAGATTGAATAAATGAAATATGTACACATTTGTACTGATTCCCACATTTATTTAAAAATATCAGAACCAGTTTCGATCATGACAAGCATTATCAACCGATAAGATGTTACGGTGTTATTTATACAAATCAAAATAAAATAAATAAACCATTATTAATGAAAGGAATTTACAAATAAAGGTACAAAACATGAATAAGTGACACTAAATTGACTTAAATTAAAATGTTTAATCCATCTAAAAAGTAAATACGCTAAATATAATTAGGGTAAATTTACCTTAGGACCTTGCTTCATGCTCAAAGTGGTAAAATATAGATTTTTACGCACATAACCAATGCCAGGTAAACGGTTATTGCAAAGAAAAAAAATGAGAGATCAATATTTGCTCAGGACATACATACAAATTGAGATCGGTTACTTTGAATTTAGTTCTTAATGGTTTTCGCGTTATTATTACATCAAGTGTTAATTATTTGATATTCTTTCTATGCATTCTGTTAACTAACAGATCGTTCCGTTATTTATCGCCGCAAACAAGATAAATAGGGAAGATTCACACGCGATAGCCGACGATGAATCACGAGATGTTGCCGAGATGAGAGCGCCAAGATAATACCGTTCGCTTTCTGCTAAATTAGCCGGAATCACAATATCTGCCGATGGAGAGCAGCTTCCACTACCCCCCACGGGACACTGCGTTCGATTTACACATGTCTAAAGAAATTTAGACATTACATTGAAACTAAATGATATCATTTAAATCAATCATAACTATGTCTATACACAATAATGAACTGTTACAAGTGTCGTGTCTTATGGCGCAGTGGTTAGCGTTGTTGGCTTCCGTGTCGGATCTCACGGGTTTGTCCGAGTGCGAACAGCATTTTTTCGATAAATTTATCGATTTCTGTTCGAAGGCATGGGTGTTTGTGATGTCTAAAAATTCCCTCCCATCCTTTTCGATCCTTCAATAACTGGGTGTAGCGAGAGCGAATAGTTAATCAATAGTCCTGTCCAACGTTCCCTCTAAGCCGAAGGGTAAGCTGCGCGGAAATTTCAAAGGCTGCGCGTAGGTTGCGTGGAGGCTGCGCGGAACGATCAAATATTAATTGAGCAACTGTATTGTAGTGCGCGCCAACCCGGAATGAGTGAGCGTGGGCTTCCCAACTACTGCGCGGCCGCGCACGCGCGCAGCTTAGAGGGAAGGTTGGTCCTGTCTTAGCCTTATTATACTATTATACTATATACTATTCGGAAAAGAGAGATCGACAGTATTAAACAGTTTTTGTAGAAAAACATCTGTTGAGATATCTTCATCTACACTGGGAGCGGACATGGATAAAAAAGTTTAATAAATTCTACTTGTCATTAGAAAATAAATATACTTAATCAGGGATATATCGTCCAAAATTATAAATTATTACGATTCACCGTCATGTGCCGACACCAAAATATTGACTCCAGCGCAGCTTGAATAAAACCGAGTAATCAATCAAGATGAATATCGAAGCAGTTTGAAAATATACAAAAAATATAAATTATTACCAACTTGAAAATTTGAATATCTGGGGAAGTATGACAAGAGATACATAAATATCTGATCTAGCTATTGTTTAAGCTACAGGTGAAGTCTTGTTCTACAACATTCATAAGCAGTTGGTTCTTCACCATCACACCGTCATTTATTTACATAATTTTCAAAAAAATATTTTGGTACCATGTAGTTACCAAAGCTCAATGCCTGATCACGAGGTTCATATTTTTAATCATGCAACAGCACGCAATACACAAATTGAAAAGAGAAAAGTTATTTTATCTATATGTTTAACAGTTATATTTTTCTATGATCCGGAAACCAGGACCAGCGCTGCGTTTCCCGAATGCATACATTCACTGTGAACGGTCTGCAATACTCAACGCAATCACGTTTTTAGTATTTCAGACTATATAAAATAAGTGTATCCACAAGGTAATACAAAAACCGCGACTCTGGTGTTTACAAGTAAGTGGTTCGACTACGATTCCTATTGCGATTAAAGAAAAAGGTTGATAAATTTTTCGCTCATTGCGAGCATTGTGAACTGACCCTGATTTTTTAAATAAAGTGGAATAAAGTACAAAGGAATATTGTGTTTTTATTAATATAATGCCTTTCCATCAAGTATTGACAGTGAATACCCTAACTGTATGTGTACTATAATTTAGTTGAATAATTGTGCACATATGTATCATTTAAAAGTAATTATTAATATCGACACATTTGTTTTTTACTTTGAATAGTTTGCAGAATAATGAGTAAGTCACATACTATTTCTACCCGAAAATTAGCCATAACACAAGAGATGTAAAAGCCTTTGTGTTTGACCATGCGTTGAAGTTTCACGACACTTATGAAATATATTATAACCGAGTAGGGAATCCGAGCATTATTCTTCGTTTTTTGCACTTTATAGAAATAAAGATACGATAGTATGGTTTATATAGACCGCAGTATAATGAATTGTGAATAATATTTAATTTTATTCAATTGAAAGTGTATTCCAGTGTGTTTATTTTTAGCGAGGGTTATGATATTAGTCACAGGGTGCTTTATCAAGAGATCGATGCGACTTAAATCACACAATTGATTCTGGATATGTTACCCACTCCATACACCTGTCGTCAGGTATTTACATTCACGCCTCACCCGACGGGTGTCCGCAAAAACCGATAAAAGGCGTCCAACTAATAAAACATGATCAAACAAAATGGATGGCGGCAAGGGCAAAGCGATTTCATCGGACCTAAAATTAGGGATGGACTACGGCTAGTGGCTACGAAAGAAGACTCGGTACATTTTGAATGTAACTAAATACCGTATTGATATAATATGTATTTAAATAGACCAAATTGTGTACAACTCAAAAACCAAGCATGAAATGTTACTGCGGATGATAATTATGTTTTGGAACGCAATACAGAACACAGCCATGTAGGCAAGTGGTATTTTTTGTGTTTTCTTTGCTCGGATAAAGATTATAATCATTTTCATAGATTGACTAGATTTGTGTCCGCTAATATGGATGTCTATTGTCAAGGTTGGGTTTTTATTGGCACCCGCTTCCACAACCACTTTTGTGAGGAAAACTGGCAGGATTTAAAAAAAATGTGTAGCAAAATTAATTGTGTTTGAATTTTGTTATCAGGCAACCCGTAATATCAATTGTTTATTGTTTATTGTTAATGGTCTTAAATGGCAACATTGTTTTTCGATATCGATGTGATTTTTGTTTTTTTCTTCCTTGCTCTTTGGGATACCATCCACACCTGACGTGTGTTGGGAGACTTCCCAGTCTCTGGAGGATACTTCCAGAGACCTTTAGTTGTAAACTCACTTGCAGTTATTTTTTTTTTGTGGTTTTGTGTTTTTTTCCGAGATGAAAGAAATAATATTTTTCCATTTCGACGAAAATTAAATTCCATTTTGTTCTCTGCGCAGAGCTTAACGTCATTTTTTTTATTTTACATTTATAAAATCGTGTGAGCAAGCTAGGTTTGTAATAGTTATTGTGTATTGTAATAATTCAAAATTTTGTTGTTAAATATTCTATGTAATAAGTTCGTGATTGCAAATTTTCTTAAATAAACGTTTTCGTGATAGTAGGGCGATGTTTTGATTTAATAACTACCTACATGTGGACTCCAAGTTTAGGCCAGCGGTATTTGTCGTAATGACTTTTATTAGTGGGGATTTATTCTTGGGGTTTAACATCGTGAACAATAGTAGAAATTTCAAACAATAAATGAAACTCGCTCCGAAAATAAATCGCGAGTAATGTCACTATGTTGTTTTTCTTTCCAACCACTTTCTATCCGATTTTGAAAACAGTGCATTAAGCATGCCATTATTTAAATAATTTTATCAACTGTCTCTTATTTGTACCATTGAGAAAAAAAGAGGTCGATCGAATGTTTAACAATCAGTTTGTGCTAAGCGTCTTTATATTAATTAATATAAATACATGAAGTAAACATATAATATAAAATTTACGAAGTGAAGTCTGTAAAAATAAATAAAATTACATATTTATTTAATGTCACACTCTACCAGATGTTGCTGAAAAACAATATAGCAAATATTCTTTATTGCATTACTTATTTTTACTCTTATTTAATTACAAACTTCTGCAATATACTTCACTGTATTACATATTATATTCTATGAAAATAATCAAGATTCAGTTTTTATGGAAAATAATTTAAATAAATTTGAATACAGTGAGACGAAAAAAGTATTTTCATATTTTCTCTATTTTCTACATAGCTTTGATACACGTTTATTTTAAACGTCCTGAAGAAAACTGTATGTTTATCTGCTTCGTAAAAAAAAATATTGTTTGAAAAATATTAACATTTTCCTTGATGAGTGGTGAACGTTGTTGGTTTCAGTTACGGAGTTCACGGGTTCAAATGTGTAATTCTGTTTGAAGGCATATGTCTCTGTCATGTATAAAATTACCTTTAACCCATCCTATACTAAAATGGGGAATAGCGAGAGCGATATGCTAACCACTAGTTCTTCTTAAGCCATCCTATTTATCCGTACCATCTTCGGAGAAAAGAGTGGTTGAGCAAATAAGTAACATGCAGGTTTTGTAGGAATACATCAGTTAAGCCAAAATCTATTGGGAATCCATACGGTCTAAATTGGAATATGCCATAAAAGATTTTAAGTCTATAATTAGTTAAAATTAAATACAATCGCGATATCGACTGTGTATTAATATTGATGAAGCACATCTCTAGCACTGTCTTCGTTGACAATTCGTCGCTGGAGACGAGAAGATTTTTATTTGAGTCATGTCGAGCGCGACGGAAAAAAAACATGCAACACGTGTCGGTGTTTCTTTAGTGACAGGTAAAGGCAACGGCGATGTTTTATAGATTGATGTTTCCAATGTCTTGTATTGAATTTTAAATTCATCAACGACAACCTTTATTATCAAACGCTCATGTGATATCAGCAGACAATTCTTGTTATCGACCTCTGTAAATGATGTTATTTGAGCTGTTCTCAAATTACATAGGATCATAATGTAATTAATTTAGTTTCAATACGATATACAAAGGTTGTTTATTATAATTCTATACAATTTTTAAGTAAGAAGGACTGTTTAATTTGATTCAATCGTCAATTGGACCAATCGGACTAATTGTATATCATACGAAAAACGATAATGTTTATAAAACGTTTCGATAAAGCACCATGACCAAGTGTATATATATATTCTTCCACTTATAAGATGTTCTGTCAATTCTTAGCGGAAAGACATAAAACAACACTTCAGAACTAACTCCGACTTATTTCTTATAATTCAAGACCGGGTTCGTTCATCGTAAGTATTATCAAGCGAAATCGGTCCTAATCAATTGGGATTTTTTTTTTCAATTATTATATATTATAACACGGTTAAGTATTTAGTTCTTTCTACATTAAAAAAAAACAGTTGATAGATATTTCGGCGTATGCCTTCACCAGAAATATACACCGGCATATATGGCATACGCCAAAATAGCTATTGACTGATTAAAAAACATATATATAACTAAATACACCTTGCTATTTTTTTACCGTATTACAATGGAGTTCTACCAAGTTAATGCCAATTCAATCAATGAATTATATTATATTTTCTCGTTAGAGACTTATTCTCTAAATACTAGTATTGAGAGAATTTTTCGTTATTTTTCGTTATGCTAAAGAGTTGTACCAGGCATGCAGCCGATTCGTCAACAATTTGCCCATAAGTATCTATGGAAAAAAAGCTTTAAGCTTAAGTATCTATGGTAAAATTATTTTTAATCGATTTGAGTTCGAAGGCATTGTTGTCTGTGATATCTTAAATACCCATTCGTTTCTATAAACGGGGTGTAGCGAGAACCATCAGCTAACTGAGTCCTTTCTTAGCCACTCTCTCCGATAGGTTGAGCAACTGAATATTGAATATTACGCAGTTCTCGTATAACATTTTTTTTGGGAAGCCTTTAAAAAGGTGTCATTTGTTGTGTATTAGGAGTGGATATAATTATAATGAAGATCACAGTCAAACACTTTTGTAATTATTCTACATTCGTTCATTTGTCTACATTTTACATTCAATTATTGGTATTCACTTTTTATATAATTAATTTTAGACACAACTTCTTATGGCGGATAGTTAAGCATTTTCGTGCGACATATATTCGAAAGGTATTGATGATTGACCATACCTGTAAGAGATGTCATTGCGCCTGAGATAAGGTGTGAAGTTTTTATACTTAACTCGCAAGAATACCACACTTGATAAAGTCCATATAAAGCGATTCTATTACATTCAGCGACTTTTTAACAAGTAGGCAATAAAACATTCATTTGTGGTGTTTGGAAATAAATCAAAGGCTGCATTGAACACGTCCCAGCGATGTTGTATCTCCAGGACATTGTGAATTCAATGCACGTCCTAAAGAGTTAGGCGAAGAATCTAGAGATCTTGGCTGGATTATTAAATCCAGAGCAATAATTTATAGCCCAGGAAGATGTTTTGCTATTATTAATGAAGATAAATGTGTTTGCTGTACAATGGTAACTAATCATTAAATCGTAAACTAATGATTAAATATATGATACATTGTGTACGCGGTAAGATTATTTGGGAACGCAATTTGAAAATAAGAAATATTTTTTATCGTAGATCGCCATCAGATATCTTCTCAACAGTGGCGCATCTAGATATTGATTAGCCATACGTCGTAATTTAAGGTTTAATTATAAAATTCAATATCATACAAGGCATTACGGCTCATACGAATACGCTATGCCTTTGAATAAAAACCAAATGCAACGTTTTTAATCGATTCGAGATTCGGATTCGAGCCTTTGATCAGCGTAAACGTAGCCAGCGACGTTGACCACTGGATCACGTATGCGATCCTTATGAAGCTTAGCTCGACATAAGTTTTCTACGAGAACGGCTGTGGTCTAGTTAGTTAGTGCTTGCTCAACCGACCAGGTGGGTCTGTGTAGGGTCAATGTACAATTTAGATTTTTAAATTTAAATTTGAGACCTAAGACATGGGTGTTTGTGATGTCAATTTACCTCGAGTTTATCTCGAATGACTTACATTACTAAAAAATTTCATCGAGTTTTTTCTCGTATGATCTTTCAACATTATAAAATATTTGGTGCCAATGCACCAATGGTGCCAATAAGCTGTAATTCCAAATATTTTTTAATTAAAAAAAAAATACTCAGTTGTTAAACTTCTCTTTTTTCAACGTGAGTAGAGAATTGTGTAGTTAGTACAAACTATGTGTTTCATTTTTATAATTAAAATGCCGTTCTAAAAAGAGTTCACAATTACAATCATAAAAGTTAATATTATTTCTGCTGATTGTATTAACAAGATGTCCAGATGAATTGTATTCCTATTAATCAACGTTTGATGATCACTTTAATCAGTAGCGACCGGTCAATGTGGCATTTGATCAATGCACCCCTTGTATATGCAGGGGCGGCTATATTTCATGAAATAATATTCAAAAATAACATTTATACTATTCCCTCATTTTAAATTCAATAAAATAAAATATTTTTTTCTAAAATATTTAATATAGACAATAAATACATGAAGAATTTAAATGAGTGAATGGTATAAATGTTTCATGAAATATGACCGCCCCTGCATATACAAGGGGTGCATTGATCAAATGCCACATCGACCGGCCGCCACTGACTTTAATATTAGTTTACTCAAGTACTACATCATACAGTGAAACCCGAATTTTATTGTTCACATTTTGACTTGGTACAGATCTGAAATATTTTTATTTTGTTGATAAATGCCATTATTATTGTCTATTATCTATCACTACATTAACAAAAAAAGCTCCACGGTTACCAGTAGCACGTGTTTTGCGTTTCGGCCACGTATGGCATATTCCGAAGATGTTTTTTTAAATATTTAACAAATATTGCCAACGATTTACACGTGTTAATTATCTTACATCAAGACCCACGAATTACTATTGCGGATTATGATTCAGAATTATGAATTCACAGATTAAGGGCCGCATTAAGAATAAATTAAAAACGCGCTGCGTAGCGTTGACACAACTGGGGCGTTTCGACACGAGCCATATTTATGATCGACGAAATTATATCTTTCAACATTTAAGTTTTAGTTAGTTACGAGCTGTGGACACGGGGCGCAGCTGAGCTCACTTGATGGAAAATTATTTGTGCAAGAGTGCGTGCACGCGCCATTTTTTCGCTGTCTCAATGCGACAGTTTAAACTTTACGGTTTGCATTAAAATGTGAACCTTACACATAGTTCTCATGCTGGCAATATGACGTTGCATTAATTAAGCAATGGCTAGATTTCTTCACCTAACATTTCACAACAAAACAACGGTCTCGGTGTTGGATATTAGAGCAAATGAGGATTTCATTGAAAAATACACGTATCCTTTAAATAAATTTATGGTGAGTTATAATATGTCATGGTGTTCTTTCAATACCGTAATACCAGGTTTCTTAATATATTTTTTTTATCGATAATTCAGAATTGAAATATATTTGATCTATAAGAGAATCAATAATATCAGGCTTTGATTTATTTACTCGCACGGTATTGCAATCTCAATTAGTCGTATTAAGCTTTGTTTAAGCTTTTTTGTAAAACTGTATTTATATTTGCAAAACCGGTATTAAATATTAGCTAACAAAATACTGGTAATGATATGTTCATCCCGAACTAGAATTGTTTAATATTATCCGCGTTATATGAAGCAATTGAATTTAATTTGAAGAGAGTATGAATGCAAGTTAAGGGTAGGATTAATGGTAAACTAATCGCTCTTGATACATCTTATGTAAAGGATATGTTGGGCGGGAGGGAATTTCGGACACTGAAACACAAAAACTCATTGAAAAATCAAATTCACTTTTCCGGGTTTTGAGCTGATGAGCATCGCAACTGAAGCCAACGATGTTAACCACTCGACCATGAACCCGAAAATTTTATATGTTATTAAACATATGTGGTATAAACTAATACAGTTATGAACGGAAATAATTTGTTCGTTTGATTTTTTAAAAATCCATGTCTGTTCCCAATTTGGAAAATATGGCTTTCTATTGGAAGTATCTCAACATAACTATGTCTACGATAATTATTTGCTAATCAGTCGCTTAACCTCTCTTTTCCAAAGAGAGTAGTGGTAAGAATAGGGCGATAAGGCTAGGACTAACTAGTGGTTAACTAATCGCTTTCGCTAGGCCTAGTTATTGATTGATCGGAAGGGTCGGAAGGAATTTTAAGACATCACAAACACTCATGCCTTTAAACAGAAATCGATCGAAAAAATTCTGTTCGTACTGAGACTTGAAACCGTGAGATCCGGCACGGAAGCTAATAACGCTAACCAATGCGCCACAGGACCTGACTGAATGTTTAGCTATTTTAATATTTCTTCGCATAATCTTTAGATATATGCTGTAAATATCATGCCTTAGTCATCTCCAGCAAATCTGCAATTAACTCGTAAATGTGTTAGGAAAATATCATTCCTATGGCAAATATATAATAGATTCCGGCGGGCAGTGAGCATTTAAGCCATTTCCGTGGTCCAAATGAATCGAAATTGCAACGCGGCGGTCATAAATGCCAGTAGATATATACGGTGGATGCACTAAAGAAACTTGTCTTGTAATCAGAACCGCACGGCGATCGATAAAGTCCGTTATTAGGAGAGCATGAAAGGTATAACGACTTCACATAGTTACGACATGAGCGATACATAAGAGCAAACTCACAGTAGAATGAATGCGAGAGTGCTGGTTTTCTCATTTGCAAGTAACCACCCAAGCTAAATGCTGCGCGCCTGGTACTGTATAATTTGGTTGTGACTTATGGTTTGATGCAGATGTGCTAATGATACAAGTTTTCAGTTATACAACACACCATGATTACAACTATTTAGTTTTAATACGCTGGAAATAAGCAGTAACACTATCGTCTATAAGTTTCTCTCCAATTACTAAGGTTGGAAGATGTTTCTTCGAAAACAGCTATTCCTTCACGAATAAATTAATCCGTTACACTCAGCGGTGGGCTGCCAATACATTGAAAAAGGGCTCGCTTAATCTCAAAGTAATTCTCGGTGTTCAGGGGAAAGAGTTTATTTTTTTAATCACTCCTATGCGATTATATGCAATGTTTAAATAAGCAATCGATTGTTACTTAAAACACTTATATGTAACAATATACAATTTACCGTAAACTACTGTGTATACTGAAGCTGTCGTAGATAATATATAAGTCAGAAATTGCAGTTATGAACTAGTAAATTAACAAGGGGCTTGCGCGAGCCCCTTCGAGCCCCCTCCAGCCCACTACTGGTTACAGTACTAACACGAAATAACATTTTTCAAGAATAAAAAAGTCGGAATAACCACCGAATAAAATATTTTTCAATTTGTAAATACGAGCATAATGTTTCTTTTAATTTCTTTTTCATAGCCGAATGTTTCGTCCTGAAGAGGGTACAGCATATTTACGTAATAACAATCGATATTGAAGTGTTTGAACTCCTGGAAAAACAATGGCAATGATTCGGCGGCTTAGTGTGACAAGGGCGAAATATTTATTTATGGTCTATTTTATCTTTTACTATTTATTACGTTAGTGTTATATTATTTGGGTACTGTAATTTTTCAAATAAACATTATTATAAAAGCAAAACTTTGATCTATTAACTGTATATTTTTCCGTAAATATAATATCGACTGTGGAAATGAAAAAGGACGTAACTCACACAAATTTTACAGGAGGCGATAAAAGCGTGTTTTGATGATTTTGTGACATATGCAAATAATGAATTATACACAACCTTGAAGTACACGGATACTTCTAAACTGGTGTTTAATTGACATAATCTAATATTAATTAAAGAAATTGTCTCGGAAAACCCATTATTTCAGTGATTTTTCTTGGTTTTAACTTTTTACAAGGTCATCTTTTTCAAACTTAAAAGCTCAATCTAGATAATAATTCGGCATTTTCAACTTCCATCCTTTTGATAGAATGTGTGGCAAGTTGTATACATTCTGATTGTCGAAAAAAAGCTGTTTTGGAAAATTGAGGGTTACAAAATCACAAAAACTGTTTCTGGGTTTTTTTCCAAACAAAAAATATGTTACGTGACGTTAACCACTGTGACATGGACTCGACATTTATTATATGTAGTCCACCAATATATAACTATAGTATCTCGAATAATATAATCTGCATATTTACTTCGGGACGAGTATGGTTTCAAACGATATCACAAATTTGCAGAATGTCCTTAATATTAATAAACCAGCAATGCAGATATATCGTATTTTGCAGTAACAGTGTAATAAAAATGAAAGGCTTGAAATAATTGATGACTCAATGATGTAGAATTGTTTATGTGTTTGCAAGGATGTAGATAATTCTGTAAGCGTCGTAAAATTAATTTATTTGTCTAGAATGTCTAGATTATGACAGCATGCACGTTTATATAAGTAGAACATTTGTTTTCATTAGGAATTGAAGGATACTATATAAGTCACTCAAAATTTATGTTGATTGGCTTTGATTGCCGTGTGGCAACAGTAAAAAGTTTTTCATTTTCTTGTGTCAAGTGTTCGAATTTACTTTAGATATACATATATTGAAGTCGATTGATAAACTTGTATTAAAATACATAAATGTATGTGATTTTTTTTATCCATTTATTGCCATCTTACTCAATCAAAATAAAAAAGAAACATGGATTAGAGAGAGAGTAACAAGTAGTCCAGTTTGCCTTCTAGTCCCACGATTTTATTACTAACCTGTGTTGCTTTTTTTTTGATACGGAAAGATGAGTAATTGTCATATAATATTTTCGTTGAAGACCGATAATATATGTTTTAGAATTTACAGGAAAGTGCGTACTAAGTTTAATGTTTTTCGCTAACTCAAAAATATCTTATGGATCTATTGTAAAAAAATATCGTGTTTTTGTAATAACAGATTCCTGTTCAAAAAAATTATCAATCTTTTGTAATGATTTTACATTTATTTTATATGACTGATCAGTTAATAATGCTCCTCCTGATCATATAAAATAAAAGTGGAATTACAGCAAAAGGGTGTTTTATTTTTTGAATATAATGCGTTTTCACCTCGACAGTGAACACATTCAAAGAAAACGATTTCTGCTTTACAAGGAATCATGTTACTCGACGTGTATAAAGAAATGATTTAATTTTGAAAAATTTAAATTATTACTGGTTTATATTTAAATAAGAATTTAGCAGATGGTTAAAGATAAGTAAAGCAGTGAGTTGAGACAATAGATTAATTTAAAGTCATTCAAATAATGCGTAAAAACTTTATTATGTTATGAAATGTAAAGTTACTCTGTGAAGAACGAGCTTTACATCTCGAAATGGTTGCATTTACCAAACGTCATCATAACAATATAATACGATATGCAATATTAGACATCAGAATGAGTGCACAATCAAGTTGCGCAACAAAGGTCAGACCCCAACGGCGATTTTGAATTAGTAAAAGCCACTTCTAACGGCTGGCCGTCTTGTCGTATTGACCCTTATTTTACCGAGTTAGAACTAGATTACATTACAATCAAGACAATCGCACAATTATAATTTATCATAATAGATATCAATTCACGCGAATGCTGAACTCGGGTACATTAAGTATTTCAAAAGAATAATTTAACTACACAACTTTTGTCAGTGCTAAGTGAACCACTTGAGGATGGACTAGTTTTATAAGCTTGTGTTGTAGCAGTTAATTTTTATTACCACACAATATATTATTACATATAACAGCTTGCGATATAACAGGCGGTGATTATAATGAATGAGAAAGTCCAAGATTGGCAATGAAAAATACTTATTCAAGTCAGTTCGATCGACGATCGGAGCGGTCGGTCATGCCAACTTGGTTACAACAAAGACGAATGCAAACATTGCGGTGCTGTAGAGACCAGAGCGTAGAAAAAGTAGATCGCAACTCACAGAAGCTTTAAAACTGTTCCTACGACACTCCTGAGTTACCACCCAATAAAAGCTGTATATTTAAGGCGAATGGTGGTGAGTAAACTTTCGGTAAACTTAAGTTGTTGATACATTGAATGGTCACATAGCAAAAAAGCAGGGGTGTGGAGTCAAACTGTTTTGACCGGAGTCGTACTCGAAAAAAAACTAATAACATCAATACTGATAGTATAGAAATCTTTAGGGTCAAAAGTGGCGCGATTGTATGCTACTAAGCCTAAATATTTAAAGTAGTGTTTTAGCTCAGGTTGAAGTCGTCTCATTTCTTGACGACTCTGCAGATATGCAGAAAATTCGCTTAGTCAAGATGAATTCTTCAGTTTACCGTGCTAACTCGCTTTCAATAGTTCAAAATTAAAAAAAGAAACATATTCAATGATTCAGTCAATTAAATCACGCATGCCATTGAAACGAATTATTTCGCAAAGTTTAAACATATGCACGACGCCATGAATGTTAGTTTTAATGTTTTTGTTTTTTAAAATACGATAACAAGGACTTTTTAATATTAAATTGAAGGTCATGATCACTCTACATAATATAACTGACGTGCTAGATAAAATATATGCTGATGGATTGAGAGGCGTCCCATTTTTCCCGTAAGCCTTCTATGTAGTAGGATGCTCGATAATGATGATTCTGCAGTATTTAATGAGTGTTTTTTTCATGAGAAAATTCATATTCATGAGCGCAAGCTTTGCACACATTGTTGTGTTGTGTAATCAATCAACAGAAATATAGATATCAGAAATGCGAGGAGATTGAAATAGTAAATGTAGCTAAATCTCGATGACTGGGCGTGTCACTGACTCACATAACAATGCATTTTATAATGGCCAGCTGACCCTAGATAGATCAGATAACAACTTATACAATGTGAAATGTTTTTAAGGTGACTGGGGAGAAAAAAAATATGTGAGGTCAATTTTGCAACATGTCGAAATAGCTGAGATAGTTTGTTGTATTCGAAAACTATAGATTGGTCAACGTCTATCACTTTATACAGGAACAACCAGTGGCTTGTATTCCTAATAGGTGTGCCAATAAAAGCTGAATTATTGAACATTTGCGCCCTTTTAACTATGTGGGAATTTATTAAATAGATCCAGACGTTATTAACATTAAGTGGAAAATTAAAGATGTCTTATTAATCACTTTGAAGATATTCACTGTCAATTCTTGGCGGAAAGGATATCTTATATATTTATATTAATCCCACATTTATTTGATATTATCAATACTGTTCCTACTCATCGCGAACATTTTAGAAACCCGGGTCGTTAGTGACAAAACTTGTATAAATATAAGATACATAATTTAAACGATTGAAATTTAATACTATATTGAGTCCAGAGAAATATTATAAAAAAATAAATTTAATTACTACCGCTGTCTGGCAAATACCATTGAATTGTTTTTATATGCGTGTCAAAGCGAAACAATCAGTGTTTGTTAAAAAAATTGGACCACTTTGCTTCATCCGTGTTATTTTTTAGTCATGGCAATAAAGGAATTATAAAAGTGTACAGTGTTTACAGCCATGAGCGTATGGGTGAATAATAACCGTATGGATGAAAAACATCTGGTAATGGATCAAGATCTCATTAATCAATGTATTATAGCATTTTAGGTGGCATTGTTTCTATTGTTTGATAGCTGTTGTGGAATAAAAAAAAGTGATTTAATAGTCTCGATGATAAGCAATATGTTGAATGACAACTGTAAAGCGGTAACTATATAATTAAAACGTAAGAATATCGGCCAAACAATTATTATATAAATGCTTTTGTTATTGAATGTCATAATTGATAAGGGCTCAACCCCTCGAGGCATTAGAATAATAATTGTTATTGTGTCTGCTAATGAAATTTATTGCTTTAATCTGAACACTAGATGCTGTGACCAATATTCTAGTTCGGATAATAACGTTACTAATCTAATGGAATCAAAGCATGTTGGTTACTTGAATGTTTATTAACGCAAAATCAATATTTAACTCTATTGTAATACAGAAAAAAACGCGGCATGGAGATGGTGTGATAAAAAAGAATTTTATTACGTAAATATTTTTTTATAATCCAAAAGATATTAATTATATCCAATAAATCCAGGTGTGATTGCAATCAAACATTTTTTTGAAAACTAAATCCTTCAAGCTTAATCGGAAAAGCAGGATATTTTAAATGTTTTTCTTTCGATGATTTAAAAAAAATAATGTCATTTTGCTTATTTTCGTAATCAAACCGATTAACAAATAACAATGCAAAAACATTCGAATTTTTATACCCTGGGTCAGGCGCGTAGTGGGTTGGAACTTGTTAGAAGAGAAAAATAATATTAATTTATTATAAAATTAAAAAAACTAAGCTTGATACGCGCAATTAAAAACAATATAATAACTAAATTTTAATCGTTCAAACTATGTACATTCTCACAGATTTTGTCACTAACGACCCGGGTTTCGCCTTTCGGCATCTTCAGACGTTCAAGTGCACAGATGAGTTTGAACTGACGCTTAATAAATGAATGTTTCGTGTTTATATAAGAAATAAATGTATCATTGAGTTTAAAGCCATTGCTGGCGAAAATGATAAGCTCATGGGAGTGCCCACAGATTTGAGTAGTAAGTAGTTTCAAGTATTATATTTATTTGTTTGTCGGCAAAGGTTTTACGATTATATTTATATAGGGTATAAAAGTGGAGATCCTGGTAGGTTTAATATTTCATTTACAATCGGAAGGAATCGGAACTAATTGCATACGTATTTGTAAATAACCCTAATATGGATGATAACCGCTCACTTTCACTACGCCCCTGCGTCAGATACATGGATAACGCATGTCGACCAGGAAAACCATATGGTTGATATTCAATTAACATGAATTATTTTGCAGAAAAAGAATGACCGAAGACTGTCTGAAATATCGATTTCATTGTATCCATTTAAGAGGTAGCAGAATGTTAAAGTAAAAATTATTCTCTCAGAATAGAAAAAGAATATTAATAAATATAACAAACATAATATGGCGTCATAAAAAAATCAGTAGATGATGCATGCTAACATGTAGAAACTTAACCTTTCAAATTAAATATAATCGGTGCTGCAAAAGTAATAAAATATTAATAACTATAAAATACGCATATCATGTGCTAATTGTAAGAATAATTTTGACCTTTAAAAATCATTGAATACAATAATATTTTACGATATATCCATAATGTATTATATTTGATTTCAGACTACTAGCAAATTCTGATAATTTCATAAAATAGTAACCGTTATTTTAATAGAGTATACATAAACTAATTTATCAGCTAGATATTTAACAGTTTTGAACAAAACATCAACCACAGAGCCTAATAATTAATGTACAAAAGATTTTTCCAAGTATCTATGGTCGAATTATGAATCTGTGTTGCAAATTTGATCAATACGATCGTAATTATATTATAGTACTGCTATAGAAACATACGATAAAAAATACGTTAGTTGGGCATTGATCGATATGGCAATTGACATTCAAATATTTTGAGCATGGTACTTTTAAATCAATCTGTTTTGTTTGGTGATTAATAACTCTTTTTGTAAGATAGTCAAAAAAGAAAAGCGAATAAAAAGTTTTCGAATATAGTTTGATATACAAAATAAAATTTAACCGTATGCATAGACCACGTGTGTTGCGGTTTTTTACTTGCTAATCGACGTCGGCCGGAATCGTGATGATTGTGTTTTATTTAAATATCGAAGGACAAAGCCAACAAAACAACGGGTTTATTGCCATAGTGAAAAATTCATATCTAACAATATGACTTTGAATATCTTTTTTAATTGTGGCAGATTTCTTACTCATGGAATTTTGTTAGAATATCATTAGTTGACATTTATTTGTATTCAAGAGGTAAAAGTTGCACTCTAGCGATTGGATGGATATGGGTTTATTATTATTGGATGGATAAGTCCTGGTATATTTAATGAAAGTTTCCATTTTTTTTAAATTGAATATAATTTTTTATACACTTTCTTCTTTACTGGTGATTTCCAGGCCTTTATAAAGAATGCTTATTTCCCAGTCACTAAATTTATATGGCGAAAAGTTCTTTAATTTTCGTCTTACTGATTTTTGTATGACTGCACAGGCCCGGCCCGCGGACCGGGCTCGGGCGGGTAAGCGCAATTGAGATTCGGGTTCGGGCCGGGCCCGGGTTAGGAATTTATTCTTCAGAAAAATATTTCAGACTATGTTCGTGTCATAAGTCAGCCATGGTGGTTTTAATTATTATCAGTTCTATAGAGAATCGTAAATTGTTGTAAATTTGTAAAATACGGGTTTTTTTTCGGACTGTGGAGTATAAATCCGGGTTTCGGGTCGGCTTCGGGTAAAACGTGTGGTATTAGACTCGGGCTCGGACCGGGTAATTTTGAAAAATTTCGGCCCGTGCAGACCTCTAGACTAGGAAAGGACAAAACCCCGAATTTTATTTTGTATTTTATAACTAAAGAATAAAAATCAATTTTTAGTTTATTCGTAAACCTTGCGATGTTTTGTCTGACGATGAACACAACAAATGGAATGATACATTTATCAGATTTAATTATACACAAAATTATTTTCAATTTAAATTTAAGATCTGGGACATGGTTGTGTGTACTGTCATTTCATCTTGAGCTGACTTTGGGTGACATACAAATTTTCATTTGAATTGACCCAACTGATTGTAAGGGTAAAATTTTTAGGACTAGAAGACAGCAGTCGCTGTGGCTGGAGGAATATGCAAAAGTGTTTGTATAGTTTTATTACGCAAGTATATGACAAGAATATTAATTGCAAAATAATACTTATTGATATGAAATAGTTTATTTAGTATTGAGCGATATTTACAAGTTAACAAGGATACAAGAAGAGGAATGGTTGTAAAAGGCGACCGACGTAGTTTGTCAGGTAGTACGCAATTGTTTCTCCTGTTGAACGCATCGTCGAATCTGATCAACTCGAGATCTATCAGCTGATTAAATTAAATGCAACTCAGCGGTCATAAACGTTTGGATACACGTAAACCGAATATCATAATAAAAAAGTACGTAGGTGAAGTAAGCATCTGATAATTATGATACGATAAACTGCTTTGCACGTGAAATCTTGTACGAAGCAGTTTATTGCAAGTCTTTGATATCATACGAATAATGATTTTAATTAACTGTAATATAATAAATTAAAATCGAATTTGAATTTGAATAGGGTTTGATGGACACTAAAAAGTTCTTTCAAAATAGATATACAAACATGTTAATTTTGTCTACCCTTGCTGCTTATTGTGAACATTACATTACAAATACAATAAAATATAAAATAATTTTATTCGCATTGATGTCATAAATGTCATAAATTGTGGAAAAACCTTTTATTTTTGTGTAAAAGCACAACGCTGAAGTTACTAAATTTAATATGGACGAATAATTAGATATTGAAATTCTATGATTAGTTTATTTTCTAGAATTCAGTTTACAAGACAGTAACGACTCAATTGATTTACATTATTTCTTTTAAAAATATTATTCTGATAAAATCAGTGAAATAAAATATTGTACAATTTTGATTTTGTTGAAATCAAATATAGTAAATGAAATATAATAGTCGATCTTAAGAAGTGAATGATTTGTAATAAACCTACATATTTTATTTAAAAATTAGACTTGTTTTATACATAATTCAAGTGTGGGAATTTATTTACAATCCAAAGAGCTATTTTTTTGTTGTTGAATAATGTTGTTAAGCTCAAACTTAGCATTGATATGTATTAATCTTTTTTCAGACAGTTGGTATATTAATTTTGTAAGCAGTCGTAAATCCAAAATAAATAAACTGAAATCTTTAAAAAGTATACAGTATGCGATACGTATTCACAATGTAAAATAAAATTGATAATATTGTTATTCCATATGTTGTGTATACATTAACACAACCAGTATAAGAAAAAAGTAATATATTCCATAAATTTGTCACCGAATACTCTGCAAAGAAAAATATAATCTTAACATTACTGACGTCGAGGTTGCCAACGAATGCAACTGATGATGGTTGTCAAGAAACACAGGAGCGACAGTTCATCCGTTTGTAAGCAGCCACCGCGCTGTAATTAATCAATGGAAAGTCATGTTGATTGGACAGTGAAACTAAACCTTCGATGCATAAAGCATTACTTGTCAGTGTCATTGTTTCAATATTTCAAATGGGGTTTCAGATGAAGTGAGAATAAAGTAATAATCGAGTCAAACTATTATATATATGTCTTTAAACACAATTATAAAAAAGCTATAAATCAATTTCTTATTTGTCCAGTAAAAAATTAATATGTTAGTAGGAGTCTCCATCAACAATAATATGATATTATGGTCAATTTTTTCTCACCAAAGAAGATTTTCAAAAAAATAAATAAGCGAGTAAACATAAACATCACGGAACGATAAATTAAATGAGAACTCATATTTAAACCAGGGCTGCGGAGTTGGAGTCTGAGTCGAACCGGAGTCGGAGAAATCGGATATTTTCTTAAATGATTCATAATTATGATTGGTAAATGTACTAGAATTATTCTAGTGACTATAATTAAACCGAAATTATTGAAAAAACCAATTCAGAGTCGGATTCGCTTTTTAATTTAAAGACAGAATCGGAGTAGTTTCTTTTTTATTTGTATCCACAGCCCTGATTTAAACACGGATAGAAAGAGGACCATGAAAATAATGTAAATAAAATAATGTATGTTTTTATATTAACTTCAAATTCCATTATAATGATCAAGAGGGTTTCGCTCATTGCGAGCATTAACAACATATTTTATAAATATAATGTCTTTTCACCAACTGTTACCAGGAAAGTATTAAATATTGACGTTTCTTTTACAAAAAGTATGTCGGAAATGCAATAATGATTGTTTAATATAACATATTTGTAAGAATGTAACGTTATAACAATATAACAGCGTTTCTCAAAACCACCCTGTGGTCCAGTATTTTTTATACAAAAATGAAAAGGAACCAGACTGAAGTCAAGAAGCTATGTTAAAAATGTTGTTTCTTGTTGAATTATAAATTTGTATCAAAATATGGTATAAACACTTTTCATATTCGTGGAAAACCAAACAATTGGTTATTCAATTTATTCTAGGAAAGCCAGTATTTGGCTTTCGAGGTTCTGCAGACGAAATTAAATTACCATAATACATATTTCTTATTTAATAAAAAATAGAAAATGTTTGTTTAGGTTGCAAATGTTATGACAACTTGATAACCTTCAATTTAAATGAAATATTTCTTTTCAGAGAACGTTGGTAAGAAACGGATTTTCCAGTAAACATCAACGTTGTTGATTAATACGATTTTTTTTTGCCTGAGTATCATATCAACTGTGGAAAAGAAAAGAGACGAAACCCACACATATCAAATTTTACAGGAGGCGCAAAAAACGTGATTTGATGATTTTGGGCCATATGCAAATTATTAATTATACACAAACCTGAAGTGCACGGAGACTTCTAAACTGGTGTTAAATTGACATAATCTAATGTTATCGAAAGAAATTGTCTAGGAAAAACCTTTATTTCAGTCTTTTTCAATGGTTTTATTTTTTTACAAACTTAAAAACTAAATTAAGTTAGATACTAATTCGGTATTTGCAGCTTGAATCCTTTTGATAGAACGTGTATCAAGTTTGGTACATTGTGATTATCGAAAAAAACTCTGTTTTGAAAAAACTGTGTGTTACGTCCTTCTTCCTTTCCACAGTCGATATAATCACGACATTTTTGTAATATTCCGTAATACATAATGAATTAATTATTAATAAACGACTATGGCCTTTGTAGTTATTAAATGATTTATTTAATTTAAATTAAACATCTTTTCAGCAAACATTGTTTGCAAATAAACAGTAAATCACTTCCATGCTACTATTTTCCAAAGAAACACATATCATTATATAGGTAAATTAATGCTCGGGCAACAACAAACCGCGTAACACTGTTATTTATTACAAACATATAATTCCAAGTATTTATTGTTGTGCATACAATCGGATCATATACAATATTTGTAATATATTCAATGATCTAAGATCGGTATCTGTACAATAATGATTTAACAAGTATGAAAACAAATACGATACTAGTCCTGTAGTTAGACGAGTTTGATAACAATACCGGCTATGATATTAATATGAACGTTCTTCCAAACGGTAATTCAGAATATAAAAGATAAATAATTATCTTACATTCATCGTTGCTATATATACAATATGAATGTGTAGAGTTAATTAACACACCTCGTTTCCGGGATATACATATTTTTTTAGACATCGTTTATAATTTAATGCAAAATAATTCGATGGTATTTAATAAAGGCTTGAGAATAAAAAGTTAAGAGCAACCTTTTAATACCAATGTGGAGAATATGGCCTCATAATAGAGGTATCTCGACAGAACTTTTTCTACGAGAATTATTTGTTACTCAGTCGCTCAACCTCTCTTTTCCAGAGAGAGTAGAAGGAAAAAGAAAGGACAGGACTAGGTGTTAACTAATCTCTCTTGTTACGCCCAGTTATTGAAGGATCGGAAGGAATTTTTAGACGTCACAAATAGGGTATGCGATCCCGGGATCCTGTCAAATTCTGTGATCTCGAAATCCCGAGATTGAGATAGTACCGATCCTGGGATTTCGGGATTGAAAAAATGAAATACGGAAGAGCTTAAAAAAAGATGTCGCGCTGTTATTTTTTGCAAATCTTGTGATTTTGAATTCGAAAATCCTCGAGACCTAAATAAAAAAAAAAACGTCCGACGCTTTTGAGAAATCCGCTGGTAAATAATGTTGTTAGAAAAATTCCATGATTTGAAAATCGCCGACCAAAAGTTTTCACAATTCCGAATCCCAATTTATACACGATTTTATATTGAGTGTTGAATCCTAATATTAAGGGGGGGGGGTTAAATACCGTACGTTTTAGGAGCACATGTATTGGACTGTGAAGTTAAACGGCATTTGAATCGAGTACAGGTATCATTACTGGTGACTACGTACTCATAAAATATAATAATGGTCGAGATCAAACATACGTATGACACTCGCAAAGAAGTCAAGCGCCGTAGCTGGAGTGTAGGGGTCAATAGTTTATTGTCTTTTCTATGACAAGCAGTTAAGTAAGCTGGTTGAAACCCGTAATATTTTGAATAACAGGCTGTCGAGTTAACTATTATATTTTAACAAGCATTGCTAATATGTAGCGTCTGGTTGTGTCAGATACGATAATTACAACGCCTAGTTAGAGAATACGTAAAACGCGATTAATGTTTAATAATATGTATACATATCGAATGTGGAAAGGAAAAAAGACTCGGAATCGGCGGTAACTTTGTGGAAGTTTATTTTAATATACAATAAAGTATGAAATAACTTAGATTATTCCTCGTATTGTGCTACAAATTGTGACACGTGTTTCGCCTCTTTTAGAGGCTTCTTCAGACAACTACTTTCGCAAATGCTTGCTTAAGTACGAATGCTTTTAATTTTAGAAATATATTTTCTAACGGTTCAACCCGTCCTAATTGATGCAACTCATTAGTTAATCATTTCTGAATGTAAATGTCATTTGTATTAATATTATCGTTTGTTTGTTTTTCCGTCATCCCCTTCTTGCCTCCCATTTTTATTTGATTTTTATTGTAATATATCAGAAAAGTAAAATTAAAATCATTCGCACTTAAGCAAGCATTTGCGAAAGTAGATTTCGGAGGATGCCTCTGAAAGAGGCGAAACACGTGTCACAGTTTGTAACACAATACGTGGAATAATCTAAGTTATTTTATTTTATATTAAAATGAACTTCCACAACGTTACCGCCGAATCCATCGAACGTTCTATCAAATTGATGTAAGCTGAAAATGGCGAATTAGTATTTAAATTGAGCTTTTCAGTTTGAAAAAGAAGGGCATGCAGAAATTGCAATCAGGAATAAAGACTTTCGAAATAAAATTCAATTCATATGAAGATAAAGTCAATTAAAACTAAATACTTTGCTATTTTTCACCATCGAAGTTCTACTAAGTTAATACTTAGTCAATCAATTTTCTATGAATGCTTTTTAAAAACAGGCATATACCGCTTATAAATGCATGAAGAATTTAACAATGAAAAACTTTCTTTGTTATTTATTAGGCATTGATTTCCCTCAGCCCTGCAAATCAATACGAACGGGTAATAAAAATGAAACTTTTACGGGCATAAAGTTGGTTTACATGGAAGTCATTACACTATCTCAATTAATGAGATATTCCCAGGTGAGTTAGGGCGACAAATCGAGCGCAGATGGTGTTGCCGCTATAGAAATAAATATCGCGCGCACAATAGCCGGCACAAAGTTGCCCGGATTCTAGAACAAAGTATCATGTATAATGCGATATGGAGCAGTTAAGTTAAATGGACTTATCTGTGTTGGCGCGCATTTGCGTGAAAGACGGTAGTCGCTTTGACAATGAGCATCCTTTGTCTTGGTCGTACCATATTCGAGCTCATGAAGCACCTACAAACCGCATTTCTGATATTATAACTAATTTGATATATTTTTTTACCGAATTAACTTTAAATAATTACTTTTTCAGAAAGATGTTAACATAGGAGAAAGAAAAATATATTTGAGGTCTAGTAAATAAAATATTATATACCATTGAAATGTATGTACAATGCGACATGTCGCGTGTATAATACGCGACATGTCGCATTGTATTTTCAGCATGGCCTATCTGGTTAGTTTGGATAAAATGACAACGCATTATTGTCTCACTTTTAAGGTGTTCACTGTCAATACTAGGTGGAATGGCACAATAATAAAAATAATAAAACATTTTTAGCATCTTTCCACATAAAATTTATTGGATCAGGACCAGTTTCGCTCATGGTGAGCATTGTCAACTGATAAGAAATACAATGAAACAGTGATATTTATACAAAAGTTATGTAAGAAAAACAAGGCATGACAAACAATTGGTATTACAACTAAGCAAATGAATTGAAGAAAAATAAACTATAAATAAAAATAGAAAATTTAAATTAACTTTGATTATTCCACGTATTGTGTAACTAACTGTGACACGTGTTTCAAATAATCAAAGTTAATTTAAATTTTCTATTAAAATGAACTTCCACAAAGTTACCGCCGAAACCATCGAAAGTATTATAAATAAAAAGTTGAAGACCGCTAAGCTGCATAATAGTTTAATAGTTTGCATTGCTTATAACATATGTTAATTTATTTTTGAAATTCGTGTACATTTTACGCTTGAAGGAAAGAGGTTTATAATAATTATTTGTATATTTTTTTTACATCGCGGTTCCCGGCACGTATCAATCGCAGAAAAAAAATCTGGTGTAAACATTTGCTTTTCTTTAATTCGTTTTCATCTCAAGATGTAAAACATTGATTTATGTATGCTAAACACATTACCATTTAACGAAGTCAGTATATATCTTTCCAAATTGCCGGCATATCACCGCGTTCTAGATCTTTAGTTCAATGTAGGAGATATAACCGATAAAATACCACATAATTGCATCAAATTCTTGTTAGTGTTCCCTGGTAAATAGCGTTTGCAATCAAAGTGCTCCGCTTCCACTAGGCCAGGTGGTCATTAATAACGACAAAAGCGCGATAAAGATGGTCAATCAACGCGGAGGCTTCATTCCAACTTTGAAGCTCTCGGATGCAAAAGCTGCATCGCGAAATCTGACATGCAGAAATGCACACGCCAGATCCGGATGTGAAAATGTTGCTCCTCGTATATCGTTGAAAGGAATTTGCACACTTTCGGGTTGTCTTATTAATTGAAAGTAATTATCCCTTATCTCATGTTATCGTGTTTTATACGATGCAAACACTAATAAATACAACATTACAAGTATAAAGATACATCAATTTCAATCCACGTAGGATTCCTTATCAAGCACCCGCAATCTTTATAGTTTTGCTACAGAATATAAATATGTCGTACTAGTACAATATTTACTTTAATGGAATACAATAAACTATTTTCTCGGCTCAATTTTGAACACCCAATCAATTAAAGTAATTACTCATTTCATATTAAAAGGCGGCGATAAACTGTCTCAAGAAATAATATACAAATTAAATATTCTTTTGACCAGTTTCCTTCCTATACTGTAGTAAGGCCAGCCACTTGTCATTGTTTTGTAAAGGTGTAGATAATTTTGTTTACTTATTACTAAACTTCTGATGGGGGGGGATCACAGAAAAAAACTATCAGGTAGTTTTCAATCATCCTATTTTGTAGTGATAGTATTACATCCCTTCTCTTATTGATGCGTAGATAGCGGACAAGAATAAATAACTAAATTGAAGGTAAAATGGAACCATACAGTATGTCTGAAAATGTTTATTAGAGATGTGAAACCAGTGTTTGACTCAATAAAACAACAAGGTGAGTAAAAATGCCTGCATGAAAAGTTGAATAGTAAATATGTATTTCGACAATGTACGTGAAAGTCAATCAAACAAATTAACTTCATAAAACCGTTGGATTTTTAAACATTAAATGTATCTCTGTTTTCTTTAAATCAATTTAATTTTTCCAATGCGGACATACAACATAATTGGATGTGAAATTTATGAATATACAAATTGTCAATAATTAATATATGTACAATAAACATGTCTGAGTATACAATCCCTCCCAGGATTAATATTTATAATGCACGGCGAGTTTTTCTCACGGCAGGAGTGACAGAGTGAAGAGGTAAGTAGACGAGGTTGAAAATTTGCGAGCGTATCTGCATGATGGAGGACGAAACAGAAGCGAAAGGCGATAGAAATGTAGAGCTTTTGGCACGTGATGAATTTAGAGCGGCATACGAGAAATAACCAGGGAAGATGCCAATCTACGTAATAACTATTGAGTTTATTTTTATTTTCCATATTCGGCGATAACTTTCAAGAATTTTATTTTGAATTATTTCGCGAGAAGCACTAATCCATATCAATTAAGTCTTAACACTTGTATGTAGTAAATTATTTTACTTGTATTATACAAAATAAACTGCTGGTGACATGCGATATAGTATGATAGGCAGTATGTTTCATAAATATATTAAGCTTGTATTTATCAGTATTTATAAAAGCACGATTAAAGTTAGGTTCCGTGCTTTATATCAGGCCAAAATTGTGATGAGTAAATTCGTTTTTTTTATCGTTATTGCGTTATGCAAGGCAGACGTGAAACAGCGACTGCATACACATACCGGGTGGTGGTGGAATAATCCAGCTAACGTATATTCAGTATTTTTATTAGATGGTCAGAATTCATATTGGATCGTCAGTATTTACCATCAAGGCTTGAATACAAAACCTAACCTAAGTATTTTTTTTGTAATCAAGGCTATTGACTGTATTTAAAAGAAATGCTAACCTTTCTTCTATGTTTATGCTATTTTTAATGTATTAAAGTAGAGTTTGTCGGAGCTTACTCAGTTGACTTCCTTGCCATTTTTTTTCTACTGTTTTAAATATTAAATTATATTGTTTTTTTCATCATTGTAAAAGTGTTAAATTTATAATTTGTCAATCTTATGCAGTGTTAAATAAATAAATTCTAGCAAAAAAATATATTTATAAGGATCATTTAAATATATTTTTAGTATCATAAATGGATATTATAATAAAACAATGGTATGGTTGTCATAGTGTTTATTTACAAACCTTTAATATGAAACGTGTTGTTTCGGAATGTAATATAATTGGCAACGATTTCATTTTTGAAAGACAATTTATACTCAAAAAAGTATTTTTGCACGTTTCGTGTGTCAAAACTACATTTTTTTATTGTACATAAGTAAGATACAATAATGCATCATTTGGTGAAAGAAATTTATGGTACCCTTGAAAATACGTGCAACCGATGAACTTTCCACTACGCTTCAATAGAAACTAAAACATCCAAGAAAGGTGAAATGTACGTACACTTGGTAGAGTGACCCCTTTCCCGCGCATATAAATCCGATTTTAATTGGTTGACTAGATTCGCGAATGGATATTTGATTACTCATCCGCTGGGGCCTTTCTTAGACCTTAGTCTCAGATCTCGGTTCATTAAGGTCTATGGCTCAGCGCATCATCAATCGAAGCTCTGGCATATTAAGAAAGCGACAGGCCACGTCGATCAGTCGACGGAGGAATTATTTAGCGAGCAATATGAGAAATAAAATGTTTATTGATAGTTGATACGATTTATTATTAACTTTGCCATGCATAAAAGCAATTTATTAAACAGCAGCATATCATTTATTTTATTATAATATTTCAATAGTTAAATATTTGTGGTAATCAGTGGCGACCGGTTAATGTGGCATTGAATTAATGCACCACTTGTATATGCAGGGGAGGTTATATTTAGGTTATATTTCAGGAAATAATATTCAAACATAACATTTATACCATTCACTCATTTTAAATTATTCATGTCGGCTAATTCCAATGCATTCAATAGTCTTGCGAAATTACACAGATAGCGAGTTGATCTAGACTTTTTAGAAGTAGAAGCTTTCCATTACTAACTGTATTTTTTAATTCAATTGAACGCATAGCAACCTTAAGAATTTTTTCAGAAACATATTTGGAAGGTTATTGCTACTCTTTTACGGGATGCACGCAGAATGAAAGGAAGCTAATACAACTGAGAATATAGAGATTCGCGTAAGTGAACTGAGAATAAAGAGATAATAACTGATTGCACTAAGGTAGTAATTTGAAACAATGCTTTACGAATAATCAAACGACTCTAGTTGAAAATAATCAACTTTTTGTATTCGAAGATCTTATAAACGCGTCTTTACCTAGAATAGTTTCATTCAGATGTGAGGGAAAGCTTCGCCATTAAGTATCCGTGTACTTAATAATGTGCCCGATTTGGGATTCATTAGAGAATAGACGAGACTGGAGATGCGTGTCTCTAGAGTCACGATTTACGGTGAATTGGAGCTTGTCTGACTTGATTCCTTTTCGAATATCTTTACCTACCACAAGTCAAATAAGGGAGTTGAATATGCTAATATCAATTGACAGTTTCACCAAAGCAAGTGAATACAATTGGGATTGAAGAATTATAGAAACAAAAGAAGAATTAAGTAATGTCATATGTCTAGTGTGAAATATAATGCTTATAAAGTTTGTATAGAAAATAATGTTTAATATAAGTATCACATTTAAACTTGTCATCAATTCACTGCATTATGTTTGACAGTTTAAAATATTTAATATCTTAAATACTGTGTGAGTCAAAATAAATAAGTAATTCTTCCCTTTTTTGTAACAAGTATATCCCAATCAAGACTGATGGGCCAAAATCTTTCTTCCAATTTAGTAAAATATGTCATGGTTGCCCATTATTGATTGATCTACTTCATGACAGAAGTGAGTTAAACTTTTGTTTATTTTATAAATACTAAAATATTAATTTAATTTTGACCAGATGCTTTGTTACGGTTGTTTAGAGCTAGATGTTTAAAATAAATACAGCCACTGAGAAGCAAAATCCGCCAAGTGGAATTTTGAAAAAAAACTAGTTAAACTACAAAAACAGTAAATAAAGGAGTTTAACAAATTTGCTACTTCACTTCTTAGGGGTTCAATTTAAGTATTGGGACTAGTGTAATGCCATTATGAATCGTTTTATTTCAGACACAAACAATTCACATTTAGATGGCGAGATATTAACATGATGGCACATAAGCTATTGTTTCAAATCCATATTTTTAAATATTTTCTTATTAAAACCAATGAAAAATTGTGTCAAATCCACCAAATCCTATCTGATTGATTCAAAAATCTGATATATTGTTGCTTTGCAGAATTTTCTGTCGTTGTATTTTTATATTTATAAATTCTTACTTACTTAAAAAGGGTAATTGAACAAATATGAGATAGCTAAGTATTTATTAAAAAAACGTTATATAAAGTTCAAGGTATATCTGAAGGACTCTATTATCAAGTCAACTGTTCATTAATGAATGCTAAGTAGTATTTATTATAATTGTATTTTTTTCAAATGCAGCATGTTCGTAAATCATTCTGTCTCCTTGACACTTAATCCCATGGAACAAAGCAGTTGTCATGGACCTTTCCGAACATTCTTAAACACAATCAAAGCCATACGAAGAAGGATTTTGATTAAAAAAATTACAAGCTCTATTTATTGACAAAAAAACGCTGTAATACTTTGTCGGTTCGTATCGCGAATGAAATTATTCGACAAATAATCACTTGTATTTCTTTATCCAATGAGTTTGTTTTGAATACTGTTTTTATGTGGTTGGATAAAAGGTGATATTTATATAGCCACTACTCAAATAAATGAGCATAAATAAAGCAAAGCTAACGCACATTTGTAATTATAATACATATATTATAATGAGACATACGTGACCATCTTTAACAAACAAACATACAAATTAACTGACTCGCTAAAAAAGCATCTGTGTTAAGAATGTTTAGATGCTTACTACGGAAATATTGCTGTAGGGTACTCGTTTGGTGTAAATGGGATATTAATTTTGAATCGTTCAAACTATGTACATTCTCACAAATTTTGTCACTAACGACCCGGGTTTCGCCTTTCGGCATCTTCAGGCATTCAAGTGCACGGATGAACTTGAACTGACGCTTAGCAAATAAAAGTTTCGTGCTTATATAAGATACAAATGCATCACCGAGTCCAAAGCCATTGCTGGCGAAAAGGATGAGCTCATGGGAATTCCAACAATTTGCAATGGGAAACTGCCTATCACCGTTGTTAGCTGAGTTTTATATGAACTATTTAGAAGATACAATTTTTAGAAACAAAACAGAAGCCAAACCTATAGTCTATTGGTTCCGATATGTAGACGATATTCTTTGCCTGTTTAATGGAACAGATAGACAAATAACTCACTTTCATAACTTTATAAATTCATTAGATAAAAATATTAAATTTACTCTAGAAGTCGGAGGCAAAAATATTAACTTTCTTGACTTAAATATTAACATTGAAAATCATTCTCACGAGTTTAAAATATTTCGGAAGCCAACATTCTCTGACACTGTAATCCATAAAAATTCAATGCACCCATTTTCTTATAAACTAGCCGCTTTTCATTCAGAAATACATAGACTTGTGAGTGTTCCTTTAAACGAAATAAACTTTAATATTGAATTGAAAATCATCAAACAAATCGCCATAAACAATGGATACGATATGTCTCTTATAGACAATCTTTTATCAAAAAAACAAGCTAAACTTGCAGAAAAAATGTTATTTAAAGGTATAGTGTCAAAGGACATAGATCATACTAGGTATTGGCGTAGAATCATTTTTTTAGGAAATACAAGTCTCAAAATTAAAAAACAGCTAGCTGATAGTGTTAGACCTGCTTTTTACTGTAAAAACTCTTTAGGCAAATTATTAATTAATAATAAAGATAAAATACATTACTTAAATAAATCCGGGATTTATAGATTGCAATGCTCTTGTTGTACAAAGTTTTATATCGGCAAAACAGAAAGAACATTGAACATCCGAGTTTTAGAACATATGGCAGCCTTTAGATTGAAAAAAGACACGTCTACTTTTGCTAATCACTTAATTTCGGAAGGACACGTGTTCAATCAGGAACAAGGGATAAAAATGTTACACCCAAATACGGACAGTCATAAGCTCTTTTTCCAAGAAATTTTAGAAATCAATAAAGCACAGTTGCAAAGTCTTCCGATTTTAAACGAAATAACAAATTTTCCCACATCTCCTCTTCTATACCCTATATAACCATAAAATCATATAATCATAAAACCTTTGCCGACAAACAGATTATATAATTCTTGAAACTGCTCACTACACAAATCTGTTGGAATTCCCATGAGCTCATCCTTTTCGCCAGCAATGGCTTTGGACTCGGTGATGCATTTGTATCTTATATAAGCACGAAACTTTTATTTGCTAAGCGTCAGTTCAAGTTCATCCGTGCACTTGAATGCCTGAAGATGCCGAAAGGCGAAACCCGGGTCGTTAGTGACAAAATTTGTGAGAATGTACATAGTTTGAACGATTCAAATTTAATATTGAAATTCCACCAAGCACCTTCAGTCGAAATCTTAAATTATGGGATATTAATGTTTAGTCGTCAGCGTTCAATTCAAGAAATCGCTAACAAAACACACTAAATTCTTTTTTAACATGATTTTGAAATAAAAGGATCCACTAAAAATAGCAAATACTTTTACACGAATTATTTTCTCTACCACGATTCCCAGGCACAAAAACACAGAAGTGGATAACGGATTTCTTAATAACAAAGCAGTAATAAAAAAATAAAAAGCTTGAACACATAAGACGTGTTAGACATTTCTAGCGATAAAAATGATTTATGTCTAGTCCCTCATAAAAGTCCCCGTGCATAATGAAGAAGCGATGAATAGTATTATTTTAACATGCTTAAAATACATATTATGAATAATATTTTGTGTAATTTAATTATTCGGTCTTCAATCTTTATTATTGCTTTTTTTACGCGATGTTTTACCATGGTGTTCTTTGTTCAAATAACACAGTTTTTTTTCAATTCAGGGAATCAATCTTCAATTCACGAGTTTTTTACACTGTTTTTTTACACGCACTTTTTTAGGGAAAGTATCTACCGTGTAAAAAATGAGTCGAGAGTAAATTTCTTTTCGGTGATATATGTTAATAAATATACATAGGTAGCACACGCGATATTTGAATATAACCAAGAGAGCCGTGTGTTTACTCAATATTTTATTTTGGATCAAAACACACCAAAAATTCGTGTGCTATTGGCGAGTCAATGTAATAATATGTCGCTGAGAGTCCGCAAGGAATGCAATGAATAAATATCAAATGAGCTGTTTATTATCGACGATCACACACCGTTTGATTATATCTCAGAGTTATTTGTTATACGCCTGAGCAGTGGCGTGGTCAGATACTGTCCAGATAACGCAAAAGTAATGAGCATTGTGTTATGATTATTTAAATTTGTCAAAAATGACCGATACATATTAATAAAAACATACAAGAGATATTACTAAAACATTATAGGGGAATACTGATTGAATTGTTATTGAAATAATTACAGTTGTAATGAATAAGCGAAGAAAATGACCAGCAATGTTCAGAGACAAAGAATAACAATTAATCCATTTAAACCACAGCTTTGTTACCATAAATTACGTTTGATGTGTTCGCTATCAATTCTTAGTGGAGACTATTCATAAAATACACACCTCTTGTATGAACTTATTGCAAACTATTTACTATCATTATCAACTGACAACTGATGAGTCAACGGTTCTGCTCCTAATAAATAATGTGAAATTTATATAAAAGTGTTTTATTTTTTTAATAAATCTTTAGGTATTTTGATTACCCGATCCTTTTAAATTCCGATAGAAGATGAAGCGGAGCTATGATCAACGGATTCTTATTGATAGTACAAGAAATAGTACATACTTTTGACACAGCCCTACATATTATATAACAGTAAAAAATGACCATAGTTAAAGAGTTTAAGATCTTACAAATAAAATCTTCTATTTTGTAATCAAGTTAAAAAATAATTAAGTAAGGAAAGGCAACTAAAAACAAAATTTAGAAGCTTAACCACAATTAGCGTTTTATTTTTATTTTTAGAGACAATCTATATATTAATAGTCGATAAGGAACGTTTGAGTGATTGTATGGTCGCGCGATTTCGCCTTTTCGATGACGTCAAGAATGATGGTCCCCGAGGTCTATTTCTTCTTCTGCGAAATATATTTGTTAGCAAACTTAAACATTTCAATTATTCTAAAAAATATATTATATACAATTTAAATACTGAAGGGCAGGGCTTTCGATATATGCCCCGAGGTCTATTTCTTCTTCTACGAAATATATTTGTAAGCAAACTTAAACATTTCAATTATTCTAAAAAATATATTATATACAATTTAAATACTGCAGAGCAGGGCTGTCGATATATGCCCCAATGAGTATTTCTTCTTCTACGAAATATATTTGTTAACATTCTCAACCATTTGAATTATTCTAAAAATGATAAAATATGAATACTGCAGGGCTGTCGATATTGGATATAGCAGCTCAGCAGTACAGCTCAATTATGATTTTTATTAATATATTTTATTATATCCGCTATTTGCATATTTTTTTTGCAGTCCCAATTAATAACGTTTAGATTTTCTGGCTTATTCAACAAATAGGTGTGTAATTTATTTTTCACGCCAGTAAATTTTCTGACTACTTAAAAATGCAATAAAAATCCCCCCCGTTAAGGTCAACGGGCTTACAGTTAGTTATTATTATTTTGTATTATGAATATTATAAGTTATTTTCATATTTATACTGCCAATTGTTTGTAAGTCTTTTCCTGTTTTGTATAAATAGCTTTGTGTCAAAATATATTCCTCTACCAGTTGAAAATACTCATGATGAGCGAAACCAAAAGAGTGTTTAATTATTTTTTATTATATGAATACTTATTACGAATATATTAAAAATAAATAATGCGCTGCAGAGCTGTTTCAAATGATATATTACTAACGCAAATAGAATTGGCTTTAAAGTATTATATTATGTTACCCCTAAAAAATCCTGTTCGCGGTGAACATCGATAACTATTCGATAGTATCGCGATGTTTTATCATTTGTTTATCGATATCACATCATATCGTATGAACCTGTAGTAAGGCTTGTGCTGGGTTTTCAGATATTTGATTGTAATCGGTCGGAGATATTTGTCTGCCTCTTGTTTTTTTTTTCTTGTCGTATTTCGTTTGAGATTCAAATTATTCGCGGTATCAGATAAGCGGGGTTGAAGTGATGGATAACCGGTGACACAGACAGATTTGACAAATTATAGAACACTGGAACAAAATAATAAAAAAAAAACGAGAGACCAAATTTGAATTTTAGTTTCGGATCGGTTAAAAATTATGTTCACTAAAATACCAGATTGTTGTTAAGAATATTGAAGATAAGAAAGCATTAGTCCAACATTGACTTAGTCCAGCATCACTTAGTACATCCTATGGATAGTACCCGACTGTAGTCCAGGACGCCGGAATCTAACTGGTCGAAATAAAAGGCAAACAGGATTGAGGATCTTCGGTGACTTCCGCAGCATGTGACCCAGCAAACTTCAAAGCCTCTCCTTAGCCACTGTAGTAACAAGGAACTGGTTGATGAAATGACGTCATCCCCTCGTATTTTCGGGTTATTTTTAATTATTTAAAGTTTACTTTATATTTAATCACAGACTTTTTTTAATGATATTACAGTTTTTGAATTCGGTAGTAATTTATTGTTAGTTATTTGAATATTTTCTTTCTGTTTTAAAAATACTGAATAATTTTAACTTATTTATTTTTAAAACATTTGATGGTTACCTTTTAGTCTTCGTGCGATGCGTTTATTTAAATTGAAATAGTCGTTAATAATTCAGTTTGTTTTTTTAATCTAGTAAGTTGCTTCAATTTATTCATCGTAAATAATCGATTCAGATATAAAGCACATCTCGCGAATTCAAAGGTGCTGGATTTAAATGAGAATTAATAATGGCATTTGTTGGTTTCGCCCACTCGGTGTGCACAGTGCGCAAGAATAACAGGGCGTCATGATGTGAGCAGTTCTCTTACTTACTGGAAGCAATTATAGATGTCCCACCAGAGATAACCGTCGCAATTATTTGACATTCGACGACACAGTAGCGGTGCGTGATACCCATGCTAGACAATTTTAATTATTTAAGTTGCACGATTCAAAATTATTTAATCAAATGTAAAAAATGCGATTTTAGGAATGAAATCTGAAGGTGATTATCGCAAATCATTGTACGTTCACTTGTCAAAAATATCAAATTTATTCATAAATATGTAATGATTATATTTACTTATATTTGAGGCTGTAAAAATTATCAAATATTTTTTTTTGGCTAGATAACATTCAGTTTTCTTTTTGAACTTTTAAAAACATATTTTTGATTCAGTGTTAAAAAAAAATAGATGGTACTTACCCGAAATTTCAAAACTTTTGTAGGTTTCATTCAGAAATATTGTAACAAAATTCGGAAAAATAATACGACATTTTTAAACATTATGTATTTTTTTAAAATTCATGGTCGTTGTATTAGAAAATTATACGACTATTAAAGGTGTTTAAACGTCATTATTAGGTGTTCAGTGAAGTTCAGTTGATTTTCCATTTTCAAAAAGCATCAGTTTATAAAATAACTGTAGTCATATTTTGAGCACAAGCATTAGGCAGTTATGGCAGAAAAAAATGCAAAAAAATAAAAATAAAATTAACATCACGCGATTCACAAAATATTTTCGACAGACAAAGTCCCATGTAAATATTATCAAAATAATGTATAGCTTCAATTCTTGGTGGAAAAACATTATAATTATTTAAAAAAAGACACATTTTTTTGTTCTAATTACACATTTTCTTAATAAAGATCTGGACCAGTTTAGCTAACCACGAGGATTATCAACTGATGATGATGCTCTTGATGAGTGATTTGGGTTGTGGTTTCATAAAAAAAAGTGTTTTATTTATTTCATATAAACTACTTGTTCAATACTAAGACATACGATCTTCAACTATAGTAGGCAAAATGCCGAAGATTTTTAAACTTTAAATACGTTAATTAACACCACTGAAAAACATAATGGCAAAGTATAATAATTAAATACCTCGGGGCATTAAAGTATGTATCAACATAGGGCATAGGCAAATAGTTGTGAATGGCGGCGGAGTGTGTGGGAGTCGTATGAGGAAGAAAGTCGCCGTCGAGCAGATCTTTCCGATCGATCTACGACGGGAATCGAACCCGGAACGATCAATTCCGCGGACGACTGTTGCTTATTTTCACCCGCGCTGTTAACAACAAATGACTGATCTGAAGATAACATACGAACAACGATACTGACACTAGTGATAATTATATTCATGTGCTTCAGAAGAAAGCAGGAAATGCCTGCATTATTGCAGAGGGTTAATTAATCGGTTTTGAAATGAATTGAATGTGAATTAATAACATGTCTTAATAAAAGGACAAGAAACGCTGAATACATTATTCTTTATAGATGATTCAGTCTACGTTGACTTCGTTGACTATGCTTACGGTACTCACGGGCTCTAATCCCAGTACGGCAGTTTTTATGCATTTCTGTTTGAAGGTAGGTCCAGAATTTCCTCCCACCCATCCGATTCTAAAAACGGGGCATAGCGAGTGCGATTAGCTAGCCACATAGCTTTGATCTTATATAACCTACACTCTTCAAGAAATAGAGGTTGAGCAACCGAGTATAAAACAGTTCTCATAGAATACTTTTGTTGATATAAGCTCGATTAGAAGTCCATTGGCGCCTTATTGGTATCGGGCATAGTTAAAAAATATATATTATTATTAACAGATGAAAAAAATAAAAGAGGACTTAAGTTCAAGGTTAATTGGAATGAAGAACGTTTCAAAATAATGATATTTTTATACTAAAAATATTGTATAAAATTGTAGCATACCAAATGTGGGACCCAAATTCTTAAATTGGACATGGGAGTCGTAAGTGAGAATATTAGTATTTTCAGTGACACATTCTTAAAATACTTTTTAATTACTATATATAACAGAACCTAGCCTACCGTAACTGTATCCACATATTATATATACAAAAGTAGTATCCGTTATTTATAATGTGGAAAAATCAGTTTTATTTCGAGAATTTTTTCCTTGAGTTTACCTGTCTACCACAAAAAAATATTTATTTTGTAATACAACTTTTTAAATCGATATATGGAACATTTTTTATATTAATTGGGTCAGTAAAAATATTAAAGTCTTTAATTGTGAGCTTTTAATAGTCTTGCTTAAGATAAAAGCATAGTATAAATTTCACAATGATTAATTTATTTCAATGCGGTAAGATATTTTCTAATGCACGAAGCCTATATTATGTAATAATATAAGGTTTGACTATATTTTTCTTCACAGATTTGTGTTTGATGGGTGAAATAGAACTTCTTAACTGGTAATCTGGAATTAAGTATTTACTTAAGAGGATATAGTACCTTTACGCCTGAAAACAGAGTAAATCGATCGTTTGCCATCGACGAAATCTCGTGAACCGTTCACTTAAAAATTTTTTTTTTTCAAATATTACATTTTCCAAACGCTTTTTTACACTATTACATTTTTTTTTTCATGAAAATAGTCATATTTTCAAGAATAAAAGGCAAAAAGTTCACAAAGAATTTTTCAACTGCTTTCGTTTTGATCATTTTTAGAGTTTATTGTAAGATACCGAAGTTTAATGTCTTAAAAAGAAATGCAGATAAAGGTTTGTTTAAGAAAGTGATTTGAGCAGAATTTCCAATTTATGTAATATAATGATTGTACATCTATTTGAAATGTACCATTTTTCCCACTTTTTCTGACTGATTTTTAAAGCATAATTGGATCGTAAATACTTCTAAAAAAAATTGGAATAATAAAACATTTTATTGTTTACATTTAAAAGCAAAAAAAAAATTTAAAAATTGTCATACCAATAAATAATAACTATTTTTCGGGGATGTGTTTTTCTTGCCGTAAATTTCGCAGACCCAGTCAGTGTGAGAAAGACATTTGTACTGAGTGCACGTGTCACATATTACTCTGCATTAACTTAAAACACTGGTCATACAAATGAATCGAAGAAATGTATTTTTTATTTTGCGATAAAAAAGTTGTTGCGCAAAATAGCGGTTAGGGTTAGGGTTGCTCAATGCGCTTACAAATAATATTATTATTTATAATACAATAATGTCTTTTCCAATAGCGATTATTTTAAAGACCAGTATTTAGCTTAATGGATAAGCATTTTGAAATATTTATTTGGCAATGCTTTTAAAAAGAGATTCTATTCAATATAATAGTAGCAGTAGTTGAATAAAAAGATTTTTCACATTAGTAGTTTTGAATCATTTCTATATTTCAAAAGATTTTTGCTAAAAAAACAAAGTTCGTCATCTAAATCGAAAAAAAACTTGAAAATTATTGGATAAGGTAAGATATTAACAGTAAATATTTTTTAAGAATCATACGGATGGTAAACCATGTTTTTTTGCAACGTAGAGTTTTTATCAGGAATTTTTTAAATAATTTCATTTTAACTTATATATATGTGTACCATCAGATCATCTTTAGTCAGCCAAGTATGAAATGTTAATTCTTTTGACTATTTTGTTTACATACACATCATTAAATATATTTTTCAAAAAAAAATCGAGCCGCTCATTTTTCACGACTCCGGCCAAAATACCGCGACTCCGACTCCACAGCCCTGGTTTTTTTAATTGAATACATTTTTCTACCGTCAAACTTGTTTTTTTTAAGTTATAATTGAATAAAACAGAATGCTAGAAAATATTCGAAATTGATATATGACAAATATATATACATATGTATGGATACATAATAAACTTGTGAAATATATTAATTCATACATTTAAGTCATTTTTTGTACCACCCAACAAAGTTAGTCCGATGCAGCCGATATAACTTAACGACTTTAATTTATCTATTATATTAAATGATTGAAAACCATATTTTTTCGATAACTTACCAAATTATGTAACAATATTATACCTACAATACATTAATATTCAAATCAATCACATGGTTTGAATTACTTTTAATATTATTAGTATTATGTTTTTTTGTCACAGCCCTGAATGTCGAACTTGTATATTGGCGAGAGAAAAAAAGTTCCCAAACATTATACAAAAATACGAATATATTTATGCAATTGATATAAATTATACAAATAACTTTTTTTGATCAGGCATACTATTCATTTAGTTTCTTCCTTATTGAATTAGTGTTAGGCTATATAAAAACTTGAAGTAAAAATAAACACATCATAACATTTGGTTATGACTTTAAAGACATGCATGGATTATGAATATTTTCGATAGTTTCGGCATTCACTAAAGACAAAATCATTTTATAACAAATTAACAAATAAACTTTGTCATTCCACTAATTGTTTACAAATTGTAACACGTTTTGGGCTTTTTCGAGAAGCGTCTTCATACCAACTATCTTAAAGCTATTATTAGTTAATGAAATTTACCTTTATTCTAAGTAATCAGTGGAATAACTAAGTTTTCTGATAGCAAACATGTTTTTATTCCGTGAATTCAGTATATTTTTTTTTTTTTGAAAATGATTACAAATATCCTCCAAGATAGCTTAGATGTCCAACAAGAAATATAAGACATAGTTAATATAATTTTCGGAAAATCCACTGTCAGAACTATGGCGTGAACCAGAAATAACTATCAACTGAAATTTATATTTATTTTAGAACTCAATACTTTTTCCATTTTAATCTTATTATGTCAATATTTTTTATTCAACAGAATGTTTTTAACTGTATTCATATTAAAATCAATATCATAACAAATAGGTTATACAAAATTAAAAATAAAAACAAATTCTTTCAATATATTAGAGAAAGTTTGAGAAATTTGTATTGTATGGTTTATCTTGTTTATTTCTTTTATTATTTCGTTTGACAAAACACCGTCTCTGATTTACATTTATTAAATACGATGGCTTACTGTTGCTATCAATAACTCATATGTAGCATTATAAGTCATTTTCACGGTATATATAATTAACGCATTGTTTCAGTTACATATAATTTTTGCAACAGATATTTGGGGAAGTAAATTAGATTGTCAGTCTTTGCTACGAAGATAAAAAAGTACTTACTGATTTTCGTCAATAACAAATTGTTTTATATGAAAAACCCTTATTACTGTCTAAATATCCATCCGTGTGTTAGGTGGTATTGCTATTTTTGTAATGAAATATACAAATGTTTTGCTTGTTTTGATACTGTAAAAATACGTATTGTGGTGGTTACTTATTTAAGTCAGTGCAATATTTATGCTGTAGGTCAAATTTAAGTTTTGCAATCCTACTGAGTCGCCTTAAAGCACCTCTTTCTTTTAGAAATCAATATATGCAATCGAACTCTTATTTACGTTACTTTCTACAATACCCTGAACTATGAAGCAAAATACAGCTGGGGATTCAATTATAATAGTTATACAACTTCTAAGTATTCGTATAAAACTTTACTACAATTTATTATGCAGATTTTATCACATTGGGTAAAATAAAAGTAAACATTGATTATATCGCATTGAGAACAATTCTAAGGTTATTAATATTTGATTAAATCAAATCTTTAGTAGTAGTATACAGCAACTTGATTTAGACCACCAGACGTGTGAAAGTTTGTCATTAATATATTTAAGATTATTATCCGTCCGTAAACATGTTATTTTTTGTGCGTAGAGACATTCGCATCGTGTGTAGACATTTCGATTTATACAATATGTCAAATGACTATTGTTTTTAAAATGTCGGCGACTCTCAACATTTAAACTAAACTACTTTAGATTGCAGCATGTTTTAAAGACGAGCGACTTCTAAGTACTCTAAGTACTCTGTTATCATAGAGTTGACAATTAGTTTCATTGGTGACAGTTAGGGCTTCCAAACCGGTTTAAACCGAAACCGGTTAACCGGTTTATCGCATGTTTTGAAAAAAGCCGAAAACCGGTTTATTACACGCGGTTAACCGCGTTTTATTAAAAATACTCGTTTTCTTATTTTTCATTTTCTTTTTCAAAAAGAAAAATCCTTTACAATGAATTTACTGCAAATTTTATTAAAAACAATTTGCAACAACAATAACAACTGAGTAACAAGCAGTTCTCGTTAACAAATAATTGTTTGAGTCTATATGCTTTAAAGTGGGAGTGGAGACATAACATAAGCTAATATTATTGTATTCTACTATATTTATCTTTAAGCATTGGATGTCCTGTCTAGTCGATATGGTTAAAAAATAAATGCATTTATTTAAAGATCTTTCTCTTAATGAGTTTTATTATCAAGTTCTATTTTTTTTATTTGACATATTTTATCAGAAAATATTTGTCCACATTTGATATATATATATATATATATGTGTATATACCTTCTGTGTTCCAACTATAAGATTAACAGCTTAACGACCGTGGACGCGTATTTGAGTCTTTGAAAAACAAAGGTTGCTGGCCGGCGGACACATATATGCGTATAGGCGAAGTATCTGGAAGCTAAGAAAATTAAATTTTATAAAGATATCTCAATTTGCTTACTAATTATAGTGAATTTAGTAAAACTATATTTTTTGCGAATTTTTCGCAAAATTTTATTTCGCCAGGTGAAATTTTATATAAAAAAAACGTGCGGTCGTTAAGCTGTTAATATCGATTTTTCATTAAAATTTGAGCATTTAGGACAAATATTTTAAATTTTCCACAAATATTTTTTTTTGCATACCTACCTAATCAAAATACATTATATTTCGGTTTAAACCGGTTAACCGGTTTTATTGCCAGAAAAAAACCGAAAACCGGTTAGTTGGAAAGTCCGGTTAATTGGAAGCCCTAGTGACAGTATTATTGATAAATTTACGTTCGATTACTATATTTAACAAACCAATTTGCTCAAAAGTTTTTAAAAGTATTCACATTTCGATTAAATTTCATAACCTAACGTAGGTATCTCATACAAAATTACGCGATTACGAATATGGTATAATAATAAAATGTGTTTTCTGTTTAGTGCATGCGTTTCACATTTCAAAATCAGAGCTTAATTAAACGTTGCACATCTTAGACGCTAAAATTCATCATTAGTATGAAAGTGAAATAATATGTAACGAACAAAATGCAGGAACAGAATTCTTTCATACATCAAGAAATAGTTGTTTTTAAGCGTCTTTTATAAATGAGTACGGTTCACATCTCCATTGAATATCTTGTGTACAAAAGAATATTTGTAGAAATCAAAATAAGTTAGTTAAACCGTTTGGTATTAATTTTAGAAAATTATGTTTAGTATCTTGCTACACGTGTAACAGCAATACGGTCGAGGAATTATCGCATTACGGCATTAGATTTTACACTTCCAGTGGTAGTCAAGTTGTAGGAATGGCGATTATATATTATAATTATTTATATAATTATAAAATATTAATAAATATGCTATTTTGTTATATAGAATGTTTTGAATATTTAATATTTATAACATGCGGAGTGCTATCTACTAAATTGATAACAGGTTTTATATTCAGCTTTGAAACATAGTGAAATTATGATGATATCGAAATGTTCTAATTTTATTTTTAATGATTAGATGTCACGTATGATTTGTTTTTAAATTTCAATCGAAAATATCGTTTGGTTTAGAAGTTGTGTTGATTTTAAGAATGTAATATATTTGTGCGCTAATCACTAAAAAACGCCCGCTACAGGCTTGAGTCTATTTTTTGAAGCGCCCGACTAAGAAGTGTTAACTAAAGAATATCGGTTTTTTTTATGTTGGGCGATTATTTTGCAGACTAAATTGCCAGGACTAAGTTTATCGGTTATCTTAAAGAATAGCGTCGTGAAGCATTTGACGTTTAATCGAAATTGCCGCCAACACAGAAATCGTTCGTGAATTATTTGTTTTAATTAATTATAAAAATCTAAGAAGCGATTCTTTAAGATAACCGGTATATCATATAAAGGGGACATATTTTAATCAATTTAATTCATCTGTTCCTAGGTAACCAAGATACGTTAGTGCATTGAAACTTTATAATAATTCTTTAGGATAAAAATTTGTTGTGTAGATGTGATTACTGTTAATTACTTGAAAATGGTTCAATATTATAGGCTGCGCGGATTGAGTAGAAGATTTTTAATAATTATTATAGTATGTATAGTGCTATTATAGTTCAGCGATATGTTTTTTCATCATGAAGCGATATCTTAAATTATTATGTTATGTTAAAAAGAATCGTACTGGTTTATTGAGCACAGTTTGGGAAGTGATACTATGGTAAATATTGCGACAATACTTATGTACAATATGTTCTATACAACATATCGCATTATCAATCATATAAGTTGTGTTCAGTTGTGATAGTTTCGAGACAGTTATCTTTTCCATTAAGTAAAAGGAGACCGATAGAAAAAAAAACATAAATAGATGGTAATCAAGGAGTAGACACAATTGCCTTTTTTCAATGAGGCCGGACATGAACATGCGTAATTGCGATATGTTTCTTTACATGCATTTTATATAGATCAGAGGCGTCTAAATTTGAAACAGTACCTGACTTTTTTAATGCCATGCGCTATCATTTCTTATCAGGGCTTAATAAAATATATTCTGCAATTTTCACGGCTTGATTATTGAAATGTTTCACGTAAATAATACGTTGGATAGGGTGAGATGAATATCAATGTTTTTTAACACGTTAGATCCCGGAGCCGTGTTTTCACGTGATGGGTTATGCTTTAAAATATAGCTATCATTGTGGTATCAAGCGACATTTTGTGTAGACGAGTCAGAATAATCATTATAACAGATACTAAATTTATTCTAAATCAGTCTTTTAATTATTACTTATATTAAAAATAATAACTGATTTTACCCACCAAAATTTAAGGTTATCATAACGCATTTGATCCGTCCATTTGTCCTTTTGAAGATAACATGATGGTGCAGTCACTGAGTACATTTTCAATTTTAGGTTTAAATATTCGGTAAAAAAGAATGTCAAAAAGCATTTCTAAAAATATTTTGTTAATAATAGCAGCAAGAAAAAATAAATAAGCCCAATTGAACCTGCAAGGTGGGCGCCAAGCAAAAAATGGAGTAAGACTCAGTACATATGCAAACATTGTAATATGGCTTTCGATGGCAGAAAATTCTAGCAATAATACCATACATATTTGAATAATAGTCTTTCAAACAACCACAAAAAGTTTCATTTGATTTGACCTGGTGGTTTCACAGTTATAGCCTTTTTAGTAAGTCATTATGAAAAAATGCAATTCTTCAAAAATAAGCCAGGCACACGAGACAATTTTACTTGATTTGGGCCGGGGCCGAAAGTGCCAATGCTTAAGTTTAAATGTCTGTAAAATCGAAAAGAAAGTACAGTTGGGAAACGACAAGATGTTAGCTAGTCAGCCACTCTCATTAATTTACGTTTTTATAATTGGATAGGGATGCAAACATCACATACCTACATATGTTACTATTGCCTTTGGATATAAATTCACAATATAATTGATACATTTAAAGATTGGTAGATTCAAACGTTTGACCGTCGAATTGAGTCGGACATATACAAAATAGCATTGACGTACCGACTTAATTAAAAACTATTATAATGTTTAAATTAATATGCTGATAAAGATATTATTATCATAATGTTTTAATAAGATATGCAATATATATATTTTTTAATTTATCACTTTAAGGGTGTCTTCTGTCAATAATTGGTGGAAAGGCATTATATTACAAAAAACACAATATTCCTTTGTATTTATTTCCACTTTTATTTACCAAGATTCTGATATTGGTAAATAAAAGTGGAAATAATTACAAAGGAATATTGTGTTTTTCTTAATTTCAATCCATGTCTTCAAACCAACTGATTTTTACTCAGTTCCTCAACCTATTTTTTTCGAAGAGTTTGGACAGAAATAGTTGTAAACTAATCGCTCGTACTACGCTCAGTTATTTAATGATTTGAAAGATGAGAGAGAAATTTGAAATACAATATAGTATTAAATAAAAATTATGTGATATTCATTAGTAATTAGTTTAGAAAATACGGACCTTATATCAATTACTGCATTATCACAAGAGCTAAGGCCGGTTCTTCATAATCAATATCGACCATAGAATGTACATATCGGATAAAAATGGATCAGTGTGTAAGTATAATGGATACTATGTTCCGAGAACTGAACATACAGTGTTTGAATGTACAGTTATAAAACAGTAAGTATTATTTCGAAACATGTATTTATTTGCTTATCTATATCCGACATGCGAACACAAAATTGGACGCTCATTTTTCGTAAATCGCTTTCGATAATGGAAATCAAAATAAGTGAGAAATGCCAAGAATACAAGAATGTGATTTTTTCGTAGATGATTACTGCCGAATCCATCGAAAATACATTATTATCGTGTCGTCTTTTAATGACAGTACGTATCAGCAAAACAGTTTTCTATAAATGAGAAACTTCAGATCAAATATGATCGTTCACAAAGAATGTCATCTCGAGATATTTGCGAATGGAAATATAATAAATCAAAATAGCTATGCTAATCCAGTGATGCGCACGGAGTACTTTGAACGTTTTAGAAATTAAAAGAGTAAAAATGTATTTTCATTTGATTTTATTTATTGTAATTTGATAGGTCATAGAGAATTTATAACTTACTCTAGTTGATAAGAAACATTTTTTTTGCCACGTACATGTACTGTGTACATTTTTATGCAACGGACCTGTCTAGATTTAATGAGTTTTGAGCTCAATGCTACAAGGCATCCGCATTTTAAGCTATTTATCTGCTCATATATTTCTTTAAAATTGGTAGTTGTGTATATATATATTATATATTGTTCGTATTATGATTTTATTTTACTTATACTGTTGCACTTGTGGTGATCAAATAATTTTGAAATCGTGGGAAAATTTACTTTTAATTCAGTGGAACTTGGATTAAAAATGATGCAGACCGCTGTGCTAATCGAAACAATTTTGATATCTGTTAACTCTTTAATATGATGTAATGCACTTGGCCAATCTTGAGTAGTACTGCAATACTTGAGAAAGCAAACTATAATTATTACATTCAGTGTCATTGCTTGTCAATTTGGAAAAGCGAAATATTTGATACCCTTTTGAATTATAGTAACTTTGCGATTCACTGTTCGGGGATCTATGATTTATGCTATTTGTGTACATATGTGAATGTGTTGGACATATTGCTATATGTTTATATTCTGTCATGAGTTTGCAGAACTTAATCAAAAAATATGTTTGATTTTAGACCATTTTTGTTGTTCGATATAACAAGAAATAGGACTGCAGCGATCCAATTGTATTGCATAATACATACTATTTTCAAATATCGAAGCGAAAACAAGAAAGGATTTCAGCTGTCTATGGTCAGCTTAATGTCAGTTTTTTATCATGAAGCGCAATTAAAGTGAAGCGGGAAGTTTACTTTTAAGTGTTGTGGTTTAAAAATGGACACAAAAGCTCATTGACAGGAGCGAAATAAGGAAAAACAATAACGCCATACAAAAGAACAAAATGAATCTGCGTTAAGCCGTTTGACAGTGTATTCAAATTGTGGCGCGATGCTCGTTACGCGTCCGGTGGCGACATCGCTTTCATTACTCACGGCGGCCATTGCATCGCTTCCATCATTAGGCTGGCATAAATGGCGAAATTGCGGATATCAGTGTCAGGGATTGTTATGTTACAAAGAGCGCGCGCCTTCGCCCTGCTGATTGAATGACTTTCAGGTGGCATGACAGGACGCGACGGCGGCCCCGGAATGAATGCGAGCGTCAAACATTTTGCATTGTTCCAGGAATAAACATAATTCTCAGCGAGTCTCCGTCAAGAAGGAAATTTCAGCCGTATTACACCAAGCAATAGACCCTTCAAACTGCTCAAGAAGTTCCACCCGTTCCTAATATGATAATTCCTACGCTGATATATTTTTCATTAGATCGTTTTTACTATACTGTTAATAAGGAATTTGTTTCTCTGAATTTGGTTTTATAAGCGTCGGTAAACTTACATACTTTCAATTTTGTAGAATTTCATTTCCCCAGTTCATATCTTATTCCCCATTTAATGTGACCAGAATTGACGTTGTCACGCTATTTAAGTGCAATTCCTGCATTTCTATTTTATTTAATTACATTTAATACGGGATTTACTTCCTGCAGGATTCAAAATTAAATAAAAATTTACAATAATAATAAGACAAATGTAGAGCTGTTTTACTAGCTTTGATGACGTACACGGCCGAACTTTCAAATGATCTTATTGAATTGAAAAAGTTAATAAAAACGACTGAGAACTGTGAAACGAACCAATTTGTGTAAGTTTTTAAATAAAAATAATCTTGTGTCCTTTTAGAAATCTTTTGTCCAGAATTTAATTTTTCATTACATTTTTTCCCCATTAAAGGGGGTTAGTTGTAAGTATCTGATACGGACGTACGTATTTTACAAGCTAAAACAATAAATTTAGTTATAATGTTATGAAATTGAAGTTTGTTTTACTTGCTACCAACAAATTGAGCACCTTGCAAAGTTATTGGCTAAAATATTATATGGAAAATTATCTTCTACGAATTGTCGCCGGACGCGCATCGAGCCATAGCATGATTTTTATATTTTTTCCATCCATGTCCGCTACCAATATGGAGGATGTTTGATCAAAATAATAGTAGAATATTTCGACAGAAGTTTTTTTACGAACACTTTTTGAACTTGGTATATAACACGAATTTTCTTTCGTATATAATATCATACAACATAATATATTTACCTAAGAATGAAATGCAAAAATAACGATAAAATAATTGGAAACATTATTTTAATTTACAAATGCATGGTGTAAAATTCAATCAGCGTCTTTTTCTAGTTTTCCAGGGTAATTATTCAATGTAATACGGTCTGCAGACAGTGGTGGATCTAAGAAGGACAGATCAGGGTACCAGCTCGGTGGTCTTTCGTTAGCTTACATAAAATAACACATAACTGTGTAGTAAGGTTCAGCAAATTCATCTGAAGCTAACACTTGTTTTAGATACACGGATGGACAACGGTTTCAATATTTGAAATTATCTTTACATAAATTGTGTCAAAAATAAACTTTTGATAGATGCAGGAAAGAATTTTAAAAACAACATATCAAATATCTATTGTTTGGCATTTGAATACATCGTAACACATACAACTATGAAAACTTTGATTTGATTTTTTGATGTATCGAAATAATACGTATATTTTAAAAACCATACAAAGCCATGTAATTATTACGTAAATATTTCGTTGCAAAAAAAGCCATTATATAGGTTTATGACGTTTTATCATTTCAGAATGTATTGTGTCGGGAAAAGATACTATAATACGGAAAATAAAATATGCCAATACGCTGTTGATGCTCAGTATTTTTTTAGGACACAAAATGTCTTGTAGTGTTATATTATATTTTTAAAAATTCGAAGTTAAGTTCTTAAAATTATTTATGTAAGATCAAATTTACTACGCAACGGTTGTGGTTAAATGAATTTTGATCATGATAATTGAAATTATTTCCGAAATAAAGTGAAATTTATGGTGATATGTATAAAAGTTTTGTTTTCTATAATATGATGCGGAAGTTGAAACGATATACAAAAAAAAATTTGGGCATGTAAATAAATATCTGCTTGACGTATAATTCAACAGTCGGCCGACTAGGCATAGATATGGGAAATTATAAAACAGGTGGGCATATACATAGAATCTGGTGGACTGATTCAATAAAATTCAACACTAATGTGTAAGTAAAATAAATCGTGAATGATAATTTTTGGCAACAGAAAATATATAACGCCGTTGCGCTGCATGATAAACTAGGCAGGATAAGGAATTAATGATGAAACTGACAAATTTTGTTAACGGCAGTTTAATAATTAAAAACACTTACCCTTTGGTTTCAGAGCTTTCACTGCATGAGGAACCCCAAGCCAAGGATGCGGAAGATCTAGAAACACAGCGTCAGCCTTTCCGTCAAGGTCATCTCCAAAACCGGCCATACAGACATCACGATGTTGAGCCTGGAAAAATAATGATTTTCGGGAAACGCTCGGAGGCTCTTTTGGTAGTATTTAACACGTTTAGTTTTACGACTCAAAGGTATACAGTTGAGGACTCTTTCAAAAAATTGAAAGTAAATTAACGAAATTAACAAAAAAAAATAATATTAAAGTTGTGAGGCAGTATTCGTAAGGAGTTATTTTATTTGAAATTGTTTTTCTCATGATAAGTAAAACTACGTTTGATCGAATAGAAAACACAAAAAAAAATATTGTATGAAAAATGTTATTTGATAAATTTAATCATATTCAACGTGTCACGAAGTACGGGTAACACAAGAAAATTCTCCCATCTCAATAAAATAAAAAATAGCCCAGATGCCAGTAAATTTCATAAATATGATATACACATGAATATTTTTAATGTAAATTAATTGCATTGGTAATATTTCACTTTTTAGAGTTATCTTAATAATATAACACAACGCTTTATAACATAGACAATGTTCCTTCTAAGCCGCGCACCAGTTTGAAGACCCCCGCTTACACGTCTCGGGTTGTCGTGCACTTCAATACAACTATTCAAATAATAATTTGGAATAACCCTAATTAACCAAAAAAAATAAGAGATGGAACACTTAGATAGTATAATTAGAATTAAGTCTTACCTATTATCAAAACAAGAAATGTATGACGTGAAAAATTATACAATTTTAATATGTTACTTTATTAGCGACTGATTATTTGTTTCATTCTGCATATTTTATTTTTGCTTTTTTTTTATGTAAAAAAAATATTTTAATACATGTGTCAGTATTAATTATGAAATGATAATAGTTTAAGTTATTGAAAGCAAAACAAAAAAAGCACTATTTTGTATCAAATATAGCATATTGATGTTCTTACAAAAAAAAGTTTAATTATGCCGCGCATTTGTTGGATTGGCTTGCTCAGCCTTCGAATTTTCCGCGCAGTTAACCACTCGTCTTAGAGGGAACATCAAAAATGGGTGGCCAAAATTTTACCACTACAGGCGACCTATTTCTGACATTAGTGATATTGGTCTACTAACACCGTCCTAAGTGATCACAAAAATAACAATATTTGAAAGCCTTAAAAAATGTGTATGAAAGGGAAACAAAATGGATATATAGTACCGATATAACATTTGACTCTTGTTTCAAAGTCAGCTAGGAATCGCTACGGTAGACATCTTGGCCACCACCGCTATATAATGTTTTATGCTTTGCATCGATTAACCTCGTGATTTTACTCGTTAAACAATATTGTGCACATCTACTTACGGTAACAAAATCTGCTACTCCATGGCTCTTAAACTCTTCTCCAGCTACTTTTGCTCTATTTTCGTGAAAATCGAATGTATATAAATGGCCTGATGGCTTTACAGCTCTGATGAAAGCATGGGAAAGCGATCCGCTGCCTGTTCCTATAATCACAATGAAAAGTTTCATGGCTGTAGATAATTATATATTTTTGGGTTAGTGCTGTGTAAAAAATCAAAACATATGTATATTAATCATATTTTTATTAAATAAAAAGTAGCATTGTAGATAATTTTACAAGAACCATCAACGATATGGTTGACAGCTATTTTCCTAGATTGCCGTCAGAATTATTACCATTGCTATTCCCATATTCACAAGCAATGAATAATCATCCCTTAAAACTGGATTAGCATATAAATTCGATATGATAATAGAATTGTTACCTGCTTCAATGACGACACTCCCGGGACATATTTCTAGTTGAAAGATGATCATGCTGATATCAGGAGTGTAAATTATTTGGGTTCTGTGAGGGAGCGTGAGGGTCCAGAGCTCTGGAGTTGGCTGAAGAACGTGAGCCCAGCCTTTTGAAAGCTCAACCTGTGTTTCAATAAGTACAATGTTTTCAAATTCAATTTATTTTCAGGCTCTGCTTAAAAGTTAAATTTAGACCGAAAGAATAAAACTTCTAATTTACTATAAGTACCTATCATAACTAGTATACAACTAGTCAGACTCTTCACTTCTCTTTTCAGACTGTTAGAAAAGAATAAGTATTTGACCATATTCTGGATTGGATAGTCAGTGAGTTGAAACATTACAGAAATCCATGATCTTGCACTACATATAGAAAGTTAATATTTAATAATACATTTTATCTGCACCTAGAAGTTTTATTTTAAATTGAACAAATTTATTGTTGATAAACATGTTATTTTGTATAGAAGGTAAATTTTTCAGTTTTTTTACTTACTTTGCTACCGTACTTTTTGCCGATCAAGTTTTTAACTTTCAAGGCACCAAAAGCAGTTTGAAAGACATTCTCCACCATAACTTCCTTTTTATTTTTTATTTCTGGGTATACATCGATCGCGTACATTGTATTACTCATATACAAAATCACCGTATCGCCTTCTTCGATAACACTTTTATTTCTTGCAAAACTCATTTTGTTATATTGTTTGTATGAATATGCCGAATAACCTAACCTCAAACTTCGAGTATGAATAATACGCTAAATATAAATGTATTGGTCAGGAAAGTGGTTGCTGTGGTAAATATATGTTTACCGTAGTAAAAGTTGAGAACTTTTAGCGAATTGACATGGCAAATTATAATTATCTGTTTGACAAAACACCACACTATTTTGACAGATCAAGTCACAAAAATAAAAGTCGAGCCGTAATGCATTGGTGCGCATGCTAGTGTTCGCCTCACGTGGCGTATTTTGAAACTATAATCTTTACTGTTTGGGAAGCAACATAACCTCAAATTACTATCAGTTGACGTTTTCGATTTGTAAACTTCGGTTCGTCTTGTAGTAGATATGTGGTTTATTTTGAAAATAAGTGAAATACTAAATCGAGGGTGAACGAACTATTATATCTTGAATATTTGCAGTCTGCTGTGTAAATGTTTCCTCATATTTTTGTAAATTACGATGCGTAAACCATTCGTTGTCGTAAAAATGGAAGCCTCAAAGACAACGAGCAAAACTAGCTCGTTGAAAGCTCTTCTTTTGAAGGCGTGGCGTGAGCGGTGGACCGATTTGAGATGGGGAATCAATATTAAAACAATACTGCCCAGGGGGGTCAGCGGAGACGTTTATAATTTGGCAGATTGCATTCTACAACAGGCGATGGTCGGATGTGGAGCAAATCAACTTGTCATCTCATATCTAATGCATTCTCTCAGTGCTCAGTTGGTATCGTACGCAGCTGTTTTACAAAGAATAGCCAAATTCGACTCATTCCACAAACCACACTGCGTGGTGAGTCTATTGGAATTTGTGGAAAGCATATTGGATGGTGTCACTTGCAGAGGCAAACTGGAAGAGGGACTTTTGGCTGCTGCAGTTCTTTCGATCGTCCACTGGCTTCTTCAAGTCTACCATTATACGTTGTCAAAGTACCCGTCGTCTGTCCCTACCTACTCACCCTATCTAGAATTATTCGATAAACCTGCATCTCTATTAAACAGTATTGTCAACTCTGATTTCCTAATTGCAATGCTATACTTGGCAAAACAAGATGACCAAGAGCAATATGCAGATGTGATCAAAAAGTGTCAAGAAATAAATTCTCTTATGATGATGAACACTCAATTCAAGGCTAACGTACCTCTTGACGAATCATTAAAGAAATTATTCAATCTTGAGGTTGATAAATTCTCTCCGTTAAATGACAAAGTGGAACCAGTAACTTACTGTCTTCAAGCGCTCCTCGCTGTTGAATTGTTAGCAAATCCCAATGCTGACACACAAGTGTTTGTGAATGAACTTCTTATGGTGAAGCGTATTAAAGGATATTCAATGTCGCGTCTTTATTGCGAGTTGATGCGCGCTTGTTTAATATCTTTGAATGATGTCAGTGGCAGCCCATCTAAGCAGTCAATCTGGGGAGCGTTCACTTTCTTAAAAGTACCACAAATTATTCATCAACTTCACTCGACTGTTCGTAGTTGTGATGATAAATCAGACTATAGCACTGAAATAGTTGAAGCATTCGAAATGCTGTTGCAATATACACCCCTGCTCGACATACTTGATTCAAAATGCTCGTGTAATTGTATCCAATCATTATTAGATGGATTAGTGAAACTATCATTGGTGTCGGAGCAACACCTCACATATTTCAGCCAGAAAAGAGAAGGTACTAATACAAGATTGCAGAAATTGGAGCCATCTGGTTTCCAAGGTTCAATACCGACGTTTATTATGAGAGCAGAGCCAACTCTGGCCGGGATTTTAAAAACAATGAGTGCCGATTTTGTAAAAATACAAGATGCGCTCTATAGTATGCTTTGTCAAGTTTTAAGTGGGAAAAGCTTAGAAGTAATACTCGCAGTTGCCACTGTTGATGGAAAATTGAAGCAATTTGTGTCGAAACTTATTAAATTTAATGAGTGTTCTTTACAAGTTAGCGGAGATATTGGAAAAGGTTCTCAATCAAGAGTACTTTTATTTGATATATCATTTTTGATATTATGTGCAATAGTACAGCAGTACGGAGCCGATGCCGTCTTGGAAGAAGGCGGAGACTCATTTTTTGAGCAATGGGTTAGAGATTGTATGGTTGAAAAAGGTGTTCCTAAGTCTCCTGATCAAATGCTGCAAAAGTGTGATCTTTCCAAAGTGGATATACTAATTCACCAACTTAACTCAAACGATTTCGATTTTAAGATCAGTTCAATGAAATGTCATGACCTGTGCATTAATGTGTGCGGTGCGATCAAAGAGGTCTTGTTCGCTTGGGAGCAAGGTTCCCTATCAGCTACAGATGTTAAAAGAATATTAGATGCATTAAAACAGAAAATGGCATCGCTAGCGGTCTGCGCTTCGGCTTGGCTATGCTCTTACATGCACATTGTCCACCAAGACGCCCTTCTTAAGCCAATGAATATGGTTCAACAGTTTTTAACACCTTTGAGTGAAATAGAGTTGGCTCAAAGTGATAATTTGAACGAGCGGTCTGTTTTGATGTTTCAAATAATAAGAAAAATGCAATATGATGTTCACCCTCCGACAGCTTCTAAAGCCAAAATCTTATCGTTCAGTCATAATATTGTGTCTCGTCAACCAATATCAGAGCAACTGCAATCAGTTTGGGATGCTGTAAAAGACAGAGGCTGGTTGCATATTGAAGCAACGCATATTTTCGAGAGTCTTCTAAACACTGGTGGACCTATCTGGTTTGTAACAAATCTAGTAAAAGAAGTTTTGAAATTCCGCTATCAAGAAGATTTGGATAGGGCCATAGATTTGGCCTTTGCAATGTTTCATTTGAACATAGAACAATGCACGCAGGCATTGCTACTTCAAGTGCTGCCGCAGTATTTGTATAATAGTCAACAAAGCGAAGAGCTCGTAGAACCTCAAGCATCTTATTTGGCTAAACTATGTGTCTATTCAATTTATGCAGCTCTCGAATTCAGTCATTCCAATCCTGCAGCTTTAAATTCTCGCAAGCGTCCCAGATATGAAGACGCAGAAGACATTGAAGCGTTGTGTCCAACAAATAAGGTGAGACGACTCAACGATAACACTGCAGAGAGCAGCACACTATTTGCAAACACATTACCTATGCAAGGACAAAAATCAGTGATATTGAAGGAACCGCTGCAGTCAGCGCTGCAAGATTTGTATAAAACTTTCTCCCAGCTTGTCGGCCGTGATGGAGAAGTATCCCCACAGACTCATTTCATATTTCAATTTATGGTGTTCATGGTGCAGTGTGGTCGTGATAGGGCTAGAGTGGTTCTTCAAGGAATGCCGAATGATTTAGTGGCAACATTGGTGAAATCTTTACCTGAACTTTTTAATACTGGTCTACTGTTACGGTTGTACGATGTCGGAACATTGGGTGGAAGAAAAGCCACTGCCAGAGATTTATGTATATTAAGAAATATGCAACTTAGACCAAATTGATTGAATTATCTTGTTTTATTCATAATCTTAAATATCAAGTGGAAGGGGTAGTTAAAGGTTTCAAGTATACATTGGCAAATTTTTTCTTTCATTTGCATACATCAATTAGATTTGTCTTATCAACTTTTTGGTCACGATCCATGCCAGAAAAACTTTATATGAACATATGTTTTGTGTTTGAATGACAATTTTTTGATTTTCAAACTATGTATTGTCATTGGTGATTAGTTTGTCTGTTTTTATAATCTCTCTGTGAGTGTGTGATAAGCGAACATTATGGTCAACCAATACACTGCCAAACCCAAGGTACATATAGCTTATACAAATATTCTGTACCGTTGATACAATTTAACTGGGTAATCAAAATGCAGGCTGATTTATAAGAATTCCTTATTGAAAATCAATTAAAATGTATTGTTTTTATGTTTAAATTGACTGAAATGAAAAAAATAATTGAATATCAAACATAATGATATAATTTTTTTAACCTGCCTCATTTTTTGTTGTTTACCAAATCATTTTGGGTAAAAAGATCCAGATGTATTTTTTTTTCATTCATGGTCATTTAAATTATCCTGTTAAAAATTTGGTTGTTATAAAAAATACATTATAATAGATAGTGATGAACTGTATGTAATTTTGTACTGTCATTTGTACTATTTTTTATTTGACTTAATAAATTTTTATCGAATAAGATTATGAATCTTTTCATTTATTCCTACATTAACTCACTTACTTACTGTTTGTGGTGTTGATTTTCCTTTTACAAGGAGCATAATCGTAATTGTGGATATATCTATGACTTGATGCGTATCACTGAAAAGGGTAAATAAGACAACATGCAAAAACACTTCATAGATTTGCATGGTATATTTACCAATTGTGAAAGGCAACTTATATGATTATTTTATACTTACCTACTAACAAATGAATAAAATATGCCAGAGGTGTGGTAGGAAAGAAAAAAAATATTTTTTGCTTTATTTATTTTTTATTCCAAATGTACAAAAGTCTAAAAAAGAATTCAATATAATATGTATGTATATGTACCTACTCTTAATCAAGATAACTTTTCATACTTATGTAAATCGAGATTTTTAAAAATCTCCAAATTGTATGCAAAATCACATTATTCATAATATGTATGCGCAATTAAATGGTACTTCTCTCTAGTGGCACATAGATATTTGACGGTTTTTATTTGTACTATTTCCAATAGTTTTTTTCTATTATTGAATATTTATATATCTACTTATTGGTCAATAATTTTTGTTTTATTAATATCATTATTTTTATTATATTTCAATAATATTGAAAGTAACGCAATAAGTTGGATTGAAAAATTTTGTAGGAAATTGAAAATAAACTAAAAAATAATTTCCACTGCCACTCTGTAAAGCAGAGTCAGCCGGTTTCAGAAAAATGATTTGATTGAATGTAGGAAGGGTTATATATTTGTATAATAAAGATATTCATCATATTATATTATTATTTATAAGGTAATAATTTAACAACTGAGAAGTTATTCTAGCGTATATCCATAAAAATCGTCTACTTACTATCTCTAAAAGGAACACTTTTTAATTTAATAGAAACAGATTTTTATTATATTGGCACATTTTATACAAATAAGAAAAGTTCATATGTCTCCATTTTTTTATTTTTGGTTCATATAATATTAGACAATGATTGATTATTGACAGATTATAGTCAGAAAATACTAGAATGTCTCTCATTTTTTGAAAGGCAATTTATAATAATATTCAAATCAGGATAATTTGTTGAAGTGTTTGATTGTAAATCGATATTTGCTTAAATAATATAATTCGTCCGTTCAAGGGTTGATATATATTTTTTAAAACTTAAATAGAATTTGATTCTTCACACGCTACAAATAAAAAAATACTTAAATAATAAATTTACATTTTCAAAATATTTTTTACAGTATAAATGATAGTACTTAAGTGGCTAAAATAAATAAATAAAATCTATTATAGTGGTATAAAATTAATGCCATGTTGTTGAATAGTACGTGATTATTATGTCAATTATTTATAGTAAAATAATTGTCATCACAGTTTTATTATCTCGACACCCGCGAGGCGCCCTTGGAGGCTTCGTGCTAGGATGTTGATGTTCCTGGATTGTGAAGATTTCTGGGGCTTAAGTTATCTACGAAAGGGAAAGTATTATTTTTACTTACATATGTAGCAATACAAATAAAATAGACAAAAAATCGCAAAGATGTTCCAAAAGGCTATGTATTTTGCTTCTATATTCTCACTATGGACAAATAATTATTTTTCAATTAACGAAGCAGCGGTAAATTACGCTAATTTAAATTATAGAATCTGAGGAAATGACAAATTAACTATTCAATAAGGCGTAGTGATCTAGGGCCCGGATACGGCTGGTTTCAATTTTTTTGTAGCGCTATTGTACAGCGCCTGCATACTTTAGTGTACGTTTGACATGTACGTTTTTTACCAGCAGAAGGGACATTTAATGAAATGATTTTTGTTCTCTCAATATTAAAGTGTTGTTAAATTATTTTTTAAATCGGTCGATTGAGGATAAAACTGAAGGAGTAAAACTGACTTATAAAGAACACCAGCTTGGATGACAACGCTTGATACTTTCTCAGGTTGAACACTTCTAGTGGCATACCATAGTAAGAATAAGCAGTGGTGTAGTTAGAAATTTGAGGCCCTCGTGCAAATTTCACGCAATTTATTAAATTGAGTATGCAGAAATATGGGCCTCTCTTTTTGCTGCGCCGTCGTGCAATGAATGGTTGACTTCTATGAAATGGCTACGCTTCTGAGAATAAGTATATAACTAGAAACCTTTTTTTTCGTAAGATTGTTGCTCTAATTATTAATCCACTTACCAGTTGATGCCACTTCAGCATCCATCCTATCAACGGGTTCTGAAAGTGGTAGGATTATTCTTGGAGGTGGCGGAGGCTGCAATGGAAACAGTCGGTGCTCCGGCCATTGTACTGCAACATTCCCCAAAGCATCTTCAGATATCCCATGATATTGACCATGCGGTACGTGCTGTTCTGGTGACCAATCAAATGCGAAAACGGCATGGTGTTGGCCGTGTCCGTATCCACCAATAGGAGTTGCGCTTGGAGTGGGAGGCGTCATGGTAGCATCCCATTCCTGCCTTGATAGATCTGGCACCTTTTGCAAAGCTGCTTCAGACCACGGTGGGCTGGGGTTCCATTGGTCGATGAGGTCTGTCGGATCAGACGATGCTGATATGCCTAATTTTGTAATATGTCTTCGGGATGACGACGCAGAAGAGTTTGTCAATGCCATGAGTATTCCACCGCCACCTGTGTCTATTAAAGCTGGCGAAGGACATGGTGAAACGGGTGTAAGCTGGTGAAGTTTTGAATGGGTTGGAGAACGTGATTTTCTTTTAGGGTGCGGTGCTACTGGAGGTAATCGTACATCTTCTACTGGAAAGTGGTGGAATCTATGGAAAGAGAAAGAAGTGTGCTTTTTAAAAAAATGTGATTATATTCAATAATATAAAGTACGGTAAAATGATCATTATTTTTTCCAAATAATGAATAAAGTGAGACACTTAGTGATTCGACAAGTCAAATCGTAATGTATGCTCTTATTAAATTGTTCAAATGTACCTGATCACCAATGTTCCCTCTAATTATCTAAGGTTATGTGCGCAAAATACATTGGCTGTGCAACTTTGAAAGGAAATTAAACAATTTGTGCGCCACATGTATTAGACCTACTTAACGAAGTGGCAATTTTTTTATAATGACAATATTTAACAACACTATCTAATGACAATTAATTTATTCTGGTGGTGGTATAGCTGGTGTTACTTTTGTGCGCTCTTTTCTAATGCAAGTGCGCGCGCACAGCTTAGAAGGAACACTGCTGACCACATATTTAACGTATAATTACTCCAAAACGGGAATTTTTCCATTTTTTATGATGATAAATTTTATGTATTTGATATATTTGATGTATTTGATATTGCCTGTTATTACAAAAAGTAGAACCAGAGTGTCAACGGTGATCCCACTGAAAAAAGCTTTAACAAAAATAGTGGACACGAATTAGCTCAGTCGGCTTGGTGCTATTGTTTTATGTTTTAATGTAGATTTTTTTAGAACTTGCTCAATTGACTTTTTCCAATTTCAAAAGCAATACATTTATAACTTGCGGTGTCTAAAAGACTGATTTCCACTTATTTATTGCCGACCCATCAAAGTATTATTTAAAAGTTGTGTTACCTGTCGTCTAAGTTATGTACTGAATAATCCACGGGTCCTGCATCAGTTCTTTCATACGGGAACCCTACGTGTGCCAAATGAGGACCAGGCGTAGGTGGCGCAATACCCTGTCTTCCTCCATTGACAAACGGTGGAGCTCCAGGGTGTATTGATTGGTCAGCCATCGGAGTTGGAACCGTCGTCCGTATTCCATTTAAGAACGGAGATATACCAGGGTGGGGATGCGGAGGTGGCAGATCAGCACTGTTGCGACCAGTGACGTCATATCCGGCCAGGCCGTACTGCAACTTGCTCTGGGCACTGTAGTAATGGTACAGCCAGGGGTTGGCGCGCATTATGGAGGCTTCACGGTCACTGTACAACAGAAGAAAACGATGGTTTCATAAAGCTGAAGAAATTAAATATAATATAGAAAACCGGAAACGACCCGAAAAAACGGTTTATTTCGGTTCGGCGGCACCGGACTTGAGTATAAAATGTGAATACAGATAAATTTTGAATACAAATAAAAACGCTGAACCGAAATCCGAAAACCGGAACCAAACCGATATATGTATGTATTTTTACCTAAGCTGGAACGAAAATCCATACGAAAAGAAACACTGTTTGAAGCCCTGATAATTACTGAGCAGTCGTTTTACTCGGGGTAAACGTTCCATGTAAAACAGCCGTTTAAAAAAGAATTCGCGTAAAAAATATGAATTGAACGTAGGTATATTATAACAGATGAGTTATGTTTCATTTGACCGTGTAATATCGAAATCGTGTAAAAATAAGCCGTGGAAAAAAGAATTAAGTGTACCAAATAATAATAAAAACATAGCACGTGGAATGTTTATTTTAAACTTTTTGTGTAAATTTATTTCAATGTCGTATTAAATTTGAATCGTTCAAACTATGTACATTCTCACAAATTTTGTCACTAACGACCCGGGTTTCGCCTTTCGGCATCTTCAGGCATTCAAGTGCACGGATGAACTTGAACTGACGCTTAGCAAATAAAAGTTTCGTGTTTATATAAGGTATAAATGCATCACTGAGTCCAAAGCCATTGCTGGCGAAAAGGATGAGCCCATGGGAATGCCAACAGATTTGTGTAGTGAGCAGTTTCAAGAATTATATAATTTGTTTGTCGGCAAAGGTTTTATGATTATATGATTTTATGGTTATATAGGGTATAGAAGAGGAGATGTGGGAAAGTTTGATATTTCGTTTAAAATCGGAAGACTTTGCAACTGTGCTTTGTTGATTTCTAAAATTTCTTGGAAAAAGAGCTTATGACTGTCCGTATTTGGGTGTAACATTTTTATCCCTTGTTCCTGATTGAACACGTGTCCTTCCGAAATTAAGTGATTAGCAAAAGTAGACGTGTCTTTTTTCAATCTAAAGGCTGCCATATGTTCTAAAACTCGGTCTAAAACAATGTCGTATGTTTTGACAGTGTTGTTTTTTTACTAGTCGGGTTTCTCCTTTTTTTACTAGTCTTTTCGACTGATAAATTTTTAAATTCAAGATTCCTATTATAGTTAGTGTGCATGTAGCACATTAAGCGAAACCTTGTTAAATTTACTGTATGAAAATATATAGCGGGGGTTGTCAATACGTTAACAAGGGGCTTGTTTAATCTCAAATCAATTCTCGGTGTTTTGGGGAAGAAGTGAATTTTTTATCACTCGTATAAAATTATATGCAATACTTAATAAGGCAATCGATTGTTACTTAATACACTTATAATATGTAATTTACTGTAAATGGCTATAAATGTACTACTGTGTTTACTAAAACTGTCGTAGATAATATGGATATTAGTCAGAAATTGCAGTTATATACCATTTTGATTTGAGAATATTAATTTCTCTTACATTAACAAAAAGCTCGCCAGCTTTAGTTAAGTTTAAGAAGGGATTGCGCTGGCCCATCTGAGCCCCCTCCAGCCCAGCCCTGAACATATGTTATGACGATTAAGAAGTTAAAATTAAAATTCTATATTTTATGTGATTTTACGCCTTTTTAAAATTAATATCTGCATTATATTATTTAATAATAACTTTCTGTTTTTTTTTGTGCAAGCTATTGAAAGTTATTCACGAGTGTATGTAAGTGCATTCTGGTAACGCTACTTTTTTATATTAATAATAATATTTAAAAAAATAGTAGCTGACTAAAAAATGGTGTTCGTATACTTATTGCTAAAATTTGCACTTCTGAATATTGCGAGCGGAAATAGTAAGTAAGTAAATTAAGTATTTCTTACTTTTGCTCAAGACATGAGATGGTTTTGTTTGAGTATTGGAAGTTTATTTGAACGCGACGCAATTTTCTCCACCGCAGCCGACGATATATTATTGCGAAATTATGCGATGATTGCTTTATGAGTGTTATTACAGCGGTTGGATGAAGTCGTATGTTAGGGCCGCTGTCAATAGATTATGATGCGTGGGTGACTTTCCCATGGAGTCATATTTTACCATATGCTGAACCTAAAGAAACGCTTACACATGACTGATTTATTGATTTGGAGCGCATTACAAAAAACAAATTATAAAAATTGTCTTGGAAGATTTCATAAAAGTTGTAAATAAAATGGTGAGATTTATTGGAAAAGTACAGCTATCTAATCAATCAAAAAGTCTAATATCATAAAATGAAGAAAATTGTAGTTTTATTTGTCTCTTTTATTCTCTTGTTTCACATAAATTGTCAATAATTATAATAATCATCGTTTTTAGTAAATACTAAATAAATCAAATCCATTTTTATTCATAGATCGCATATTTGAACAATTATGTAAAAGAGTTGGAGGCAGCGGTGGGCTGCCAATATCCTAACAAGGGGCGCGGTAAATCTCATCTACAATGCCTTCTAGCCATGTAATATAGATGATGCATAAACCGTGGCCCGCGAGCCACATGCGGTCAGCTAGGGTCTCTTTAATTATGCAGCCGAAGTCAGTGTATTTTTTGAAAAAAAATAAAGGGCAACCGAGTCTTGTTTCATAATAAACTTTAATCATCTACAGAAATTGCAGTTAGGTGCTGATTTTATCGACGAATGACTTTCTTATCTTAACAAGGGGCTCGCCGGTCGCGCCAAAATTTAACAAGGGGCTCGCACGAGCCCCCCCGAGCCCTCTCCAGCCTACCCCTGGTTGGAGGTTTATATTATGATATCAATTCATCAACGTTAGTACATACGTTATATGTTTAACTGAAGATTTTTGAGATCATCAATTTAAATCAGTGGTGTACAAGCTTTTTGAAAGAAGGGCCAATTTATCAGTTTTCTAACCATTTACGGGCAGGAAAGGGTAAAAGTGTTGAAAAATAATGATATTTAAACACATGACTCAATAAGCTCATAGATGGCACCACTATTGACAAATCCATACGATTTTTAGAAAGTAAAATAGTACGAGTCAAAATTTCATAACAATCTGATGTTTAGTTTGCATGTTACAGTCGTTTTAGTGACACTACTTTTGTAATTTTCAAAACAGTGGAAAATATCTAATATTCCTGATATTTTGATCTCAATTTATCGTTGTTTTGCAAATCGGTCAACTCTAGTTGCAATGGTGAATCGGCCTCACTGATGGATGCTGAGAAAGGGTTGGAAAATGTTTAATGCAACAAACAAAACGTGTTTTGAAAACAATAATCTAAAAATGGACTAAGCCTGCACCCCAGACTCACTGTAAAAATATGAATTTCGGGCGCAAATCTATACCCGTGAAAATATAATCTTATTAAATAATAAAGAATAGCATTGAGTTTTCTATCAGTTAAGATTCAGATTATATACCTTTGCTACTGCATAATTTATTCACATATCAAACACATATTTGTATCATATTCAATGAAAAATTTGGTGTTTTGTTATTTTGGGTCGCAACAAATGCCATTTCAGGCCGAGGTTTGTGCATCACTGATTTAAATAAATGCACATTCCTGATATAACCATAAATGATTATAAAACTATTATAAAAGTAAATTGACAGCGAAATATTTGTAAAGGATGTTGTGAAGGAAGTTGTCAAAAATTCACAGTTTTGAAGTTCTTCCTTTGAAAATAGATTGTTTTTATATAAGAACAAATTCGTCTTGTATAGATATGAAAGTTTGTTTGTCAACTAATCCTAAGGTTAAATTTGAATCGTTCAAATTGAAAATTGAAATTCCACCAACCACCTTCAGTCGAAATCTTAAATTAAATTAAGCCTAAGGTATTGTATGATAAAATTTCCGAGTGTGAATAAGCCTTAACAAAGAATAAAATTATCGTTATGTTGGACATTAATAGGGTATAAGTGACTTGTCTAGTTAAGTGAACAAGCGATGTAATATGTTTTACGTGAAATCATAAGATTTCTCTTTTTAACAGTTATGAAATATGCTGAAATACGGCAAAAGCAGATTTAAGTGAATTCAAACATTCAGGGCAACATAAAAAAGGAAACATTAACCTATTAATTAACAGTCTTATTCTTACATATCTTTTTGGATTGACAATAGATAGGCATCTTGAAATAAAGGCAATAAAACAAGATTTCTAAAGCTATTGATATGATATATATTAAACGTAACTCATTTTATTAACTAAAAAAACTAGCTGGTCTTCATATCATAAATTCAATCGGTACTGGATGCAATTAAAAACTGACCATAGTCATTTTGTATGAATAAGATTAGATAATGTATTTTTTACAACCCTCGAGCTGAATTTACTGATGTCTTTTTGTCTCCTCTTTAATGTTTTGCATTGAATCTGACTTATTTTTTATTTATTTGTACTAACGAGAACGCAGGCATAAGTTTTTTCTAATGAATTTATAAAATTGATTATTAAAATTATTTACCCAAAGATTTATTTATTGTTGTGTCTATATTAGATCTTAACCAACTCAAATGCTTAAATTTAACCATGACATACCACTTTTAATAAGCAGCAAGTAAGTATATCGACTGTGGAAAGGAAAAAGGACTTAACCCACAGTTTCTTCAAAACAGGTTTTTTTCGATAATCACAATGTATCAAACTTGATACACGTTCTATCAAAAGGATGCAAGCTGCAAATGCCGAATTAGTATCTAAATTTAGCTTTTTAGTTTGAAAAAATGACCTTGTAAAAAACTAAAACCAAGAAAAAAGACTGAAATAAAGGTTTTTCCTAGACAATTTCTTTAATTAATATTAGATTATGTCAATTAAACACCAGTTTAGAAGTCTCTGTGCACTTCAGGGTTGTGTATAATTCATAATTTGTATATGTCACAAAATCATCAAAACTCGTTTTAAGCGCCTCCTGTAAAATTTGATATGTGTGGGTTAAGTCCTTTTTCCTTTCCACAGTCGATATATTATTTTCTCAAGAATAATGGCGATGGATCTTCAGAGAGATTATCTTAATACCACAAAAAGTATTTTTCACAGCGTCCTTGCCTATCAACCACAATAATGCATTCATTGTTAAAAATAATGTGTAACTAAAAAAATGTAGTTGATTTATTGCTCAATACCCTGAATCACTTCATAATCAAAATATCGATCTTACCCGCCTGGTTTGAGCTTTAAGCCGTCCAGCAGTAATAAATAAGTAAATAAATAAAATATAAACAACACATACCAATAATAATACATCGGATAAATAATACAAAAAGATCGTGCTCGATCTGTGAAACTGATTGTGATGTTTAAACGTCTAATAAAGGTTTAAGGGATATTTATTATAATTTATGGCCGGTAGATAGCACTCTTTCACTCTTTGCTTGTCTTTGGTATTTGCTTTCTACACGTTGTTCATACAATTGATAATATATTTTCGATCAATAAAATTCACAGTGAAGAGTAAGACGAGAGCTATTTAACCAGCAATAGATTTGCGTAATTTGGACATCATAATTTAAAACAGTTAAAAATACATTTTATAATATTCGTTGTTGGAATTGGAATGGCCGTAAAAAGCTCACTTACTTATATAAAATAAAATAACTTAGATTATTCCACGTATTGTGTAACAAAATGTGACCCGTGTTTCGCCTCTTTCAGAAGCATTCTCAGACAACTGCTTTTGCAAATGCTGGCTTAAGTACGAATGATTTTAATTTTACTATTCTGATATACTATAAGAAAAATCAAATAAAAATGGGAGGCAAGAAGGAAATGGTAGAAAAATGTGGTAGAAACACAATACGTGGAATAATCTAAGTTATTTTAATTTTATATTAAAATGAACTTCCACAAAGTTTCCGCCGAATCCATTGAAAGCTCACTTACGTTTGAAAATTAATTAATTTTACAACAAAAAATAATATCGTTCGTTATTCCAAAATATTATTTGCACAATGAAAGTATGTAATAGGATTTGAAAGGTCGATTGACTTATTCATTATACTTACATAGGTGTAAACCCTCAAACGAGAATTGCTGATAAATTAAAAAAAAAATTGAATTCTACAAAGGTTCTTCAGTATTCTGTGTATGATAAATGTTAACAATGAATTTATTTAAGATTTTTACTTCAGGAATTCAAAAAGTGTTTGTAAATTATGTATGTAGTACATTTACGTTGAAAGAAGGCCCAATAGTCGGTACGGTTAATAAAAGAGGAGTGATAATTATAGATATCGCTCATGGTAAACAATACCTCGTATTGTACTCGAGACAAATATCAAAGGAGACGAGTTTATTATTGCAAAAAAACAGTATTTTGTATTTCACGATTCAAAAAAATGTATATCATTAACCAAACACAATTTTAGCACAATAATTATATTTGATATTTTTATGTGGAAGAAAGAGGACTAATATCTGTAAATATTATAATAAAGGCAATGAACTGTATTGATTCAAGTTGTAAAATATGTGGTTAAAATCATTAATTTTGATGTGAGATTTTGCTAGGTTTTGTGGTTTTTCACTGGGAAGTTAAATATAAACAAAATCATTTTAGTGAATGTTCTGGGATGTAGGGTATTGTTATTTTTTTTATAAACGATATTTATTTACTTGCTATAGTTAGCGTACACAAATTGAACGATTTAAATTTAATATTGAAATTCTACGAAACGTCTTGAGTCAAGTTTATAGATAAACATATTTTTATTTTTCCCACATCTCAACGAGATATTAAAAATGTGTTTAATTACGAAGTTAACTGTTTTAAGCTCGACTGACATGTTATTTTGTAAACACACTACATTTCTGACGATCACAGTAAGTACCTGTACCATTTGCACTCTTTATTGTTAGAGCGATCTGTTATTATGGGTATATTAATGTTATGAAGTGGTTGCATTGGAAATCGCGCCATTTGTACTCATTTATGCCTATAGTGTGAAGTTTAGCAACCTGATTCTGAATGCAGGGAAATAATCTTCTCCCCATATTTTCTATTATAATTCATAATGATTCGAAATCGGCATCCAACGCCTAGAATTATTTGATAAATTGCTGTAATAAAACAAGGTTCTAGAGTCAAATGTTTTCAGTCAGTAAAATGTATATAATTATATTGATAGCGTTCTGATTAAACGAGCTATTAATACTAAACAAATTCTGACCCTTTTATTGATAGATAACAATATAACTATTGAAGTGAAAGCATCAAAGTATTCAGTTGAACAACAATAACAACATATATTTGATGGTTATTTCTACATCACTCAATCGTCATAACTAAAGTTCATAGAAAATTTTGACGACTCTAAACATGATAAAATAATTATTGTTAAACTCAATACCGTTTCCTTAATTGGGCACGATGGAGTTCTATCAAGTAAATTACAATTTAATTGATATCATGTGTTGCCAATCAATATTAAAATTTCCAATTAATTTATTATTTGGTATCAAAGTGATGTGTTTCTTCAACCCCTTCAATCTGCCCTCTCCAAAACCGTGATAAAAAAAAGTTTTATTAAAAAACAATAAAAATTAATCCTTCAAAATTTGTCCATCTATCCTTTTTTCCCTGAAGAATAGCGTAAAATCAATCCTTGTTAAACGCATTTCAATTAAATTCAATGTTCATAACTAGACGAAGATGGTATTTTAAAATAATTCGAAATAAAAAGAATCAACAGCGATATTAATCAACCTTGTATCATTTTTTTTATTTGTTTCATTATTATAATTATAGTCAAACAAAATTGTAGAAATAGTAAAATATGTTACAGTTAAAGTATGCAATTATTCAATGTATAAGTTAACTAATCAAAATATACATTTTCCATTTTAGCCAGTAAAGACAAGAGTAAACAGGTAAACGCTTCAACTGCAATTTCCTCCACCATCCGCCACAGCGGTAAATTTGTTTCCAACAGACGTTAACGGTGGCGTAACGAACGTTATGCGTTGTTCAGTTGTGTGCTGGGATTGTCTCAGGAGAAGTTGACCAAGTGTGCGAAAAAAATCCATGCAAAAGTGTCGCTATAACAAAGTTGCTACAAATGTATCTCGATTCTTTCTCTTAATGATGCTGAAAATTTAGTAAAACCTAAAAAAAGTTTAACAAATCAATATGTAGTGAGTACATTTACTACACAGACGTATCTAGATTGTTCATAAGCTTAAAAATGACCACGTTGTGTACGCACAATCATGAACTTCTTGTGTTTTACTTTCATCTGAAATTTCACATAACCTCAAAAATTTCAACGTCTTGTCTACATTTTCGCCCTTTTCCTGTCAGATATGTCAAACCTAATAATACACCTAGTAATATTATTTCTACTCTGTCTAGCGCTCGTCAGTGAGTTTATACACGTTCTAGTTCATTAATGCATTGACTGGTCAAAGTGAATGTGAATTTTAAAGATGCAAACATCAGCTTAATCTTATAATTAATGTATTCATTGACTAGTTGTATGTAAACATTGAAGATATTTCACACTTCAACTGTGACATATTATATAAATCAAGCCCATGTATAACATATATAATCAGCTGGTTAATGTGTACTTTGGCGATATTTTAGAGTTTTCCTCTGACAGATACACATTATTTTAATAATTCTCAGTCTTGCAGAATGATGGAACGAAAAAAATGCTCAAAAAAACAGAAATTAATTCTTAATAAATGAGTTTCTATGTTCTTCAATAATTTTATTTAAGTATAATTAATTATGATTTTTTTAATTAGAATTTCATTCGTCTGACGTAACGTCATTTAAATTAGCTAAATAATTTCCAATTGAGATGTATCTTCGAATGAGATTTGTATGAACATAATTAAATGTCCTTGACGATGATTATGAACGTTTATATAATTATTTAGTAGCCTTTCACGGACTTAATTATTTTCAATTTGAATAGTCATTAATGTACAATGTTAATGTGGTAATAGCCTAGCATAAAATCACATAGCTTATTAACTTTTATTAGAATATGTACATATTGCATCATGCATAAAAAATGTATTTGGATAAAAATAAGCATTTTTTATTTTTTACTGAGAACTAAAAAGTCATATGTGATTTTTTGCCAAATATAAGTTATTTGTATATCAACTGGAGTCAAGGAAATAAGCCTCAATTTTAAATAAATAAATTTTTCGATCACTAAATTGTATACAAAAGTCTCTAAATTTAGTTTTTATGTTTGAAAAAATAATGGCCTGTGACAATTTTAGCCAGGAAAAATGACCTCCATTAAGGGTCTTTCATAAGCAACTTTTTAAATTAATATTACACTGAGTTGATAAAACACCAATTTTAAAGTGTTTGTGCACTTCAAGATTGTAATTACTTAATAATTTGATTTTGACTCAAAATCGCTAAAAAAACGTTTTTCGTCTCTCCTGTAACATGTGTTCTGTGTGGGTTGATTACTTTTACCTGACTACAGTCTTTGTTCAAATAGCTTCTGCTGCAATTTTTTGTCAAAAGTGATAATAACGTAACGAAAATTAGATCTTAACTATAGTTGTTTCAAAGTTGTTGACTTGAGTGAAGTGAGTAAAATCGATTTTTATAAGCTCAAAGCCAAGTAATGAGTATTAGTAATCAGTTTAATTTGTGTGTGCACAACTTACAGTAGAATATTGTGATTCACATTGACTTCGTCGAATTTGCTGAACAACCATTTCGTCACGTGACTTCTTGTTTTCGAAGAAACTTTTAGAGTGAAGAAGTTAAATTTGTTTCTAAAGCAAATAAAAAAAAAAAATCTATCGAATGAAAACAAATTTTCTACTAAAGTATCAGCTCGAAAGTTGACAATGTTTTAGTTCTTTTGATTTTACATCTATAAATTGTATTAACCCCCATTAATAAACTGATCGTCTGAATTGAAAAATCATTTCAATCGGTGGAGTAATACAGTTATTTTATACGTTTTTCTATTTCATCTAATTAACAAAAGAAAGTTCCAATCTACCACAGACTACACAACATAATAATAAAATAAAATATTCCCGTACTAAAAATGCTATATTCCACTGAGGAATTATGTTTTTTCGTATTTAAAATAAGGCTTGATGAATGGCCTTATAATATTTCTCATAGAACTTAAAACGATTATGCAACGTTATTTTGAAGACGTCTTTATTCAATTATGAAAATTAACGTCAAAATATTATCGCAACCCTGAGGCGACCTGGTCGTTTTTGAAAAATATTTTCTACTTAAATGTAAATTAAATATTTGTTAATTTGCAAATACAATATTTATGATGGCGGGAATTTACAATAAATCTCCAGCCTTCGGGCATTTTGGATTTATGTTAGGAATTCCGTTACTATTATTGACGTTATTTATTTATAGTCTTAAAGGTGAATTGTTCATATTTAAGAATACAAAGGTTATTATTTTTGAAATTTGAAATAAACACTGCTATAACTAGTATTTTATTCACATATTTTAATGTACGTTTACAGAAAATTATTAACCGGAACTATAAATAATACTATAAAATAATTGTCATTGTAAATATTTTATAAAAATAAACGGTAGCTGTAGCCAAATAAAATATAACAATACGTATATCTACAAAAGTATTTATATAGGTAATGTGTTTTGCTATTATCATGATTTTACATTTATCTCTTGAACATGGTGCGGTACCAATTACTATTTATTAATGTAAAATACATGCAATTAATAACCTATTAAAACATCAACATACACCTGAGAATTCCATTCTTGCAGAAAATATGACTGACATTATATTCTCTACAATCGTACAAAAAGGGTGCCACCTAACTTGCTTGATCGTAAAGAAAAGTGTAACCAATATGGATTACGATTATTATTTTTATAAATAAATATATTATTATATTGAAAAAAGGCTTTGCATCATATATAATGGATGAGCTTTTACAGCCGTTTCCTCTGTGTACGACACAGCGTACATGCAAAAGCAAAAAAAAATGAAGTAATTTGTCGAGTTGACTGTCTCGAGGCGCGGTTCTGTTATCATAAAAGCAAGCGTTTAGCCTCCGCAGACTTTTGCGGTTTCGGTTCACACTGCATCTTCATCATAAGCCACATTCACTCAGCTTTTCAATGAAATCTAAATAATTATTGCGAGCCAGGGTCTCTGAAACTTTTATATTTTACACAAAGAAACGTACATCCAATGAACATGCACAAAAGGAAATTATGATAATTATTTTGATTCTCTTCTCTTTCAATTGAAAAATTGACAGTAACCTATGTTTAGAAAACCGTTAAAAAATGTAATATGATTTTGTTTATTTTGGGAATATGATGTATTATTAGACTTAACTGGCATATATATTAAACAAGTGAATTTCTTCGCTACACTGTTTTTCAATATGTAAATCCATCATACATACACTAGTGATGCATAGTAATATTTTTTGTTACATTATGACAATTTGTTTTATCATTGATTGGATACTCCACTTTTGCTTTCAATGTGAGTAGATATGATTCGAAGGTATACTTTTTGATAGTTTAAAAAATAAATTTCACTTAATTTATAACTGTACACACAATTCTATCCACTATCCAGTGGTGGATTAACCTATACGCGAATGAGGCGCGCGCTTGGGGCCTCCAAATCTCGAGGGCCTCAAAAAAGCTTATATTTTATAATCCATATACTTTTTATTCAGATTTTTGTAGATTTTTATTATTTTTCTTGGAATATACCGTTGTTTTTATGTTATCCGAAAAAAAGTCCTCCAAATTTTATTGCGCCTGAGGCCTCCCATGTGTTCAATCCGCCATTGACACTATCTAGTAATATTTATTTTTTATTCTGTTCGTTTGATTAGCGGTGCTTATTTTAATAATGTTTTAGAGGTGGTTAGTCGGTATTTCTCTGTCAAAACTGTGTCAAATTACTTTTTGTCATGACTCAAAAATAGCTTGATCACTACAGTATTATTCTCTCTACAACTATTATACGAAGTTAAAAAAATAGAAAGGTACTCAACCAAATGAAAACAGTTCAAAAACGTGTTTTATAAAATGTTAAATGTAAAGCTAAAACTCGAAAATTCAAGGAAACATGATAAAGGAAAGGTAGGAAGTATTATAATAAGATTCAATTATAATAATTCGCTTTGCTAAGGTAAAACTTACGATATTTAACCAACATCATAAATTTAGAATTGCATTGATTAGAGAGAGTATTGAGATCGATTAGTTAATCACTAATCCTGTCCTAGCTCAATCTTTCTTTTATTGACACCTATCTTCGAAAAAATTAAATCGAAAAAACTTCTGAAGAGATACTTCTATTAGAAGGCAAATGCTCCACAATGGTAGAGGAAATGGAAAAATAATATTTATTAAATAAATAAATGGTCGTCTAATAATAAGCATTTTTGATTCCCAGAAGTTTCCAAACCGCAAATCCCTTATTATAAATAAAAAAAACAATGACATTATTCGATGTATGTACATTTAAGAAATGTTCGGAAGGAAAATTCTTACATTCATTGGAAATCACATATCCGAAAATTTACAGTGAATATTCAATTGTTTGATTTTAAGTGGTGGTTTTCTACTCCTGATTTCAAAAGAATATATACACTCTGGGTGGTTTGTTACGCGACAGAGGCGCCAAAGGTTTTCCCTGGCACGCCCACCTATCTTAGCGACCGCTTTAGTCGTAAAACAACGCAATCCAGTATGCACATCGAAATTGTCTTTAGACGCCACACTTCCCATTATAATGCAGGAGTAATAAATACAATACATCTGCAAAATGTCACATTAATCCTAGATTATGTTACACCTTAATTACTAATATATATAAGATATATTATAAAGTCGTCATTTTTTAAGACCGCAGTTCTAAAATCGTTTGGCGAGTTAGGATGTCATTTTTTTCGTGGTTCCATGAATAAACAGATCATGATAAAACAGAACATGAGATCATAGACATTGACAATTCAGAACACAATAAATTTTTAGTTGAATGATACCTGTTTCTTTTTAACTATTTATTGGAAAAATATTATAGATTAACAGGTAATAATTTCAGAACAGTGTGTAATAACGTGCGCTTTACTTTATCAGTCAATGGCGACTATTATAATCGTCGAATATAAGTGTATTACGACAAATTCAGTTTGAAAGTGTTATTGATATGTAAGATTGCTGTTTTAATTATTGTATCGAATACGACATAGAGATTACTAATTGATTGTAAAACATATCAATACTAGTGTTTTCTAAAGATGTATTGTACGTTTTGTGATGTTCTGTTTTATCCGGTTACTTTTTTTCGTATTGTGTTATTTTTCAATTTATTGTTTCAGTTTCAGGCTAAAAGCAATTCTTTTATTGCCACAAGAGATATTTGCTATTATACATTTATTGAGACGTAGAAAATGTAAGATAATGTAAATGATGGCTTAGAAACTTTAAATCAGGTAATTTTAACGTCGAACATGGGCCTTGGAGAAAATGATTTGGTATAGTGAATAAAGCCGCACTGAAAGCTCAAATTAAATACAAAAAGTGTTGAGCGGTAGGGAAATAAATCCCACACGGTTATTATTCCATTTAAGGCAAAATATTATGCTTAAAATATCGATTCAATAACTCACCTGAACACTTGGTTAGTGCACACGATGACTGGTTGCTGACTGTTTTCCATATTATCCTTGACTTGAAGAACGCTGTGAAGATTCAGCCAGTCACCTGATCTTCTTTGGAGCCTAACAAGCATGATGCAGGATCTATCTTGCTCAGATTGGGTTACTGTTGAAAAATATATAATACAGTTTAAAATATTTTGAAGTTTTATGGAAAACAAACATATTGACCTTCTGCGAGGTTAGAAACATATTGACAACGTTATTTCAAAGTATTTTTCATTAAAACCCTCCAGAGACGAGAGCTTTTTTCCGATAAAAAAAATATTTTCTAAGCCATATTGAAGTCACGGATAACTTTTATTCCTATCCAAAATTTAAAAAAAAAAAACGCAAAGTCGTTGTATAGAAACCCCGCATGACTATATGGTCATGCTCATCCTTTTATTACCGTGTAATATTGAGTACGGACAGTAGTAAGGACAAAAGTGACCGTATGGGCTTGCAAACATTCGGGGTTGAAATATAGCTAAACGTGATTTTTTTAAAAATATTTACAATTTGACCTCTTTAGATCAACATAATTTCAAAACAAATATATTAGCAAAATAACTGTAAATAATTTTATGTTTTTATAAAAAAATATCTAACAGTTTCAAAAAGTAAATTAAAAAAAACGGAAATTCAAAAAATCACATGTGCTTTTGGAGACCGTTCCTGTTCCTACGGCTGATGACTTACTGTAGTCCGTACCCTTCTTAACCAAATATAAGCAAAAGCAACGATATTCAGGTAGAAAAAGTATGAATAGTGGGATCAATAGAAAACGGTGTTTTGTGTGACCATATGGTGACGCTCGTCCTTGGAGGGTTAATATATTTCTTATATATTGAGAAAATAAATAAATGGGCTCAAAATTTTCTCCGATGAAAAAAAAATGTGTGTCGGATGTGGCCTTAGCCTGTACGCGTTAAAGCCGACGAAACTGTGTAACCATGCGCGTTATTCTGTAGACAATTGTTTACGGGCGAGAGCTCTTAGATTTTGCATACTGTTTAAATTTTGCGTTAATATCGAGGTGTTTTACCATTAAAATTAATATGTGGTATATTGTATACGACAGTTTTTTACTTTACATTTTTGAGTAACGTATTTTTTTAAAAGTTTTCCAAATGATAGACTTTGCTTCAGCATACTCGGTATCATAAAATAAATTGTCAATAGAGTGTTGTTGGCTCTTATGTGGCCTAGCGTTGTGAGCTTCCGTGCCGGATCTCACGGGTTCAAATCCAAGCACGAACATCATTTGTGCGATCTATATAACGATTTCTGATCAAAATCATGGATGTTGTGATGTCTAAAAAAATCCCTCCCACCCTTTTAGATCCTTTAATAACTGGGCGTAGCGAGAGCGATTAGTTAACCACTAGTCCTGTTTTGACCTTTTCCTCCAATCACTACTAATCTCTTTAAAAAAGAAAGGTCGAGTAACTGAGTAAGGAACAGTACTTGCAGAAAAACCGTATGTTAAGATACCTCCATTGGGAGGCCAAATGCTCCACATTGGGAGCAGACATGGATTAAATAAAAAAAAGTAGCATTTTAGTTGATATTTTCTATGTACATTTTTTTTACTATGTCCGCTCCCAATATGGAGCATATGGACTCCTAATGGAGTTTATCTCAACAGAAGTGTTTCTACGAGAACTGCTTGTTACTCAGTTGCTCAACCTCTCTTTTTCTAAAGAGAGTAGAAATATAATGAAAGGGCTAGGAAAGGACTAGTAGTAAGCTAATCGTTCTCGATACGCCCCATTCATAGGATAGGATGGGTGGGAGACAGCACATACATCCATGTCTTTGAACAGAAATTCATAAACCGATTGAAAAATCAATTTATAAAACTGCCCGTACTGGGATTCGAACCCGTGCCCTCCGTAGCGGTACCCAACGACGTTGACCACTCAACCACACAGGTGGCATATAATAGCCAAGCATATTCTAAAAAATACATATATACTAAAAAGAAAAAAACAAAGTTTGTTCTAAATTTGAATCGTTCAAACTATGTACATTCTCACAGATTTTGTCACTAACGACCCGGGTTTCGCCTTTCGGCATCTTCAGGCATGCAACTGACAGTTCAAGTTCATCCGTGCACTTGAATGCCTGAAGATGCCGAAAGGCGAAACCCGGGTCGTTAGTGACAAAATCTGCGAGAATGTACATAGTTTGAACGATTCAAATTTAATATTGAAATTCCACCAAGCACCTTCAGTCGAAATCTTAAATCAAAAAAAGTTTGTTCTGTAACGATAAAAACTATTTAAAAATTCATTCGGGCTACAATTAATGTTTATTTATGTTAGTGATTTATTTAGATTGAAATGATAAATATTATATTTTGCAAATGAGTATAACAGTTGATGCCTTGCACTTAGATGTTTTCATCTGATGATGTGTATAAATCGTAAATTAGATGCATCTTATCAAACAACACGTTATTTTATACAGTTACGACATTGTGCAATCGTTAGAAGATGATTTTCTTAGAACAAATGCATTATTGTTGGAATATATGCGAGATAATTAAGATAAATGAATATATTATTATAACGTACAATTTATATGGTATTAGCGATGATGATACCACTGCATAAATTGCAACGGTTTCCTTCATGCAACTCAAAATTCCTATTCGTTTTAATGCATTAGAAACAAGCAAAATACGACGATTTGCGATGGAAATAATTGCGTGGGCAGAAAAGCTGTTTTTCAAATCGACTATGGAATTTGATATAGGAAATGTTTTACTAACATACAATAAATTATTTAGTAATAATTTGTAATTTTCTTATTATGTTTTAATCTAAAAATATACCAATAACTGTTATGTAGACTTAATATTATTATTATTTTTTTCACATATTATAAACTAAATTTGATTGAACTTTTCTACGATGGACCGTAGTCTGCTTTATTCAAAAAAATATACCTTGTCACGGCTTAAGCACGCCACTGGTTCCTTGTTTATTTTTTACAGACAACTGTTTATGGAATAGAATAATAATGAATGTTTAACTCAACTGGGATGTTTTCCTTAGTAACATTCCCATTAAACTAAATTTAATCAATTACACGAATGTTTGCAAATAAATCACTAAACAATTCAAAAAGTCAGATTAAACCGGCTTTCGAAATTTCACAAAAAGGATAATTCAATTAAAATATCGTATTTTTTTAAAAACTTTGTTTAATTGTAATATATCAACACAGTTCGTAAAAAATACAAAAACTTTATTCGATATTCCTATTCGGCAATGAACTAATTATACCTGCCCCCGTACTCGAAGGAGTATTCGAGCCAAAATGCATTACAAAAATATTTTCAAAATTCAACTAAATATATTATATTTGACGCATTAATTTATTCATCCCGTTTTATTTGTAAATACGTCGGTTCCATGTAGATATTTTTTTAGACGCAAATTTATTTAAAATTCCGACAAACGCCATCGCGTTTTTAAGTTACTACAAATAGTAAGAACGTCGGTTAAACGTGTCATACGGAACTATTTTCAATAATCACATTTTGTTAAATTGAACGTAATAAAAAAAATGGTATCGGCGAAATTATTCACTCAAAAAATCGACTTGATTGACTTCACTCCGCTTCTATTTGGTCCAATTTGACGGTTTAATCCAACTATTAATCAATCAATCTAAGACAAAATGTGAATTAAAGTGTGATCAAGCATAACCGTGACAAAATTTCCCACGCTATTGACTTAATAGCTAATCTTTGTGATTTACCTATTCAAAATCGAAATAAACCAGTTCGCTAATAATAAGAATATTGTTGCTCATTCAGCATCTTTATTCGTATCAATAATACTTTTATTTATTAATAATGATCAATAAATTTAATATTTTTAATGTGGTACCACTGAAAATAAATCATTACAATCGATGTTTTGGTTAAATCAGATTAAATGTGTAATAGTTAGCCAAGCCATTTCTCAGTTAAAATAACTGTTACATACAATCATTTTCTTCAGAACAACTCTTTTTCACTAAACTGTTTGATAAGCAATGGATTCGCCTGACATTTTTTTTAATGTCAGAAGATTGTCTTATTGATTTTTTTGATATTTATTAGTTTATCAAAAAAAGTTTTGTAAAATGCCCTGTGTATTGATAAATATCTCAATGTATGTTTTCATTAAGATACTTAATCGTGGTTCGGGGATCCTAATCAATTTTGGCAATATCATTATCTTGATCCCAGGATCGTTTTAATACCGATCCCGAGATTAAAAACATGTAAAAAATTAAATTTAAAATCTAAATTTTCCTGATTTACTACCATATTTGTATTTTTATAATTTAAAAAATCCCAATAGTGTGTTTATATACATATTTTTGTATGATACTTACCTAATAAATGAATGAATTGAGGTCTTACTTCCTATCGTATATTGTAGCAGTCCTAGATATCAACAGATATCTTAAATATATATATGTAAAGTAAAAAATAAATCACTGCTCATTAATTTTTTAGGGCTAACTGATTTTGAGAAACTACATTTAGATAATAAAAACATATTTTTCTTTGTTCATTAGCTTTAATGACATTTTTTTAAATTATTAAAAGTACAACATGAAGTTATGGTAAATGACCAATCACGAAATTAAATGATTAACGATGACGAAGGTGTGACCATTCTGCAAAATCATGAAATGGCGGAAAGACGTAAATTTCGGGGAAAATATAATATATTTTCAACATAAATTACCGAATGTCATATTGATTATTTTCTATACAAATTGATTTTACGTTGTACTAATCGATCTTCAAATAAAACAAAATGATTGCATTTTGACATCATTATTTAAGGATCGGCATGGTCTCTCTACTTCCTCCAATAAAGATAATCGTTACTCAATTTAAATGGAGTTTGCTAATGGCATGTTATTATGCTTTAAATTGACTTTAGTTTCGATCAAATACTTGCAGAGATGCTCATGATTGTATATGTAGAGTATTTAGGATAATTGCAGAGGATGGAAGATTTTCTGTAAATATTGTGGCAGAAGAAAATGAAAGTTTCTAAAGATAGAGTGATTTAATACAAATTATATAAAGATAGAGACGGATTTAATACAAATTATATATTAAATCCGTATAAATCAAATATAAAAATCTTACAGGAAAACAATTTTATTTCTTCATGTGAATGAGACACAAAGTTTTAAAAAGCATTTTAGTTTTTTTTTCAGAAATCCATGAATTAATAAAAAAACGATTCGCAACGATGCAACCAAAAGAGTACACAGTACACAAAGGTTCTTTAAATATCTCAAAGCAAACATTATTTGTTAATTAACGAATAATCAACGTAATAACCATTTATATAATATATTGGATGCATAAAAGGTTTTAACTGATAATTCTTGGAGAGAAAAACCTTTTACATATCGACTGTGGAAAGTAAAAAGGACGTAACCCACACATATCAAATTTTACAGGAGGCGCTAAAAACGTGTTTTGATGATTTTGTGACATATGCAAATTATGAATTATACACAACATTGAAGTGCACGGATACTTCTAAACTGGTGTTTAATTGACATAATCTAATATTAATTTAAAAAATTGTTTAGGTTAAACCTTTATTTCAGTCTTTTTTCTTGGTTTTAATTTTTTACAAGGTCATCTTTTTCAAACTTTAAAGCTAAATTTAGATACTAATTCGGCATTTTCAGCTTCCATCTTTTTGATAGAATGTGTGTCAAGTTGTATACATTGTGATTATCGAAAAAAAGCTGTTTTGGAAAATTGAGGGTTACGTCCTTTTTCCTTTCCACAGTCGATATATACAATAGCTAAGTTCTTGTGTTGAAAATGCTCGCCACGAGTAAAAGCGCTCCTGATAATTAAAAAATTGAGTTTTTATATTTTTAATACGCTTAAAAAGCTATATTAATTATTTATTCAGATTTTGTTGCCAATGATAAATATTTATACTAAGCGTTGAAAGAGTTTACTATTTTTCCATTTATATCCTCTCCTGTTTAATTTATGGTCTGATTAACAATCATTTATCGTTAAAGAAATTATGTTCAGATGTTCTGTTAGAAGTTAATATTTTCCACACAGAGATAGAATATGAAAAATAAGTTATATATGGTGGATATATTATATATTACAAGTTCAACAAGTCTCGTCTTATTGTAAAATGAGATATTATATTGCTGGTATTTCGGTAAAGTTGAAAGAATCCAGATGTGACATGGAGAATTATGTCGATCTGCCACGCGATGGCGCCGCGTGCTTTGTCTTCTCTAATGGACCATTATTTGTTGATGTTAGCAAATGTAACATTAGACGAAACAACTTCAAAGTGAACAATGGTCATAACAAAAAAAAATAGCTTCATGTTTCGTCTTAATAAGCTGTTTTTTTCCCAGCCAAAGCTGCCTGCTGACCTCTATTGCATAAATCAATCGATGGCGCTTTGAAGTATAGATCGCATTCGGAGATGAAATTATTGAAGATACAAAGCAATAAAATAAAATGTATTAAAATAAAAAAAAAACATTTGGCTAATAACTGATGTGCTATCTTAAAAATATTATTTAATTTATTATATGATATAAATATAATATAAACTGGTCACACGATACTCTAAAATATTTGAAGAAATTATTAACAAAAATATAGCGCAATTTTAAGCTAATGAAAACTTACTCAGCTGAAAATTCTCATCACGAAAGGGTCCTGATCATATCAAGTAAATGTGAAATTGGTACAAAAGAGTGTTTTATTGTTTAATATATTATTACGTGAAGCGTGCATATTGCGAAAGGTGACATTTGTTCCCCAGAGGTACTACTATTCCCGCGTGAATACGCTTATTTTGAACTGTCTGATATATTTAAAAAGTGATTGTATTGAATATTTCAGAACGTTCATAATAAGTGTATGCACGCTAGAATAGCACCACAATCTAGATCAGTCAGAAAATTTATAAAGTTTAGACAAATTTAGATACATGTATCGTTTCTTTCTCTGAATTTAAATTCGAGACTCAGCTATAATGCTAAAATTATGTACACATTTTTTTATAATTGATGCGTATAAATAATTTTAATATGCGCTCTAAGAATTTTTATTTAATTTAAGTTTGCTTACTCAATCGATGTTTCACTTGAGCCTCTCTCATGCTTTCCCAGTGGAGAAGTTGATACCACGATACTCCCTGCAAGTCAGCCTTCTCCCAACCTAGATGCCATTCACCACTGTTGAGAAAGCCAAAATAAACAACAATATCAATCAAATTAATGTAAAAGAAACACAGATATAAAATACTCAATTAATGATAATGTTTCATTGAAGTTTTTTTTAAACCATTAAGAGTGGATCTAAGTGCAAAGCACATAGATTTATTTTGGACCATTTTAACATAGGCTTTTCTACAAGAAATGATTTTGCTTAGTCGCTCATCCTCTCATTTTTTAAGAAAGTAACGATATAAGAATGAGGCATGGAAATACGAGTACAAAGTCAGCTTTTTTTAAATTTATTTAAGAAGGAAACCAATAAAATGTTTATATTCAAGGAATTGAAGCCGTGTATTCCGCAATTGAAGAGAACGACGATAGACTAGATAATGCCAGTGCTACCAACAAGTGGCAAATATTGTATAGTCATACGCAACATGCTTATTAAGCCCTTGTGGCTTAGACCAGGGTTTACCAAACTTATTCTGGGATGGAACACTTTGCAAGTCCGGAAATTTTAACGGAACACTTTTTTGTAATGGGTAATTCATATAAAATAAAAAATATACGTATAAACCGTTCCATTTTTTTTGGCGGAACGCCTACTCTGGTCCCGCGGAACACCTACGTTGGCTCCACGGAACACCAGTGTTCCGCGGAACATAGTTTGAGAAACCCTGGCTTAGACGATCATATTGGTAGCGGACCCAGTCCTAGCAAGTACCAGAACGGTCAATGACAAGCCATGGGTGTTTGTGATGTCATTTCTCCTCGAGGTATTCTTAAGTTACTTATCTATCTCATACAATATATCAATATTCATTTGAATACCAATGTCTGTAATGTATATGCATTAAGTATTATAAGTTGTTTATATCCGAATAATTTATTATTATCTTTTGGCTAACCTAAAAAGCAAACGCATAAAATCGGTAGTGATCGTTGATATTGCAAATGTAAGAAAGTAACTACTTATGAAGATCAGGCAAGATGCTGCGCTTTACTCGACTTGTTTTGCATAAATAAATACGCTTAAATAATAATGACAAAAGTCATGTCGTACATATAAACTTATTCCAACAATGCAGAAGATGGCATGCCCATTGTATGCAAAGCGAGTTATCTGACGTATTCCCGCAATTTTCATCGTTTTTTTTGCAGCATTTCCATCGTTCTTCCATTTAAAATAATACAACGACTCTTCTGCCGAATATGTGTTGACATTTTGTTGCTCACTTTAAATAGAATGTAGGTGAGTATACAATTCTATTCAAATACAAATCAATCACTGTGTTGTTTTTATTGACCCAATTGCAATTTTGTTGAATAATGGCATAATTGAGGCATCGAGAAGTGAAGTGAGTCAAGAAGTAAAATGGTAAAACTTTCTATTGGACTTTTTAATACAATTACACCTTTAATTTACCTTTTTATTTTAGGGAGATAACACTATTGTATTGTGTTTTTACTGAGATCACTTTACTTGTATGATACACGTAGAATATTAAAACGCACCTGACTCACGGTTTCTTAAAATACTATTTAACATAGATCCCTTCACCTCTCAGGAGCACAACTGTTTCATAAAGTGAAGTTTTTTTTGTCTTTCCACAGTCAATATGCATTTAAATTTAGATTATACAAAGTGTCAACTATATAAGAAAATAAAAGTTTTACAAATCAAAGACAATAATTGAAATATAATTATTAAAATATGAAGAAAATTATGCTAGTTTTAAAATTAAAACAATTTTATTCGTGATTATCACATTAAACTCAAATTCTGACACCATATTTTTGTATTAAGCGTCAGTGTTGATATAATATTATATAGTTTATACTGTAATGTAAGTTTTAAAAACAGAGACCTAAATAACAAAGTAACAATTTTGACAGCATAACTGAAAGAGGTATTTTGTCATGTAGAGTTGTTTTATTGTGACATTAATGTGAACATTTTTACGACCGTTTGTCAGTCGTAAATCTTGTCATTTACACTTGGGCAGGTAGAAGATTCTCAGCGGTAAAATATAATTACGCATTTGACGATAACATAATATTATGTGAGAAAACAGTAAATCAAACGATTAACACCTCATTTGCTAACCTGTCAACTACTGTTAATTATCATAACTTATATGAGCGATTGCCACTCACGTTGAAGTATCTTTTGGAGACAGTATAAAGTATAACAAAATATTTTTATTGATATTTCAGATATGTTCAGTTGAAATGTGGAGTGCTTAAACAGCATACCAATAAAAATAGTTTTACGAAAACGAATAGATAAGGGTTGATGCTGAAAAGAATATAAGAGATTACTTAAGCCCGTTTTTTTTTAATTCGGAAAGAAATGATGAAGTGAAATCATAACATATCGGATTGTTTTTTTGTAATCATAATTTGTAAAACTTAATACACTTTCTATCAAAAGGATATGTCCTGCAAATGTCGATTAAGTATCATAATTCAGGTTGTAAGCTTAAAAAAAATTGCGACCAGGACTTCATTAAATGTTTTTCTTATTTCACTTTATCAAACAAACACAAACACCCGTTTATTAGTCTTTGTGCACTTCAGAGTTGTGTGTATTTAATATTTTGACTTTCTCACAATATAATTAAAAACGTTTTTTTGTGCCTCATGTAAAAAAAAACCAGCGTTAGTTCCTTATGCTTTCCTAAAGTCGATATATATTTATTTATTAACTCGAATTCGTTCATCGAATAAAAACTTTGTTTTTTTAATTGTCCGTAGCGTGTTGTACGAAGTATCGAGCTGCAACCAAATAGGACAAACGCTTAAAAACGTTGATCACTCGGCCACAAGACCGGCCGCAAAAAAAAATAATTCTTTACCCTAATTTTTTTTATTTTTATATTAAAACACACCTATTTAAGTTAGCTTATTTTCATAAACATCATTCAGTATTTGATATAATTGTTTTATTATAACTAAGGGTAGATAAATAAAATCAAAAAGGTTAAGAAATATACGGATAGGCAATTAATATTATTCATTGAATTTTGTATGATAAGGTAAATTACATTATTATCAATGTTGTAGTAGCACTTCTTGAGATTTAGATTTAAAAAAAATATACATTAGGTAAGTAACAGAGAAGGGAAAAACAATGCCGAGTAAATTTATCAAATATAAAGTTTTTTTATTAATATAACACTACTTACGTTGTAATAAATCTCTTTCAAATAGAAAAATAAAACAAAATTGCACACGACTAGCCAGTGATAGAAATAATTACATTATTGAAGAATTTTAAAGCGAATAGCTGTTATTTCTTTTGGTATGCAGTGATAAAAAAGCGTTGATTGACGCAAAAAGAAACTAATTTTGCTTTTAACACTTTAGGATGTGCAATACCTAAAAAAATTGAGTGCTCCAGATAGATGAGTAAAAAACATTCCTTAATAGTTTAATAATGCTCTTAGGTATAGATGCGAGACATATCGTGGCATACGTATTATTTGCTGTAAACGATTTTTGTATAAAATATTTTTGTTGTGTTAACCATAAGAATATAATTACAAAAAATAATAGTAGTGTAATTAAAATAATATATATCGACTGTGGAAAGGAAAAATGACGTAACCCACACCCAAGTTTTGATGATTTTGTGACATATGAAAATTATGAATTATACACAACCCTGAAGTGCACGGAGACTTCTAAACTGGCGTTTAATTGACATAATCTAATATTAATTAAAGAAATTGTCTAGGAAAAACCTTTATTTCAATCTTTTTTCTTGGTTTTAACTTTTTACAATGTCATTTTTTCATAATTTAAGATTTCGACTGAAGGTGCTTGGTGGAATTTCAATATTGAATTTTGAATCGTTCAAACTATGTACATTCTCACAGATTTTGTCACTAACGACCCGGATTTCGCCTTTCGGCATCTTCAGGCATTCAAGTGCACGGATGAACTTGAACTGACGCTTAGTAAATGAAAGTTTCGTGTTTATATAAGAAATAAATGCATCACTGAGTCCAAAGCCATTGCTGGCCATTTTTTTCAATCTTAAAAGCTAAGTTTAGATACTAATTCGACATTTGCAGCTTGCATCCTTTTGATAGAACGTGTATCAAGTTTGATACATTGTGATTATCGAAAAAAAGCTGTTTTGGAGAAACTGTGGGTTAAGTCCTTTTTCCTTTCCACAGTCGATATGTACATTGGAATGGTTTTATCATATTATTTGTTGTGCCAAGTATTGGGCTACATTAATGTGTCATCAAAGAACTATAAAACTAGTACACATACATCAATCATGTCAGGTTACTAGTAGAGTGGTCAACGTCGTTGACTTCTGTGACGAATATTACGGGCTCAAGTCCTAATGCAATCTTAAATTTCCAATCCTTCAATAACGCGGCGTAGCAAGAGTGATAAGCAAATCACAAGTCCTGTTCAACGCCATACTTTATATCCATACTCTTTTTGAAGAATAGAGAGGTTGAGACAATGAGTAACTACTAGGGTATCCAATCCCGAAGCCTTTTTCCAACCCCGGGATTTCGGGATTGATTTATTTTGAATCCCGGGATCCCGGGATTCCAGGATTGAGATCACGAAAATGACTCTCTTTGCCTAACTTTTTTGTGTACTGTATGTGTGTGTGTATGTATGCGTATGTGTGTGTACATGTACGGATGCAGTATGGGGAAGCATATAGAATGTGATTTGCAAAATAATGCATATGGAGTTCCCGTGAACTTCTCATCTCTGTAGCGATCACGCCCTTCCGTCTGCAAACGATGGTAAGGGCATACAATTTACAATTCTTCAAAAACTTTATCGATGAAGGAGACTAAAAGCTCCAAAAATTTGATATCCAAAAAAAAAAATCAACAATAATAATGATAAAAACAAATCTCAAAAAAATATTTTCTTTAAAATAGAGTAAAATTTGTGACAAGAATATTTAGTTAAAATGTTACATATTATGGATCTTTTACATTTAATCGAAATCGAAAATTGTACCACATTTTATTCAATCGATTGTTATGTGGCTTACTTTATATTAAAAAAAGTTTTTTTATCAAATTAATTATAACATAATACGACTCATTCATCTGATGTAACCTTCATTGCATTTTATCTCTTTTATCAATTTAATGTAGTATAATGCCATGCCTAGCCAGTAAAGCTGTACTATGAAATGAGAAATGGACTCGCATAATATTTATTCCTTCTAAAAAGTTGTTTTTGTGGACGAGATCTTGATTAGAAGAGAAAACTTATACTAAGTACACTATTTTTTTTTTATTTCTCGATGTCAGCAAAAAGACAGAAGTGAACTGATAAAAAAATAAACGTTATTTGATAAAGAATTTAAAATTATTAGATATTTATAGACTGTGACGTTGAGTGACTTTTTTATTTGTTTTTAAAATATTACATTTATTGCTTTCGTTAAATTATGCCACCCTTTTTTATTTAATATTTTTACCTAACAGATATTTTATTCATAGAAATTTGTGAAGCTGTATTTTGTACTTAAATTATAAACAAAAATATAATTGTATTTTTCACCTGTTTTTATTAATAGAATTGATATAACATACATCTTATGAAAACGATTTTTAAACCATTTTATTTGGTACAAATAATTGTTATTTTTGCATTCAAATTCACAAAGCTACCACCGTAGGCAACTGGTAACATATGTTCTGTTATTTTTGTACTTATGTCATATTCGCGATGTCATATTAAATAATAAATCATTTACGTATCGTTGTCAACGCAATAAATACATCTCATGTGATAAATTTTACGAAAATTAGTTAAATATGACATTAAAGAAAAATCAAACTGTTCTACCGTTTGATAAAATCTGCCATATGATAGGATACTTAATTAAACATATTTATTAGCATCTCCTACATACATACATCATAATAAAAATGTTATCATTATTTTTTCAACCATCATGCATGATTTGAGTATGCAGTTATATTCAGGTAATAACAAGTCAAGGAAAACGTATTGTTAAAATGGTGAACAAGGTGGACTACAAAATTTTTTGAAAAACAATCCTTACCTCTCAAAAATTCGTCTTTAGTGACCTCTGAACAATTAAATTTTTGACACCAGGAAAGTTTTTTCGAGTTGACGAAGATAAAATGGTTTTGTCATGTATATCTGGAATGTTTTGTGTCGTAATTTTCATGAAAAGATGCGTAGAGGATGCGATAAAGTAACGACTAACTCTCTCTCCTTTTATTCTTACCTTGATTGATTTTTTTTAAAATATGATATTGACTTTAGTCTTTTGTTTAAATACTGCACTAACCGTTCGTTTGATCTAAATTGGTAGCACACATTAAAAATAATCATTTATTAAAGTTTAAATGTCATTTAGAAAAAAATGCTAGCAATACGATCCTGAGAATAAGAGTTCGCGGCGCTTAGCTGGTATAACATAAGCGTACCGCTAATGACCTTTTAATGTTTCCCATATATCACTTTCTGACTTGAGATGAGGTGTAAAATATCAAGTAAGTGTATGATTTTTTGCCACCATTGGTGCACTTAATGCTTACATTTAATAAAGTGTTCTAACAAATATTACATTACAAGTGGTGCATTATTTTATTGTTTTTAAATCCGGCATCACGAAAGCGTACACACGCATATTTTTTGTACTATTCATATATTTTCGTAAATTTATTGTTTTTAATTATAAATATGAAAGGAAAAAAAACGATGAAGCATTGTTGGATAAAAAGTACTGTACGTGTGTCGTGTATTAAATACTTTAAAATTTATATATGTAATTAAATAATCACAGAATTGTTGAATTATTCTGATATTATTATTTTAAATCGCAAGCATAATGTATAAAATAAAAATAAAAGCAACGACATAAGGAACCAATTACGAAATTTAAATGCATTTTTGATTAATTTGGTATTTAGTTTGCAGTAGTTTATTATTAACACAGTGAAATCTATGAATGTTCTTAGGATGTATTAATGCTAAAATAGCTATCAACGATATAAAATAGTTATTATTCAACTAACTACTTTTCTCTTCTTTTAAAATATTTAAAATTACCGAGTTTGTAGCCAAGTGGTTAACGTAATTGGCTTCAATTATGGTGTCTGCAAGTTCGAGTCCTAGTACGGATTGTTTTATAAACTTAATTGTTCATAGATTTATGGAATTGTGTACGAAGGCATGAATGTTGTATAAATGTTCTCTCACCTATCCGATACTAAAAAAATGACGTAGCGAAAACGATGAACTAACCACTATTTCTTGTCTTAGCGCTGATCTTCTATCCTTACTTTCTCAAAAAAGAGAGTGCTTAGGCGACTGATTAATATGAAGTTCCATATGTTCTACAATTTGAGCAAACAAGGTGAAAGAAAACCGATAAAGCTTATAGTTTCTTTATCACAACATCTACCAGTAATAAAATTGGCGAATCAATTAAGTTACGGAGATAAAATATTTCTTACTTTTTATCCACATGAATAATTTTCATGTCCATGGAGTGTATGGTGGTAAAGACATTGGTTGCACCCTGGACAACGCATTCTCTGGTCTCCGGCATTGCGACAGGAGCACAAGCTGCCAGGAATACAGGCTCGTTCCGACTACATAAGGGCAGGAAGGATAAAAAATGTCCTCGTACTAAAACCACCTGTTGAAAAAAAAAAATAATAATTTAAGTTTTATGAAAATCGACATGGCCTATACTAAGATAGAATAAAGTATCAATAAAGCATGGGCATTCTTTACCGACATAAATTCAAGAATTACCACACAACGTAAACGCAATATTAGCCATGATGATGTGAACACGGAACAGCGAGCGCAATCATAACTCACAGTACCTTTGACGGTTTGGGTCTCGATTTAAAATTTTAAGTATCCATTATCAGACATTACGATTAAAAAAATCGATTAATTAAATTGACATATATAACTATGTCTAATACCTATATTTAATTAATTTTATAAAACAATTTTAGGGGTAATTGACAAAAATATTATATATAACTTATAATTCTGCTTCACTAAAATCATGCAAAAATTCGAAAGAAGTGACTGATAATTAAAACACTCAAGAGGTGGAGTGAGCCAACTAGTAAAATGATAAAACTTGTTGTGTATTAACTGAGGTTACTTCACTTTTACATTATTTACGTTGTAATATTTAATATGTCATTACAAGACATGTTAAATATTACAACGCATCTAATTTATTTTTTATAAAATACCAAATGAGACCATTTAAAAACAGCACTTACTTCTAGTCGACTGAAAGGATTTAATTATTGGGAAAATATTTATTTTCTAAAAGTTAAAGTGAAAATAGCTTAATATTTAATCATTAAAGTTTCATTATAAATATTATCTAAAAACATCATTGGATATATTTTGAAATAAAATAGATTAGCGTTTCTATTATAAATTAGATGTTTAGTGAGACAATTATATAATACACACAGCAAAAATCCATAAAATCTATAAAAGCTATGAATTCTTTGTTTCGATTTCTCTTACGTTACAATAATTTCCATACATCACTCCATTATTACAACATTATACAGTTTCTCTTGAAGTAATACTTATTCATTTGGAGCGGTGATTAGTGAACCATATAGCCATAGGTCTTATGCGAGTCTTAATTCCCCATAAGTTCTTCAAAAGCAGAAAGTGTAAAATATATAATATTTGTTTATTGTAAAATGATTTTTTTTTGTTTTAATACACTGAAGGTATTTGAAATGTTTTAGATATATGTACAAACTAGAATATAATCATAATTTGCTTTCGATAAATGTTTGATGTTTTTCTAGAGAAATTTGCATATTTAATAAAGTGGATTTAATCAAAAACCTATACTTTTACCAGCCACTTGAATATTGAATATTATACGAGAAAGATCACTATAATCAATTTTGATCCATTTAAGAAAAAATTGTAGCAAATTTAATAATTAATAGTATAACAAAAACATTGAAATTTTTTAAAATCCATTATGGCTTATAATGTGGATATGGCATCCTAATGAAGGTGGGTTGCACAATCTCCTTTATTTTTCTATACATGATAAATATACTATAAAGATCATTTAACTAGATTTTCTTTAATCGATACATTAAAGATGATATCTTTCGAAATTTTATACAAACACCAGCATCCCTTCATAAGATTAAATAAATGCGTAATTTAAGACATTTGTTATCTTAACTTGGCGTTCTCATGAATAAAGTACAGTTCATACTAGGTCCAACCGTTTAAATGTTAAGTCTAATACGTCTGCAGTGTTTCGTCACTTTCTATCCCAGATATCTCTCTTGAAATGACATAAAAAGTTTGTTGCATCTATCGTGATCCTGAAAAAGTTACAGCTAGTTGTTGTCAAGTAATATGTATCGCACCATTTCATAAAAGCTTCACGTTTCTTCACAAATATAAAAGATGATAATAGAAAGTTAGTTACTAGACGTCATTGAATTGTCTGATATAATGCAATTCATACAAACGAACACAATTTAGGGATTCAAAAAAGTTTTTTATAGTTAAAACAAACCTCAACTTGAACATTAAAAATGTCCGATTAGTTTTTGCGTATTTATATGTACTATTCGTAATGCATAATAATTTTAATTGTAATTGAATTAAAAAAAAAGGAGTTAGAATCACTCTTTTACGACATCGCCTTTACTCCATATCCCTTTATTAATTATTAAAATGGGTCTCAAACCCTCCAGAGATTGGCAATTTATGTCCCATATTATAGGACGGCATCTACACAACATCTTTAAATAATACACTCATCTCAATATCCGATACGCGGCACTAGAATTATTACATTGTTCATGTAAGTAATAATTATGAACGGCCGCCTTACCATTGCACTTAGGCTACACAGTGATGCAATATTGCAACATATATTATAAATATTTTATCTCACTTGTTTGATTCAATCAGAAGAAAATTTTACAAATATTATTTTCAATCTGATTTAAGCAAAACCATAGTCTGTGATTTAAGACAAATCTCGCCTACCCTTAGTATCCAATCTTGAAGACAATGCTTAGTAAGAGCGACGGCTTAATTTTCGGATCATTTTTCTTAAAATAAATTCTGTTGAATGCCCTATTTCAATGTTTCCTAACCTTTTTACATCCGTAGATAACAAAAAAAACACCACCAAAAAGGATCATCAATATAAGTTTTTAAAAAAATACTAACTATTTTAAACTGCAGAAAATTTTTGCGGCCCATCCAAAAATCTTTTTAGACCACTGGTTAAGAAACATTGCCCTATTTCTTCTCTATAAATAGGTGATCGTTTGATCAGTTTTTTAATCAAAAGTGTACATTTTTGAATTCGTAGTCCTGACTAGGGTATCCAATCCCGAAGCCTTTTTCCAATCCCGGGATTGATTTATTTTGAATCCCGGGATTGAGATTTTCTCACCGAAGAATTAGAAATCCTCAATTTGCTATACTTTTTCCCGGAAACTCGTTTTTTTTTTTAGCTCACCGAGGAATTTGAAATCTCCGATTTGGTATATTTTTTCCCAGAATCTTCAATTTGCCAATTTCGTATAAATTTCGAGAATTTGCTCAAAATTTCTCAATCCCGAAATTCCGGGATCGCGGCCATCTCAATCCCGGAATTTCGGGATCAGAAAATTGAACGGGATCCCGGGATTGGATGCCCTAGTCCTGACCACGCAACCAAGAATAATTAAAGACTTAAGTTATGATGAATTTATTCATAAATACAAGTGTAAATATATAGTATAAATAAAAAAAAGGTTTATTAAATATTCGTTATTTATAATAAAATAATGTATTAACCATAAAACAGTGAAACAATTAATTATTAAACCTTTATGCTATAAATAAATATAATATAATTTCTTCCGCTGCGACAGAGCAATGAGCTTAAAACTTTTATCCTAACCACCGAGCAAGAAGAACAATCGATCACCGAGATGAGCGGTTGCTAAAATAATAGTATTTAAATTTTGTCACCGCTCCAGATTACGAAACATATTTGTAAGTAGTTAAGTACAAATTTTCAATAAATCTTTTGACATTCTAACGATTGGTGCGATAGTGGACGACATTCACGATGTTATAATATTGAACAAGTTTCCAGAATTGAAATAGTTGAAGTATAATACAGAATAATGTTTGCTCTGTTGGTAAATCTAAATTAATATTCATTTATGTAAACTTTTATTTTTATTATTAAGCAACAAATATTAACTTAAAAAAGATTTTCACTGCTAATAAGTCTTGATGAATAATATGCATTCTATACCAAACCCTTTGATGAGTGTTCTCAATGAAGTTAACCCATTTTTTTTTTAAATCCTGACAATGGAAATTAATCACTGTCATCCTAGCTACGATATATAGCAACTTAATGCAGTTATGGCCGCAAAAAATTTATCTAATAACTCCAAAATAATATAACTGGTTAAAACTGTTATTATAGGAAAAAAATATTGAGCAACGACTAATTATGTGATTGAAATATCTTCTTCTATATTTTTGATAGATTCGGCAGTAACTTTCTGGAAGTTTATTTTTAATATTAAATTGAATTTGATAACTTTGTAATTACATTTGTTGTGTGACAAAATGTGACAAGTGATAAAACGCTGACTTTTATTTTGTTATTCATAACTTAAGAATTAAAATCAGTTTGCTTCTCAAATAAGCGAAACACTTTTCACATGTTGTAACACGACAAGTGGAATAACATTTTTTTTAAATATCTTCTATTTCATCAAAACAAATTGTAGTTTGTACTGTTTTATTTTATTTTATTAAAGCCTATCAAAATGAGACACAAAATACTTAAATTTTGTATGCTTAGTATCAATCTTCCCGAGATTCCTAAGTCATTGCTTTATATCATAAAATTATTGATAAGTAGACAAAAATATAGAGGTGCCACTGCCAATATTTCGATACAGCTTTTTGCTGATAAGGCATGTGACAGGTCCTCCAAATTAAGATGTTGTCTATAGCTGAAGCCCAACATTTAATGTCACAGTGATTTGAGAGCATAACGTTTAAATTTTTAGGCTATTCAAGATCATTCAGATTAGTTTCATTGATTCGGTTCACTCAAAAAAGACACAAAAGACGCAAAACAACATGTTTTTATGGGAGATAGAAACAATGATTTAAAATAATAAGGGCAGTTAGAATGCCATGCCAAATGACTGGAAATTTTATGCCTTTTGCCAATTTTTCTTTAAATATACGATTGTTTTGTTAAACTTTTTCGCAGTTTTTTTTAACTTGTGAAGCTTGTACGGTGGTGACATCTCTTAACAAATATAATTTTTAATATTCGAATGTTACATTTATTTGACTGTAATTTAAACGTAAACGTATGCGTCAATATGTATTATTTGTGAATAAAAAATTTGACTCTCAAAGTTGCTTTATATTAGACTGAATTATATTATCAGAATAATAAACATATCACAGCTGTTAACGAATCATTCCAATGGCTTCTACATAAAATATCGAGTATTTGTTGAGCTTAAGTAATTAGATATTTATTTATCCAAATCAGAATTAAATATTGATTATGCGTGAATTCATTTGTACATTTGTAAGTTCTGAATTATTTTGATTTATTCTTTTCCCTAATTTTCAGTACAAACAAGCCTAACGGTTTTAAAAGAATGATCTATTTCTTAAATAATTGCGATTCTCACTTTACGCAGATATTTTGTACATTAAAACACTCAAATTTTACTAAGTTGGGAACACAATCGTATAACAATTCTTTATAATGTAAAGAACACTCTGTTTCCTATTTGCTTCTGGCTTGTTTCAACAGTTGGTTTTTAGTTTAGTTATTAACTTTTAAATAACAAAGGAACTAAAATACTATAATACCCTTAACTGATAAAGAAGTCTTTAAAAAGTTTATTAATAAATCCACAATGAAATTTCAGAAGTATTTAAAGAAAGTGAAACGAAATAAACCAAAATGTAAATCCAAAAACACCTGATGAATGCATGTGCTTTAAACAAAAGTCTCCTGATAAATTTCACTCAGATCACGCCTTTAAATGCATTCTCATCCGAGTAGACTTGAGTAAAGTGTATAAGAATGCAACAAACACTACCTCTGATACCATATGTTAATGCAACATCTTAATATACTGGAGTTCCAAGACCTGTGCATACTATTGCTTCACTATTCCAATCTGGTCGATTTACATTTCATAAATAAATTCAGAGCGTGGTATTTTTTTGTTTCTTCAGTTTGTCATTTTGCATCAGTGCTCTGGAAATAACTTTTTACCCTTGCCAGGCATATTTTTAACTATCAAATTTCATATATGAACATAAAAAAAAGTTAGGAAATTTAGTTGATAAGTTAAGGACAGTAGAATTGTTTTATTTCAAATAACGGCATTTACTAGATGAAGTGAATTTCGAGCGTTATTATTATAATTAAGTTTAACTACAATAAATCTAAATAATATTTTTTAACATATTCTTTACAAGAATAGACCCACTGAATGTCAACTCTCCCTCTCTGACCCTTAATCGTAGTCATGCCAATACATATATTGACTAACATATTAAAAGTCAGTTCAGAACACCAAAGGGTTTTTTGAACGTTTTGTTGATTATAAAAGAAACATATTGTGATATATTTTGCTGCATGTTTCAAATAAGTTTAAGGATTATTCAGTTCAATGATGTTACTTTAAAAATTCTGCGGGACATCAAAATTTTCTCACGGAACACTGGTTGGCGAATAATTCGGAATATACAAATTTAATCATCTTTCACGGTTACTTTGAACTAGAGTATTAGAATCTCAACTTTTAATGAATTTATCAAAAACTTTGTTGAAAAATCGTTTTCAATATGAAATTTAAGTTTATTTAAAATTAAATCGGGTCCGCAGTGTAGTCAGTGATCAGCGTGTTTCGTAGCTTCCGTAGGGGATCTCACGGGTTCGATTTATGTTTGAAGGCCCCAAACATTCCTTTCTATTCTTTCAATCCTTAAGAACGAAGTCTATCGAGAGTGGTTAACTAACCACGAGCACTGTATTTAAATTAGTCTGTCTTAAAAGTAGAGGTAGAGCTAATTGGTAACAAGCCGTTCTCGTAGAAAAAAACTTATAGTGCGATATTTCCATTACGAGGCCACATGCTCCACATTGGTAGCTGACATATATTAATGATAATAATAATAAACATTAAAACAAAGTAATACAAATGTTACAATATATATTTCAATTATTGAAAAGCCAGTGGGAATATGTATATAATTGTACTTTATGCTTTTATTGATATTATTATATATACTTTTTATTTTAATATATTTTTTAATCTGTACCATATGTTATGTTATAATAAAATTGCATCTAATATGTTACCAAAAAAAACATTGTTACTTTGCAAGCTGGTGATTGCGGATTCGATATTATAATGATTTTTTTTAATACTTGCTAAAATGATTAACATTAAATAACGCATACTAATTAGCATGCCTAATCAGTAAATTATATCAAAACAGGTTGATACGTGTGTAATAATTACAAGGTGGTGAACGCAGGACTGAAAAGCGATAATTTCGTCTCTCTGACACGACAGCATAGTGCATGACCCGTGTTTTGTGGAAGCTATTTGAAAAAATAAATTAAAAATCATTTCCAAATGTGATAAATAACCACGTCCAAATAAGGACGCATTCGGAGAGGCGCAAATCTCCACAGCCTTGGAGGATTCGTAACAGTTGCGATAGTAAGGAAAAAAAAACGATAGCTAGTGAATGGAAGATCCGGCAATACTTATCGCAAGGTTATTATACCTTTTTACTTGCTGGCACTGTCTAAGCAAGTGACACAGTAACAGTAAGTTAAATATTATTACTTGGATGTACGAAATGGCTTGAGTTAGTTTTCTGCCCATTAAATTGAGTTGCGTACTTTTTGGTCATGTTTATCGAAATTAATGTTACGAGAAATATTAATGAACAATTTGCAGTCTTATTTACGAACATAAACAATATTTTATACGGTTTTATTGAAAGTATATTAACATAATTAAAACATTCAAATTATCCCATCTTGCTCGCAATACAATTTACACACTTGCTAAATATTTATTAAGAAATATCTAACTGAAATAAGTTGATTGGTATTTGTACTAATTCAAAAATTACCATATCAACTTTCAAAGTAGAGCGATCTTTAATTTTACGAAAGATAAAAGGTATATCTTTTTCTCCTGATGCGGCGAACTCGGTTCAAAGTGGTTCAGTTAAAGTGGAAAAACAAAATTAGAAAATGATACACTATCACAGATTATATTTGCAACTGTTAATTTAATTTATACCTTGGTGACCTCGTCGATGTGTTATTATGTTTATCTTCTTTATTACAAAAATCAGTTGAAATTTTTCACTAGTAGTACCTAGTAAGTTTTTTAACCTCGTTTCTAGTATCTAAGTTTGAGAGAAATATGTACTTGAATATTTAAAAAAAAATACGGTTCCATTTTACAAATGTAATATAATGATACTGTTATAGTTAAATTTTATTAAGATATATCATTAAAAAAATAATATAGTAAACTATAGTCTTCTTTTTACACTAGAGATATATTGTATACATAAAAAAACACTGAAGTACATTTACGCGTATGCAAAGTTCGTAATATTTGCAAGATACTTGATAGCTGGACTTTAATATAATCTTAAATTGTCCTCATATTCCAAAGAAGCTGCGTATCTCTGCGATCCACTTCTCATAAGAGTGGAGACTGCAGAGTACTGCTTCTCATATTTATGCAAATGGTTACTACATCTGCAGCCAAAGTCTGCTTCAAAACGGCACTTTGCCACCAGCTTCACAGATTATGCAATGTTTGTGTATCCATGAAATATTCACGAGAAATGTCATACATAACACATTATTCACAATTTTATTTATTTTTGAAAACATATTTTTATAATTAGTGAGGAATTCATCAAGTCTAATTGTTTATTATAAAAACGTGTGCCAGTAAAAAAAATACCCAAAAAATGCTGTTACATCATTGAAACAATTGATGATTATTATTCTGTTTTTATTCAACACACTTTCAATGTGGAGATTAAAAAATCAATTTGTGCTCTTAATGTGAAGCATGCGGACTTTTAATGCATTTTTCTACGACAACTATTTGATACTAAGGTTTTAAAGTTTTTTAATAGAGTAGTGGTAGAAAGATAGGATTAGAATACGACATGTCCTCATCAAATCATCCTCACTTTACGGCTGAAAGGGAATTTGTAAACATTTATGCCTTTGAACAGAAATTCATATTCTGAGTGAAAATTAAATTTATTAAATCTTTTCGTGCTCCGTATCCAAAGCCAACGACGTCGAACATTCGACCAAGAACTCGAAAAAGGATGAAGGAGAATGTAAAAGAAGAAAAATGTGGAATTATGCAAGACGTTCCTTCTCTGCAATTCTTTTGAGAAATTCTTTTGTATCGAATACCATATATACACCAGTGCATTTAAATATTCATTTGAGGACTTGAAAACATTGATCAGTCAACTGAGTATAACAAAGCATGCAAGCGCCTTAAATCATTAAATGTCAAACAATCGATATAATCAGATTACTAAAAATTCTATAATGTAAGATTGATAGGTTGGGATTCCAGCAAAACATACTTGACCGTCATTTTGTGGAAACATATAGCGGTCGGTGGGTGATGGGAATTCTAGGAAACACCACGTGGCAGACATACTATGCTCAAAATTGCAAATGGATATCGTCAAAATACTTTTAAAAAAAATGAAGTATCTTCCACAAAATGAAAACACAAGATATTTTGAATTGCATCAAAACTTCAGTATCTTAGAATAAGCTGTCTGTACATTGACAAATTTAAAAAGCTCTTGTTGGTCTTGGTTTCAAACATGGAATTAAAACTTCGTATGTCACTACTAACATTGGTTCATTCATTGATTGTGGAAACTTTTTATGTTCAATTTCCTGTTTTTTATTTTGTTTTTTTCGTTACCCTAACGTTCTAAAGCAGACTTAAAAAGTCTTTTGACAAAAAAAATTGACGTATAACTGATTAAATAACAAGTAAAAATATACATTACGCTTATATCTCAATAATATATTTTGATTACAGATTAAATATCGCAAGAAAGGCTTTTAAACTTATTCGAGTGAATGAAGAAACAGTTGGAAGGAAAGGAATTTCTCTGTTGGCAAGATTTCTGTACCTCCTTTACCTTGTTTCTGATGCAAAATTATTCCGTTTTGACAAAATTTATATCTGATAGAAAACGAATGGCCGTTGAGTAAGAGCGACACTCAATAAAAGCAGTGAGGAAGCTAGATTTTCGTATTTTAGAATGGAAACTTATACTAGATGAATAATTTAATACAATTGATACGTGATACGAAATTAAGAGCTCATCGCTGAAAACAAATATACGTAGATCGATTATAAGATTGATTGATTTATCCGTATTTAATTAAATATATGAATGTTATATATTTAAAATATACTTTCTATTCAAATACAAATTCCAATAATGTTTAAAATGACTAACTATTTAGACTAATTCAAAATCTTATACATTTATCTACTCTCAGAAAGAAAGTTTAAGTATTTTTAAGAGTTTATCTCAATTAAAGTGTTACTAATAAAACTGCTAGTTTTTTCAATAAAAGTAGATATAGAAAGACAAGAATAATACGAAACCTGTGGTTAGTTAATCGTTTCTAGGATTAACGAAATTGATCGCTTGACTATTGAGAAACCACGTACTAAAACATTTGTACAAAATATCATAAATAAACCACTCTTTCCTAATAAGTATTTTTTTTCAAAAATATGTTAAATTTTTCAAATAAAGTCAAACTTTAATCATATATCTTTGAAGATACGTATATTATGTATTCGTTCAGTCAAATGCTTAAATCATAGGTTCCCAACCTTTTTCGGGTGGCGACCCCTTTTCATAAAATCTATGTGATTCGCGACCCCCCATACAATCCATAAGTCATTTATGTCATGTCATTTTCAACATTTAATTGGTTTCTTACTTTTGTTTTTAAATAAAAAAGCGTTGAAAATCCACTTTCGCAGAGATATGTAGAAACAAATGGAACTTTGGATGGATTTTTTTAGTTGACTGTATAAGTTGGCGACCCCCCAAAAACCCCTTCGCGACCCCCAGGTTGGGAACCTATGGCTTAAATGAACAAAACACATTTGGGATGCACTTTTTATGTACATAAAAAACTAATGCATGAACACTGCCTTTTATGTTTATTCTTTAAAAATATTGTGAAAAAACTGTGCCTTGTACTTGTTTTACAAAATTTGTCTAAAAAAAAAGTAATGACTAGACAGCTAGTGAACATTTCCTGCTTTTTAACCAAATGCTTAGCGCTTAATCGAATCTGGGTCATGGGGTTGAAACAATGATAAATTCATATTTCAATCAATTAATGTAAGACAATCTAAAATAATCAATAATAATTTCAGATTTCAGCGTTCAGAGTTTTTTTTTAAATCAAAATCATTAAGTCTGCACTAGTTTTAAAAATGGCTTTCCATCGACTTAAATTAGTAAACGATAATTTATACTTATAACGATACTTATCTTGAAGGGTAGCAAAAAAAATATTGAATAGTATTTTGACAAAGATAAATTATTAATATGCAATGTCACGAAATAAATCTTATTTAAATTTAGTCCTCCCCTGTCGAGCGTAGAGTCCCGCTTGGGCCAGCGTCCAGTATTGCTCAGTAGCACCTCGGGCGATGGGAATAAATTTGCATCGATTTGAAATCACATTATTTTACATCACATAGATACGGGGATGGATTTACATGACCACATGTATACTATATTGCATTTTTTACACGAAATAAATCATTTATGAGATTAGAAAATAAAATAATACAAAACAAACCTTAGTTTGAAATATGAAAAACGACAAATTTCATAGTTTTAGTATAAATAGCCATGCATTAATGTGTATTCTTACTAGTTAAAAATGTTTGTGATGATCAAAACCGGTCTTGATCATATTAAATATATATTATGTGAACTTAGTACAAAAGAGTGTTTTATTAAACGCATTAAAAGAATTTATTTCACTGAATTATTGTTGCAACACCATAATACTTTTATGATTTTCAGACTTTCAAAACCATTCATGAAATGTATTGAAAATAAAAATTAGAAGAATTGTCATTATAACATGTATATTGGTGATATCTGTAAAAGAAATACGTGTTCGATTCCCGAATGACATTTTCGTACGTTATTTGTGGATTTGTGTCTAAAAGCAAATAATATATTTATGAAACACTTGCATACATTCTATCCTGTTCACCACAAATTACACGATCCTAGAAGCGGGACATGGCAGATGCGACTAGCTAACTACTAGACGTTTCTTAACGCTTTAAACAATTTTCATTAATCTCTCTGATAAGGGAAAGTGGGTGACAGATCCTGTTTGAGTAAAAGAAATATTTGAAGTCCTCCATATGCTCTACAGCAGGAGCTTAACTGGTATGTGAAATATACTATATTTATTGGAGAAAGACCAGGCATCCCCATATCGAGTCACTGGCTATGGGGAGACTTAAGAGCTGTCTGGTACACGTGTTGCCTCCGAAAAGCTGTATTCTGCTTACCCTTGATTTCCAAACGTTTGTCAAGTATTAGCCATAGGATACACTCGGTGGAACTAAAAAACGCTGGCATGTTACGGAAGTAAGTGAAACACACGGTGTCCATTTGCCCCACAAAAGTAGAGGATATTGACAAATAAAAATCAAAATTCTTTAAAATTATAAACGTATATATGAAAACACATAAGCAGTACATCTGTAGAAGTGCCTGATTAGAAAAGATTGTTGATATCAATTTATAAGCATTTTAATATATCTTATCGATGCTGGAGATTCTAAAGTCTCGGTTTTTTTCAAGTCTAGAGACACAAGACATAATAATTTCATGTATCGGGAGATTTTTGCGTCCTGAGACCGTTGTACTGTAGTAATTTTTCTGAGAAAATATTTAAACGAATGTTTTTATCTACAAACTACAGTGAAATTAATTAAATATATGTATATATTTTTTAAAACAAATTAATGACCGTTTTATTGATTTTTTTTCGACCACAAACACATTACTCTATTATTCATCTTAAATAAAAGCATTATAATAAGTTTTATTTGTTTATTTATTGCCTTTAGAAATGTAAAAAACTTCTAAGAGTATAAAAAATTTCAAACTATATTTGTTTTGAATGAATAAATTCTACTTTATAAAATCTTATGTCTCGAATTGTTTTATTCAAATGTTTCAGGAACTGAGACTGAAAAACAGCGTCGATTTCCCGGGAGTTTATTCTCGTTTTTTCTCAACACAGAATCCTTAATCGGTATCATACGTAGCTTACGCCTACCGATTGACTGTATGAGTATTATATTTAATATAAAATGATATTTATAACAATTGCGAATTTTAAATGCATTAGGTACTAACAACTTAATTAAATTTAAGTTGATTGCAATATTGTTTAAAATACATGTGTGGTATACATTTAGACTGAACTTAATGACCAAAGTCATCTTCTGCTTTTTTTGTGTTTATCGTATTGTCTTGTGCGGTGGTTTTACCTTTTTTGTCTCTTGTGTCTTGGTCCAATGTCTGATTACAGTCTTTTTTAATATGTTGCTTAGTTTAAAGTAAAAATAAATTAAAACATGAATTGTATTTTACGAAGTATATAAACAATATGTATTTTTCTTGATTTATTTATATGTTGGTAATGGACATCACAACACTGGACTTATGCACGATTCACAATAATCAGTCAGAGAGTGTGCTTAAGTGAATCGTCGAATGAGTTTTCAACTGAGGAATCTGTCGCTTAGTATGCTATTTAACTTGGTTAAATATGATTACATAAAAAAGCACTCTTCTATTAATTACATATTTATTTAATATGATCAAGACCGGTTACGCTCATGACCAGTCCTTAAAAGTCCTTAAAATTTGTTCTGTATAAATAGCATTGTATTCATGGTATTATTATCATTTGAAAATCCTCGTCATAAGTGACACTGAGCATATTAAACAAATGTGAATGGGTACAAAAAATGTCTTATTACTTAACCGTATTGACAGTTAGCACCTTGAAAGTAATTATTAAATCACATAATTAAAAAAAATATATTAACGCAAGTATTTATTTAATTGGTAAGCGTATGTTTTTTGAGCACTAAAATTTATGAATTTTGACTCTCATATATACGTATTTTTAAATTATTAAGGCAAAGTAATATAAAATAAAAGTTTCTCTTAACATATATATTTTTAAAAAATCAAATGAAGCGCATTCTGTGTTGTGATTGTTGGACTAAAGATGTCCCTTGCAAATTCACGTGAACTATTGACACGGGAGTAGCGTTCAAGCATTGCAGACAAAACAATGCGAAGATTTTTTGACGATATTGTTTTTTTTTATTTTAAATTCGTATGCTACAAATGTTACGCAGAACATATTTATGGGTACATTTGAACATTCTCATCCTTAAAACAATGCATGTCGCATTGTTCGATTGCAGTTTTTAAAGTTCGCGAAGTCTTCCGTTATAAAATACGTGTAGTAATGAAATTTAAAAAAGCTAAAATAAAAACTTCACTGTAAAAAAATAATGAATAATCCAGTCCTTCTTTATATAAGAATTTATGCTTTAAAATGTGGTTATTTAGGCATCACATCATTGCCGTGATGACGATATAGCCATATATTGTATTATAATATAAAATTAAATTAAAAATAATATTCGATAACGGTGACATGTACTATACCTAAATTGTCGATTGCTTAAGTTTTTCAATGTTATAACACGTGCCAGATTCGATTGTAGGTTTTATATTTGGCAATATTCTTACGTTAAATATAGATTTTAAATATCACGAAAGTAAGTGTCAGTTACAAAGACAAATCATTTTTATGAATGTTTTCTCAATTTTCCCCAAGACATTCATGCTATTTGAAGTATACCTGGATGTACCGTGCTGGTTTCGCGCCTCCCTGCACTGCGCCTTGACTTCATCCGCCATTAGCATAATTGAAGTCTTCATTCCTTTCGCTAACAATGACACTGTACAATATCGGCATAAATCACTTGTTCTTCGACGAGGAGACCTCGTGAGGACAAAACACTCAGCCACCAGCTTCGTGCGACCCAACTGCTATGATTTAATTACTCTGACAAACGTGGACATGCAGTAATCATAAATTATTTATTTATTAGTCCTATATAAAAGTCATATAAGGAGGCATTAACTATAAATCTTTAGCTCAAGTAAAGGTCTCTTATTGTCAGTATTAATCAAATCTTTATTATTTTGATTCATTTGGAATATATTAGATCAATCGAGTGTCTCAATTGTAATTTTTCACTCACTCCGAAAATAGCTCTAATACCCAAAACATCACATGTTAAATATAATTGTGAAACCTTTAAGCCTTGTGCACACGTTATACCTATAGTGTAACTAAATTAACTGAATGTAAGACTTAAAAAAGTCTGCGAAGAGTTGTTCTTCAGGTAGTCAATCCCAGTTTTATATATTTCAACACAAACAAATATAAAAATAGCAAAAGTTATTTTATTTCTAGTCTGTTTGATTTTGAGTAATGAAAATATTTTTTAATAGTGGATAATAATTCACACAATTTCAAACTGTGTAAAATGATATCAAAGTTTGAGAAGCTCTCTTCAGAGCCAGGGTTAATTAAGACAGTCTCGGCCGAGTGTACATTTACGGGTCAGTGTTGGATTTTCTCGTATCGAGATACGTTCTCAGAAATTGTGCATTTATTTGCATTGACACTTATTTATTATGCTACTAGCAGCCTCCAGATATGATCTGTTGATATCGGCCCATACATGGACTGTTCTCTTTGATATATTTTTAAATCTATTTGATTTAATTATCCACTAATGATAAATACGATAACTTCGTACGAAATTGCATTGGCGTAAAAGATCTATACATATTCGAATACAACATGGCTTTATAGCTAATGATCCATGCACACGATACTTTTGCTTTTTTTTTACTCAATATCAAACATAAACGTCAGTTAAGATCAATTAGATGAGAAAAGACTTTTGCGAAAATACGGTAAACGACACAAAACGTTTAAATTAAAAAACCTACTTTTTACTTGGATTTTATCAGTACTTCAATGTTTTGTTTGTATTTTTATGAAAGCTTTGAAACTATGTTAGTACTTTAAATATGGTTTAATATTCATGTATAGTAATTTTATTTTACATAACATTTTTTATTCTTATAAAACACCATCATAAACAAACGGAAAAATACTAATAAAATATGCGAAAGCAGCTTTTTTATTATTGATAATTTAAAATAAGTAACATATCAGATTTTTTTTTGAATGCATCGTTATACACATATGTATATATATCTGTTCAGACTTTAGTTCGATTGAGTTATTCTGCTGCTCTTTTATAATATTACAACTGATATATATTTAGTGTATAAATTTATTATGTTGAAATTATTAATGACAAATAAGGACAAAATTGTCTATTTCTTATTGTGTCTTCTTTGAAATTAACCGGATTTCCAAGTCTGGTGTTATTCGACTTTATATCAAATTATCGCTAATTTTAAAAGTTATTTTTCAAATAACACAAGATAAAATTGAAGAAATCACGAGCAATCATGTCCAAGATGTTAAATTAATGAAAACAAATCGACCTAGATCTTTTTAGGACATGAACTTTTAACCATTATATCACCTGCGTAAAACTATTACTACTAGTCTGCAGTCTAAGCTGAAGGCTGAAAAATCTGATAAAAATGAACGCACATATTCAAAGATAATACAAAGGGCTCTTAATATTTTGTATTGAAATTATTTACCTTTTGGTCTCCAAAGCGCATTTGACGTCTAGCATTTCTGGAAACATTCATTCGGCAGAGGAACATCCGGTCTTCTCCATCGGTTGGAGTTTTACATAATTCTGCCTGGACTGACTGTTGGTCCTGTTTGTCTATGATGTCATAGACACTGTCTCCGTGAATAAGTAAATCTTCCTGAAAAGATAATTATTTGTTTATTGACAAATTGGTAAATATCGTGAGTAAAGTATTATAAAGTATAATTTACAGTTTTTAAATTCAATTAACACACAATAAAACAGTTTAAATAAAAGAAAATCTCCGAATAATAAATACTCATGTTGTTTTTGTGAAATATTAATTACAGACATTAAACAAGTCTTATTATTATTCTTTTAGGTTTAAAGAAAATGATTTCCGTATAAAGTGCGCAAACATAAATGAACTTTTGATAATGTTTTGAGTATTTTTTCCGTAAAAAGTAAACAGTCATGAACTCTCATGAAATATAACGTGGAGCTATCAAAATGTGGGCAGTAAGACGAAATAATAACATGTCATTACCGCGCAACGTCTACGTCAAACGCGAGCTTTTTGGCGAAGCTTTTTGCCGACGTCTTTTACAAACACGCCCGTCCCTACGCTTACTATTACCATTCGGCTTACCTTTATAATTCTCATAAACTTGTAATTAAATTAAAGTGGCTGTGTTTTCAAAAAAATATACCGTTCGTTAAAATAAATAGCATATTCGAAATTTTTCAATGAGTTTGGTCAGATTCAATTATTTTAACTTTTGAATTCTCGTTGAAAAAATCATAAATTGGTTTTTCAATCAGATTGCGGATTTGTGTTCAAAGACATAGGCGTCGGCTAGGGTTGATACTCTCCTCTCATATTCAATCCTAAAAACAGAAGTGATGAGCTAACTACTGTCCATTTTCTAACCTAGCGACTAAAATACAAGCGATTCTCTTAAAAATACTGTATTTCTACATTGGTAGTAGAAATTGTTAATGAAACAATAATTAACTACTATAATTAATAAACTAGAATATTTAAACGTCTTAACTTAGTTAAATATATTTTTTGCATCGTTTGTCGAGTAATAATAACAGAAAATAAATTGTTATTTTAGATTTTTTAAACTCTAGACCGACACTATTAAACATATTTAATTTATGTCGCTTCTGAATAAAATTTTACATTCAAAAATATGTCTGTTGTGATATATTGTATTAAGTGCAAACAATTGAGAGTAATTCAGGGTTATATTGTACGAAGAAACCTGAATCAAGGCTGTGTAATGGACAAGTGCATAGATTTTGCTTTAATCGTCCGGGTGGTTTTCTCTTCGAATCTGCGTCTCTCGTAAGCGTCAGGGATAATTATGTCTGAAGCTTTTCCAAGAGATGCCCTCCCAGTATTTATTTACATGATAAAGATACGTTTCAACATACTGAGTGATTTTTTAATATACACCGTACATTCACTTTTATTTAAAAGGTTTCTTACCGGTTCCATTTAACGAGATATTTTGTGTTGGTAAAAATGGTTAGATCACTACAGGCAGCTTAACACTGTGATTTACGTTTAAAAATATATTTTTTTTCCACCAAGAATTGACAATTTATATTATTTAAAGGGATAAATCAACAATAATTCATCTGCCACATACACGAGAATAATTAAATATGTATTTATTTACTCGCATTCATGGATATTTTTTTTAATGCTTCTTAAACAATAATAATAGACAATTAAATATGATAACGTTGTAACTTCGCTTGTGGAATAACAAAGTAGTAAAATTCAGAAGTTATAAAAGTTATGAAAGTTGTCAAATATATATTGAAAATTAACTTAAATTAATTAAATTAAATTAAAATAATTAGCTAAAATTAAGATATTAAGACAATGAAAATTAGGAACTACTGTTCATTACTTGAAAATAATGTTTAATAAACATTTGTATTTATAGTTATATTAAATAGTATTTTTCGACTTAAGTTGTATTCAAAACGTATTATTATGCAATTTCACCAAGGATTGAAAGCAAAACAGAATAAAATTCATAGATAGTTATTGCTTAAATTTTATTTAAAGTATTCGTTTTGAGATAAAATGAATTATTAAGTATAATTATTAAAATTGTGCCAAAATGGCATAATGTGATAAAGCAAATAGCAACGATTAATTTATTAATTTACGCACAGTATCTGTTTGGTGGAAAAAGCTACACTTACAATAAAAGCTCAAATGCCAGTCATCTCGGAAAGATTTACGTCATAATTCCGCGTCGGGTTGGAACGCTAATCACACGTTGCGATTTTGATGCATCTACTATATACAACGTGATACGTATTTGCCGTATCAAAGTAAAGAGCCAAAAACATCATAGTATGTATTTAAAAAAAAATACAAATATGAGTATAATTAATTAATTTTATGATTCACATGCTTTTTAACAAACGGGCGTATTTGGATATTCGTAGTTATGAGATATTGATTGCAGTTCTACTAAAATGTACATCTTTCTAGATAAAGATTATTGAAAATAAATTAACAATCCTCGGCAACAAAAATTTACAATTCATTAAAACTTTATCATATGATAAATTTTAAAATTTAGATACGATAGAAAAATAATATTAAGCATGTTAATTAACTTATTTATTATGATCACGGTACCTAATAAAAAGCTTTTTAAATACGAAGTTGAAATGATTTAAATATTAAAAAATAATTTATTAAATATATTATTTGTTGAAGTAAGAGAATGGAACGATCATATTTTTACAATATCTAAAGAAATTCTGAAATAACGTTTTTAAATAAAAGGTTAGCATGAAAAAAATATTGGAGGAACAGAATAAGTCAAAGACAGTTATTTATTTTATGTTTGTCACTTGGGCAGCTATTATTTTAATTTTTTAAAGCGTGTCTTTGAAAATTCGTGAATAAGTTTAATTAATAAACTATTAATTAAACTTATTCAGAATTCTTATAGTATGGCCCGACAACAAGATTTTATTCGAATAAATTGACACTGTATCAATACTGTTTTTTCATGCTTTTTGAATGCCCTTTTTATCCTTTCCCTTTGTTTTAAATAATTATTAATTAGACAATTAAATAAAGCGATTGACAACTTTGACAACTATGAACACAACCAGTGGTATAGCAAAGTTATCGATTTTATTATTTATTCTAAATATTTTTTTATAATTTTAATACAGAATTCACCGAAATGTTACCAAAAAATCTTGTGATTGAGCCTCCTGAAAAGTTGTTTAAAAAATATTTATTGAAATATAAAAAAACTGAAAAAATTCTTAGTTCATGCCAACAAATTATAAATAGTTTTATTAAAAAACAACTCACTATTAAAGTACCGAAAAGATTTAAAATGAGATTATATAATTATTTAAATTTAATTATGTAATTGTTTGTTTGATACTTATATTGAACATTTTAAAATTAAATTAATTAAAATTGTATTAATTTAAAAGCTGTAATCTTGATATCGTTAAGTGAAATCTGAAAACCATATGGCTCGCATTCATTATGAGAAAAAAATATTAATGCCTATCATAAGATAATGACTGAGTAAACATAATACCAAGCCTCATTGAGTCATTGCATTGCAATCTCATGATGTTATAATAACCCTAAATTACTAGAATAATAGAAAATTTAAATTAACTTTGATTATTCCACGTATTGTGTAACTAACTGTGACACGTGTTTCGCCTCTTTCAGAGGCATCTTCAGACTTACTATCGCAAAGTTTGCTTAAGTAATGAAGCACGTGTCACAGTTAGTTACACAATACGTGGAATAATCAAAGTTAATTTAAATTTTCTATTAAAATGAACTTCCACAAAGTTACCGCCGAAACCATCGAAAGTACCCTAAATTACAGTTATGATAATAACGCATCAAGGAAAAACCTTCTAAGTATAGGAAATCTACAGTTTTAACATTTTATTATTTTGTATAGTCTTTTTTATGACGTAAAAAAGAATAAAATTACCTAAATACTGTCAAATTTTTTAGAAAATATCGTTAAATCAGAAATATCTATTTTTTTAATTACATGCAACTAAACAATGTATTCTTTAAATGTTGTAAAAATAATAACTACAGTAAAACCCCCATTTACAGGACAGTGTAATTCGGGGTAGTGTAATTGGGGGTGTGAATTTCATATAAAATTAGGGATTTGGCCTTTTCCACTAAAAATGCAAAACTAAGATTTCCCTTCGTTTTGCAAAAAAATAAATATTGACGAAATATTAAGTTACCAAATGTGATAAAATGCAAAGGACGCCAAAATCCCACACAAAGACAGTCGCCCGCTATACGTGTATAGCCTGACACGAGTTTAATACATATACGCTAGCCAAAATTTGACTGTATGCGTGGCACAGCGATCGTCTCGTAGTAACGACAATGGAATGCGACCGTGCAATTAGGGGATTTTTGGCGAATATTTCAAGCCAGCGCGTAATTCGGGGTAGTGTAATTGGGGGTTCCACTGTAAAGAATTTATGTTGATACATTCAAATTTAACTTTTTGTAAATTAAATTAAAAACGGTTTTGTTCGTGTTTTTAAAAAAGCGTAATTTCGATGAATATTTATTGCAAAAATAAATTACAAATGCGTGGCAAAATCATTTGATAAAATTGTGTAATTAGTAGTTACAAAAAAAAATATGTTTTACTTGTGTAAATATAATGTTATTTTATCAACAGTTTGTTGATAGTAACCATCATTCGATTGATGGTAATCGGTGAGATAATGTAATCTTGAATACCTCTTGAAATCTTTCCACGAAAAACTTAAAATACAGCTTTTTTGACAAAACAAAGCCAATATCGTCGTAAACTTTCCAATAGTATCTGTTGTATCAACGTTAAATTTTACAAATGCTTTTGCTCTAGATATAAAATATTCTTAGTTTCACTGATTACACAGGTTTAAGTTTCAGTACAAGAGCACATTTCCTGTTAGAAGGCAAGGAAGCTCCTGATGTCTAGAAATTCTCTGTCAACTTCTAATCCTAAAACAACGGGGAGTAGTGAGCGACTTTTTAACCATAAGTTATATCCTAGCCAAATCCTTCCATTTCTATTCTTTTAGAAAAAAGAGAGGTTGACAAATTGAGTGAAAACCAGTTTGTGCACAAAAATAATATACCTCCAAGAAGAAGCACATGCTCCATGTTGGCAGAGGATATAGATAAAAAGTGTCACAATTGCTTTTAGGGTATTATTTTTTATAAACAAACACTCTGCACTTACACAATACTTAAAAAAAATGTCTTAAGACTCAATAATCTTTTTTAGTATTTAAATAAGCGTTTTTTAATGTAATATTAATGTCTTAATCGGCCAACTATAGGGTTATAATCGTCAATTTTACGCTAAAAGAAGCTGAAGAGGGTGTGGCAGCCTAGAGGGGAATGTGGGAGGGCGGGTTGCCAACGTGGGGTGGACAGATGGAACGGATAAGGTTCGCTATTTGCCTGGGGCTAGGCTTTGACGGATGGCATCAGAAAGACGTGACCGAGAGGGTGGTTTCTATGATACGTTATTTTTAGCATGAGGACAGCAGTTTTTTTTCATTTACTTGAGTTGGCGTACACTTAATATTCAAATATATTGATAAAAGACAGTAATTGACAATATTAATGAATCTACCAAACTTTGATTTCATTAGCATTTTAAATTATTGCCAAAAGTTGTCAAATATTATGAAAATCATTGCAAAACTTATGAAATATTACCTCAAATATCAGCTTTATAAACAATGAATGTAGTGCTAAAACATATAATGGACCAGAAAGACTAGAATTTTTTCAAGAAAATTTTCCGAGAATGTCACAAAAAGAAAACTTTCTAGAAGCAAAATAAACTATTATACAATCAAGCGATGTCTCTTAGTTAGAAAATAAGTTTTCACTACCGCTTTCTGATAAAAGAATTCCTATGAAAGAATTTAAAATACTGACTCAAATAGTAATAAACAACATATGCAGACAACTCACATCGTTTTCATGACTTGTAATCTCAAAACCAATGACATATTTCTATAATTTCTTGTTACTAAATTGTGTACTCGCCTCAACAAATCCTACACAATTGCCCAACAGTAGGACTCAAAGTATCCCGTTGAGGAGAGTTTTGATAAAGATTAGAGTCCTGTACACTTTCTTGTCACGTATTATTAAGAATACACGATGATATTCGTAATGGTTGTTTATAAAAATAACGTTTATCGTACTTTCAAATGCTTATTTTATTTTAAATATGTTATATTCCTCCAATTGTGCGATAGACTTTTTGTGATTCATATAGTTGACAAATTATAAAAGTCGATCTGAACTCACTGTTAAAGTTATTAAGTAAATTAACAGAAATTGCGAAACTAGTCTTAATTCGCTTTTTAGGTAATAGCTGTCAATACTTGATGGAAAGACATCATACTTAAAAAAAAAGCACAATATTCCTTTGTACTAGTACCACTTATATTTAAAATAGATCAGGACCGATTTCGTTCATGACGAGCAATGAGTTGATAATGCTCGTCATGATATTTTAAAATGTATGTTTTTACATAAAATTTATTGTCACATCCATTTTTTAAGTTTTCGGAATGAATATATAAAAAAATCCTCATAATGCAATTTAATGGTAAAAATATTTTGGGCAACGAAATAAAGTACAATAATTTGATGCCATAAAAATCAAAGATTAATAACATGTCCTATAGAAACCTGTCAAATATAATACACAAATAAATATCGAATAAAATATTTATTGACTTGGCATTTACTTGGTAGAACTCCATTATAATAGGGTAAAAATAGCAACGTATTTAGTTCTATAGTTTTTATATATTTATTGGTTGATAGCTATTTTGGCTTTCGCAATCGTCAGAACTATGACTGTAAACTATGTGACTATGAACTAGGGCATCCAATCCCGGGATACCAAATCGGGGTTTTCAAATTCCTCGGTGAGCTAAAAAAAAAAAAAACGAGTTTCTGTGAGATTCTGGGAAAAAGTATACCAAATCGGAGATTTCAAATTCCTCGGTGAGCCAAAAAAAAAACGAGTTTCTGTGAGATTCTGGGAAAAAATATACCAAATCGGAGATTTCAAATTCTTCGGTGAGCTAAAAAAAAAAAACGAGTTTCCGTGAGATTCCGGGAAAAAGTATAGCAAATTGAGGATTTCAAATTCCTCGGTGAGAACATCTCAATCCCGGGATCCCGGGATTCAAAATAAATCAATCCCGAAATCCCGGGATTGGAAAAAGGCTTCGGGATTGGATACCCTACTATGAACTATGTAGTTCTGACGTTGGCGAAAGCCGAAATAGCTTTCAACCAATAAATATAAAAACTGTATAACTAAATACGTTGCTATTTTTACCCTATTCGAATAAAATAATTATATTTCAATATTCGGCGCTGACGAATGACAGTTAACATTTGACAATGTTGTATTCTAAGCTAAAATCTTTTTTAATTAACTCTTCCTGAACAAATGTTTAAATAATCTAATGAATTCATAGTCAAATAATTTATATATTTATAATTTAGAATGTATATTTTTTCTTTATGTTAATTAAAAATTTTCGGCCTCTGTGGCAGGTCTAGTGGTAAAAAATTTGGCCCAGCAATTGTTCTGTACATAAAAATATACAGTAAACTTACCAGGTCGTAACCCTTATATTTTTAAGGTGTATATGTATACAATTCAAATTTGAAGTCATGATAATTAGTGACTGTGATGATTTTTTCGTCGAGCTCTTAAAAAATTTATACAATTAAAAATTGGCAACTAATTTTGTTGAAAACATTAACACCTGTTTGCCGGTTGTTGAAATAAAACGATTTATCAAAATATATTTATTTTTTTACACAAAGATTTTTTTAAGAACAAATGGGAATATTAATAAAAGTAAAATAATTTAAGGAGACTTGATATTTTTTTTCACCGTTGATGTGGGGAGTAGGGATATTGTTGAATATACATTTTTTAATTTTTGGATTTCTTTTAACTTTTCTTTATAAACAAAGAATATTTTTTTATAAAAAATCTTTCATTTCTCAGTCGCATTTCAATGTGTTGACTGCGAGACTATTAAAGCAAAAAAATCACTTAGACCAGTTACACAGCGGCTGGACTTAAGATCCCAGACTACCGTTGTCATTGGGCACTGTTTAAACTAAAATGATGATTAATGTTTTCTGTGATATGAAAGAAAGACCACAGTCATGGCGGTTTGTGTAGTTGATGCCGACATCAGAGCCGATTTCGGTAGCTGTTCAACACTGGCCTTTTGTGACCCGCTCTCGGCAATTCGACGCTATCACTTTTTTTAGTTTCTAAGTCTCTTCTAGACGCAAAGTTCTTTGACTTATTTACCCAAAGTGAAATCCAATGATAATATTCAAAGGGTTATATTTTAAGCTGTCTTTTTGTATTCAAATGCTTAATTTAATAAAATTAAGGCGAGCGTAGTTTACAAATACACTAATGTATTTTTTTCGATGAATCAGAATTACTAGTAATTTACTAAATTATAGAGAAATACTTTTATGTATAGAAATATTCTAGTTGATCCAAAGAATAAGCCATCAAAATGTTTCTATTTATATCTTATTTTTATGAAACTAATTTCTACTTTTACTGTTATACTAACTTAAACGATTAAAAAGTAACCAATGAAATTGAAGCACTTATTCAGTTTTTAAAAAAATGATTATGTTGTAATATAAGAAGTTGATTTTATCACTTCGCCTTACGTCATACATGTGACAATAGCAAATAGTGTTCGAGAAAACCAAATACGTTAATTTCAATTGATTTAGGAATCAATTTAAAAAATCCATTTTCAAGTACTAATTGTAAAATACAGAATAACCAATTTTACTTTTATTCAACTTGTGATAATGGTAGTTGATCGGTTGAAAACAATCACTTACAAGTTAGTAAAAACAATCATGGTCATAATATTATGCTAAAGTTGAACTTAAAAGTTGCAAAATGTATATTTTAAATTTCAAAATACACAAAAAAATGTTTCGAAAGTTTTGCTGATGATATCTGTGAGATCATCAGAAAATTACCGGTCAAAAAAAAACAACAATAAACAAAGCTATATCTTATCATCAACATTTATCGTTAGTTAAATATATTAACTAAAAATATGCTTATTTTGTTACAGCTATTTTTCCTCAATCATTTATGAAATCTAAGTATAGATAGTGCCTTTTAAAAGTACTGTAAGTTATTATTCAAAGGTAATTATCTAATTCAAAACAAGTTGATTTTTCATAAAAGCTCGCCAAATTCCCATGGCATATTTATACTCTAGCGCAATTCATGGCTATTCCCATACCGAAAATTCTAAATACTTGAATGGATAATTGTATACAATAAGCATAGAAAATCAAATTGAATAGTAGGTATACGTCAAACGATTACCGGACCGTTTTGCTCGGCCCGCGGGTATATCTCAATACATAGTGTGGAAGGACGACGAAAGATTTTTTTGTGAATATGGATCATTACATGATTTTTTATTTTCATCGTAGTATTTATTTAGTTTTAAAAAATGTGAGTACTACAGCATTTAGTTTATAAGTTTCATCAAATAATATCTGGCACATTTAAATTTAATCGGTCATTAGAAAAAAGAAAAAATCATTTTCAAACATACAATTTAACTATTTTTTCAATTAGTTTTTTTGTAATAGTAATTCAGTAACATGAGTAAATATAATTATTGTCTTAACATTTGGTTTATCCCTAAACATCCGTCAGCATTGCTTTAGTATATACCGTATATCAATCACTTTTACGGTGTCCATTGTTATTATATTAAAAAATGGGACATTCTTAGTATTTATTTAACATTATTTATAAAAATCAAGACTGGCTACCAAATAAAATAAAATACAGTATACATATAAATAATTCAGAATCAATTTATATTTTCATCAATCACTTGGAGTTTATTGGTGGAATTTCTTTTACCAATTGTTTGTTACACCTTGTTACATAATTTTGTATAGATAGCCCTGTCACTTTACTTGATAATCTTCACATTGAAGAAAAACAGTTGTGATTTATAATAAATAATGTGATGACAAAAAAAATAATATCTTAAATTTTAAACATACTTTTTGACCATTTTGACTACACTGCAAAACGAATGTTTTTTTTATTATGATTATAACAATAAATATTTTTTTTTTCAATAACATTATTTTTCCATGAAATCTTGTGATTTATTTTTGTATTCTAATTTATTACACCAAGTTGCACGAGAAGTTTAAAAATGATACCGATCATAATATTATAACTTAATATAAAAACAGATTTCATTAAATTTATGTTCATGTGAAATCTGACAGTGTGTGCTCCGTTCTAAATCACTATCTTCTTAATCGATACAAAATTGTCGCCCCGGGTTTATTTACAGAATTTTGATAAACATACCATTTACACTCGATACTCGTTTTTTTATGATCCCAAAAAAAGCTCATTTGCATATATATGCTTGAGCCGGACCTGTTCTAATCGTAATATGCGGATATATTGTTATTATCCAATAAAAAAATCACGGCCATTGAACGCTGGCCACTAATTAATCAGAAAAATGACATCATCTCTAAGTGCCTTCCCAAGCTTTTTTTTAGTACAATAACCCTTAAGTGATACATTATTATATATATATGAATTCTTTATTGTCTTGGTTTATATATATTATCTCTATGTAATAATGCTTGTTTAATATCTTAAGCGCAAGCATAATTAAATTTATTTTAAATTATTTCTTATATTATATATCTGTAATATATTTATGAAAAATGTCACTTTGGAGCTTATTTTATTGTTAAATTTTCTCCTTGATCTCGTGAAATATCAAAATTCAATTTTGAAAGGATATTTGTACAAAACATCAAAAAATATAATCGTTTGAAAAATAAATCGGTAAATTTATATAACATATACTGTGTTTAAAATTTCAAGCGAGGTTGTTTGATAGAGTTACGAGCCTAGAAATCTGGACTTACTTTGTGTTTATATTATGTTTTTATAATTATTAAATATTTTTGAAGCGTTTGGGAATAAATATTAACTTTTCACGTGTATGTACATCTATTTTTTATACAAAACTAAACAGTTTATCTATGTGTGTTTGATGTTTTGAATTAGACATTGCATCATACATTTTTCATGATTCTAAAATATTATACATGCGACCACCGACCTTGCCGACCATAATCAATAGACAAAAAAAACCACTGTGTACTATTGCTAATTCATAGACAGGCGCTATAATTTAAGCCCATAATTAGCTTCCTTATATGCTATCTTCGTAATCGCTTTTGACGATTTCTGTGATGACGGCCACTGCCACATAATATTGTATCGAACGTAAGCAGTGGTGTTCACAACTTCACAGTAAGCGACGTGACGATTGACCGAATATCGTTTTATTTCAGACTCGACAATTCGTTCGCTTACATACATACGTTCAAATAAATCATCAGGATATCTGGAGTTTTATACATATGTTTCCTGTACATTTTTGTTAAAGTTTATTTCGTGTTACGATACGAATGTTTCAATATAGTGCTTTAAGTGTAGTTAATGTTAATTGAAAGACATTGAAAACTAATATAATCATCATATTTGATATAAACGTCAAAGCTGTTTTTTTAATTGAAAATCGAACAGGTAAAAAAGAATAACATTGCCATGCTGAAAATATGCTAATATTTATCTGTCATGGTGGTCACATTAAAGAATCTTCAATTGTATAGTATATTTATATAAAAAGGCTACATTCAAGATTTTTTATTAGATGTAAAACTTACTAGAAAAAAACGTTTTTGTCAATTAATAAAACTAAAAAATGGATTCAGATAAAAGGTCACACTTGACCAAACGCGAAAATATGCAGGATCCCCACCCTTGATGTAGAACAAAAAGCTAAAAAGTTTACAGCAGGTATTGTTTATAAACGAAATGGATCAAGAATCTTTTTATTTATTATTTTATTAAAACAAATGAAGAATAAATAAAAACTCTCCTCTTCTAAAATAATTATATTGATATGTTATATGCATGCTGAATAATTCAGAATATGCTAGCAGTGAGAAATTAATAAAAAAAAATTACCCTTAACATCTTTTTTGAAAAAGTATTATATGATAAAAGACACTTAGTTTGCTATGTGATTAAAATATTGTCTAATGGTGATAGGTACAGCAAAGTGGAAACTGAATGTTATATTAATCTTATTTTTCTTCGTCACTGCGTTTTAGTTGATAGTATACCAACTGTGCAGTTTCACATTTAATTTGGTTTAGAGGTCTTGTGCTTTTAAAATTGAAAAATTAATTCAGACGTATTCAAAATAATCAATCAACTGTGCTTCATATGAGCTTAACAGCAGGCATTAATTATGTGAAGCAAAAATGATCGTCTGGAAACAAATAAATATACTCTTTTCTTACAGCACAAGTAAGTTTGTATCGTGTAGATATAAAAGATAAACTATACTTAGTCAATATTAATTAAAAGTATAGTGAAACCCTCAACTTGGGCCGTAGTGGACCGTTCAACAATAATTGGTTGGTTCTTGTATCTACATTTAAATCAAAATCTCTCACAAGTTTTTATGTATAAAGTTTCGTTCTTGTTTGCAACTGACACTAATTAAAAAAGGCTTAGAGCTATTGATAAATTTTACATATAATTGAATTGGAGAAAAGATAAGTGCTAAAATTTACAAAGTAACTTTACAAATCAGATAGAAGAAGAAAACGTAGTATTTAAATCGAAACTGGGCAGCAAAGTATTGATTTTGAATACTAATGATTAGAAAATTGACTGTGGAAAATAAAAAGGACGTATCCCCCAGTTTTTTAAAAACAGCTTTTTTCGATAATCACAATGTACAAAATTTGATAAACGTTCTATCAAAAGGGCGTATCGTGAAAACGGCAAACCAGTATCTAAAGTTTGAAAAAATAAGGGCTTGTGGATATTGTGATCAGGAAAAAAATATTTTTTTTAAATATTTAATTATTATCAGATAAAGTCAATTAAAAACCAACTTATTGTAATTGGCGTGCACTTAGTCATATCTGAAGCATATTATACTATCTAAATATATATTCAATGGGACTTCATTTAATACATATTGATGAAGTATTCCATAAGTTTATTTAGTTAGGTTGGCAGCGCAAGTTATCATACATGAAATAATAATGCCTGATGAAATACGTTCGGTTTGAGTAATTTTTTATGAACATTTAAGAGCAATAAGCTATCTTTTCATCCAGTAGTAACCTAATACATAAACCATTTGTAAACCATCCAAAAATAAAGATTAGGTAACGAATAACTTTTGTTGAGATAATCTCCATAGAATACATATGCACTGCGTTTGGATTGGAAATGGTGTAAAAAAAACCTTTATTTACATGGCTTAGTTTTACTTTACTTCACAAAATGTATTTCTCTCAAGACAGGCTTTGAAAATTATTTAAATTTAAAGTCATGTCACAGCAAAAAAGGAATATATAATAATAGCAATAAAGCAGAAAAAACTTACCATAGAATGTCCTAAGTACTCAGCCGCGTTGTCCGAAATGTAAAGCAGCTTGCCATTTTGTGTCATCATCATTAGAAAACCACTCAAGGCCTGCAATAAAGAGTAAAAAATCCTTGAAAAACAGAAAAGAACTACTATTACTCATCTCCGAAAATCGCTAGTCATTGCAAATAGCTTTTTTATAATTTTAATGTTAGATGTGTTTGTGACAAATAATAATTATGCATATGAAAAATATAGCTGATTGAATTTTATGAAATGTGATTGCCGAATACGTGATATTATTGTTATAAATGTTTTATATTCACCATTTAAGTACGCAAAGAATAATCAAAACGACGACCACAAAGCCATTTAAAGAAATAAACATCCAATATCTGTATTCGTAAGTACTCAGCTAAAATACATACGGAAAAGTGATGTATAAATAAAAATACCCTGGAAATTCAAGGCCTTTTTCAGTAGTTTAATACATATAGGTATAAAAATAACAATGATATATTAATACTGTTACGACATTTTATCGCTGAGAAATTGATATTATGTTGCAGTTTGTTAATATAAAAATAATGAGTTCAATAAGTAATCAAAATACAAACCAATTTACGATTACCAGGAATTTGTATTATTTAAGCGATACATTTAAAAAATTTAAAAATGCTAATTCAAAATATATTCATTTAAGTCTAAAGTGTTTTGAGATATATCCTAGAATATTAATAGATATTGGTGTATTGTTAAGTAAATACTTATGGTATTAATTTTAGTTTATATTAAATCTTTTGTCTCCGGTCTTTAAAAAAAAAATCTTAATCACCTTTATTATTCGCAAAAATACCACCAAATCTTGAGAGCTGTTTTGTTATTTAATTATTTTTGTAGAATAAATTCTCTTTGGTAACCTTGTACGTAATTATAATAAAACTATCATTTTACTTCAACACATTTATTTTTACACCTGTTAGAAATGTTATTTGAAAAATAATCTCTACAGACACATTATTTTTTCAAGAATAAAAATAATGATTGACCCACGTACCACAATTCATTTTTATCTTCTTCCTATATTATCAAATTCGTTGAAAAGAGTACGGCTCACATAAAGTGAGCTATTTGTCGAATGAATCGTTATTTTTGTTATAAATACTCAACAAAAATAACGATTCATTTTGATACTGAGTCAGAATGTTATTTGGTTGATTTGATTAATTTGATTGACTGGTTTAATAGTTTGAATTTTCATTGCAACGATAGTTTTGTTAGAAGCAACATTCTTCAAAAAATACAATAGAACGATCACTATAATATCATATTGTTTAGGTTTTATTGCGCTAGTCTCCCACTTTAGTATTTATAAATCTTTGAACTGCGCTAACAACCAATTTTTTCCAAAAAGAAATGTTTTTATATTAAAATAAAGCAATCTTAAGAATGAAGATGCGTTTTCGTATATGTGCGTGAGAGGTTTTGCGTATGCCAAAAAAAAATCACGGAAAATAAAGTCAAACAGAATAAAACGGCTACTCAATAATTTTGTTCAAGATCAAAATATTATTCGCACAATGACAGCTTTATAAAGAACGAATTTTTTAGCTATATCTTCTTCGGGCATATAGAGTGTAAAGCAAGGATTTACATACTACGGCCCACGGACCAAAGGATTAGTCAGTGTGGCTCTAAAGCTAAAAAGTTTAGAGAACCTTAAAGCTTAGCTCAACAAAATCTTTCCCTTTAAAACTTTAATGTGCTGAGATTTATGCCTGTCGGGACCTTAACCGAGGCCTTGACTTTTTGGCTTGAAACCCGACTGGAATAATAAAAAATCACTATTAAGTTAATAAGGTCATTTCATTTGGATGTATGGTTAAATTATTATTTTAACATTTTTTCTAGTATTTAATTTCACAAATCAAACAATCTGAAACATTCCTCACCTTTGTGCAACTATTCTATAAACAACAATGTATCACCGATCGTATATAGTAATTACAGTTATTGATCAGATTGCATGGAGGTTATATTAATTATTTTAACCCTATCTATTAAATTTGTTAGTTCCCGTTCTCACGGCAGTAATAAACCCTTAGAATTTGCCCCACCTACAAGGGTAGACTTCCTTTCAAAGGGGTGGTATATCATATTCATTATGATATTGTGTGTTATAATTTACAGCAACTTCCACTTTTTATTGAATGCATATCATTCAAATTTAAAAATGAAATAATATATATGGTACAATATTTAAAATATTATAAAATCTTGCAATACAAAAAATAAACTGAAGTTTTTATCAACTGTACATATGTATTTAGGTGAAATTCAAATATTATTTAAATTTTATACAGTATAATTATTATATACTATACATATATACATATTTTCCGTTTAAATATATATATATATATGTCACTTTAATTTAATCCTGTTAGTTTCATTTACTTCTCATTGAGAAACGAAACGATTTTCTATCAAAATAATATTTTTTAAATACCTTATAACAAACTGAAATTTTTTGAAGATACGTAGTAAGTAACAGCTGAAAAAAATCAGAGTAATAATTCAAAAAATGTATCAAAATAAATAGTGATTTTATAGAAAAAATAAAAAAAAAGATTTGATTGTATTTTATTACTTGAAGGTGTTAACGAAAGTAGCTTATAAATTAGAGGTGAAGTGAGCCAAGTCACATCTTAAAGTAACGTAAAAATGTGAAGTAACCTCAGTTAAAACACGTTACAATATTGTTATTTCCGTAAAATAAAAATATGCCATTCACTAAAACACCAAGTAAATACGTGACTGTACGTTCAAGAAAAAAGTTTTACCATTTTAGTAGTTGGCTATCTTTACCTCTCGGGGGTTTATATTAAGTATAAAAATGACGGAATAAAAACTTGTATTAAATAATTAAAGATACGTTATTTGGATAGTTGAATGTTGTGAAAAAAAATTGTAATGAAATTAAAATTAATTAGCGGTTGCTATGATTGATTTTATTCCCTCTATATTCTCCAGGGTTTTATAGTACAAGCTTATTAAAACGTCTTTTAAGGCTTGCTTTACCGTTCTGCGGGTGTTTCCCACGCAAGGTGCACATCGCATCATCATACGGCAATGAAAAAATAGGTGTACGTAAAAAAAACTCTTAATAAAACTTAACTCCATATAATCATCCAACCGCAAAGCGTAATCCATATATTTATATGAGCTATGGGTTTCTCTCTATTAATATCGGATCAAAATATCAACTAGTCAATATTAACTGGTTTAAAAAAAATCGAACGATGGGAAATTGTATCGTAGGATTTTTTTCTTATGTAACAATTAGGGATTGCAATATGTATTGGTATTACCGAAACTTAGATGGCGGTATTCTGTGTTTTTTTCAAAGCGATTTATCGGTTTTCGGAATGTAAAAACATTTCAATATTTTTATTCTCGATTTATTGAATTATAAGTGTTGTATCAAAAAAGGTAAGTTCCAGAATGGATAAACCTTTCGATGATGTATTTAAAAAAAACTATAAGATATATTATAATATATGAAAATCACCAGGTTATAGTTATTGTAATAGATTTTTTAATGGCGATAATTCATATGAAATATCCTAGAGCTGACTTTGATTTTCTCATCCGATATTGCGATGTCAATTGGCCCTATTTTTATGCTACATTTTTTATACCGGTATTGAAATATGCGTCAGATATTGCAATCACTAGTAAAAATTAGCGCCTGGGTTTTTTTTGAAGTATTTTTATTGATTGAATTTTAATGAATTTGGTAAAGCTCCATAACAGTAATGAAAGAAATGGCTTGATTTTTGACAGCCAATTTATTTATGAACACAATTGAATTGTGTCTAATAAACAACGTTGAATTTAGGCACAGATTTCATTTGAAATACAAATCAATACCATATGTTTTAAGCCACGTCTATTGTGGAAAATATTTTAAATATCTTATGTACCTTATTAATAGTGATATGACATCATGACAATTCTTCAAACTCTCTATTCGGAGACGGTAAAGAAATAAAAATAGAGTAAAGAAAATACTTTAATGCCTCATTTGACGATCGAATAAAGGGATCTTTTGAGAGGTATGACAGCATCAAAGAGATTCTATTACTTTGAATATAATATTTTCACAGATTAACATAATAAGTTGTTAAAACTACCATACCGGAATTCAGACTCGTGACCCTGCAGCCAAGTGAATGAAAGCCTTGACTATTTCGATACAAAACCAACAATTTTAACTTAATATATACTGTATCAATCTTAGTATTACTTAATTTTGAAAGTGTTTTGAAAATACGAAATATATTGTACCACTACGCATATTTGATATTTTTTATAACAAGTTCATTCGCTTATTAAATATAGAAACAATGTCTTGAAACGGACTTATGTATTGTTAATATTTATACAATACACAATTGTTACATTAGTTTCGTCATAGACAGATTTATACATTCGGTAGATAAGTGCGTTAAGTGTGTTGCTTTTCTTCGTTAGTGGTCAGAAAACACTACAAGACAACGTAAAAGCTTTCGATGTTATTATAATCCAGTTCTTGTAAGATGGTGAAGTCTAGACTCAGGGTTATTGCTATAATTTTCTATTGATGTAATAACGTTCCGAAAAAAAAACTTCGAAAATTTCAGCGTTAGCAGAATTTGTCTTGAACGTTGATCGATAACGGTTTCAATGAACCCGTTTTTGAACATTTAATTGGTTCCCAAAAAATGTAAGTATATTATTTTCGTCAGGTGTTTTTGAATCCGGGAGGTGTGTCATTGTGAATTGGTGAATAATGACGTGTCTCAACAGTTCAAAATATAATTATAATTATCATCATTGTTTAATGTTTTAATCAATGGTTACACTTTTTCTCACCTCTCGAAATTAAGTATATTGAACTGTCAAGAAATGAATTATCTTGAAACTGTATTTTTAATGAAATGATTATTATTTTAATGTGCACGATACGACTCTTAAATACAGTTATAATTTTTTTTATGTATCAAAAATGATTTTAATACACAAAAAGTATTCTTATATGAAACTTTTTTAAATGAAAAAAAAACGAAGCATAAAGAGAGCGATTATATTATATACGCTTTGTTCTAGTCTGTATTGATATGCTTTTACAATTACGATACAATATGTCAAATTTCAGAAGCTATATGTATGAAAAATTTGAATCCTGCTAAAAACTTGGGCACAACCTGTAAACCTGATTGCAAATTTTCTACGAATTGAAGAAACAGCATCGATTTATTCTCCGATGAACTCCTGATTTGAGAAAAAAACATGAATTTGGAAGAAAGGTTAAACATCACGATGCATAAGTCGTACTTTGTGCTGTATAGATTAAACGTTTACAATATACACAATATAAGATTCAGATTTGTTGAAAAGAAGACTTTTTCATAATGCTGATGATATAAACGAAACAGATTATAGAACTAACTGTATCAACTTTCTCGCTTCCCTTTATAGGTTTTATGAATGATACTTTTTATATATATCCCAGTCACACATAAAAAAAATACTAAGCTATCATATTTTTTTATTGAACTGTAACAAAATGCTTCTAAATACCTAAAATAGGATTTTCATGTATATTTGAAGCTTATGTTTTCTTCAAATTTATATATATTAAAATTCACATTTAAGTAAAAAGTTTTAATTATTTCGGGAAACAAATCATATTTTGAAGTCGAAAAAAATAAATATATATAATTGAATTACTTAAACATATTGACGTTTAAGCACAATCCTGTAAAGCTGCTATTTTAAGAGTTACGAGATTTCCGTTTTATATTCATACTGCTTAATAAAATTAGGGTGTGTGGTATATAAATAACAGAATTACAATCACTAACATCCAATATGATAAATTAAATTTTAATTTCAAATTTTTCAGGGTTTATAACAAGATACGTAATAAAATTAATTCCTGGATATTCTCATAGTGTTTGAAAGCAAATAAACAAATACTTTACCGAACATCTATTAAAAATTCTTTCCAAATATGCAATAAAAATAATCGACTCCAATAATAAACACGATCGATTAAAAGTAGAGCTGTTTGGAGGAGAGTATGCTGCTCGAACGCGCCATATACTTTTTTATGGGTGCTTATCATAATTGACTGAACCACGTTATAGAATAGAGCTTTTGTACAGCCTTACCAAAAATGAAATATTAAAAAATACATTTATGATATTAACCAAGTTCTTAATTCAGATTAGTTTGACTTTTATCTTTTCAGTTTTTGGTTTTGTTAGTAGTAAAAAGTTTTTAACTTTTTTTAAAATGATACCGAGAACTACAATATTTTAAGAGTCGATTTTTTTATAATAAAGTAACAGTGTGGCAATCTATCATCTATTATTAATGGAACTTAGAAGACTTTCTCATTGTCACTTTGTCACTGTTTTGCCAAAAATTGACTCTTAGAATGTTTTGTCCTTTACAAGTCACAATGAATATAAAAACATTTTTTTTTGTATTCATATCAAGAATTTTGTATAAATATCGATTAAAAATTTTTAAAAAATAATTCAGGGAATCGTTTTGAAACGATTTATTATATTCAAATATATATAATTTAAGGTCCGCTTCTATTTAAAACATATATACTTGTAATGAAGTTTATCTTAACGGACAGTTTCTCACAAGAACTGCTTGTTACTTAGGTGCTTAAACTGTCTTTTTACAAAGAGAGTCGTCGGAAAAAGGACAATTTTAGAACAGGAATAGTGGTTAACCAATCGCTCTCGTTTACTCAATTTTTAAGATCAGATGGGTAAGGAAGAATTTTCAGACATCACAAAAATCCATGAACAAAAGTCGATTGAAAAATCAATTAATAAAACTGTCTATATTGTGATTCGAGCCCGTGATAAACTCTGAAATAATAACATTGACAATATAAATCTCGAACGCTAATAAATCAATAATAAACATTTTTTTTTAAATTTAATAAAAAAAGATTAAATAAAATAAGGTTTGTTAATGTTTTATCAAACGAATACAAATTAAATATATTTGAATTGACGTGACAAATTATTGAAAGGTTGTTAGCTATATAAATACATATTTATATGTTCTTCATGAAAACTTAAATACTTAGAAGAGACTAATTAATTTTGCGACAAAATTTTACTCTCTAAATAAATTATTATAAAACATTAAATTAACCAACTTGGTAAATCTTCGAAATACATTTATATTATATTTCTAGTTGAATTAATGTTTTCTGGATGACCTTGTCAAAACTATTGTTTGACATTATCCTGTTTCTGAAACAGTCTGTATGAGATAATGGGCACAAAACAATAATTAGGTTCATCCCACTGTGGCGCCCCCTTAAGCCCAACTTTTTTTTATTCCCGCTGTGAGATCACAATCTGTAAATACGGCGTTATTTAGACCACAGATTCTCCACATTAACAATTTAAAAATACATTATTAAAATTTGTACTATTTTTTGTTACTTTACTGCAATTTTAAAACAAACTGGAGAGTAGTAGATCTATTTGAAATAGTCTTAGTTATTTATGAACTGTTAGAAATCTTTTTAAATATGTTTTCAAATAGGCATGCTTATTTTATTTAACTTACCAACCACCTGAAATAAAGATCCTTTATGTTCCCATTTAATAATTATAAAACAAGTTTCGGACCTAATTCTTTTACGTAAGATTATAAGTTGACGAATCCCAGTACGGCCAGTTTATTTTTTTAATCGATCCATATACTTTCGTTACAGAGTTTTTGATGTTTGAATTTACCTTCCACCCATCTGATTGCAACAGCAAAAGTGATTCGTCAATCACTAGTTTAGTCTTAGTTCTACCATTAAACTTTTTTAAAAGGGAGGTTGAGTAATTGAGTAACAATTATAATTGTTTTTGAAGAAGACTCGATAAACTTAATGCGAAAGATATTTTGAATTTAAAAAACCGGTAGAAGAGCATGGTCAAGTTCAGTGAAAATCAACTCGTGGAAACGAACACAACAAACAACCACTAACTAATAAATTAATAAAATCAGAACTTGATTTTGATGTCGCTTTAAACTATAAATACAAAGCTTTATTATCATTGAGGAGAATATTTAAGGCTATTCTGCAAATTAAAAATATTTAAGGTAGAAAGTAAACACGCGATTGTATCATATTCAACACTTGTTATATGGATTTACTCACTATGTGTAACATACTTACACTAATATTGCTGAAAACAATTTGGGGCGATTTAATTAAATTTTTATTGAAAAACATAAAAGGAAAATTAAAATCGATATAAAATAAAGCAATATACAGTAAACTTTCCTATATCATTCCCCCATGTAGAGAAGTTTCTTGTAGCGTTTGCGGCAGTCCCCCGTATCATATAAATCTTCCTTATATTTTCCCATTTTTTAGTAGCTGTTTGTCCCTTGACTTCGCTAGACGTATTTTGTGAAATACATATCAAAATGGGAAAAATGTTTGATTTGGTTCAATTTACAAAATACAATTGAAATAATCTAACCTCAAATTTTGATTATTCTTATAGCGTTTTTCTAAATCTGTACGCTATAGGAGGGTCGACTGTATTATTGAATTATTAGGTAATTTGATGTATTAATCATATTGGTTAATAATCATGAATCGATGTATGATATTTGTAACATTAAAGTTAAATGAATAACTCTGGCGTTCATTTATTATAAAAAATACTAATAAAATAATGAAATGGTTAAAATATTGAGAGCCGTAGCATATTGCCGAGTGAGAATCTCAGGTAATGTACACTAAGGTTTATGTACTCCAAACCAGTTTTTTTGAATAAATCATCATATATTTTAATATTGTTATTATGAAATAAAAATACACATGTTTTTTTGTAATAAATACATGTGTTATCGTATCAATAAATGTGAAGTCTCACTTAACTCACATAATTGAATCTAGATTACATCTTTTATAGCACAAATTTGAATATTTATCATTTAATTCAATGTTATTTTAGGCCCGAAAGTAAACGGAATGTATTTATTAGCATACCAATCGCTTAGAGGAACTTAATCTATGAATTTATATCTTCTGAGCATTTTTTGGAGTGTCAAATGATAGTTAACTTTTAAATGGATATAACACTGGATATTAGTTGTAACTAACACTATACGATGTAACTAATTGATTTTATCTAATGGATTTTTTTTAAAACACCATAAATTACGTAATAAATAGTATATGCTGTATAAACTGATGGCTTAAAACCCACTTTTTCAGTCAAAATTAATTATTTGTGACTAAATAATTACAGAAATGATATCCTAATGAGCAAATGATCTGCAATAGTTCGACAACAAAATTAGTGTGATAGCAAAAGTAATCAAATAAATATTTTAAAACTCTCTATTAACGACTAACATTAAAATATATCTATAATTTTTTTGACTATAACATAAATCTATGTTATAATGTTATGGATTTTACAGCTAATACGAAATGAGTCTCTGATATCAATAGTGGCGTATATTATTTATCAAAAATCAACTGTATGGACTTTGTTTATCGATATTTATTCACAAAGAGCAGTATAAATATCATTCTTTAATAATATCATTGCAAGAAAAACTCGGTTTATTTCAACATATAATAATATGATACAAAAAGTTTGAAGTATAAACTAGGGAATCCAATCCCGGAGCCTTTTTGTGATCCCGGAATCCCAGGATTGACAATTAATCAATCCGGGATTCCAGGATCCGGATCAACGTGAAATCGTGTATAATTTGAGAAAAGTTTTGGTGAGTTGATTTTTTTAGCTCACCAAGGAATTTGAAAATCTCAAATCCCTATACTTAACCCCAAAATATCTGCGTGATTCGTTTTTTTTCTAGCTGTTATAATTCCAAAATCTTATAGATTTGCTTAAAAAAATCTTAATTTCGGGATCGCGACCATACCAATCCCGGGATTTTAGGATCGAAAAATACTGGACGGGATCCCGGGATTGGAGACTCTAGAGACACAGTATTTTTCCACTGTAAAATAAATCCACACGTTATTATTTGAATTGTTGATGATCTGGGTTAATTGTTCAATTAGTTAAAGATTACTTATTTGCTTAAATGTAAAGTCTGCACACGGCGGCAACTAAAAAAAATATATTAACTATTATAAAATCTAAGTAATATAAATATATATCTTGACCGCTGAAATCAGTACAAAAGTCCGTGGGATATTCTTCCGCCGCACGCGGTTGGCTTGGTGATTTTTTTTCTCTTACTCAAAGGTCAGCGGGGCCTATAATTATCAAGTGTTGGAAACTATTTATTTTTTGAGTACCTCGTTTTCTATTCTTTTAGAGTTTACCGGCGATGAGAGATAAAAAGCGTATTATACATATTATTAATTGATTTTTCAAAGAGGCTGGTCTAAGACCAAATGGCTCTCAGTGTGGATTTATTTTTTCACACTGGCTAGGCGCGCCGATTTTTCGGATTAGGCATCTCTTATAAGACAGTTTTTGTTCGTTTGATAATCACAAACCGAAACCATAGATAATTAATTAAACATCTCGCATATTTTTAATTGTTAGGCGATTATGTTTAATGATTCCTCTTCTCGTTTCGGTTCATTGTCTGGTCTTCCAAATATTTTCGATCTAGTGTAGAGCTCGTCTCCCAATCAGCGTATAAAGTTTTCTTTTCTCAGAACTATTATCTAAGCGTCATAAAAAAAATATCTTTGAAATTAAACGGGTTAGAACGTCTATTTAAAAAAATCTGACTACAGTTACAATTTTAATTTAAAATTGAAACGCCTGAATTCTCTAAAATACTACAAAATAACAAAATAAGGAGTCAAATCCAGAGAAAGATTACAACGGCTAAAAAACGAAAAATATCTGGGTAGATCATATACATTCTCGCATCGAGAAAAATGAAGCTAGTTAAAACAATCATTCTATAAAAATAAACAGCAACAGAAGTGGAAGTGAAAAGTATTTTCATGGCTATGAAACCTCTCTAATTCAAGATCTGATACGTTGAAGCAATTATCTGAGCTTTGGCTCCGGGTAGATAGATATACTTAATACTAATTGTTCGCGAATATTCGATATGGTATGGCACCACGAGGAAAAAAGTACTAAGTGAAGTTTTATATCACTTTAATCTGCGATGTTGCTTTATTGGACAATTGATAAATAATTTATAAAGCTAAAACTCGACAAATATTCATAAAATGATTTATAATACCAAATAAATATGAAAAGATTAATTAGTTATTCCGATACGATGAATTGGTAAATATGATAATTATGTACAGACATTTTGTATAATAATAATTAAGCAACATGTGTGTTTTTTTTATCGTTGCGTAGATTTAATTAAATTAATTAAAAAATATTATAATTAGTTGCATTCAATTTACTGATTAACATAATATTTAATTATTTAATATTACCTTGGAAATTTGTTTTCGTTGAGACTGTTAACTTTGTTGAAAATTTATTTTATATACTATTGTTAAGCAGAGATAGTTTTATACTTAAATGATAAGATATATTATTTCTTACTTGTATTGACCGTATTGAATATTATTCCTTGGAATAAATGCATAAATTTTAAGTTATTTCACATTATCACTTCAAATTGTTCTTAATCGGTAATATTTAATAATAATTCCAATAGGTAAAAATGTGTTAATAATATATTATTTTTTTTGTGCTTTCTTCCATAAAATTAAGTCAGTTATATTACATATTCTACTTAGTTAATAATAATACGTGTTTTATATTATTACCAAAGTGGATATAATAATATCTTTAAAATCTATATAATGGTAATTGCCAGGATAAGTATTGCATTCACGCACATCCACCAGATACAAACTGGACGCATCCAAAAACAACATGGTGCATCCAATTAATGCAATTTTAAAGTGGCATGATAATGTACGCCTTTGGAGTGTTTGCCATACGCCACAATGTCACTTCTTTGGCACAAAACTGCTTGTATACAGTACTGATTTTACAGTAGCGTGCGTATGTTTATTTAGAAAAAAATACTCTTAACCTTTTAGCTGACGTAGATAATTAAAAGTAATCACCTAGCACGCTGGCTTTAATTTGTAACTATTAATTTAATTAGTTATTGACGAGATAACCCGTCTCTGGCGTGTTGAGCATGAAAAGTTTTACGAGATATCTCGTCTGTCTCGCAGCCATCGAGTTAATAAGAGGCAGATACTGTATTAAGAAAATCGAATGAAAAGGCTGGATAAAAAAATAAAAATAAACTGACATTGATTACAGGGTGAGGTAAATTCTTAGAAACATGGGAAATAATATATTTAAAAAAAAAATATATCATTTTAATTGAAAAAATATGACAGTCACTTAACATGGCATATAGATTACACATGTTTTTTACTGCTTACTAAGGGTGAATGTAGCGGCCTACAGTGACACCTACATAATTAGCTGTATACTTAGGACAGTATTTAAATGACATTCGTAATTGATAAAATATAGTTGTCATAATTAACTGGCTCCTTGTTTATTGTTTACATATAAATTTTAATACAATGCAATAATAAAAAAAACTTAACTAAACTGGTATGTTTTTTGATAAATGTATTAATTAAGCTAGATTCTATCCATTACACGAATGTTTTTCAAATAAGTTTTTTAATATTTTTTCTTAACAATATGTATTGATGTAGACTGCTATACTCACCCTTTATCATTTCAAACAATTATTAGTATTCTAGGCCATTACTAACAGCGTCCACAAGAAATGTGAATATTTTGCATTTTTTTTATTAATCAAGCAAGCTTTTCAAATAACTCTTATAAAGATTGTACTGTATTCTAAAAACCGTTCAGTTTGACCAAACACCTTAATATATTGGTGAACTATAAGTTGGTTTCCCACCACTACCCGTTGTGTATATGCAGCCAACGTTTAATGGCCACCTTCCATAAAGCTATCGACAGAAAAAAAGGAGCCTACCCCTCACATTCATGGCCCAAGCAGAACTGCACGGGACTGATTTTGAACCATGCTATTGGCGAACTATAGATAATATAACGAATCGTCTGAAAGATTTGTTTTTAAATAATATCATTTGAGAAGTATTTATTAACTACGTGGTAAGAAGTCGCTGCTTTTTATTTATTCAATCGTTTTCATACTTTGAAAATGTTTGCCAGCAAGGTGCACAATATCGTTTTTGTGTTAGGAAAATTTTGAAAGTATCAAAGTGATTATAATAATTTTAGCAAATATAGTGACAAAAATAAATAAGCCACTATATCATGTTAAGTCTTAAGTGGTATATCATGTTAACACCAAATTTTTGACTATGTTATATCGTGTGTTTAGGCTTTGTACAGGGATATTTTATAGCTGTAAAAGTCACGTAAAATACCAAAATACACGTTTAATGTTTAATTAATAATAGGAATTTGAAATTCTCGAATTGGTATACTTTTTCCCAGATTGTCACAGAACAACGTTTTTTTTAAGCTCACCGAGGAATTTGAAATCCTCGATTTAGTATACTTTTTCCCAAATTGTCACAGAACATCGTTTTTTTTTCTAGTAAATTTTCAGGATTTGCTCAAAATTTCTCAATCCTGAAGTCCCGGGATCGCAGCCATGTCAATCCCGGGATTTCGGAATCAGAAAATTGAACGGGATCCTGGGATTAGATGCCCTACCACCAACCCATGGCACATTGCATAGATTTATTTTCTCAGTTTGTGTTGTTATCGTACGTGAATTTATGGATGCTGTAGCAAGCCACTGGCTGTTTCAATATTTCAAAAACGGCCTTATATGCGTTTAAAGTGAGATAGATTAACATGCAATCAACGAATGCGTCCAGGATTTTCCTGTCTCTACGGTGTAAGCTTGCCGTAACACCGTGGTCTGGTTAAACACGACACAGCTCTACGATTTATTATATTGCAGCGTAATTGAATGAATACTGTACAACACTCTTATCTACTTGCAAAACGGAATTACTTGTTAAGCCACCTATCTCAATAATCGAAAACATTTGATAGAAAGTCTTAATGACTTCTAAAATTATATTTAGTGCTATAATATTATCGAAGCTATGTTCTCCTGTACTTTTTGATGATTTTAAAATTATTTTGATCTGTTCACGGAACTAACTTTTTTGTTTTCTAGCTTGTGATCGTTTTTTCTATTAAAAGCGTTACCCATGATCTAACCCATTATTTGAAAAAGGCATTTGTACTCTTCATTTTTTACTAAACAGTAGAAAGCAGGGTTAAAATTATTATTCTAAAAAAAGTCATAGTGAATTTTTACAGTAATTTATCTGATATGATAATATAACTCAAAATCAGAATAAAGTATTATTGTTGTTTTGATATTAAAAATAAAAAAAAGTCACACAAAGCAATTTAGTAAAATTTTACATTAACCTTCCAGTTCCTAGCGAAGTCATTTACATTGCAATTTTAATCTTATTTCCACTATTCGCTATATAATTAAAATATATTGCTTATATTTATTGTATTTTTTAACGATACCTCAATAAATGCAATGAAAATACTAAAAAAAAATGTCGGAAGTCACTTTGTACCCGGTCGTTACTCGATCATATTTTTGACATTTCGGTACTCAAGTGCTAAGAAAAAGAATACCAAATATTTATATCACACGATTGAGGCTAATAAAATTTTCTAGATACATTTCATTTATAAATATAAAAGCTTTTTTGTCGATTCAATTCATTTATTAACATCAAATCGAGTTTCAAATCAAAATTTCCATTAAACTTAAATATATGTATACTATCAAATCAATCGATGCCCTAATTTTTATTCGATCATATTATTCACTCTTTTATTAGAATATATAATGCCTTTTCTCTCTTATCCTGACACTAGTAAAATCTACACCCACAATTATAACTTTTTAGTTTGGTTTGGTAATAATTAAAATAATCAAATAAAATACCCATGATTACAGCTTTTAAAGTAAGCAAAAGCACTTGCCGTACTTAGTCGCAAAAAATAGCTTATTAAATATCATGCAGTGCAAATGAAATGTTTATTATGTTCTGTAACCGCGTTTTAATTACACCTTATACTCTTATTCAACCATGAATTAACTGTAGACAATACTTTATCGATATAATAAATTAAACTTTCAGTATTACGATAACTAAATATTATGTATAACATAATGATCTAAATTTTAATCGGGGCTTAGTAAAAATTTATGAGATATTTTGTAAAAGAAAATAACATAAAAGAATTATGTTTAATTACACAATCAGGCCAGATGTTTAAACATGATCGGCTCCAAAGTCGTACAGTCTGTAAATTATTTGTTAGTTTTTTGATACGCGATGATGTTAATCGGTAGTAAATCTTTATCGGTGTTGTTATAACTGCTGTGAAATAATTGGCTTACGCAACACAAATTGATTTAATTAACGTCTAAGTTGTGAAAAGTAAGAAAAAAATCAGCACCTGGGCGTAGATTAACGTAAGCTTGACAATAATTTCCGGTCACGTATATCCGCTAGTGAATAAAAATAAACGCTGTGTCGAAATGAAAAAATAAACAAAAGTTTGACGATCAAAAACAACCGAAAAAAGTTACGACTGTTTAATAATTTCGACATGCCGCCTTTTATAATTATTTATTGGGGTAGGCAGTCGGCTTCGCTTTTTGATCATGTTTTTTCAACAATAATAATTAAAATATAACTCAAAAATATTCTTGATAAACGAACAATTACTTACATTGGTTTATTTAGATAATTATCTTATTTAATACAATATACACTTGATCCAATCTATATTATTTAACATACCATTGTTTAACCTAAATAAATCAAGCTAACACTTACCAAGAAATCACGTGTACACGGGTTTTGTTAAATTATTAAAAAAAACATAATTTTATATCCTCTTTCTTCTTCTTAATCTTTGTCATCCGGTTATAATTTATTTATTGTCACTTCCGTGGTCGAGTGGTTTTGCGATCTTGGTTTTTGGTCACGGTGATCACGAGTTCAAGTCTCAGTCTGGACATTACATTTATCAATCGATTAGTGTATTTCTGTTTGAAGACAAGGATATATATGGTGTCCAAAACCATCCGATTCTTAAAAGGCAGCAAGATCGACTAGCTTACCATTAGTCCTGTCCTGGTCTTATAATTTTGTTTGTCTCTACTATATTCGAAAAAGAGAGCTTGAGACACTGAGTAACAAAAAATTCTTGTAGGAAAAACATTTGTCAAGATAATCTTTACTCAGAGTCCGTATTTTCGACATTTTGTAATTTTGTCTGACGATGAGTTTTTACTAAAATTATATTTTATCATGTGTATAGGGCGAAAAAAATGAGTTGAACACTTGTATTACAACTTTTCGGTCAGTATTCAAGAAGAGGTTTTTGAGTTTATAAAATCATAAGAAAAACCAGACTATAACGACTTAATTTTCAGCGCATTTAATACACTTATATTTAAAGCACAATAGTAAAAGGTTTAAAGGTTAGTATCCTGTACGTCTGAATTTGTTTTAAGATGTTTATTATATTATGAAAGACAGCCGTGAGACAGCAAAATTTTGACAGGGAAATGACATTTTACTTCCTAAGTTCAATACAATAACATCCGTAGAAAATAATTATAAAAAGAAAAAAACGAGCAAACAAAAATAAACACTATAAAATTTATTTAATACTAATGTTGTATATATATATACTGTAATATACACGTTAATAAATCATGTCTAATTAATTATCAAGTCTTTAAATGGTTTACAGTAAACATGTATCGGGACGTTAAAAAACTGAATGGCTGCGGTTACACTCGATCCTACAACCCCATTGAATTTGCCATCTTTAGAAATACATGTGGGAAGTGTTAAAAAACGTGCGCCGCTGCCTGCAATCGGCTGTCCTTTTAATTGAGGCTTCTACCAATAATTATTATCCTCATTCTCTTAATAGTACTTTGCGCAAGTGAAATAGTTTATTATTTGCAAAACTTGTTGCTCGTCATATCTAATAATAAAAATCGATGGCAAAAGTCATAATACATTTAAATTTCATGAAAATAAAACGTGTACTTGTTCATATAATATTAATCACGTTTAAGGTGTTCACTGTCAAAACTTGGTAGAAAGGCATTATATTCAAAAAATAAAATACTAATTTTTACTAATTCTAGTTTTATTTAATAAGATTGGGACTTGTCAGTTGATAATGCTCGTTATGAATTGAAACCGTACAGTTTGATCAGAAGTTTGATTAGAGTACAAATGTTTATTTTATTTTTTATATAAATAATATAATATTAACCCTTTGGTTACGGACCGAATTTTATATATATTTTCGAAAAAGACGGGTTGATTTTTGAACATTTTAGGGGTTTCGAAAAAAGATTATATTTTCTACATATTTCAAATAAAGTCAATGAAATAAAATTCAATACATTAGAAATGGTATGTATTTAAAGGAATCGAAGAAAAAATTATAAAAAAAAATATGAAGATAAAATATACATTTTTTACATAAATTGCAATTTTGACAGGAAAATGCAATCGTATTTAATATGAAATGACAACTATTATGTTTATTTTCATCGCCGAACCATTCCCGTCCCACCTGACAAACATAACAAAGATTATAAATATCAATTCAAAATTTTATTTAAAAATTCGAAATAATTCGAGTGATTTTTTTTGCTGGTATTTTTATATTAATATAAATATATAATAAATAAACAATTAATAAAATATTATTGTTATAATATCATAGATAAACGTGTATTGGTGCTTATTAAAACAATAATTGGATCGATATCTGTCCGTACGCGAAATTACGGTACATTGAATTGGAGCTAAAATCAGCGGCGATAAATCGCTGCGTCGGCTTTTTCATTAGAGAAATGTGCAGCGATTTTTCGCTGCTCCGTAACCAAAGGGTTAAATTTGTTGTTTCACTCGTAGTGTTTCAAAATCTGACTCGTGTTTTGCCTCTTTGGTAAGCATTTTCAGAAATTATTAACTCCAACTCTTATGTTATAAATTACAAAAAAAGTGTCGGGGCTGTTTCCTTTTCTACTGGACGCAGGAAGGGCACAAGATACAGTACAAGTACTAAATACATAATCTATTACTTAAAAATTATAACTACACGAGGATTACGTAATGATTTGTAAGCCTTGCAAAATTTTGTCTAATGATGATTTTTACAGAGGCAAACACGTGACACAATTTGTCTCACAGTGTTATGAAATTTAATGTAGTATTTAAAATGAACTTCCACAAAGTTACCATCAAATCCATCGAATATATGTACTTGTTCCAGTGCTGATGATCAGCTTAGGTCATCGCGAGTTTTTTTAAAAGTTAACTGGTTATATAGATTCATCACATGAAATTAAATCTTTCCTAATCGTAAAATAAAATTGTGGAATTGGTTTACAGTGTTTTTTAATTTTTTAATTTATCTGTTTTTTTAAATGTGATTGTTTAATATAAGACAAAAGTAATTGTTCCGCTGTATTTGACTTTGTTAAGAGATTTAGTTGAATCAAATAATGAATTCAAGCTAATTTCTATTTATAAAGAATAATTGGTTTAAAATGATGATAACATTTAACAAATACGTTTTCTAATAATAATTAAAAAAAATCAATGAATGCTACTGATTTTTATGTTTGAGAACAAAACGTTTTACATTAAGAATTGATATTTATACCAGTGATTAAGTTTTCTCACGCCAAAATGCCGCACTCATTTATTTATTTTCAAATAAGGTTACACTTAAGAAACTTCAATAAGTTGTGTTAAAATGTATTGACATTATTTTGTATAAAATGAAAATGATAAATTGACAATCGGATTTAAACGCCTGCACTTCGGGTTTGCAAGTTTCCTGCATCTTGAATATTATAAATCAAATGTCCAAAAAAAGTTTAATATGAATTAAATTTCAATGTTTATTTCATGATTTAGTATGTTAAAGTATAAAATTCAACAGTTTCTACCTTACATAAATGTTTTGCGAATAAAGCGTTCATATAAATCAGATTCAGGGATGCTTAAATTATTAATGGTCAGGAAATTTAAATGATGTGGTAATAAAAAAATCATCTTCCATATAAATTATAATATTACGTCAACTTGATGCTAGTTAAATCGAGTAACTTGATCCCATGACTATATGATAGAAAACGTTTAATGTTTTTTTGATGTATTTCAATGTCATGTAATCATCTATATTTGAACAAAATTTATAGTGATTAAAAAAATAAGATTATTTTATCAAAAAAATATTTAAAGTCATATTTTTTTCTTTCCATTCACAGCTAAAACTTTCATATGATACGATTATAATAAATAAAGCAATTAAGTGTGTAAAGAAGTTAATAAAATACCATTTTTATTTACTTTTAAATTTACCGTTCAATTTTTAAATCAAATATAAATTCACATATATCATCGCCCGTTGTAGTATCTAGTTAATAAAAGCTTGGCTCGGGCGGGTCTGGACTTGAAGCCCGCTAAAGCCAATGTCAAATAAAAAATGTAGATTTTTTCAATTCAAATTTGACACTGAGGACGTGGGTGTTTGTGATGACATTTTTTTTGAGTTAATCTCAAGTGACTAACAACAGTTTTCACCGAGCTTATCTTTAATAATCTTTCAATTTAAACAAATTTGGCGCATTGTTATTTGGCATTATAGCTAGTATGCATTTTTTAAATTGTTAATCTTAAACTTTTTTCGGGTCCTATGGCGCAGCGGTTAGCGTTGTCGTCTTCCGGACCTCACGAGTTTGATTTTACGAGCAGCATTTTTTTTGATTTATAAACTTCTGTTCGAAAGCACGGGTGTTTATGATGTCTAAAAATTCCGTCCCACCCTTTCGATCCTTCAATAACTGGGTATAGTGAAAGCGATTAGTTAACCACTTGTCCTATCCTAGCCTTATCCTTCTATTCCTTTCTTTGGAAAACAGAGGTTGAACGACTGAGTAACAAACAGTTCTCGTAGACAAAGTTTTGTAGAGATACCTCCATTAGGAAACCATATGATACACAATGGGAGCGGACATTAATACAAAAATAAAAAGAGGATTCTTTTAGCAAGACTTTCCCGAAAACTCTTGATTTCCCAAAATAGTGTATGTGACATTTAAAAATATTATCGAAATAACTTATTTAATTTTGCAACTGAAGGTATTCGATAATTAGCCAGTCATCGTAAGCCACATAATTTTGTAATTTTCTAACATTTCTGTTTGGTAGTTTAGAGTCACTGTGAAAGGAGTCCATAGTCCCACGGCCCGCGCAATCAGTAATCGAATTGGCGACATCGCACAGCACCACTGAGGGATGGCCGTCTCTCTCGTTGACAATTTGCGAACAATAAACTCTTGAAAATTGGTCCCCGTGCGATTGACAGAACAAGTGGTGCTTGGTAGTTTTAACACGCTCGGGGACAGGTGGGCAATGTTCGGTCCTGCCGGCGTAATTTATTGGCTCGCGATTAATCAACGCGCGACATATTCGGTGTACATCTCGCCGAATTCAAATATATTTTTGTTGTTATTTAAATCGATTTGTTTATTACTGGTGTTCTGTGTGAACTGATTTAAAATTCAATCAGAAGGTATAAATATTTTTTATAGTATGTACGTATACGTAATAATACGTCACCTGCGTGCTCGGGTGGTCAACGTCTTTAGTTTCGATTATTGAGGTTACAATGTGAATTCTAGTGTGGGCAGTTTTATAAATTGATTCTTCAATCGATCTATGAATTTCTATTTGAAGGCATTGTTGTATGTGATGTCTTGAATTTGCCTAAATCCTAAAAACGAGGCGTAGCGATAGTGATACCTTAGCTTACCAATATTTCTGTTCTAGCCCTATCCTTCTATTCCTAATCTCTTTGGAAAAAGAAAGATTGAGTATGTGAGTAACAAGCAGTTCAAGTAGAAACACTTATGTTGAGATAAACTCCATTAGTTGTCCATATGCTCCACATTGGGAGTGGTATTTATTTCTAGGACTCTTTTTCTCCAATCTTTTAGATCTTGTACAACTATCCTGTCTGCCTGTCCTTTTTTAATGGTATTTTTATATTGCCACCTAAGGTGGCCCAGATTTTGAATCCTTACTACAGTATTCAAAGATTTACTTTTTGTATTTGAATTTAATTAAGAAAATAACCGGAGTTGTCCGTTTTTTTTGAGACTTCAACTCCACCAAAAAAACCACAACTTCACAGCCTGAGATAAAGCTAATCAATAATACGTACATTAATTGTCAGGGAAACATGGAGGTGCCACGTGGCGGGCATATGCTTCACATAGGGAGCGAGGTCAAAGAAGACGAAGAAGAAATGAATTGTAAATCATTGACCCTGAATTATATGCGTAAATTATAATTTTCCGGTCAAAATTTTTCGTCTTCATAAATGTCATTACATATTATCAATAATTGATTGGTATTAATTGCTTCTCAGTGTGTTAAGGCGCTGCCGTGCATTATTGCCGGGAGGCGGTGTGCGTCGAAATGGCACCGAGTATGCATATACCCTGCCCTGAGCCGGTGTTCCGTGATTTACGTTTCGCGCATACGCCCGCTCCAATAAGGCGATGTACTCTATTTCAATTTTAATTGGACTCTGTGTTAAACAATTTTGCACAACTCTGTTTTTGCTCTACCAGGCTCATTGTTTGGCGATGTGCTAAGAACGGCACTGTAAGTGTCGGCTGTGTGCCACTACGGTTAAGTTTGGAAGGGCCTTTACCGTTTCCAGCACTTTTATATAGAGGATTAAAAAAACAAAATATATTCATCAGTGACATTCTTAAGTTAACAAGATGGCCTATCAAATAGTGAAATAATGATAGCTCTATATCAGTTCTACCAGAGCGATAAAGAAAGTTATATATTAAGTTAAATATTTTTTACTCTACGAAATGCAACGAATAATCATACCCTTTTCATGTATTTTGGGAGCATCAGAAAAATTAAACCCTTCGTTGATCTTAATTTCAGGCTCGTAATTATTTATTCGTGTCCTATGGCACAGTGGTTAGCGTTGTGGGCTTCCGTGCCAGATCTCACGGGATCGAGTCCCAGTACGAACAGAGTTTCTTCGATCGATTTCTGTTTGAAGGTATGAGTGTGTTCGCTTATTGGGAGCTTTATCGACTGATACAAATATAAATCAATACAGAATTACCATAAATAAATAATTCGAAACGAGGACAAGATTTTTTATTCTGTACAAAATATAAGTCAGTTCCATTGCAAAGCGATCAACGTCGTTGACTTCCGTGACAGATCTCACGGGCTTAGGTATCAGTACAAACAGTATTTTTCAATCGATTTTCGTTTGAAAGCATGGCTGTTTGTGATTTATAAAAAAATCTCTCTAATTATTCCAATCTTAATGTGTATAACGGTGCGTAGCGAAAACGATTAGTTAACTACTAGTATTATCATAGCTTCCTTCTTTTCCATACTCTTTTAAAAAAAGAGGAAAGTTACGCAAATGAGTAACAAACGGTTCTCGTGCCAAAAATTCTGTTTAAATACCTTCCTTAGGAGATCATATGTTCCACATTGAGAGCGTATGTTCCACAAAAAAATGTGTGGGCCCAAAATATTAAAAAGTTATACGTGATTATTTTATTGCGGATTTAAAGTGTTCGTGCGTTGTGACGAGGAAAAAGTGTGGTAGAAGTTGTACAAAAAGCGTGCTTTATTTTTTAAAATATTTAAAGTCCGTTTCACGTACTCGAAGAAACTAATTTCTCACGTTATGCGTTTGTGATATTTGTCGGTATGAGTGTTTTTTTTTTATGAAATACGCCATGACGCCAACGACCTTGCCGTGGGAGTCTGGTAATGATCGATGACACTGGCATAGATCATTGATCGAAGACGATGATAAATGATCCATAATCTACCAATTGATATATCGATGATTGGTTAACAATTTTTAAAACAAACCTTGGATTCGAATTTTCAAATTGGTTTTCGTAATAAATCTTTAAAATCCGGCAGACGCCAAGTCAAACATTTATTTTACAAGTATAAAATATTGAACTCTCGGGTCATTTGAAATGAGCCGGGGAATAAGCTTTCAGCCATGTATAGAAAAGGAAATATAATATTTTTTGAATTTGACTGACAGGTATAATAAAAAAACACAATTATTTTGAAAAAAATATGTGTTTCATAATTTACTGCACATATTGCTTACAGTTTCATTATATAATATCACCAAATCAATAAAAAAAATAAAAAAAATAAGAGGGGAATAAATTTCACATTTCATTTAATTTATTATCATTGTTTCAAATGACAATAACAAAAAGCATTTTTTTTAAATGCATATGGACTCCTAATAGAGGTATTTTAACAGAAAATTTTCTACGAGAACTATTTGTAACTCAGTCCCTCAACCTTTCTTTTTCAAAAAAAGTTGTGGAGAAGGCTAGAACAAGACTAGTTGTTAACTTATCGCTCTCGCTACACCCAGTTATTAAAGGATCGGAAAGGGTGGGAGAGAATTTTCAGACATTACAAACACCAATGCCTTCGAACATAAATTGATCGAAAAATACTGTTCGTACTGGGAATCGAACCCGTGTGATCCGGCACGGCAGCCCACAACGCTTACCGCTGCGTCATTTTATATTTGACAGCAATTAATTAATGTTCAATTATATTTTCTCTACTACTCTTTTGACAAAAGAGAGGTGGTTGAATGACTGAGTAAAACACAGTTCTCTTAGAAAAACTTCTGTTGAGATATCTCCATTAGGAGGCCATATACTCCGCATTAGGAGCGGACGTAGATAAAAAAATTGTAGAAGAAAAAGTGAGATAAAATTAAATAGCTGTCTCAAAAATATATAGGGTCATTCTACCTTATTGCAGTATTGAATTGGCAATATATAAAATAAAATACTTCTTTGAATCATTACCTTAGAAAATCCAATATTAGGAGTCGGCGAGTGGTGGCTTATATCGAATCTCTTGAACACTGAAACAAAAATATATTTATTAAAAAAGTAGTCATAAAAAATATTGAGATTTTTTTACCGTGACCAAAGTAAAACGTTTTATAATGTTATAACGCATTGAAATTCTCTAGCAAATTTGGACTGGAAACTTTTGTGTCTTGCTAGTTACTACGTATTTGTTTTTTTTTACTTTGTCTGTAAACTTAATGATAATAAATATGTACTACAAAGCGTATTCGTTGGTTTACTTAATAGTAATATTTTATACCTATAATGTACATCAAACCGACGCGCTGGCGCACGATACAGTTGACAGAGTTTTTGTATGTGTGTGCGTGTGAAGCAGTGTTGACAGGTAGCAAAGCTACGATACGTCACGATAAAATAGCAAAGCCCCAATCTTTAATCTAACATAGTTATTTCTACTTTTCTTGTGAAATTTTATTAATAAAATTCAATAGTCAAGATACTATTTGTTTTGTATCTTTTAGAATATGACTGTTTTTTACAAGAAATACATCGTTGTTTTTGTACACTAAAACGTCATTATTCAGTAAGGTAGCAGCGGGTAAGTTTTAGTTCAAGGCATTATAACTTGTTTAATTACACAATGTTAATTTTTAATCAACAACACATTGTATTAATCATTCATAGTCACTAGAGATCTTAGCATTTAATATTGTTAATTACAAACAAAACAAAGATTACGTAAAAAAAACTTAATGAGTTTTATCAATAAAATTAAGAACTACAGAATGGAAAAAAAAGCTTTTGAAAGCAACACTGCAATTTTCAAAGCGATGAATGAAGTGTAATTGCATCAAAAATAATCAAAATAATTGCTCCCAACGTACACATGTAAGAAAGGTGATAAATCAGTGCTGTGTGCATTGCATATTGAATAACTTGTATCATAGAAATAATTACTTTTGTGCTGTTAATATTATTCACCATTCAATTTATTTAATTAACCCCGTTTCTGTTGTCCATCTTGCAAAGTTGATTGATAAACAAACTAGCAGGGAGTCAGATGAAAAAATCTTTAACAAATGATCACAATCTATTCTCACAGTATCACTTGGCGTTTTAATAAATAAGATTTTTTATTGTAATGATCTCTAATAAGTTTTCTTCATATAGTGCACTTTTATGTAATGAATAATATAAATTAAATTAAGAAACCTAGTTTGCATTTTACTATTCAATAAACAAACTTAAGTATTTGTCGTTTTTTCAATAACCATTCAATTCATTGTGTTATGGTGTTTATTACCAAATATGAACTGTTGGTAGTTGTAGAAAAAAATATTTAAAACTGTTCTAAATATTGCCGCCTGCCTAGCCGCCTGTGTGGTCGAGTGGTCAACGTCGTTGGCTACCGCTACGGAGGTCACAAGTTCGAATCCCAGTACGGGCAGTTTTATAAATTGATTTTTCAATCGATTTATGAATTTCTGTTCAAAGGTATATGGATGTATTTGCTGTCTTGAATTCCCCCTCCCACTCATCCTATCCTATGAACGTGGTGTTTCGAGAGCGATAAGCTAACCACTAGTCATGTCCTAGCCCTTTCCTTAAATTCCTAATCTCTTTGGAAAAAGAAAGGTTGAGCAACTGAGTAACAAGCAGTTCTCGTAAAAACACTTCTGTGGAGATAAACTCCATTATGAGTCTATATGCTCCACATTGGGAGCGGACATGGTAAAAAAATAAAATATGATACAATCTAAATAAAATAATTTGTTCTCATTTATGCAAATTGTCATTGCGCCTAATATTTTAAGCCACAGATAGATTCCGAAAGGCGAAACCCGTTTCGTTTGTCACAAAACTTATGTAAATGTACATAATGTGAACCTTCAGTCGAAATCTTAAATAATAGTATTTAATATTTTTTAAGTGTATATTTCAATCAGGCGCAGTAGTGATTATTTAATTTAAAGAAGGTTGCAATCTCGATGTTTAACGTAAATAATTTGAAAATGTCAAATCTTTTCAAATTAATGTTTGTATAATATGTGATTCAGGACATAATCACTATGGTTTTACAGTCGACGTATTTTGGTCTCCTCATTCTTATACTTAGCAAAGCATCCTTAAATATTATATTTACAGTAAGTCAGTACTTAGACGTGTATATATATCTCTTGAGACTGAGTTTCACAAGCAGGGATGTATGGAAGGCTAGAGGACTAGTGGTTAACTAATCGCTTTCGATACGCCCGGTTATTAAAGGATCGGGAGGGTGAGAATTGATATTTAGACATACCAAACACATGCCTTTGAACAAAAAACAATAAATCGATCAAAAAATATACTACTTTATAATACATTATGTGAAGTCTGTAGCTGGATGGAAATTTTATTGGTTTCAGTTATAGTGTTCACGCGTTCAATTGATGAATATGTTCGTTTTTAAAGGCGTGGATTGTCTCCCATTTATTCTTTACTAAAAACTATGCGTGAAAAAAGTGAAAGTGATTAGCTAATTTCTAGTCACTGGACCTCCCAATTTATCACCGGATATGATACGTTTGATGCGTACCTATATAAGTTTAAAATTCAGACCCACATTTTATTCTTTGGGAGTGTCTTGTTATGTCTGGTGGAAGAGATATTTTATTTTTGTTGGGTAGTAATAATTACAATGGTCCTGTCAGACATTCAGAATTTATATAAATTTAATACTTGTTTGAGAGAAAAAAATACCTTCTCTGCCTCTCTGCAATTTTACATATAATTAAATTTAGGTATCTTTATTGTGGCATTAATATCACTTATTGTTTATGACTACATTTTTTTATATATTACACTAATACTCATTATTGTTGCTGTATAAATGTACTTCAAGTGTATCACTGAGGAAACATTTTCTTTGGTATAATTCAATAAAAAAATATATAGTTGAATAAAAAAGATAACTACTAGATAGTTCTGTTGTAGCCTTTATCTTTCTATGTCTATTTTCTCCATTTGCTCCAAATAGTTAGCAATCATGGTAACAAAGAAGTCTTATACTAATCTTCTTATTATTTCATTGAGTAAGTTTTTGTCATTTTCCTATATTTTTTTTTGAATGACGTTCCTATAGTATGAGCCTATATGCAAAAATGACATTCTACATTATAGAGGAAAAACATTTACCGAAATATAAAAACGAAAATATGAACATGTTAATTACTCACATTAATTTTCCATTTTCTTTGTTTACTTATGTTATTTAGTACCCCCACTGTCACGACAGAAATCTATCTCCCACCATTTACAAAATGTACATTGAATATAGACCGTAATTTCACAAAAACCAACTGAAAGAATTCTGACAAAAAATGTAGTTTTATTATGAAAAAATATATTTTCTTACGCTGTGTGTACTATTATAAAAGCCTATTAAAGTTAATAAAATTACCTTGACACCGATGTATAAAACAGGCCTTAGATTATTAAACTTTATGCCGACTAAATCAATTTAAGCTTATTCTAGCCGCGCATAATATTGACGAAATCCATGATTTGTTTCGTTTGTTCCCAAAACTTTCATACCGTTCCGTACTACATTGAAAATCAGATAATCACACTAATACGATTGTATAGAAAGAAATTTTACCTACCGCAGAGTTCTTTGATATTTGAATCAGATCTCAATAATAATTTCATATCTTTGTCTGGCCGCTTCGGACCCCATTGTTGTTCAATGATATACACAAAGAAACTGTAATAAATTGCTACGACTCACTAAACCCGTTGATAATATTAGCAGATATAATAATATCTTGAAATAAGTTTGCCTGCTCTTGAAATTGATCGGCATATTTTTTGAGAAAAGATTACACAATCCATATTGCTTGTAAAAAAATAGTTAAAAGCTTTTCGTTGATTTTCACACACGATAGTTATGTGCACGTTTATTATTATAAGCAGATATAAACATAAAAAATGAATCAGTTAACCAAGATTTTGATTTCTATTGAGAAAAAACCATTACTAACTATGATAAAACTACCTCATGGTTTTGTTCATAAAATGAAATTCGTTAAAATAAATTCACAGAAAATATTATTTATAAAAATACATAATAAAATTATTTTTCAAATTTGTTGGGTATAAAAAAACATTTTTTTAATGACAAGTATATAATAGGGTAAAAATATCAACTCATTTTAGTTCTACAGTTTTTAACATTTATGCGTTGATAGCTATTTTGGCTTTCACCATCGTCAGAACAGAACATCGTCAGAAGATAGTACTACGTACGTTGTACTAAAATACCCTATTATAATGGAGTTCTACCAAGTAAACGCCAAATATATAAGGTCGAAATAGTATTGTGCTTAAACTTTACATTTTTCGTTGTTGTGTTGAAAGTTATTTTGAATTTACATTCTCATCCAAACTTTTCATCTGATTTCTATAGTTGTGACGGAATAAAAAAGTGTGAAACAAAAATACAGTCTTATTTTGACTTTTTTATAATGAAATTCTATAAAATAAATGCCAATTAAATGAATGATAAAAATATATTTTAAAATTCACCGTTGATTGATTTATAAAAAAATATTTGACAATTTATGCAACACTTTTTTTACTTTTCACAAGTTTACTACAAAAACTACAAAAAACACGTTCTATAAAAAATAAATACCTTTTATGATATGGACACAACAGGTAATAATACAGTTCAATTGAATCAACTAATTAAATTATTGGTGATTATATGTTGCCGCCTGCGTGGTCGAGTGGTCAACGTTGTTGGCTTCGGCTACGGAGGGCCCGGGTTCAAATCCCGGTACGGACAGTTTTATAAATTGATTTATGAATTTCTGTTCAAAGGCATGGATGTATGTCATGTCTTGAATTCCCCCCTCTCACCCATCCTATCCTATGAACGGGCGTATCGAGAGCGATTAGCTTACCACTAATCCTGTTCTAGCCCTATCCTTCTATCCCTACTCTCTTTGGAAAAAGAGAGTTTGAGCAACTGGGTACCAAGCAGTTCTCGTAGAAACACATCTGTTGAGATAAGCTCCATTAGGAGTCCATATGCTCCACATTGGAAGCGGACATGGTTTAAAAAAAAATATATGTTGTTAAATTAAGAAATGATAATCTTTAAATTTTAAAGTAGGATCTTTAGAAAAACCGAATTTGGTTTTTTTTGCAAATTAATTAAGTATTGATAAAAATTGTTCAATCGAAAGTAGACACATGAAATAAGAAATATAAGTTTTTTAAATCTAAATAATACGATAAAATGTCGATACGTCATAATAGATGCCGGGTCTGTGGTGCAGTGATCAACGTCGTTGGCTTTCGTGACTAATTTCACGGGCTCTATGAACTGATTTTTAAAAAATGATTTGTTGTATTTTGTTCGAAGGCATGCGGAAATTTGTGATGTCTAAAAATTCTCACCCACCCTTCCGATCCTTAAAATAACGGTGCGTAATGAAAGCGATTAGCCAACAACTAGTTCTGTCCTTGCCCTATCCTTTCTACCCAACTATCTTTGAAAAAAAGAAACGTTGAGCAACTGACTAACTTCTGTGGGGATACTTCGATTAAATATATCTTGATGCCTTCACAAAATTGTGAAATTAGTACAAAAAATATTGAATGCAAAAACTTATATCAATAAAATTTATTTTTTAAATATCTAAATGTAGTTCTTTCAATAACAACGTTTTCTTTTTATGGTTTATTCATTTGATATTGTTGTAATGGATTTTTTGTGTATTGAAATGTTATAAACGAGTTCTCAGTGGGTTACAATGGTGTATCAATTGAAATTCAATTGTTCAATACAACATAATAAACTTTGTGTTTTGCCGTTATCGTACATATTAATAAATATTCATATTGAATAGGGCTGTATTGAGGAGGCATGTTTCATTTATCATTAGCGTGCACTTATTAAAAAAATATTGACTTTTCATTAATTTAAATTTTAACTTGAACAGCTTTTTTCTTAAAAAATATAGTATGAATTTAATACCATTAAAATATCTACAATGGAATCTGAAACAAATATGAATTTGTTTAAGCTTGCGTATTTTTTCGTTGCCTATTAACATCGCCTGTTATTTATTTATCTTCCACTATCCAAAGATGACTATATTTATCTATGAAGCTATAAATCAAAAAAATATTAGCGCCACATCCAAAAAAGAATATGGATGAATAAATTTTCTCGAGTGAGTAATAAATTATAATTGATATGCACAATAAATATTCTCACTAATTAGTTATTATATATTATACTGCTCGAACATGTCCATTGGCTGCGAACGGCTTTCTTCAATTCAAGAAACATAAAGTCAGTTTTGAGTTACGTCTTCGGTCTTAAAATTAAATATAAATCATGTGTATAATTAAATCTGTCAATGCGCTACGATTCCGCACTGGCGTAGCGATCGTGGAGCGATGGAAGGAGAAAAAATACACACGGAAGATGCACAATAGTGCAACATGTTGGCGAGTGTTGAGAATTGAATAATGGCATTTATGTATATTAAGTGAGGTGACCAGGGTTATTTGAGATAACATGATCGCTGTCAAACAGAATTTAATACACTGTATAAAATACGTACTTACATTGGTTGGCAAATTAATATGTCATGTATAAATGATTTATCATCTGCTATAATTCATTTATAAGCTTAAAATTTCATGTATGGCACGTTTTTTTAAAAATAATTCATTTGAAATAAAAAAAATCTATGTCCGCTCTTAATGTGAAGAAATGGTCTTCTAATGGAGGTGTATTAACAGAAGTTATTTTACGAGAACTATTTGTTATTCAGTTGCACTACTTTAATATAATGACAAAGCTAGTCACTACGCCCAGTTATTAAAAGATCGGAAAGGGTGAAGAGATTTTTGGACATCACTAACACCCATACCTTCGAATTGAAATTGATCGAAAAAATGCTGTTCGTACTGGGAATCGAACTCGTTAGGTTCGGCACGGAAACCCTCAACGATAACCACCCCGCCATAGGACCCGACCCGAAAAATTTTTGATGTCAAATTAAAATAAATATTATTAAAACAGCTGACTATTCGGTCAGTAAAAAAATCTTCTGTAAAATAATTTATTGGGAAATGATTAGTAAATATTTATTGAAGGTCAGTTATTGAAATTTATACAAAAAATTCAATAAAATGTATTTATTTATGTATAAATTATATACACGTGTGCGTGCAAACACAAACGAGTAAATGAAATTGAGGATTTTAATAAGGTTCGGCTATTTCAATACATTTTAATAATTCAAAGCAGAAGCGTTTTTAATTTAAGTTTAGATTTATTTGAAGCCCTATTAAAAAGTATCTGTTTTAGAATACATAAACTTACGAAGCGATTTCGTTTTATGTGTTTATTTTTCATATCCCTGGACATAAGCCAAGTATAACTGCTTGGCTGTCTTTATCTTTATATTACCATCCTTTGGATGTGTCGCGAGCTGTCTTCTTTCATAATTGATACTCAGGCTGAGTATACAGTTCCATATCGCATTAGTCTTTATTGATTTTCTTTTATTTGTTTATGATTTCCTTTCCTTTTTCGTGGCAATACAAAAAAGTACATAATGAGCAAACATTTTTAATTGCCGAGAAAAATCGGGCGTAATCATTTCATAAAATTGTGGAATTGTGTTTTATATTAAAAAAAATGTCCGAGTAAAAATATCTTTGTATTAACAGCATATAAATTTTAATAATAGCAGGATATCACTTTAAGGGTGTCCAATCTCAATACTTGATGTAAAGACATTATATCAAGAAATAACACAATACTACTTTGTAGTTAATTTCCACTTTAATTTATTAAAATCAGGACATATTTTCATTTAAATTTGTTTTTGTGTAAATAGCAATATTTAAATTGTATTTCTGATCAGTTGAAAATGCTCGCTATGAGTAGGGTATCCAATCCCGAAGCCTTTTCCAATCCGGGGGATTTCGGGATTGATTTATTTTGAATCCCGGGATTGAGATTTTCTCACCGAGGAATTTGAAATCCTCAATTTTCTATACTTTTTCCCGGAATCTCACGGAAACTCGTTTTTTTTTTTTTTAGCTCACCGAAGAATTTGAAATCTCCGATTTGGTATACTTTTTCCTAGAATCTCACAGAAACTCGTTTTTTTTTTGGCTCACCGAGGAATTTGAAATCTCCGATTTGCCAATTTCGTGTAAATTTCAAGAATTTGCTCAAAATTTCTCAATCCCGAAATCCCGGGATCGCGGCCATCTCAATCCCGGAATTTCGGGATCAGAAAATTGAACGGGATCCCGGGATTGGATGCCTTAGCCATGAGTTCTTTTAAAATAAAGTGGATAAACAAGGGAATATTGTGTTTTTTTTCCTTAATAGCTAGATATGATTTTAAAATAAATAATTCCATTGCTTATACACTTATATAAATAACTGTCTGGATATTATTTTCATGATTATAATGTACGTGAATGATAGGCCAGAAAACAAGTAGAAAACACTATTTTGATTTATCATATAGTTTTGAATACTTTCAAATTGAAAAATATGTAGTCAGAAAGCTCTTAAAGAAAACTTTCGTTCAATAAAATCATCGCGGGGTGTATATTTTACTATAAAGATATCGACACTTCTTTGAAGAACGGCATGGTTGCCTGAAACCATGACTATTAAAGCGAGGCGTTGATAGCGCATACACGCGCTCTTGTAAAACAATGGGAGGGTAGGCAGTTCGAAGCCGGGGGGCAAATTTTATTAGTACCTATTTATATAATTATTATTTCAAATATCCTATACTACAAAACGCCATTGTATTGATTGTATCGATGAGAATTAAGGTATATTATAAAAAGAAAGTAGCATACATAAAATATATTTTTTCTTCGTTTACCATAGCAATTTGTATATATATATTTTATTGAATATATTAATTAACTTTTCCGGTTCTAAGCTCAAGAAATGCGACCCCAATACCAACATTTTCTTAAATATCTATTTTAATATGGGTGATACAATGTTTATAATTAAGGTATTCTTATATCATAGTTTTTTGGACCTTTTGTAGTTTATATAACGCGATTACGCAATATCAGGCGATAAGCACCCGCGATAACGATCGTCCGTAAGATAGCTGAGAACACTCGTCAGTCGTCAATTCATATGTGTGCTGGGATGACGTCTTTTTTACGTGCAACTTAAAATATGATTATTTATTAAAAAACCACGGATGTTTATAAAAAAAAATGTATGAGGAATGATGCAGAGAGATATTTTAAAGCCCTTGGACTATTTTTTTTTTGAAATTCATAAGAATAAGGCCAATAATGAGGAAACCACTGGGGTTAAAAAGTAGAGACGTATTTTTCTAGTCTTCGAGCCGCGAGAGTTAAAAGATCTCTCCCCTGCTACATAGTTTAATATCTTTTTCAAAATAAAATCATTCACACCAATTGGTGTGTATAGGCGTGATTTAGATAATATAGTCGCGAACATTTTGACATGACAAAACCAGACTAATTTGGGTTCTGGTTCCCAAAATTTTACTTTTAAATGTAGCCGAAATGTTTTTTTTTCAACTCAAACCCATATAATATATATATATGAAAACATGAAAGGTACATAAATCTTTTAATATTCCATCTCTATCCTTATAATCTTTATCTCTTCGAAACAAAAACTTCAGCAACTGGACATCAAGCAGGTTTTGTATTATACAACAAATCATGTTGAGATGCCTCCATTAGAAGTCTTTTTACTCCAAATAGGGTGTGGAAACTGTTTAAAATAGTGTTCACTTTATGTCACTTTTTGGTAAAAAGTAAATGTATTTATTTAATGATCTGAACCGGGTTTGCTCATAATATAAAATAAACATGTTTTATTTTTATAAATAAAATACAAATTATTATTAATTTGATATATTTAATGCGTTTTTTCTACCATTAAACATTTTGCGTGAATGATACAAATCAGCATAAATTTGAATTAACAAGGCTTTCATCGAATGTTATATAGATATCATACAAAATCGGTCATAGGTACAAAACGGCTATTTAATTATTCAAATATAACAGTTATAATTATAATACTAAGTACAGCAAGTCGTGAATATCGATTGTCATCGCGTTTGTTTTATAAACATGTATCAGGATATAATAATAAGTAATAAGCTTCGAAGGCTGTAATTTAATTAATACAATCTCGCTTTGATCCGGTTTAACTCCTGCATAATATTAAATACCGAGTTCCTTTATCTTTCAATAGTCAATTAACTGCTATTACAAGCAATTAAAGTGCAACCAGAAGGTACCAAAGAGTGACGTATTGTTTATTGAAATTTATTTCGTACACAAGTCAGTACAATGGAATAATTTATTAAGCTGCCACGATCAGATCCTTGATAATATTCGTATAAATTTGCCCTTGTGTTTAAGTGATAAAACATTCAATATTAAAGATAGTATATTATATTCAGTAGTCGATCGTTTAAGATAGCTACTGTATCCATGAACTGGCTCCAGGTGGTTTCGTTATTTGTCTAAAATAATTATTAAAAATATTTGGCATTGTATTTTCAATTTGCCGATACAATAGTGAAAAGATAACAAGTTTAAATTTTCAAATCATTCATGTACAAAACCTCAAATGTAGATTTTTTAAATTAAATTTCATATTGAATTTGCTGTGGCTCAAGGCTCAAACAATCTTATTGCGAGAGTAAAGCTTTTAAAATTGATCCAAAAATAAAGCTTTGGCTTCTCATTAGATTTAATAAATCTTTCCTGCCCCCAACAGATTATCAATATAAAAACATTTGTAAAAAGAATCATTCTAAATATTATGGCTGAATAATTTGTGATATTAAGTATTCTTAAACGTAAATCTAGCACAGTTTTATACTAAGAAAATATAGTAACATTTTAAATATTATGATATACATATTTTTAAATGACGGAAATATCGAATTACCTATGTGGTTTTACTCGTCCTGTATTGTAGTTTCAATAAACTCTCAATAAGCTGTATTTTTGGTTTATTAAATTAATTTTGGAATACTAATTTTGTTAATTTTTCCCGATATTGCAATCCCTAGTAAAAAATCTTAGGCGTGTAAAATAACTGTTTTATATATTTTTTGTTGTTTTTTAAAGTAAGAACTTTTTATTATAATTTAAATAAATAGATAAATATTTAATTTATCTTTAAAATAATGAGGTCGTATCAAGTGATATTTTTTATAGAAATAACCAAATTATATAATTTTATACAATTGTTATTTATATGATCACTGTTTGTTTTGACAATCAGTTTTATTAATGTAAAAAATCAATAAATTCAAATGTTACTCCTTCTATTCAGTTAGCCTTTATGACTGTGATAGGTAGTACTTAAATACAAATTGCATATTGTGTGTATTATAATGAATAGTATGTATTAATCATATTAAAAGCGGCTATCTTTGATATCAGATACCGTTAATGAAGCATAAATATCGGATAATGTTTTTTCTATCGTGCCGCGAAGTTTGATATATCGATAAAATACACTACTTACGTATGATGCGTATACTAAATTCAACATATTATATGTATTATAATTTAGTAACGATTCAATGAAAAAAAAACGATTTAATATAGTTTAATAATTCAAATTACCATTATTTTTTAATCTCAGTCTTAAGACTGGAACGCACTTAAACAAAAATAAATTCACTACCGGTTTCCTGTTTCCTTTTCTTAAATTAGCAGTTATTTTGCTGGATCTCAGTTATTTTTCGTTGCATCCATAGTGCTTAATCACAATATAGTGATGTTTAATAAGCTATCATATCGACTGTGGAAAGGAAAAAGGACGTAACCCTCAATTTTCCAAAACAGGTTTTTTTCAATAATCACAATGTATACAACTTGACACACATTCTATCAAAAGGATGGAAGCTGAAAATGCCGAATTAGTATCTAAATTTAGCTTTTAAGTTTGAAAAAGATGACCCTGTAAAAAATTAAAACTAAGAAAAAAGACTGAAATAAACGTTTTTCCTAGAGAAATTCTTGAATTAATATTAGATTATGTCAATTAAACACCAGTTTAGAAGTCTCTCTGCACTTCAAGGTTGTATTTAATTCGTAATTTGCATATGTCACAAAATCATCAAAACACGTTTTTTGCGCCTCCTGTAAAATTTGATATGTGTGGGTTACGTCCTTTTTCCTTTCTACAGTCGATATATATTTCATAATATTAAAAAGATAAATCATTTTTGTACTAATTCCAAATTATCTATGAAAAATCATCACTGGTTTCGCTCATCGTAATTATCACCAACTGATACGAAAGTAAGCTCTTTAAATGTATACATTTTATAATTTTTGTTGAACACGGCCGATTGATTTTAGTTTTCAGTTTGGGATTGCTCTCTGTAATATACATATATACCATAATCGAATTACTGCTCAAAATAAAAGTATTAAAACAAAAAATCTTTAATGCCTCGATCTAGATCAGAGGTATCGAACCTTTTCACCTGCGCACGCAAATATCATAAATATTATTTGCACAACTTTTTAACGTGCCGAGGAAAAAACCATTTTTACCATATTTATAAATCACTCACGTTTCGACTCGCGCACGCGTGTCACAGGTTTAATGACCCTACTCTAGATTCTAGATGACGGTTGAAAAAAAAAAATTCTTTAAATCGCATGCTCAATAACATACGGACGTATCTCGATTTTTGCAATTATGAGATGTCATAGTTTTACTGAAATGTACATTTTCGGAGACAAGGATTGTTGTTGTGGAGTCGGACTTGGGAGTCTTGGAGTCGGAGGTTTCGTCCGGTTTTTGTCCAAATCGGAAAAATCTTACGACTCAGAACCATTTAAAAATAATGAAAGCTAACTAAAGATGATCTGATTTTCTTTGGAGTGTCGAAGTCATTTTTTTTACCCGACTCCACAACCCTGGCTTAAACCCGTTTTTAACACTAAAATATAGCTCATTATTTTTTTTTATGAATACTTTTTTGCACCAATTAATTTAAAACTATAAAATACTTTTTACGACTGTTTGTTGAATAAATGTTACTTTTTTTTCGATTAGATAGAGAAATAATGGTGGAGTCCGGCCCCTGTATCTCCTAAAACCGAAGCAGCAATGGGTTCACGATATATATGGAGATATAAAACGATTAATCTCCACTTGTGTAAAACAAAATAAAAGATGCATCCGTGTGATTATAGAAACTATGATAAGATCAATAGTGTTTGAATTATAATAATATATTACTAGCCAATATAATGTTACATTAAATGATTCCATCCAGCTTCGTTTTTCTTCCAAACAACATATTTTTTGTTCACAGTTTGAATGCATTTAAAATAATGATATCGGTATTGAAAGGTTGTATGAATATCAAAACAGGCATGCATGTCTACATTCGATTCGATCATTGTTATTTTTTTACAGTTCTATCAAAATTTAATATCTGACAAAACATGTGCGCAAAAAACACCTGTTAAGTGCTGCAACAAAGTTTTCACCGGCTCTCAAAAGAATAAATAAAAATAAGCGAAAAAAATGCATCGATTACCAGTTTTGGTTGAACACGATTGTTAGACGGTATTTCTAAGCCAGTGATGTAAAACCATGCTTGATTAAAACGCTTATTCATACGTTACCGATAAAACTATTCGATACAAAAGACATGTTTTGAAAAATATGAGTGGATGAAGTTGTTATGTTATACATTTTCGTCAGATTTTTTCGGGGATGGAAGTTTTCTGTATCCATATTGTATATATACATATGTTTATGGTCTCTGCAGTAATATAAAAAAAATATGTCACTTTTTCATTTGTAAGTGAATAACTTTACTATACGTTGTTCGACGTATTTTTTGTTATAAATAAATGAGAAGTTTGGATTTTTTTATAAACTTTTTCATTGTTTATAAAATTGTGTGCATCTAAGATACCACTTCAAACAAATTAAATTGTTTTATACTGAAAAAATGTAAAAAAAATCATTGCTTAGAGCAGGGTTTCCCAAACTATGTTCCACACATTGATGTTCTGTGAGACCTAAATAGGTAAAATTTGGAATAGTAATATTCTTCGTAACACATTTAAACATCTACTTTATATTAATAATCGAGTGATGGTAAATCTCATCAAATATTTAGATACAGACAGAGATTTTGAATCACTATGATTTTTGTTTACTCGTATTTTTATGTAACATGTTTTAAAAATAATGAATTATGAATTACCCAACCTGAAAAACTATGTTCCGATTATATTCCCAGATTTGAGAAGTGTTCCATTGCAAAATATCTTTGGAAAAATCTGGCTTAGAGTTTGAAACTGTTGCTTTTTTTTCATTATTAAAAAAAGCGAATCAAATGAAACATTCCTTGATTTTAAATCTCTTCCGGTAGTTAGTATTAAATTGACAGTTTTTGGCTGTTGTTCGCTCACATTCTGACAGTTTCTTGTCACTTTGAACTAAACGGACGATAGCTCTAGGCAGAACAATTTGTGCTTGAACGGTAGCAGTATTGTCGATTCTATCTGAGTGAAAATCGCCCGGAATTTCATGCCATCAATAGGTTTGAAACGAAATGCCAGACAGGTATGTTTACAAATACAAGATAATTCATTTTTTAATACTGGCAACACTCTGTACACTTATTTTACTCTCTTATATATTGCTGCTTTTATTTGGGGATTTCCATTTTATACAAATGTATATTTTTTTATATAAAAGGTAATAATACATATTGATTGATTTTTTTAAAATATAAATAATCCGCGCTTGATATTGTACTATTTATCGTTATTCACACAAATATTCTATTAACTTTTTTAAACATTTAAAAAGCATTGGAGAGCTGAAATATTATAATAGCCACCAGTATAAAAACTATACCATTTTTATATCGATGTTTTGTAAAAATAATATTATTAAGATATTAAAAATCTTTAAAGACTAGACGGAAATTTTGCAAACACGGTGTCAAAAGAAAAAACTTTGTTGTTATTTATTGAATTGAAAATTTGCAAAAGCATTAACAAATAACAGTATTTTTGTATATTTAGTTCATCACAATTTTTACATAATATAACGGTAACTTATTAAATAACATTTTGGTTTCATTTTTTTTTATCCAATTTTCAGTAAAGCAAAACATAAAAAGTATTTCAACAACTAAGCAAACATTTTTTTTTTCGTTAATTAATAATTATAACTAACTGAAATTCTTTTCAGGAATAACGAGATCATTTTCGGTAAATTCTTGATTAAAAGTTTTCATTTCTCAAAACAATTTTCACTCTGCAAATGAGCAATTTTAACAGTTGTAAAAATACTATTTATGATAGAGTTTTAGAAGTACACACATAACCAATGTTTTCAATAAACAAATCTGATCATAAATGTTATTTAAATAATTAAAGAGACATTTTAAATGTAAATTAAAACGTATATCTTTGTTTTCTTAGAATTTTAACCAAATAACTGAAATAAAACAGTGACATTAACAGTGAAATCTCTATCAAGTGTCATCGATTTAAAATATCAGATGCAATAAGAATAAGTAAGTATTATTTTGCTTCTGAATTTGCAACACCTGTCGTATTGATAAAAATCTTCGTGGGAAAATGCTACCGGTGTTACGAGGTTAATAATCAGTGTTGGGCGTGCTTGCTGGCGGGTATGACGCTCCACAATAATAAAGGCACTGGAGCTTTGAAAAGTTTTGATCCATGGATTTTGTACGAGCAAAAACCTTTGTGTGCTATAGATATTTTTTATAGTATCTGTAATATATCATTAAACTCAAACTGCTAAAAAACTATAAGTAAAATTGTATGTAAAGTAGCTGAACGATATATTGATATTAACTGTGAAGGAGATTATTTATTATTTGAAAACAATCCGTTTACACATTGAAAAAATACTAAGAAATTGTTAGAAAAATTATTGCTACATAAGTGAACTGATAAGATCAGATATTCTGAATAGTCTACGCTTAATTATCACAATATATTTATTTAGATTTGTTGATATCAAATATGAACCATCAGTAATTTATTTTTAGTTGTAATAAGTTTTAATAAAATATAAACAAACAAACTCACAAAACTATTAAATCCATAGTCTAAGCTTTAACAGAGACGAATTGTGCCATAAAAGCACGAGAGCCTCCGAATATTAGGATGCTCAAAAATAGCTTGTAAGATTTATAGCCTCTTTTATTTTATCCAAAAAACAGGGAAAATTAAATTGCGGCTAGGGCTTCCGAATTGATTGAATTGAATTGAGTGCCGAACTGAGTAGGCAGAAGGTTTCATGTGCATAAGATCTTGACACTTATCTTGGACTCTGAAATATTATTTTATTGGTTTCTAAATATTTGGATAAATTAAATGTACAATCTGTGTCTATATTTATTGTTATTTTATACACTTGTATATTATATTTATATTTATCACTATTTATATTTATACACTTGGTTGTTTTGGTCGATCTGTCAAACGCATGCGACGGCATAGTCTACGACATAAGGTAAGAAAGATAGGTGTTTGATTTTTTATTTAGAATTTTGAGTCTCTAAGCCATGGGTGGGAAACTTTTTCATTTCTAAAGGCCACATTCATTTATCTGATTCAACATAAGGCGCAGTAAAAAAAACGTTGACAGCTTCCCCCCTTTTTTCTACTGTTCAAAATATAATTGGTTGATGAGGCTCTTTTTCCAAACGTTTGCGTATAATTTTGTGATCAAAGTGAATATATTGCATTATAAAATTGTGTATTTATTTAAAAAAAAAATGTCTCAGGTAAAAAGGCTGCAGGTTCCCCACTACTGGTTTAAGCAGTGATTGACCACTTTTCCAGATATTTTATGAGCCTAATAGATCGACTATAAAAAAAGTCATTTTTATGATAACATCAATAAATAGTTTGACAGATAAAATATGTCAAAAATGAATACACATGTGTGTTATACTAGTTATACCAAGCGTCAAAGGCTAACACAAAAGTTATAACGTTTGCGTGTGGGTGTATCGTATTTCAAGCCGTTTAAAATAAGTGTCTAGATACTTATACACATGAGAAAACCTCTTTTGGTTCTTGATTATTTGTCTGGATTATTTGTTTTTCATATTGTTTCTTCGTATTATAAAACATTAGGGATGGAGGAGACTCGAAGAACTTTAACGCTAACGCGCCCTGGTACTTAAAGCTCCGTAAATTTGATATCCTGAAAACAATCGTTTTAGTATCGTGACGTAAAAAGAGTTGAAATCTTTACTGCAAAGCTGAAAACTTTGCAACAATTACATGCAAAAACACAATATAATAACTGCTTATTAATGTGTACTACTTATGTAAAAATATTGCGTAATTTACAATGAAGCAAAGGATTCCCCTGTGTAATTTTCAGTTCGAACATCCAATTTTGAACAAATTATTTGTATAAAGGCATGCGCTTCGTTTTGTATCTTTCGGAATGCAAAGATTGTTTGGGAACTAAGGGGAATTTTGTTACAATGTGGGAGTACAGTTTTTTAAATCTCATACACATATGAAATCTTTTTAACAACCAAACGCGAATTTATTTTATATCTACTTATCCTCAGAGATTAACTTCTAAACAATTTAAATTATTTTTTTTATTATATTCTGCATATATGCTTCTGTCAGTTGATCAATTTTTATGCTTATGAACATACGGGAGTATCGTATAAAATAACGCAGTTTCACTGAAATGTATATCTTTAGGGATGAGTATTGTTAAAAATAAAATAAAAATGTGCAAAAATTTTACTTTAATTTCATAACTGTGAAAATCTAGAAACGCCCGTTTATTATTAAATATACAGATGATATTATCTTTTAACGAGTTTACTAAATATACACAGCCAGGCCTAAAATCGACTGGTTATAATTATGTTCTTCGTGATAAGTATCTATGGGTTCATATCCCAAAACAAAACGTTCATAAATTGATTTCATATTTTATAGATTTGTTTTCAATGCATAAGATGAAAGTGTTGTATCAAATTCTCTCCACTCATCCAAACCTAAAAAAATAACTCCTCTGTCCTAGTCGCATATTTCTATTTCTGCAGTCTCCGAGAAAAAGAGGCTTAGTGACTAAATAGCTAGTAGTTTTAGTAGAACAATAATTTATGCTTGAATAAACTCCATGAAGAATTGTGGTTTGTGTAAGAAGCGTTTATAGAGTTAAAAATCAATAATAAAAGCAACCAAGTTTTCCAAATAGAATTTTTGATGAGAACATAATAAAAATATATTTTTAATACGCATTAAACAGTTTTATCTAAGGTCAGTGAAATTTTCAGAAGAGGATGGAAAATATGGACGTTGCATAGATGGGATGTGGCTCAGCTTATGTCAAATTATCAGTCAGTACCTGTTAAAACTGTTACAAATTTCTGATAACGGGCTATAAAGCTAACACCAAAATAACGTGTTAGCAGTACATCTTGAATTTAAGCATGTTTATGAAATATTAATTATTTAAATAATAATAAAAATGATCCTCATAATTCACAAGTGTTTTTATCATTTTACTCTTGTTATTCTGAGCCGTTTAAAATTTAAATGCTGGGAAAAGTTAAACTGGAGCCGGTGTCAAGATTTTGATTGCTTAGTTGAGTTTTCTCAATAAGAACTCATGCCTTGCATTAAACAAAAGAACCTCAGTTACTTGCATACATTACGCACACTGAATATCTTTAATTGTAAGTCTTAATAATTCCATAGAGGATCAGTCATTTAAAAAATATATTGATAATTGCACTAACCTTGCTGAAAGTAATTTGCTTTTCTAACGTACACACAGATAAGGGCCATAAGCTGAAGTTGAGACAGTCTTTGTCTGGTGGATGGAGGCAGGGGCAGCAGATCTCGAAGGTTTGCAATTTCAGCGTTGATCAGATCCCTTCGTAGCTTGCTTGCACCCTTCGTTGATTTGTTGGTGTCAAATCTGGAACAATAAATCATACCCAATCGTTTTAAAAATATATATTTACATAAATATAATGGAAAGCTTGTGAAGCTTTTATTACTAGACAACAACCGGGTCTTTGAATCTAGCATTAGTAAGAATTGTTTTTGAGTTGATTTCGACTGAAACTATTTGTATCTTTAACCTGTATTTAGTGAATTCAAAATAAACAGTTAAATTTTTAAGGATATAAATACAAACATCACGACCTACTCTATGAATATTAGTAGAGCATTCTGATCTTATTTATTAATAAATAAAAATGACTCGTATAATACTAAAAAAATAGATTAAAACTATCTATCAGCTATTATTCGTGCCATTTCTGTCGTTTGAAGTTATAAAGTCTTTTTCAAAGTACGTTTTTTTACAAAAATATTTAGGGGAAAAAATCCAATGTTACACTACAGAATACGGACGTAGAATTAGAAGGCTTAAGTGACTAGAATCGGACGTGAATTAGAAGACTTATGAGTTGTAAAGAGTTTCCACAAGACTAAAGTAAATCTGTTTCAATTTGCTTGGGCGAAATAAAATTACAATATCATGCTAAATACATATATAATATATTGTAGAATTGCACTTATCGATTTCACTCTTCACCTAAAACAATGCGTATTAAATGTGGCTTCATTGAATGTGAAACACATTATTTATCAGTCGACATAGCATGACTTTTGCTCCTCATAAATTTCCAGAACTTTTTAAACTATTATCGCCGTTATGTAATATCGATTTTTAAACTATTTGAATTTATGTGCTTGTTTTTCTTCTATATTCCCACAAAAAGATGCGACCCCTAACCTCTAGAGCTTGTAAGTTTCCTCAATAAAAGTGAAAATTTACAACTGCCGACGCTAACATATTTACAATACCTTAGGCCATTAAAAGCGTACCGGGACATTGCTAGAAATAACGTGTCTGGGATCAAATAAATAGCTCATTTTATGTTTATTGTTCTGTGGGAAAAGCTTATCAAAGTGGTTTGGATGTGATCTGAATTTTTTATCCGTTCTGATTCACTTCTTGATCGATTGATGATACGTTATCTGTGAGTTAGATACATCTGCAGTCGGATCCATCCATCATAAAATTGTAGTGAAACTTTTGTGATGATATATTGCAATTGGGAAATGTATTCTGTCGCTGATAAATGATTCCTAGTGGAAGATTTGTGTTCTGCCAATATTTAACAGTAATTTGAAATGCACATCTATTATTTTTACAAATAATAAGAAGTGCACGAATATTGCATTATTGTGCAACGCTGGAAATGATAATGTGAATCGTTGAAGACAACTGATCTTTTGATTTTAAAATTATATATTTTAAATTGAGATATGTAAACCCATTATGTCCTAAATGTTGTTTTAAATTTGACCGATTTCACTTTGTTTGTTAGATCTGGTTCGATATTTAGATAATATAAGAAGTTCTTTTATTGAAGTTTCACATTTTAAGCCATTTAGATTTACAGTTTATTTATTCCTAATTGATTTTGTAATAGTATACATACTTTATTGAATTACTTGAAAGCAATTAAATAAGCATTATGTTTTTAATTTTATTAATGTATCATCTTAGATCACTTTATTAAAATTTTATAAATTATAATTATGTTTGAAATTACCATTAGTCACCACATTCATTACTCTGGTGATCTTTGTAATTACATGTTAGAATTGTTAAAAATTTTAATCTACTGTAATTTGTAAATTATTTTCAACGCCAATTGTTTATTACATCTTTTACTTTCAATTTGTTTTGTATAAATAATACTGTAAAATTATTTTTATTATCAGTTGATAATGCTCGCCATCAGCGAAACCGGTCTTCATCTTGGTAAATAAAAGTGAAAATAAGTACAAAGAAATATTGTGTGTCTACTAAAGGTACAGTTGCTTTTTTTATTTTTCAAATAAGTATTAACAACCTCAGATAGATTAATTAAATACTTGACTAATATCTACTCACATTTTTCGCATATCGCAAATGTCCAAGCTTAATTAATATCACAAATGATACCGGATATGTAACCAGTTTTTGTGAAAGTTTCGACTCTTTGTAAGATTTCTAAAAGCGGAAGGGTAGTAATTTTCACATCAGCGTGCTTGTAGCGAGAAAAGATTGAAACAATAATAACCAAACTATGATTAACTCGTGTGCCGAAAATTGCGTTTAATATAAAACATCAACAATTGATATATTTGAAAGCGAATCATTATTAATTACCAACTAGCTGTAAGCCCGTTGACCTCAACGGGGGGATTTTTGTTGCATTTTTAAGGTGTCAGAATATTTACTGGCGTGAAAAATAAATTACAAACCTATTTATTGAATAAGCCAGAAATTCTGATAGTAAAAGAAATATATCTCGGGGCATATATTGACAGCCCTGCCCTGCAGTATTTAAATTGTAAATTATTTAATTTTTGGAATAATATTTTAGTTTGCTAACAACTATTTTTCGTAGTAGCAGAAATTTCGTAAATTATTGAATTTTTGGAATAATGTTTAAGTTTGCTAAAAACCGTTTTTCGTAGTAGTAGAAATTTCGTAAATTATTGAATTTTTGGAATAATGTTTAAGTTTGCTAAAAACCATTTTTCGTAGTAGCAAAAATAGACCTCGAAATTACTTAATTTTTGGAATAATGTTTAAATTTGCTAACGACTATTTTTCGTAGTAGCAGAAATTTCGTTATTTTTTTAATTTTTGGAATAATGTTTAAGTTTGCTAACAATCATTTTTCGTAGTATATATATTTTATTCAACTAATTTTCAAGTACGCCAACAAATACATTTCGTAGAAGAAGAAAAAGACCCGAGGACATCAGTACGGACACATTTGTGAATTGTGATTATTTGTATAATTTAAGATTTCGACTGAAGGTGCTTGGTGGAATAACAATATTAAATTTGAATCGTTCAAACTATGTACATTCTCACAGATTTTTTGATTGATTATTTGTGATTATTTTATCGACTATTAATATATAGATAATATGTAGTACTTCTTAATAATGATTTTCAATAACGCTGTGGTCGTTTTTGTTGAATTCATTTTTCGTATCAACTAGACGTATTCAAAATATTTAATAAAGATATTTCAATTACTATCAAAACCCTTCATGATTGTTATTTATAAGTAATTAATTAAAACACTGTTTATATTTCATGTTAAGCTGGGGCGAACATGCGCGGGTGTGTGTGGCCCTCGCCTCTCGGTCTCTTGATTAGATAAGGAATGTAATATATCATGTAATTTCCGATTGTTTATGATCTAATAAATCATTTTGAGAGTGTATGGCCTATTTATATTGCCGCATTAGTCGTGTCCGTAAACTTTTTAAAATTGTTCGCTTTACAACAGGATCTGAGCATTTTCACCTCTTTCAAGTACCCACTGAACGTCGGAACTATTCGTTATGTTATCGGACAAGCTGTTAGAATATATTATTTATTAATACGCATAAAGTGGAGCTATTTCAATTATTTTTGTATTTTAACTGTGCGATAATTAATATACCGGCTATAGAACCAAGCGGCATCCAATCAGTGTAATTTTCTTTTTGCTTCCATATTCACTTTCAATGTACAATTAGCTGACATCTATATGAGTTGTTCTCCGAAAACTGTTTGTTGTTCAGTCAGTCAATTTCAGAGTAATAAGAAGAAAATAAGACTACGACAGGAAAAATTAAGCGTATAAAACCAATGTATTTAAATATTATGTGTCTGACCAGAAGTGTAATATAAATACTAATAAATGCAGTGCTAGATATATTATAATATTATCGCCAACAAACCGCATCATTAAACTCTACTGACATTTTCGATGGATCCAGCGGTAGCTTTGTGGAAGTTCATTTTAATATTAAATTAAAAATAACTTTGATTATTCTACGTATTGTCATTATTAGTAACACAATACGTGGAATAATCAAAATTATTTTTAATTTTATATTTCAATTTACTGATTTTCAAAAAATGCATTTTTTACCGATGAGTATTTTTTTACAAAACGTGTTTTAATTAAAAATAAAATATTTAACATTAAGACATTTCGATATAAAAATAAAAACGGATAATTATAAAATCACCAAAAATGTACTGTATTGTAAAACATGTCGACACAGTCGATTGTAATACATGGGCGTTATGTATATAATATGTCACAGTTGAAGTGTGAAATCTCGTCAAAGTATCAATTCGTCACCAGTCAATGTATACATTAACTAACAGTATTATTTGGAACTGAAATCATTAAAGTTCAGATTCACTTTGGCTAGTCAATGTATTAATTAACTAGTCAGTGTATAAACATACTGACGAGCTCTAGTCATAGTAAAAATAACATCACGGCTTAGGTTACGTAAGTATACTCACAAGCGCTAGTCAGTGAAGAAATGTCATTTAAGCTTAGTTTATTCCAGATATTTTGATTAAAAAAGCACGAGATCGACAACACGACGCTGACAATTTTGAGGCTATGTCAGATGGCAGTAAACACAAAAATCATTGATCACTTTTAAGGTGTTCACTGTCAACAGAACACAAAAACACAATATTCCTGTGTACTTCATTCCACTTTATTAAATAGGTCAGGACCGGTTTCGCTCATTGCGAGCATTGTCAACAACTTGTCAGTTGACAATGCTCGCAATGAGCGAAACCGGTCCTGACCTATTTAATAAAGTGTGGTGAAGTACAAAGATTGTGTTTTTATTTAAAAAATCATTGTTAATTGATTCTCTCGTGTAAACTGTAATGGAATGGAATATATGTATATTAAATAGTTAATTCATAAATTGACTAGGTGCATACTTTTACTATAACATACACTCAATATCTATATCGGAAACAAGCAGATTTAAGATTAGGGTTATTATAAGATCAAATTATTAGTTGACGTCTATGTCCAATACCAAGCTTATTCAAGGTAAAATCTTTTTAAAAAATAATTTATTGTAAAAATAACTACTATCACATCAGTGGACATGCTCCAGTTAGACAATCCATTAAGCCAAAAAAATAGATTTGTTAAAAATGATTACCGTATTTTTTTTTGATTTCTGTATACAATTAGTTATCAATGTTGAAAGTTTGCCGCATGCGAGCAATAGAAATTAGATTGTATTGACTGATAAAATAATTCATATTTACGATGTACAAATAATTAACTAACGAGACACTATTTGTTCTTAATAGATATATAGAGACATTTGCGTATGATCTATGACCCCTGCCTTCTAGCGAAGAAATGAATTCTGTTGCGAATATTTTACGAGAAATCGAACGGTGATTAGCGTAATGCAAAGTAATGGAAAAGCTGGCGTATTTTCTTTAGCATACAAAGCTCCATTGGCTCACAGGAAACCTTAAATTCATTATTATATATTGGATTACAAATTATAATTGTTTGAACGAGTAATTGTCACGTCACCCCAATGTTAAAAAAAATCATCAATGATGGATATTTTTTGACATAAAAATTTAAAAGATTTTTTGTAATTATTCAGTTTTTTCAAAACAGATTTTATTCGATAGTCACAATGTATCAAACTTGATACATGTTCTATCAAAAATATGTAAGCTTCAAATGCCGAATTAGTATCTAAATTAAGCTATTAAGTTTGCAAAAAGATAAGCTTGTAAAAATTGAAAGCAAGAAAAAAGACTGAAAAAAAGATTTTTCTTAAACAATTTCTTTAATTGACATTAGATTATGTCAATGAAACACCAGTTTAGAAGTCTCCGTGCACTTTAAGGTTGTGTATATTTCATAATTTGCATATGCCCCAAAATCATCAAAACACGTTTTTTGTGCCTCCTGTAAAATTTGCTATGCGTTCTTTTTCCTTTCCACAGTCGATATCCTGAGAATTCGCTCATAGCAAAAATTATCAATCAATAAGAAATATAATTTAACAGTGTTATTTATACAAAACAAATTGAAAAAAAAAGTGTCACAAACAATTGGCATTGAACGAATTTACAAATAAAAGTACAAATTATAAATAAGTGACTATAACTAAAACAAAAATTTATTATTTTTTTACATTTATACAGTGGAACTCCCAACTACACTACCCCGAAATATTCGCCACAAATCCCCCAATTGCACTGTCGCATTCCATTGTCGTTGCTACGAGACGGTCGTCTGTGCGGCGCATACAGTGAAATGTTGGCTAGCGTCTGTGTATTCAAACCGTGCCAGGCTATACACGTATAGCCAGGTGACTGTGTATGTATTAGATTTTGGCGCGCTTTGCATTTTATCACTTAATACTTAAGTAACTAAATATTTCGTCTATATTATTTTTTTTTTCAAAACTAAGGAAAATCTTAGTTTTGCATTTTTTGCGGAAAAAACCAAATCCCTAATTTTGTATGAGATTCGCTCCCCCAATTACACTACCCCAAAATACACTGTCACGATTTAAGTGTAAATGGGGGTTTTACTGTAAGTATATTTTAAAGGTAATAAACATTTTAATTTGTGTTAGTATCCAGAGGCTGATAATATTTTTTTGATATAATTTGTGATGTTTTATAAACTGTTAAACTTTTTAAAAATAACTAAGGATATTATATCCTTGTGTGAAACGCCACTGCCAGATCGTCTCTTCATAAATGTGTTCTTAAATGAACATGCGTTTGGAAAGCACACTATATGACCTATGACTCTAAATACGATGAAAATATATACACAGGTTGCATACAAAAACAATATTTTAAAAACATCAATCGAAACAATAATTCATTTTGTATCATTATTTTTAAAATAACAAAGCTTTAATATTATACAATATGAAAACATTTAAAATAGTAATTATTTGTTACATACTAACAGGGGCGAGTTTAAATTATTTTACCAAGAAATCTTAGAGATTAATGGAGCTCAGCTCAACAGTTTGCCAATTTTAAACGAGCAATATTATCTACCAAATTCTCCATTGTTGTATCCCTTTAAAATAATTGTAATTTTATTAATAATTCAAGCACTTGCTATCATTAAATATTCATTCAAAGGCTTAAAAACAAATCAACTCATTAATAATAGGTCGGATAAAACCAAAACCCTAGATTTATTTTAAACATTCCTATGTTATTATCTGGTCATTAATATTTTCAAAAATCCCCATAATTATAACAAACCCACTTAATCCATTGAAAATTGTATACATTCAATTTTCGCTAATATACATTTTAATAACCTTTTAACTTAGTGATCTACTTATATTTTTGTTTATAAACGATACAAACTGTTTACTACGCGTCAGTTCAAGTACATCCGTGCACTTGGAATGCCTGAAGATGCCGAAAGGCGAAACCCGGGTCGTTAGCGACAAAACTCATGGAAAAGTACAAAATTCAAACAATTCAAATTAGTAATTATTTGCTTATAATTTTCTGTAATGTATCTTTAGTATGAAAAGTATATGACAATTTGAATAAAATTAATGTATACAACGATAAAAAGTAGGCTTTCATTTATCTGATTTTATAAGGCTTATATAAGCTGGTCAAAATCAAACACATCTTTTTAATAATTACGAGCTTTGGAAAGTGAGAATATAATTAGCAATGTCTTTATTTTTTTATTTTTTATTTTATCAAAAGTGTTTCTAAGAGAACTGCATGATACTCAGTTATTAAATCTCCAAATCTTCAAAGATAGTTGGATAGAAATAAAACAAGCCGATTGGTTAGTTAATCGCTTTTATTGAAAAAAAAAAACAAATTGATTGTTAAATTTCATATCTGGTCACGACTAAGGTCTCCAATCCCAAGATCCTGTCCAATTTGTAATCCAGAAAATCTGGGATTATGATAGGACTCGTCAATTTAAAGATTGAAGATAGGGAGTGAAAAATTCTTGAAAACCATGCATTTTTTTTTAAATTTGCCAGTGAGCTAAAAAAAGGTGTTTCATCTTCTTTTGTAGATTATTTAAAAGTCTGTCTATTTCTGATTTTTTTTCAGTGATCAATCCCAAAAACCCACATTCTTAAATAATTGGGAATCTCGAATGACTCCGAGAATCTCACACAATTGTGACTGGGAATTAAAAAAAATGTGAAACTTGAAATCCCGGAATAACAAAAAGGGTCCAGGATTGGATGCCCTAGTCACGTCATATTATTTAGTGATAATTGTGTATTTGCTATTTTATAAATACAATATATTTATATATTATGGATTGCCATAGAATTATAGAAAAAAATTTGATGTGATAAAGAAGGGAAAATATTGCGGATCACTGTAAAAACGATGTTCCATGGGAAATTGTTTGACAATTTTAATTTGTAGAAAAATCATAAGTGTAATTTTAAAAAATAGTTAAAAAAATAAATAATTGATAATATTTTTATTATTATTATATGCTATGTAATATTAAACCTGAAGATTCTCAACGATGCCAAATATAAAATCCAATTAACAAATAAATGATCAAATTATTTTATATTGATAAACAATATAAATTATATACCAATTAATTAAATCGGCACATTGGCAAAAAAAAACCCTGTACACGATACAGCACAGCGCCGAGCCCCTCTAAGTATTATTATTATCAGTAAGCATTATTTGTGTATGCCGTGTGCAAAGTGCAATAGATAAAAATCGAATGTTCCCACGCTCGATTTACGTGTTCAGATACCGCAAGTATGTGCACTTTGAGAGGCTGCACCGTGTACCTATAGAGGAGAGACTAGATACTTAGAACTTGTTGCAGCCAAAGTGTGTGAATGGTGTTCCTCTATAGAGATTAATGCAGCCATTTTAGGCAGGCTACAAACGACACGATTTGCATATGCCTTATTTATGTGCTTACTTATATTTACGCACCGATCCTCGTATTTAGAGACAGTTCCGTGCGTGTTAATGATCATATTGTATAAGATTAATATGCAAGAATAATTGGACGAGGCTTCGCGTTACTGCAGCGCACTTAGCCTAAGTTGCATTAAACGACGGAACTATATAATATAAATTGTACTCAAACAGCTATACTTGTTAAGATGTATAAAAATGTCAGAAAAACATTTCAATTTAATAGAGTTTCGAGTACACTTCTCAAGTGACGACATATCGTCACTTGAGAAGTGTACTGGGTCATCTAAAAATTAGGTGTTTTGTTTTTGCTAAAAATATTCCTTTTCCTTCAATAATGTAAGAACTGTATTGGGATATCTGTCTTCTCTTTCTATTTTAGATAAACCACTTTATATGACTTAAAATAAGCAGACAATAGCACAAAGCATTTCAATAGTAGATTTTTAAGATGTCCCAGTGCAGGTGTCAGGCAATGATATGATCTATAATACATTGGGAGCGAACACGGTCTGAAAAAATGATTTAATTGTGTGCCACGTATTTTAAATGATTATATTGCACCATTAGATTTGCATTTGAATTTTTTTAAGCTTCCTTATTAAATTAATAATATATTCGTTGATTAATAGAATCAGAGTGATGTTAATTATTTTCAATGCCAAATTTAATGCATCAACATTTAAATGAAGAAAAAAATATACGTGAGAAAATTATCAATTATAAGAGAACGTATGTAGAGCAGAATGAATGCGATTCAGACCATAATTAATGTTTAGTATGAGAAGATAAAATAAGGTTAGTGTTTTGTTTTACTATAGTAAAAAATACATATGAAATTACAAATACTCTTAATATGAACGTTAATCTAGTAACTTTTCATTTTGTTTTAGCTTGTCATGATAGCTAAGTAAGGTGTTTTATATTGTTTTGTGAAAGTTAGATTTGATATTACTAGTTGTGTAAAGTGTTTCGTTTGTTTTAGAATTATTTTCAACGTTGTTAAATAATTAAACTTGAATGTAGTAAGATTTTAATGTTGATCCGAGTGGAGAATAAAATAAGGCACAAATCCACCATGATTAAATTATTTTTTAGATAGGAAGTTAATTTCTATTGACATTAATTTGATTCTTTGTAACTAATTAAAGATTTCAACTGAAAGTGAGTGGTGATGCTTTTCGAAATCTTCAAGCGTTCAATTGCACGGATTCACAGTTTAAGATGGCGAAAAGCGAAACCCGCGTTGTTAGAGTTAAAACATGTTTGAATGAATCAAATTTATTAGTAACCTACTAAACGCATGAATATGTACAACAAGTAATTCAAATCGAAGTAAAGATAATTCTGTCTTAAAAAGCAATTTAAGTATACGTCACGTCATAATAATTAATGTATTAACAAATTAATAAATTTAAGTTTTATACCTTGTTTATTTTTTTTACCTGCTAGATATGATAAGGAAAATAATGATATTATTTCTATGCAGTCTGTTAACGCATACTATATACGTTTTAAAAAGTTTTGGCTATCTACTGATGATGTTTGTAGATAAAATAAAATAAAATATATAAGGCTTATAAATTTGTTTCCTGGGCGACGACTTTAATGCTGCGGTCCAAAATAAGATTCGAGAGTCCAATAAAATTGCCAAAGCAAACATCTGGCGTAATCTATACTCGAACCAAAATCTATGTCACAACATGATCTCGAACTTGGAACAGATCTTATCCTTCGATAATTTGCCATTAAATCGTAACACATTTATAATACTCACAATGATTCGAATAAAGAGGAGAGAAGTTTTTATTTTTAGCCTCAGGGCTAGTTTTTTTATTAACACGCAAAAGACTCTTGCTTGAGTTATTTAATAATGATATAAATAATAAAAGCTATCCAAGAAATGACTGATTGAATTGAAATCAACATAGTATAACGCCATTATTATAAGGTGTAAAAATACTAATGTATTTTAGTTGAACAATTATTATTTTATATAGTCAATAGCTATTTCTTCTTACGTCCTCGTCTGAAATATGTTTAAGCTTACATTTTATTTAACCATATCTGCTCTCAATGTATAGTACATGGACTAATAATGGAGCTTTTCTCAACAGAAGAGTTTTTACAGCTGTTTCTAACTTAATTGCTCAATCTTTAAAAGAAAGAGCTAGGGCAGGACTACGCCCCCGTAAGGTTACATTTACTTAAATATATATATACTAGCTTAGAAGAGATACACAATAAATTTTGTCATCTATTTTAATTAGGATAAGTTAGGATGTAAAAAGTTTTTTAAGCGAGAACTGGTTGTTAGTCGTTAGATAAAATTTTCTTCTTGAAGGAAGTAATTAGAATAAAGTGGAATATAAAATGACTAGTAGTAGTTTATCACTTTATCGACCCCCCTTCATAGAATCGGAAAAAATTTGCAGAGGAGAATCAAATATTTGTATAATTTCCAATCGGTGCTAAAAACAGACACAAACACAAACACAAACAGTCCCAATAGTTGTGTACCACTCGGCCATGAGATTTGATCAATAAAAAATATTATAAAATAAATAACAATGTTTAATACTTCTATCTGGTCACATGTTTTCAGGAGAAGAATCTAGTTCAAAGACTCAATACCGAAAGTGGACAGTAAGCAATGTGTTAAGACAACAATGTGATTCCTACCATTGTCTATGCATTACGCAATCAAAGACAACAGCGAGTTAGCCTCCATTGTAGTTGTTTGGTTGGCACCAATGGAGGTGCGGAACTAATTACAACAAAGCTCGGTTGACATTTCGGCGGGAAAACGTTTATGTATCTAATTTAAAGATTGTCTATGGTTAAGAGACTGGCATTTGTTCTGTCAATAGTTCGCCATATAAAAGAGGTTTTTATTTTTTCAAACGTATATTCGTAAGATATTTGTACATTCCGAGCTAGATTATAAATTAAAGTACTATTTTTGACAAAGACTACACAATTTTACGTAAAAACATTTTACACGGATATTGAAAACTAGAAACTTTATTTATAGCATACATTGAAATTCAAACATTCATATAATGTTTTCTTGTGTTTATTTAAGTCAAAGAACTCTCTGTGGTTCATATATTTTACTATTAGTTAAATGGTATTGATCTATAACTCATTTTTTTCTTTTCAAAAAAGAAAGTTTGAAAAACTGAGTAACGAACTTATCTCGTAGAAACATTTATTTAAAAAAATGTGTTAAGGATCCATATGTTTCACATTGGTAACAGAAACGGTAAAAAAATGTATGATTATGTTTTTAAAGAATGATAGTTTTGACGTGCATTTGAGTAAATATGGGAATGTAATTAATTATAATTATAATGTTTTGTTTTATTAGAGTAGGTAGAAATTTAAAAAAACACTTTCGTATTGAAGATGCATCGCATACATACAAACATACACGTACACCACATCACACCATTAAAGTAACATTAGTGATTTATTTTCTTTTTAGCCGTAAGCTTTACTAGTTTGTAAAGAGTATAAAGACACATTCACGACAGCAAAAATGTTTTCGAAAAAGTTTGTGATTATTAAAAATTATTGTTAGGATTCAAAATTGAATCCGTTTTAACTTGATGTGGGTTAAATTGAATCAGGTGTGTATATAATCTTAAATTATTTCATATGGAAGAAAAATGATCAATAATTGTGATCTGTGATTATGATTTTATTTATACATTGCAGCTAACGACTATGCAGTTATTAATACATAAGTTCTGTTAATACCGAAACGTTTTTTTTAAAAATTGAATTGGCATTGAATCGATAGAACTCCATTGTAATAAGGTAAAAGAAATACGGTATTTTTTATTAATTTGATAGCTTTTACGCTCTCGTCACAAAACATTTTTACACCTACAACTTATTATTTTATTCTGTTTACAATTTTCGTGTTTATTGGAAAAAAATGTGTTGATGTGTCAAACTACAATAAATAAATATCATTCCTAAATAAGAAAAATAAAAAATACATACCACGTAAAATTGTAATTTAGTTTTTTAACAAAATATGTTTACTAAATCGTATTTGAAAGTTAGTAAAAACATTACAGATATTATTTTGTCATTGAAAAACAATATGTTGCTACTTTTTCTTTCAATGTGTTATATTTAAATATAGAAAGTATAGTAACTTTTAAAATATTAAATTACAATCTCTCAATAATAAAGCAAACGTAAATAAACCTTTTTGCACTGTTAACTGAGAGTATCTTGAAAAGGGAGCTAAGTGGAAGATGGTTTCGCTGTTCTTTGATAAAGCGTAATAAAAACAACGGGTAACTTGGATTACTTGCACAGATTAACACTGAACTACGAGGAATTATGTTCTACAAAGGAAATTGCTCATTTTCACGTCTTCCAACACAAGAGTTTACACATTAAATTAGCAATAGGACAATTCATTTGATTGAGCTGTAGAAATTTTAGCTTTAAATTTATTAACAATAATAAAAAAAAAGTAAAGTAAAAAATATTAGTTTAAAAAATAAATGTCTTATTTATATAATGCTAGATTTATTTTATGTATATTGGTTGTTTTGATAACGACCACAATTAAGTAACATTAGGGCATGTATACTAGAATAATACTTAGTAGTATAAATAGTCCCATTCGCTGTTTTATTAAATGAAGGCTCCAGTCATATGGAAGTAGTATCCAAGTCTAGCTTCAAAGGCAACAATTCTCATTTTGACTGAGGCAACATATTATGTACGACTGTATAAAAATATGTACACTGATTTCGTAAGGAGCAGTAAAAACAACTTGTAGTAACTATTATATTCTATATTTGAATGATAAAATAAAACGAAAACATTAGTCAGACATACTACATTTTAAACAAATTTTATACTCAATGAGTAGTTTAAATATTGTTGAATTATATTATAAGTCATAAGATTCAATTTTTTTCTTTATTTTTTCACCTAACATATTGTATTATCTTCGACAGATTCGACGGCAACTTTGTGGAGGTTCATTTATAATATAATAACATTAAATTTGATTGATTTGTTTTTTCACTCGTTATGTTACAAAACGTGACATGTGTTTCACTTTTTAGAAAAGCATCATCAGACTATTATAAAACTTACTTAAACTGTAGTAAATAATATTTAAAATAAGATAAGTAGATCACCATTATTGAATTTATTTCAATTGGAATTTACCACACTTTCGTAATTAATTATCTAACAATTAGTACTATCAAAGTTTGTATCTTACCCCCTCTTTTCGTTCAGTAGAAAGGGACAAACCCCGACTTTTATTTTGTAATTTGTAACTTTTGAATTATATTTTTTTTTTCGTTTATTCGTTAACGTTATGGTCTGATGATGTTTCTCAAATAGGTGAAATACCTGTCACATTTTGTAACACAACAAGTGGAATAATAAAGTTATCAAATTTATGATTGTACTTATATTTATAATATAATTTTGACACGTGTGCTAAGAAAAATATTTTAATTTGAAAATATATGGGTATTTTGCTAGAGTTTTAAGTATGGTTTATTAAATATGAAACTTTTAGTATCAAAAACGAAATGTTATTCAATCAAAATGCTTTTGATGTAACGAGAACGATGTCAAGTCTACATAAAATGTAATAAGGAAGGTTTATATAGTTAACTATAGCATCGAAACAAGCTCGGAGTTCATAAAATTACGTATCTGAGAAAATCGTTAACAGGCTATTTTTAATTTCAATAAAAGCAATGCTTCATTAGAACTCTGATATAATTGCTTTATAAATGATATAACTAGCATTTAGATTTTTATTGATATTTGGTACGAAATTTATTATGAATTCCTGGTGAAGGTTTTCTTAGAAAAAGTAGTGTCATTGATAATAGTTGAAAAAGATACGATCAATCATTTTAGATTGAAAAAAGATAAAAAGCTATTTTTGGAAAGATGATCTATGAAAAATACTGTTTAAGTCCGTGATTGTCAAAAAGTATTATCGAATATATGCTATATAAGTTAAAAGTATTTTTTTTCAGACATGTAACACCTATTGAGTGAAGTAATAATTCTTGTACAGTTATGTGTCTACGTATTAGCGCTATTTAGAATATATGATTAGTACATTTTACGATGGTATGATCATTTTAACAAGTGGTCGTCAGTCCCGTAAGTTGTTTGACTGCAATCATAGACTTCAAATTATAAACATAATATTTAATCAAGAAAAAATTCTCCATTAGTTGTCTTCGCACTAAATGTATGTACATATAACATTTTAAAGTGATAATGCTTTAAGATATTCTAGTGAAAATTATTTGTCTACGGACTTCAAGTGGCTGCGTTATTTCACAACTCCGTTTTAGAGTTAGCAAGATGAAGTATTGTCACTGCTAAATCAGAATGTATAGATAAATTAAATACAGTTCTGACGATGGTGTAAAGTATAAATAGCTATTAAAATTTCATTAAAATCTTCATTATTACCCGACGTATTTGTTTTTTTCTTACTTTAATAGTTTTATATGTAGAAATGAAAATTTAATATTTAACTATGATCAAGTTTTATATTACTTTGGATTGATGGCTTAGAAAGGCATTCATGCCTTTAAATATCGTAAAAGTGAAGTAACCCCAGTTAATACGCATAGCAATAGTAATAATTCTTCGTAAAATAAAAATATGCAATCCAACAAAACATCTAAAAGTGATAATTATTTATTGTCTCATCTTTTTAGTGAATCATTTAACTCAATTAAATTAAAATTTGTTGCAATTTCAACAGAACTTTTAGACGATATTTCAAATTGTATTTATATAGAAACGAGAGATTGTTTATATTCCTTTAATTCCATTTTTTAAAGATCTGCCTACCGAGAGAAAAGTGGTCATTATTACTTTTGTGAAGTCATAGAATAGAGGTATTTGAATATAAAGGTTAACATATCTCGACATATCAAATTATTGATTTATTTTTATATGAAACTAGACCACCGATATGTTGAAGACATGTAAATACTTGTAAAATAAGTACAAATAATGGCTGTAAAAATGAAATTGAAATAATGTTTTTATAGTGATATTTTGTGAATTTAAATAAAGTAGGATCACATTTTACCCAAAATATTTAATTAAACCCTTTCTTACTAAATTTTACTTTAAAAAACAACCGGAAATATCTGATAATATCTTTTATATAATGTAAAGTTCCCTTGATTGTATAGTATACTTCTATAACATATCCAATAATATTCGTATTTGCGAGTAAACTTTGCCTTTTAAAGTATTATATGGCATTAAACGATGTTTAATATGCACGGAGAGAAATACCACATGTATCAAAGATCAAAAGTTATTAATTATTACCGCTAAATAAAGATATTAAAATATATTGAAGAATTTCAAACTTTTTGTGATACATGCTCCTCATCAAATAAGAGTTAAAGTTGATTACTAGTAGCATGGAGATGTTTTTCCGACCACTCTAATTGGCTTGCTTTAAAATTCGTAAACTAAAACATATTCATTTTTTTTAATAGTCTTAATAATGAACACACGTGTAAAACAACACTTCTTATTTAGTAATGAAAGGTATCTCTAAATGTCTTTTAGGAATATTTCTTCAATAATTTTTAAATCTATTAAGTTAAAATTTTAAGAAATGAGAAGATGAGAAACTGTATTTTGTATCTCTTCTAAAAGAGTATATAGTACAAAGCTAAGCTAAATTATATTTAATTAATGTTCAGACGAAGGCGTAAATCTGAAAAAGGTTTCAGCTCAATAATATTTTTAAAAATGTAGAGCTTAAAATATATTGTAATAAAATATAAGCCACCCTTTTCTTTCACCACTCCCTATCTCACCTGGTTGACGATGCCAAACCCCGGACAGATGAAAAAGACATTGACCACAAATTATTGTATAATAGGAATCAGAAACCGAAGAAGGGAAAAAAGAAAGAGGAGAAAAAAAATAACTCTTCTCTCTGTCAAAGATGAAAGACACCAGCCAGTCAGTCAGAACTTAAAACAATGTTTTTTTTAGCATAATGCAATCTACTTTTATGAAAATAAGGCTTAGAAAACCTAATCTAACCTAACTTAACATTCAGCTAATTTTTTATCTCATATTTTCATGTAGTTTTAATAGAAAAACGAACTGAACTGTCTGATTTCTAGCTCAACATCATGCGTTACAATTTTCAACAAAAAGTTCTCATTTTATACACTAACAATGGAATGGGTTTGAAAAATGGTGTTCGATCGTTTCCATGAATCCAATTATGAACGATTTTTCTTAATTTTCTTTCAACTTACTTCAGTTTTGATCAGTTGATCTAAATTACCATACAGTTCATCTTCGTATTGTCAAGAAAGAAAAAAGAATCAATACCTATCCATTGCGTATATTTCCGCTACGAAACGCGTCAATCGGTGCATTAAAAGTAATTCTAATTCATTTTTTTGTATCGGCCGAAAAGTCTACCACTTAATTTTGGTCTTCCAGCCGTACGAAGGTTAGAACAGACATCTTGACATTGAGAAGTCTTCACTTCAAAGGTCTAACTAAGTGATTCCATCTCTGTCGATGACTCAGCAGTTTGGAAAACGTAAATCGTTTGATGGATCCGATCTTACTCGTCGCTGGTAGACTTTTACTTTGTACTTGTTCAAGATAAGGACGCACGTGGATTCTTTTTGTGATGTAATCTAGAAATTATGACTACGAAATTGATTTAAAATTTTGTTCGTTACTGATATTATTGATGATAGATGCCTGGCACAAAAAACGTTGTTGTGTAAGATTTTAGTAGGAAATGTATGATATTATTTTTTCATTAAAATCAACGGTTATTTGCAACATCTCAATTCCGGAATTTAGATGCAAAGTCTTAAACTATTTAACAAAATGAACAGGGAATTATTTGTAATTTTTCATTATTTTTTTACAGCAATCGGAACCGGTTTCACTCATCGTCAAAATTTCGTTGCCAGGTCTGGTAACTTTATAAAATTAAAAAATATAGTACAAGCAGATATGTATTATACTGTATCCCTTTCATTAAGAACTGACAGTAAGGAATTTAAAATAAATAAAACAATAGATAATGTTAATACTAACTATTAACTGAAAAAAGTGCATTTTCTTATTGATCTGACCTATAAAATACAATTTCAAAAGTCAGGTATTACAACCAAGACTTCCACACTTCTTTTAGCGTATCCTTACTATACTACTTACGGAACTTTTTTCAGATTTGTTTTAATCTTGACACTATTTATGACGTGTTTAATAATCTAAGTCATTCTTAATTTGGTTTTTACGGTTGATATAACGTTAATGTAATAACTTGGGTTATTTTAACTTTTCTTATAGTCGATTTGTCAAAAACCAAGATAAGCATAGATTTGTTTTATTCTTTCTAGTGTTTTAAATGTATTAATCATTTCCATTCACTATATGTATCAGAGTGATAAAAATGAGATACATGTATTTACGTATTATCAACATGATGAGTTTGCGTACATTTTGACAGTTAGTTTCAAAATAATCAGCACTTTGAACATATATACAATTATTAAATTTAAATTGTACCAATTGTAAAAATTAAATTGAAAAATCATGTTGAGTATTAAAATTCATCTTAATTAGTGTCTCGACCCTTATATTTCTAGTGTGTAATAAACATTCTAGCTGCTTCAAAGTGTAATATAAACGCTATAAAAATAAGTTATGGTACAGTTACACATTCCTAGGTTAAATGTAATACAAACTTCATATTATTATTTATAAGGCAGTTAAACTATTTATTAATAAATTGCATTTACCATCACGTCATCAATATAATATGTATTAATATATAAAACGTATTATTTATTAGTCATCGTTTCACTTTGCTTGTTACATATTCTATTATCTTAAAATCTTTGATTGCTCTGCAATATGGATAACCTTGTGAATAATTATAGGTCAACGTTGTGAGAAATTTACGCGGTACTTTAATTAATATGAATAGAAAAAAAAGTTGATTTATAATATTCTTTTGTATATTTAAAATAAGTATTTTTTTGTAAAATTAAAGGGTCATTTATTTATGATAAGAGTATTTTTGTACGGATAAAAGACAGGGGCAATTTTTTTACCGATCTTATACAATTATATGCAACCAAATACTACTTAATATACTCATATTATGTTTCAATAAGCAAAAAAGATTTAAATAATTTATATCATTTGCTGAAAAATATACTTGCCTATCTTACATTCCAATATTGACGCAAAAATGTTATACTAACTAAGATATTTTGATATACATGCTTAAATGTATATTATATTTCAATTGAATTTAGTATTTCCGTCAATTTCAACATATAATATCGTCTTGTTTGAATTGTAAAGCAGAAATAATAGTAGGTCACTATTTATGCATCAAGCTTGGAACTCTTTGGATCCGAGGTGGTTAAGAACATTTTTGAGATATTGACATTAATTATTATAAGGTGCATTGCGTATTTTCACGTTGTATCAAGTATTTAAAGTTAAATTAGATTGCTTAAATTACTGCGTATAATTTTATAAGACCAATAAAAAAAATCCACTCTTCCCCAAAACACCGCGAATAGTTTTGAGTTTAAACGAGCTTTGACAAAACACGCTCATCAGAAAAAAGGGAAAATTTAGCAAGAGGCTCTCGCAAGCCCCTATCCATCCTGGAAATACATCACCAAAATAAAAACATTGAGAAAAACATAATATTCCTTCGTATGTACTTACTTCCACTTTTATTTATCAAGACCAGGTCGGGTTTCGTTCATGTCGAGTATTATCAACTGATAAGAGATAGAATTTAACAGTGCTATGTATACAAAACAAATTAAATACAAATAACACTGTTAAATAATATTTCTTATCGATTGATAATGCTCGTCATGAGCAAAACCCGTATTGTTCTTGGTAAATAATAGTGGAAATAAGTACAAATCAATATTGTGCTTTTCTAAAAAATAAAAATAAATAATGTCGCTTGTCTTTTCTTATGAATCAAATGATAGTAGTTAGAAGATGCTGATAGAAAGATTTTTTGGCATCAGAAACCAGTTACTGGGCGATTAGAGCATAAAAGTCAACTGGTACGGCATGCTGCGATAGTAGGGAACTATAAATCAGAAAACGGCTATTTTGTTACATACAGCATGCGCGCGTCTTTTAGTGCTTCACTAAATCACTCGATTATGTATGTGACCGTGAAAAAATAATTAAATGTCTAATAAAAATATGCCATAAATCCGTTCCAAAAGTGAAAAATATTCAAATAGGCGATGATTTAGTCAAGTTAAATAGAGAGATAAGCATTGCTCGGTCAGGTATATCCATTTCACCAGTTAAGCTTTGGTTTATGTTACATATTAAATTGATAGCTTTACTTCATTTGACGTCTGACGTAGTAATTTGCAATACCGGTACTCAAAGTTGAAAATTACGTCTATTTAGAATAGCAATACCACATGAATAAAAATAAATATGAGTAATACCAAATTTAACAATTAATAAAAATATTTACTCAATGAATTAACAATTGAAATCGCGTGTTCGATAAAAAGTGCTATTTTACGTTCAAAGAGAAAAAATTCAACCAATCATTTTTTACATTCAATAACCACTGTTTGAACTAAAAAAACTTACATTTTATATAATCAGGACCAGTTTCGCTCATGACGAGCATTATCAACTGTTTATTCTCATCATAAAACAGTAGTGGAATTAGTACAAACGAGCGTTTTATTTTTTTAATATATTGCCTTTATTGAGTATCGACTGTAATAATTATGCAAGAAACTTCCTCCACTACCCTCCACGGCCTTATATCTGTGTCCAACAGACGTTTCTCGTGGCGTAACAAACGTGATTTAGTTTTGTGCTAGGATTGTCTCGGGAACAATTGACCAAGACTTGGCGGCTTGCACTTTAGTGTGCGAAAAATTGCCCTATAAAAACGTCCGGAGATACTATGAGTGTGAATCTACTCTTTCTCGGTATAGCGCCGAAAATTTTCTAAGTGCCAAGTAGTTTGTCTTTGTAGCTACCAGAGGTCTGCACGGGCCCGTGCCCGGCCCTCAGGCTCCTACCCGGCCTGGCCCGCGAGATTCGAGCTCGGGCCAGGCCCGGGTAAGGAATTTATTTCTTCAGAAAAATATTTCAGACAATATTCGTGTCATAAGTCAGCCATGATAACTTTAATTATTACTAGTTCTATAGAGAATCGTAAATTGTTGTAAATTTGTCAGGCTGAGGAGTATTAATCTGGGATTCGGGTCGGATTCGGGTAACAAGTGTGGTATTAGACTCGGGCCCGGACCGGGTAATTTTGTAAAATTTCGGCTCGTGCAGACCGCTTGTAGCTAGTAAGTTGGCGTAGCCACTGGTCAGACCAATTGATTAATTGTTCCCGTTAGTTATTGAGATGACAATCTCAGGCGATGTGAATAATACTTTAACTACAATAACAAATAATTCAATTCCGGAATACCAAAGTATTTTGAATAGATTTATTTTTTAACATTCAGTTAAAGATTCTGACTAGCCGAAACGTTTTTTACAGATTCTCTAATATTTATGACACATCGTTGCTTCATTATATCTTGTAGTGTATTTACAACATGGAATAACAGTCAACAATATTATTTTTATTCATTATAGATTTCTCAATATTTAACGTTTGAAACGAACAATGTGATTGTTATTATCAAGTGAACCATTGTTAATATTTATCTCAATATTTAAAAGTTGTCTTGACATAGGTGAACATTTCGTTAACCGACTTACGGTCCGAGTATTCCTCTAGTTTTTGGTACCCCCGCGTGTGGCCGCACTCAAATGATTGACACTCAAGTAGACATAGCATTAACACGTTTACCTAACACTTGTCTTCATTTTGATTTGTGAGCATTTAAAGTTTTTTATTCGTTATTTAATGAAATTGTTTACACATTATAGTGAGGATAATTTACAAAACAGGTACATGATAAATTTTTGGTGATCTAAAAAAGCACACCCAAAACATCTTCTAATGGCTAAACTTATAAATCGTCAGACCCTAATTTCAAATTTTAGCATGTTCATATTATATATAAATTTTTTGTGTTTGTTAAATTGAAATATACATTGGGTAGACTTATGGTCGTAAGAAAAAAATCTTCTTTTTTTTATCTGTAATCAAATCGTGAAAATCGTATTAAAAATAAATAAAAAGCCAAAATATGCCTTAAGCAACAATGAAAAGTGTTTAATTAATAACGATATTTTTAATTGCGCTTTGTTTAAAAAGAAATTAAGTTTTGATTCAATGATTTGTGTGATTTTTTAAAAGTATCAAATTATTGATAATCAATGAGATTGAAATTTAATCAATTTCAATTTTGTATGTTTTTATATTAAAAACATTGAGTTTATGACTTATCAGGTATCTTTAAATGTACAATTCTTTTGCATTTCAACAGTTAAAAACAAATAACAAACTTTTTATCCCTAGTTGTGAGTCAATTTTTCGGCCGAAAGTTCAATGGATATTATCTAATTTGTAAATTCTGAAATTTTTCACATTATGACCTTGAGATAAAACAATCTGAAAACGTTTATAGGAATAGACAACCCTGAACTGTGAATAAGATTAATAAAACTTCAAGATATTGACCTAATATAATAAAAAAAAACATATTATATTTAGATATTTACCATACTTTTATCTCTACGTACGTACGTAATAATGAGGGCATCCAATCCCGGGATCCCGTTCAATTTTCTGATCCCGAAATTCCGGGATTGAGATGGCCACGATCCCGGGATTTCGGGATTGAGAAATTTTGAGGAAAACCCGATAATTTACTCGAAATTGGTAAATCGGTGAGCTAAAAAAAGACGAGGTTTTGCGAGATTCTGGGGAAAAGTATACCAAATCGGAAATTTCAAATTCCTCGGTGAGCTCAAAAAAAAAAAACGAGGTTCTGTGAGAATCTAGGAAAAAGTATAACGAATTGAGGATTTCAAATTTCTCGGTAAGAAAATCACAATCCCGGGACCCGAAAAAAGGGGATCAATCCCGAAATCCCGGGATTGGATACCCTAGTAATAATGATATATGAATCTGATGAATGATTAAATTAATTGTTTTAAGATATAATGGTTTTCATTGAAGCATTATAATAAATCAATTTTATGATCCTGCGCCAATTTAGCAAAGTGAACTTTATCGGTTTCTTAGGTTTAATGACAGTTTATAAAAAATTAAAATCAAGGTTGCCACAAATATTTTTCTCAACAATGTGCGATGAAAAAGAGAGTTGATTTTTGATTAAATTTCAAACAACTTTTCTTGCTAGGAATGTATCTGTATCTTAAATGTATTGCATCTATAACGGTATTGTAAAATTGGTGAATTTTTGGGTGTGACTAGGGTATGGAATCCCGAAACCTTTTTCCAATCCCGGGATTGGGATTTTCTCACCGAGAAATTCGAAAACCTCGATTTGGTATACTTTTTCCCGAATTATCACAGAACTTCGTTTTTTTTTTAGCTCACCGAGGAATTTGAAAACCTCGATTGGGTACACTTTTTTCCCGATTGTCACAAAACCTCGTTTTTTTCTTTTTTTAGCTCACCGAAGAATATGAAATTCTCGATTTGCCAATTTCGTGTCAATTTTCGGGATTTGCTTAAAACTTCTCAATCCCGAAATACCGGGATCGCAGCCGTATCAATCCCGGAATTTCGGGATCAGAAAATTGAACGGGATCCCAGGATTGGATGCCCTAGGTGTGACACCTAAAGATAAACGGAGAAATAGCAATGCCACTTTCATGTATTCAAAAATAATAATTTCCGACCACTACGTAACCCAGTATTTATTTTTCTATATGCTTCAATGAAGACTTATATGAAGGTTTAGCACGGTTAAATTTGAGCTCCCCAGGGAACTTTATAATGTTTTCAATGAGAATTTGAAATGTACTCGATTGATAACAAAAAAAAAATTAAAAACAATATCTTGAAACTCATGTAGGAGTACGATATTATGAGGTGTCAATGTAAATAACGATACATAACATCATGGTGAAAAAATCCTGGGTTGCAAAAAAATACAAATAACAGTTTTAGAAAGCCGAATCACGGCGTGAGCTCTGCTTTCAAGAGTCAAGAGAGCTATTATAAAGAATAATTTTATCGAGTACATGGTGCAGTATCTTCTATAAAGATAGGTTGAACAAATGAGTAACAAGCAGTTCTCGTAGAAAGTCTTGATATGTTACCCGTTGAGATCTGACGTGGATTAAAATATTGAATAAAGAATACAATTACTGCAGGATTGGAGCCCTTGATTTGAGCATTGCTCTGCTACAAAGTATCCATTGCAAGATGGTGATGAATTACCAAAGAGCTGTCAATCTGTTTTCGTATTAGCCTTAGGCAAGCACTATAATTTTTACAAAGTGCGGTTTTGTTGGATTTTCTATTATTACTTTTTATGGATGGCAATGTAAATTCAATTTAAAGATGATTGACGCGATGAGATGATAATGGTTGATTTGTTTGTTTTTTCCAAGGTAATAATTATTTAATGCCATGCGTTACGTCATTTTTTGAAGAAAAAACAACTTTCAGTACTATTATATCGTTTACCTAATTCAATTAACGATCGAGAGGTAAATGTTTTTGAAATTTCAACAATACATGCAATAATCATATTATTGTATTCACAGTTAAAAATATGCTTATATTGTATTTTAATTTGTGTCAGCTGACATCACTACCAACGACATATTTTATTTCTAAATAAATCGTTAATCTACATAATTTGTTAATTCTTCTAATGTGTAAAAGCAACCTACCAATGGAGAAAACTTTAACAGTGTTAAGCAATATTGCTAAGGATGTCGATGAATTCCACTGGGATGTAAGTCAGTTCAGATTAATGCTATATTTATCTATCAAAGTGGTCAATTTTGGAGTTCACTCAGTTGACTTTCTTGAGAATTTCTAATGATTTTTTAACAATATAACGTTAATTTATATTTTTTTAATATACATACATAAAAATAAATAACTTTTAAACTAAGTTTGGAGAGAGCGATTATTCATTTTTTAATCGTAGTTCAATTTACTTACATTATCTAAAGAAGAAGATTTAGCTTATAATTTAACAGTATTCAATAAAATAACGCTGTGATGAAGTTCTGTATGTTGAAAGATGGCATACCTATCTGATATCAACATCTCGCTTTTAAAAACAAATATTTTACAATAATAAGAAAAACCACGACTCTTTAATGGAAAGAACACACGTTTTTTAATCTGTAGAAAGGTATCTTTCCATAGTACAAAGTTTAATAATGAGTGTGTTCTGAAGACATCACTCCATGTATAAGTCGATTAACAAGTTAGAGAGCTGGTAGTTATTTCCATTGGCACGCGACCGTCTCCAGGCTTGACCAGCGGCGTTCGTTTAGCACGATAAGCGTCTAATATGTCCCGTGCCCACTGAGACACCGAATAAAAAAACGTCTTCGGTAATTAAATATATAAATAAATGTCCGATGCGTTTTATAGTGAATATTATGTAGTTAACAACTCAACACGAGCTCTTATAAATGACGCCGCATTTTATTTTGAATGGCTGTTGACTCAAGTGGATAAATATAGAACCAGTAGTATACATACATGTTAATGCGAGGCTCTTTACCGAGTGGTCAATGCTCTTGAGCTTTCGTGCAACTCGGTTGCCTAGTCAAGGGTTCTAATCCATGAAAGTACACTACCGTGTATTGATTTTTCAGATGTAAAAGAAGTCTATGTTGGTTGCATTCCTCCCCATCGATCTCTCGTACCATTCCGGCAATGGGAGTGTAAAGAGATAATTTATATAGAAACAAGTATATACATACTTAACTTAACTTAGAATATTCTTAGTTGAGGTACTACGATGTATACGACTATGTTTAAATGCTCTGCACGGAAAGCGAACGAGGAGCGAAAGTAACATGGTGAAGTACGCATTTTTATACATTGTCACAAAATACAAAAACATATTATTATTTGTGAAAAAAACTTCTACTTTTCAAGGGAAAAGATCTTTGATCATATTTTTTTGTTCAAATATAATAATATTTTCCGCACTTTCTTTGAGTAGTGGTATTTATTATAGCTTTTTATACAATAATTAATCACAGACTTTTTTTAATATATGTTACAAATAATTTATATATGAATGAGATCCATTGTCTTTTTATAAAAAAAGTATCAAACATGCTTTAAAAATAAGGAAAGAATGTTATTCTTAACTCTTTGCAAATCAGTAAAGGCAAGCATGCATTTTAACATATTTCAAACTATTTTTAATATAATTAAGTTTATTATATGTGAAGATAGAATAAAAAAAAAATGTAAAACTTTCACATTTTTCAATAGTTGGAAATAACAAAGAATTTATTCTGCACATTTTTAATCGCTGTTGTTGTAAATTGAAACATTAAAAAGATAAACGAAATTCAAATTAAAAAAGAAAGTATCTTTATTCACGTGAGAACTCTTTCAATATGAATTAACATCAAACAAACGCATCAATCAATACACTAGATGAATGCTATGTATGAATTTCTTCCCATTAAAATAACACATCGTTTCCGTTCTTTAATAACTAAAAAATAAACCTTTATATTTAATCTGTGAATTGATTTCGTTTGCAGTAAAGAAAAAAAACATTAATTGTATGTATGTATGTGTAACTAGAGTAAGTAAACAGATAAATTAAAACCACTTTATATATTGCTCATTTCAAATCATTGAAAGGTGTAACGATTTAAAAAACCAATCTTGATTTTTGATTATAATTTATTGCTTAAAATAAACCATAATTCTTATCTTTTAAGGTCATTGAATGTTAATTAAATTTGGATAACGGTTTCAAATGAAATCACAGAAGTGAAAACGAATTATTTTTGTTGTATAGAATGTCTTGTTAACATTTTTCTCTATCTGTGACACCTGAAATACTATCAGCTTAAAATCTAATTAATATATTTAACTTTGAGTGATTAACGAACATGAGAAAAGGTTCAACTTCTGTGATTGGATCTCTTAACGAATTATAAAAAATGTATATTTTAAAAAATGAATTATTTAACTTCGATATACAAGATTATAAATAATGTTAATAAGTACGTTGCAATAACACTTTATGAATTTTGTGGACGGAGTGTGATATAGGTTTTGTTATACAATATTGACTAAAGTTATGGTATTTAACTGGCAAAATGTATAATTTGTATAACATTATTCAAATAACATACTTAGACAAAAAAAGCAACTGTCTTAACGATTTATTTAGTAACTTAGAGAAATACTTAGAATAAAGGTACATGAGAGCAACCAAATAACTTTATTCAATGAAACTTATTATAACATTGACCTTCCGATCGTTTTTTTATAACGTGAATCTCACATAATAATTATGTGTCTATTATTTAATCACAAAAACTATAACCAATTTATCTTCTAATTAAACACACTTAAAAACATTAATTGCCTGGTCAATTTAACAGTGGCGTACAAATATAATATCGTAACTGTACTGTCAAAAGTGAGTATGTAATTAGCAAGAGTGTCATAAATGTGTTTGGTACACTGTGAGATTCTTGAATATTAATTAATTGTCTGTGATAACTTTGTTGGTTCTTTGTTATTTTGAAAATGTGAATGTTGAAAGTTGAAAAAAATACCGAAAAAACTGAACCTCGTGCAACTAAGATATCCAATCCCGGGATCCCGTTCAATTTTCTGATCCCGAAATTACGGGATTGAGATGGCCGCGGACAATCTGGGAAAAAGTATAACAAATCGAGGATTTCAAATTCCTCGGTGAGCTAAAAAAAAACACAAGTTTCTGTGAGAATCTGGGAAAAAGTATACCGAATCGGGGATTTCAAATTCCTCGGTAAGCTAAAAAAAAACGAGGTGCTAACGCCCACAAACTATACTCCATCAATTTATAATAACAACAACAAAAATAATGTTGTAAACAGCATAGTTTATTATTTTCATACCGGCACTGTTTACCGTTTGAGAGGAGTTTTTGTGACGGACAAACAAAGACATGCATTCTAAGTTTTATTTTACGAATACTTTTTTTTGTTTTGTAACATATGTTAACATTCAAATGTCATAATTTACTTGTTTTTGTATATATTTTAATATATCTTTGCTTTCAAACAGCGAATACCTTGAATCATCAACTATATAGTTCACTTTTAGGGTGTTCACTGTCAATACTTGGTGGAAAGGCATTATATTAATAAAAACACAATAATCCTTTGTACTTCATTCCACTTTATTTAATATGTCAGGACCGGTTTCGCTCATTGCGAGCATTGTCAATCTGAATTTATTAATCTGAGATGACTTTTTAATTATATGTTAGATGTGTTGAACATTTTAATTTTGTGTTATTTTAGAATCACTTTAATGTAATTGGCAATTTCTTTTCAATGCCAATTGTTTTGTATAACTTTCAATTTTGTATAAATAGCATTGTTAAATTATATTTCTTATCAGTTGACAATGCTCGCAATGAGCGAAACCGGTCCTGACATATTAAATAAAGTGGAATGAAGTACAAAGGATTATTGTGTTTTTATTAAAAACTATATAGTTGATGATTCAAGGTACTGAAATACTACATCACTGCTATAATTACGACTAAATATGATAAAGTTTTAAAAAACACAGTATAGTAAGTAATTTTACGAAGTACCTAGTGATTTAATTGGATTGTTGCGGATATTGAGAAATGAGGTAACTGGCTAATTGACGGCAATCGTATAAGGTGACGGCAAAGACACAACCCGTATACTAAATTATCGGAACTGTACTTATGAAAATAATTAGCAACACTAGTCATCCGTATTGAGGAGAATCATCGCAATCAGCGGCCGTTTGCACAGATGAATGATTAAAGCAACTCATAAATAACTTAATTAAACTATTTTTCGAACACTAATTAGATTCCTTTGGTAATTGTGAAACATGTTTTGTTTACCGTTTGATGTATTACATTTACATATATACGTGCGATGTGTTATTAGAATTCGACTATGGAAAGGAAAAAGGACGTAACCTAAAGTTTATTCAAACAGTTTTTTTCGATAATCACAAGGTATTCAACTTAATACACGTTCTATCAAAAGGACGCAAGCTGCAAATGCCGAATTAGTCTCTAAATTTAGCTTTTAAGTTTGAAGAAGATGACCTTGTAAAATATTAAAATCAAGAAAAAAGACTGAAATAAAGGTTTTTCCCAGACAATTTCTATGATTAATATTAGATTATGTAAATTAAATATCAGCTTAGAAGTCTCCGTGCACTTTAAGGTTGTTTATACGTTTTTCGCACCTCCTGTAAAATTCGCATGTGTGAGTTACGTCCTTTTTCCTTTCCACAGTCGATATGATATTCGTCTTTTTACAAATATCTTAAATAAATTGTTTGAAGTGCCCAATCATATTTTACTATAGAACGTGCTTAAATAATTATATCTGTTACAATAATTCATTGTTTGTTTAATAAATTACTTATCTCTTCTTTCTTGGTAAACAAGTTATGTGTTTTTGTAGGTTTGCTATTCCCATTTGTTTTAAGAATATTTTAAGAAAAAAAATTCTGCTATTATTGATGTTTTAAAATCACTGTCAGTATTGTAAGAAAAATATAAATATAATTACTATTCAAAACGCTGTATTCTAAAAATAATAATTAAAATCATTCGATATTATCGAGATATCATTGATTGAGATAGAATTCATGTCAATGAATGTAACACTAGAAAGTAAAAAAATAAAATCCACATTTTGAACTATAGTGAATTTATTTTTAAAATATTTAATTTTGTTAGATTCGGGGGTAACGTTGTGGAAATTAATTTTCAACATAGAATAAAGGTGGATCAACATTGTTCAATTTATTTCAATTGGAATTTTCCACACATTATTTAAGAAATCTTCAAAGTAGGTTCTATCAAAGTTTTAATCTTACCATACTCCTGCGTCCAATAGAAAAAAAGAAACTTCGAATTATTGTTAGATAACGTTGAATGTTTATTTTACTACCTTTTAATTCACCAAATATTCTTGTATTAATTATTAAACAATGTGTGTTGGTTTATATGACGTACGCTTAAAGAATTTCAATTCAAAAGCTTGACAAAATATTATCAGCGAAGTGTTACTGAATAAGTTCTCGTATACAACTCGCTGCTGTCTACATTTTAGCGATACGGCCATAGCAAAAGGCTTTATGGCCTGTTTAGATGTCATATCAAACTAGTTGTTAAGTAACGAGTGACATCAGAGAGGCAGTGCTAATTTCTATAAATTAACCCAGTAATTTATAATCGGTATATTCGGAATAATGTGGTTTTATTCAATAAGCGTTGGTTTTATTGCAGTGAAACTGTTATTAACTTGACTTTTGAAGTATAATAATTCATTCACTGATTTATTATTTTTGCTCGTAAAATATTAATATTATGAGTCTTAAAAACGAGTTTTAACACATTAAATAATAAAATTAATTTTACAAAAAAAAACAATTAAATAATTAAATAACATTTTGTGAATAAAGTTTATTAAATATTAATTAATTAATATTACTTCAGCTTGGATAAAATCGGTATTATCGGTTCATATAGTGCAGCAGTTGGCGTTGTGGAAAAAAATCTGTTGAGATACCTTCATTAGGAGGCCATATGCTACACATTGGGAGCGGACATGGATAAAAAAAATCGGTAATTTTTATTTATTTATTCTATATAAAACGTAAAAATATCAAATGGTTTGTAGATCAAAGGTAAAAATACAAATATAAATATGTTTACCGAAGTAGTTCTGACAAAAACTGTAATGGTAATTTAACGAACATTATTCATCTGAAACAGTTCTACAGCTGTAAACCTATTTTTTCTAGTATTACCATTACCAGCTTGGTTCCACACTTTGAGATATTGAGTAAGATGCTCTTAAGATCTCTTTCAGCTGGACTCTTAGTCCAGCTGAAAAAAAACATGTCGGAAAATCTCGAATTAATAGAAAAAATCAGAGAAATTATTGACCTGCTGGGTTAAGAAAGTCCCAGAAAAATATCGATGGCTATACTGGAAGCGGCAGCTTCAACAAAATGAGATGAGTTAACGTTATTTAACGTTGCTCAAGCTTGTAAGACTGCAGACAATTTTACTGAAGTGTTTTTTGTATTATAATATCATTTTAGTGACTTGAATCAAAAACTTTCTTCCGAAATAGTAAGTTGCGGTGAAGATCTGTCAGAATGGTAAAAATATTATCGAGACCCCAGATATATTGTTTATATCAACACGGTAAACACTGATTAACAAATTGTAAAAGATAAATTAACAAACAATTGATGATTCTGCAGTATCTCTAATGTGAAAAAAACGTGAAATATTTAATTGTACTAATAAAATTTTATCGATTATGATTGATCGGTGTGTACTTTTTTTTTGTTGAAGGTTGTAATGAAGTTTAAGGAAAAATAATTGATTAATTTTAATGCTGTCAATGTGCATGTCACAAATAGTCGATTCAGCAATGTGAAAAATGAGTTTAAAATTAAATTTGATAATTGTGTTATTCCACTTGTTGCCAGAATGTGACACGTATTTCGCTTCTTTGAGAATCACAATGTTTACGAATAAACTAAAAAATCATTTTTAATATGTTGTTACAAATTACATACATTTTTTACAAGAAAAAAATATTATTCAAATCTGTGATAGAAAACACTATTATAGTTATTATATTCACAGAGGAAATACCAAAATAAAAAAAATCGATTAAAATATTATTATTAACATGAAAAATAATAAACCTTAAATGTTTTCATAATACTTCGACCAAACAAAGAATAGTTATATAGATAGTATGGTGCTTGCTTCTTTTATTATTTGGCAACCACTACTAAATTATATTATCACACATACTCACACGATGTTTGGTTAATATAAATAATTAAAGATATGATTAAAAAACACGTATTTTACTCAACAGTTTAGAATTCAATATATTCCCAATACTGATTAGGAATTGATTAGTGAATAAACAAACATCGTGACACTTTGACTTTTTTGTAAATGAAGATCTTTTGAATTATAACATATCCATTTTGAGAAAAAAGGTGAGTTCTTAATACTGCATATATACACGAGTAACCTTTAAAATAAAATAAAATAGCAATTTTTACCGGAATAATTTTCTATCATTAAAATTGTCTAATTAGCAAAACCGAATCGAATTGACATTTTTTGTTCGAGTTGTAATCCTGAAATTTTGTATCGATATAAGATTGCTTAAGACTTTAATCCAATTCTATTTTTTCCATTTGTTAAAACATTTTTTGCGAATTTAATGGCAATGCCTGTTAATATTCAATTATATATCTTTTCAGTCGTCATTTAAATTAATTACACGAAACACTAATCGCAAATTCTTTTGTCGGTTCTTCCATTGGTAATAATTGTATAAAAATGTTCTTAGAATTTCATAGAGGTGCGCTGATCGATAGTGAATTAAATCAGACCAAGAATTACGCGTTTTTTTCTGATACAGTGATTGTTCTATCATCCATATAATGCGGACGCATTTAAAAACTCATTCATCTTCATCAAGATTTTTTGTAATTTCATTTGCATTTGTTCTGTAACATATGCATAGGGTAACAATATTACCGTTGTTATTTTAGTATGCCACAATAGGCTACACAAATACATTACTTTTATCAAGAGATTCATTGTAAATAGATTTTAATATTCTTATCATTATAATTATCAACAACATAGCAGCTATAGCTTCTATTATTTATCAGTTTTTGGTTCAACTTATGTTAAAGGCAATCAATATTTATTTTTTTAAATGAATGTAAAGAAAGATTGATGATTTTATTAAACCATTTCTCTTTTCCTTTCATATAGTGTAAGATGTTTTTTGTTCCATACCAAGAACAATTAGGCTTTGAGTAAGAATTAGATAAGTAAAGTTTAATCACCGTATTCGCAATATTTGACAGAAGAATGTGATTGAAAAAACTAAAAGACAAAATATATACATATTAAGATTGATACATGGTTGTGGGCTTAAACACGACTTAATTATTTTTTAGGCTTAGTAGCATGCAGTGGCGCTACTTTTGATAACAATTTTTTAAGCTTAGGAAGCTGGTGATTATCAAAAACATTTTTTTGTTGGCAGACAAATATGTTCCACATTAGGAGTAGCATTGGTATTATGACTACGTTTATATTTGATATAGTAGTTGTTACGATATATTTTTTATTAAGTTTCCTTTCGGCTATAAAAAATAAGCAACAAGTCTGCGATGTTATAAAATACGTAATGAAAAAATATCCGAGAAGAATAAAAAAAAATGGTCACCATACTAGGCAGCGTAGACGCAACATAATGATAAAAAATCAATGTCTCTTTGTATGACTCACAGCAGGGTACTTTTTAAGTCTAACTCGATGATCTAACAAACGAAATCTTATGCCTAGTGGACAGGCAGAAACAGTTACAAAGTTTTTTGTAGGTCGATGTGAAAAAAAATAGACGCCTTATTTCATAGTTGTAGAATATACTGGACGTATCGCACTGTCCATACAAAGTGAGGTCCAAAAGTTTCTAGTTCAAACATGTAAAATTACTTTAGTCTTTATGACAAAAATTCAGTTTATTTTTTAGTGGAGTGGAAGAGTAGTTTTTGAATTTAGAATACATCTTCACCTGTAACTTCTCTAGAATGCTCTACACATCCCTAAAACATTATTTACATAACTTATAAAAAATATTGCAAAGCGTCTATATAAATGTTGTTACATATTTTTCCTAAATTGACAATATTTTAAAAAAAATGAATGAAACGAAAAGATGCTATTGTTTTTCTAAATAAATATAAAATTTTATTATAAAATAAAAATATTTTTGTTGTTGTCTTATCCAAGCGTCGGTGTCTATTGCCAACGTAGACACTGCGTAGCCTACGGAAATATATAATAATATTATGCTTGTAAAAATATTTGTTGCGTAGGTAATATGCACGATAATCTTATTTCAATAAAATAAACACTAAAAACCAAATAATTTGTCAAAATTGAAGTATAAAAAAAACCTATTATTACGACCACGGTTGTCCAGTCATCTTAGTAGAGTAATACATATTACCTTACATATTAAAATACTCTTTTAGTTTGTATTCTACCTAAAAACACCCATTACTTGTAATGGATAACTAAAACGATAAACTCGCGTCAAATTGTATTACGTATTAAAGAAAACACACAATTGTACAATTGACCATTTATTTCAGTGTGCAAAAAATAAGCTTACGTTTGAAAAAAAGTGCTATAAATAGTTTTTAAAAATGTTCGTAGCTTAAATAACTAATTTTTGGCTAAAGTTATTTCTATTAAAAGTTATTAAAAGTAAGTTTTAAATACACTTATGAATAATATTTTTTTGTTTGAAACTATTCATCTAGCAAGAAGCGATTTACTATATCTTCACAGAAATATTTAAAAAATCTACGTAAAACATTTTGACGAGAAAAATATCTTTAAAGTCGTTTTTAAATAAATCGGATGTTTGAAGATAGGTTACCGTATGGCGTATATCGACCAAATTTTATTACAGTTCATTCTGATCGTTTCATCACTACTAAGATATATATAGATGGTGGTTAGATTGTGAGTTTTATTTGGAGATTAAACAATCAGCTGCGATATGTGTCTATATAAAGATAATGCTTTGAATAAGATGAACTATTCGAAATGGAAAAAAATCTCGAGACAAGCGTGCTTTATGCATGTTGGAAAAAGTATTTAAAATTGTCTTCACTGAGCATTGATGCAAGAACGGATGACGCAATTTATAGACGCCGTGAATCTTGTGTGTTTACTGGTCAACCGAAATAAAATGGCTGGAATTTTCCGTTACTTTGCATGTCCATATGATTTTTATCACAGCAATTTTTTTTTTAAATAATTTTTCCATATCTTCAAAGTCAATTCAAATAACTTTTTTGTATGTAAGATAAAAACTAGCATTATAGGTGCACAAAAAGTCTAAAAATTAATTTAAAGTATCAAATGTAAATATAAATACTAACTTAAAAGTATTTTATAATGTAATTATGGAACAGTAAAATATGCATTTTTTATTTTGTTTTTCCTCAAAACAAGCAAATTCAAATTACACTGAAATCGAAAATGCTTTTTGTAAATTAAAAATAATCTTCAATATATATATATGTAACTTGGTAATATTATTTTAAAACTGATTTCAATAGAAAAATGAAATTGGTACCTTTGTAATAAAATTGTTTCCATTAAAATTCAAAACACCCCCTCCCCCTTTCACAGAAGATATAATATGTTTCACAACTGTCAACTCTGTACTAATGATTGATGCCTCACAATTCATAAACAAAGTTTGAAAATAAGTTATAAAAAAAGTATTTTTCTCAAAACACGTTGAATCAATTGGGAATAAGAGAATAAATACATCCAGTATTTTTTACATCAAGAAAAAAAAAAGTGCTGGAATTCAATTTTTAAGAAGCTTTTTTTTAAATTCATGTCCGTTCTCGATGTGGAAGATATGTCTTTTTAATGGAGATATTTCAACAGAGTTTATTACGAGAACTGCTTGTTAGTCAGTTGTTCAACCTAATTTTTTTTTAAAAAGAGTAACGATAGAAAGATAAGGCTGGTACAGGACTAGCTGGCTTATTAATCGCTCTCGCTTTGCCACAAATCACTGTCTATCACAAATACCAACGCTTTCGAACGGAAATTGATTTTGTAGGTTATTACTTTTTCGCGAGATCATGATTTAAAAAAATATCTTCAATCGTCTTTCGACATAAAAAAATAAGTTTTTAAATGAAAATTTAAATAAAATTTTGCGAATGTTGATTTGAAAGATAAAGAAAACGAGAAAAAAATGCCCTAACGCCGTTCTACCACGTTACATGGAAAAAATCACTGCATGTATTAAGTAATCATCTGTGAATCTCGTTTATATTGACATTATAGTATAATATTTGTGGGTTCAAATAATTGTCTTTGAGCCTGTTTCTTGGCTCTCAATATGTATACCTTCCAGTGAATGGTTTAAGAGAAACAAACTTGATGCTACGTTGGAATTGATTTTTTTGTTGTTTTGATTTAGCTTTCACGGTAATAATAGTATGCTCAAGTACCTACTAGTACGAGAGCACTGACGCACCACTACACGCATTAAAACAAATAAAAGTTTTAGATGATTGAGTGGTCGGCGCTCTTTTTGGATGGGTGTTTTTTTTATCTTTTATTTGTATGACAAAAAATAAAGAAACGTTGTATTAAATGGAGAGCAGAAAACTTTTGATTTAAAATTATTGTACGAGCGAATCGAATCCTAGTTGCGATTATTTCGCTTGGTGAATAGGCTAAAATAAAAATGAGATAAGATGGGATAAGATCTTTGGTATTTAATAAGTTAGGTCATAGTTTATCAACTTTTTTGAGCCATTAGCCCCCGTTTGAATGCTTATTACCATAAAACCATGCCACAATTGCTTAAGATTATTCCCAAAAAAGTGGGTAGTTAATAGATTTCAGAACTTTTGTCAACTCGAAGTACCGATTTGATCGAATCCTCAATTATTGATAGGTGTGAGAGCTTTTTTTTAGCTCCGTTAATTGAAAAAAATCACGTCTGTCAGTAAAGACCTTTTTTAGCTTTAAATGCATAAAAACTGGGAAAATTATAAAGTGGCCGTGGCTCCCTTAAACTAATATTTCTCTGGGTCTTCTTTGCAAAGTGTTGTGGCTCCCAAAAGGCAACGTGGAACCCGGTTGAGAAACGCGGAGTTCGATCATTGCAATAGTGATCACACCGGTCTAAGTTTAAGTTTCAGCACGTATGTTTTTTAAATTGAGATATTGGGTATGGGTGCCTGAGACGCTTTTTCCGAGTTTATCTTGAGTGACATTAAAAACCTTCATTAAGTCATATAAGCTGGGTCTGAAGAAACGTCAAAAGTCATGTGAAAATCGGGTAGATATCAAAATAAATAATAAAATAAAACAGATTAATATAATACTGATCTTTTGGTCATATAAATGATAGCCACGTATTCTTTGGCGATAACTTTTTTGACACTCTTAGTTGCAACAAAAAAATGCGTAGATGAAGGTATATGGTCGTTAGAATTTTGTTTTGAAGATAAAAAAAAGTAATGTAAAGAAAAAACACATGTTTATATGATCCTGAAATCTATGCGTAGACATAAAGTGATTAAATAACAATAAATTCTGCAATTTTAAACGTTGTGATAGTTTGATGATGCTTCTCAAAGAGGCAGAACACGTGTTTTAAGTTGTAGTACTACACGTGTTATAACGAAGTTATTAAATTTAAATTTATATTAAAAATTAACTTCCGCAAAGTCACCGCTGAATCTATTTATCAAAGATAATAAATTCTGTATTTTTATTTTTCTATCTAAAAGAAGAGTGTCTTATGACTTTTTAAATTTAAAACTTTCTGTTCGTTTTTTAATAAGAATTTCTATATGTTCCTCACAGAAAAAGTTGAAGTTTCAATATAAATTCGAGTAGTAATATGAATCTATAATTTTATTAACTTTTTATTCATACAAAATAAATCACGGATTCCAATCTTATAAATAGTCTTAATAAATTATCTACTGACCGACAACGTAGAAGGCATTAAAAATAAAACAAACTGGTATGTGCGACGTCTAACACTTGCTCTTCACTGCTGCCAACATGTCACGTACGTCAACAGTGATATGCAACTACTATAACAAGAGAGCATATATAAATGAAATAAACTTTTAAATTACAAAGGTGGTGAATTGAAGTTAAAATCACTATGATGTTATACATCATTTTACTGAATCTACAATCACTATTTTTATTTTTTATTGTCTCTACTTCGTTTGTAGTAGTGTATGTATTGAAAATGTATTGTATTTTGAACAATGTCCAAAATTTATTCTTTCCTTCTTGCTCTGTCCAAAAAGTAAAGGATGAGAGAATGAGTACAAACTGTACATGTCAAAATGACATATTCCATATGCTCCACTTTACAAAATATACATTAAATCACTCACAAAATATGATGAATAATCATTTTTTTCATTATTGATTTCCTTAACATTCCTTCACCATATTTTATGAAAGTAATATGAAAGTTTTATGAAAGAGTTTTATAAAAGTATTGTAAAAAAAATCTTGAAATTCAATATAAAAAAGATATACAAAAAAGAGTTTTTTCTTATTTTTTTATACATTTAACATGAATTTGAATAAATTCAGCTATAACTTGCTAAGTTTATTCGGCTTTACTTTTCATTTAAAGAAACATTTTAATTATTTTTAAAAAAATGTATCCAATCGCTGCATTATGATCACGTCTGACTAGAAGTACGGCGAGCAAAGGCAAAAAAACAAAAATAATGTAATGGTAGTAAGGTATCTTATAGAGAGATTATTGATTGGCATATATGAATATTTTTTATATGGTAACAGATATAGTGCATAATTCTGTTTGACAACATATGCAAATATATGATAGCGGATAGACTATACCTTAACGTCGATTACGTAGGAATTAATTGGAATTATTTGCTACGATAAGATAACGAATAGCTTTAAACTATATCGATTGTTAAACTAGCTTGAACTGTTGTTAAACGATAACAAGAATTCGACAAACACTTAGTCAAATATGTAGTCGACATGTAAATACTTCTTAGAAAATTCACTTTGAATACATTATAAAGAGAATATATCCTTAGTGATGCAAAAAGATTTTAGCAACACCAATTTAAACATTTCCTTGTTTCCTTGTATGGCATTCAATACATTACATTAAAAAAACATACGTTGATAATTATACTAAATTAGCTTTGTAAGTAAAAAAAAGATTATTTTGACTTGATGTGTTACATAAATTGACAACGATGTGCTTAGTTCATTTGAAAAAATAAAATATTTAATCTATTAGTCATTTAATCATAAACAAAATTCACTTAAATATTTTACAATAATAATAATAAAACATTTTTAGTACTTTTTCCACATACAATTTATTAGATCAGGACCGGTTTCGCTCATGATGAGCATTGTCAACTGATAAGAAAAACAATAAAACAGTGATATTTATACAAAAGTTAAGTGATAAAAACAAGGTATGACAAACAATTGGTATTACAACCTAGCAAAAGAAAGAATTGGTTTTTGTTGTGATAGTTTTCATTGCTAAGTGGTCTTCAACTTTTTATTTATAGTTTATTTTCCTTGTATTTTGCTTCAATTCTTTTGCTAGGTTGTAATACCAATTGTTTATCATACCTTGTTTTTATCACTTAACATTTGTATAAATATCACTGTTTTATTGTTTTTCTTATCAGTTGACAATGCTCGTCATGAGCGAAACCGGTCCTGATCTTATAAATTTTATGTGGAAAAAGTACTAAAAATGTTTAATTATTTTTATTATAATGCCATTCCACCAAGTATTGACAGTGAACACCTTAAAAGTGATAAATATTTTACATTCATTTTGATATCCGTGGCTTTTAGATAATACGGGTGATTAATATACTATATGAAAACTATTAAAATATTGTTTTAGTAAATATTGTATAACAGATAATTTGCCTGGTAAGTATTCTATGAGTCGTCTGGAATCAAAAGCAGAACTGTTCCAGAAATAATGTATGGAACGTTTCTGCTTTTGATACCAGACGACACATATATGTAGCCGCCAAATTCATCACTATAATTGATTCATACAGAAAACATATTAATACTTTGTATAATATAATCTTCAGATCATTTATACTGATTTTATTTTTTTTATGAATGATTTTGTAGTTCTCTAACTTCTTTCCTGTTTTTTTATGTCGTAAACATTGAAAGCCAGATTATCTGTGAATATCTTTTCATTACAACCGTTAACATATTGAAATGCCAAAAGAAATCTAAATTCCCTTTAGCAACCTCTAGGCGTCTCTATGAATCGCTTCTCCAAAAAACGCATCATATGTATGTATGGTGGTTGCCCTTGACAAAGCGTTGATTGCAGAGTCTAATTATTTTACATTAATTTTCTTCAAGATTTTCAATGCACGGTCCGATTGGTAATTCTTATAATATGCGCGTAACATTCATTATTTTAATTGAATCACAAGTTTCCTTCAATTTAAGATTAATTTGTTTTTTCAATATTTTTAAGAGGTCTGTTTTTAGAATTACTTTTCCAACGAGAGACTTGGCAACTGATCTGTGCTCAGTTTGGTTTGTCTTTTCACCGTTAATATACTTGAAAATTATGTATTCAGCTCGCGAAACTTCGATTAGACAAACATAGAAAACTAAATCATTCCTTCCTCATCAACAAAGAAAATGTTCAGATACTGATTTACAACCATTTCATTAAACTCTAGTAGAAGTATATATGACCTACAATGGTAGTAGCAGACATTGCTTAGAGAATTATTTACGAACCAATGTATTCGTTGTAAAAAAATGCGATCGTTTTGAACACGGATGCACTAAAAATTCAATGTACTTTAAGCAATAAATATAAAAGATTCCTTTTTGAATGCATATTTTAGTTGCTGCTCAGATAGTTGTGGCTTTATTCAACGGCGAATAAAAGAAAGAGTCGTTAATCATAAAAATGTTCGTTACAATTCAGAGATACACTACAAGAATGACCCCATTAGATTAATGCAAGGAAATAATATATTTCACCTTTTTACGATTTTATGATTTCCTAATACCGCGAGCAATTGTCGACTATAAAATTGGTTTATTGAGCTAGCGGTGAGTAACCATTTATTAAAGATATAAGCTTACTTTTGTATGCATTATTTAATAAGGTTTTTATTTAAATTGGGTTTGCAGAAAATTTCATACCCACAAAATATTGTTTTATTTGTATAATAAATTCAAATTTGAAGAAAATAAAAGACTTATTTTTTTGTTAATAATCAATCAAAAAAATAAATTAAAAATCATTGTTTCTTACATCTGAGATAAAATTCATCTTTGGGCATTCAAAGCTATGGTTTAACTAGGAAAGAGAATAAAAAGACGGATACAGTAATGTTGGGTATGAATAATACTGTTTTAATATTTAGCCACACCGCAGTATGGATTTAATTAAACCTTTATTGATACCTTTGTATTTCAATTTTTTTTTGGAATCCTACAATTTGGTGTTTTAAAATCATAAATGTTTACGTTCGGTTAGTATTGTTTTTAATATAATATTAATTAAAATAGTGGACTGTCATTGAAATAACTCATGATGCCCGGAAATTTTTGAGATTATAAAATAATGGTATCAACGAAAATGCTAAAAGAATTTACTGGCGCCATTATATTTTTTTTCAGGAATATAAATTGTCATGTTAACATCAATTTAAACAATTCTTTCGATTCTTTAGATCCAACTCTAGAGTTTTCTTTTTTTAATTGTTATTCATTTAAATAGTTTATCACTAAATACATTTTATAAAATTACAAATGTTCAGAAAATAGTCAAAGTTTACAATAACGTACTCATAAAATCTGTATTATAAACGAATACTATTGCTTATTGAGTTATAAAATAATTTTCTATTCTTTACGACAATACGTAAATGGCGGGTGAAATCATATAACGAACTACTGGAAGTAAAATGCATGCTATTTTTGACTTATATATCATATTATGTGTAAAGATTGACCGTGACTGCTCATGAAAGCTTTTTGATTCTTTAATAGCATCATTAATGACAAAAGTGATGTTTTGGGATGAATAAGTGCTTTACAAAGCGAGATAGAATAAAACTCTTGATGAATACCCGCCATAAACGAGGTATAAAAAAATACAATAAAATAAGCAGCGTTGGTCTGTTTGTTTTGAGAGAAAAGTTGCAAATCACCATGGCTGAGATGTTTTCAACAACATCAAACTTTTTAGACAATAAACATTAACAAAAAATGATGTAATTTTTAAAAGAAAATCAAAAAAAAGGATGTAATATGTTGTAATATGGAATAAGTTCGTGATAAAATTTTTATGTGACAGAAAATATGTGAATATGAAATTCCGTAATGGGGTATTACCTCATTACTTGTGTGTAAAAAATGTATTTAGTGACAAAAGTGTAAAAAGTATTTTTTTTAATGTACATAACATTTTAGCGATTATCATATCTACTGAGCGATTAGCCCAACATATATTAAACAATATTTAACATTATTAGCGCCGACAAATTGAATTTTAAAATATTTTAAAGTCTTAAGGGTCTTGATAATATAAGTAACTGTAAAAATTTGAATTCGAGTTAATGACTGACAGATTACACAATTCTAAAACATCATAATTAAATAAAAATATTATTTGTAATTTATTTCCAATTCAATTTCTGTTAATGAAATGTAAAATGCTGCTATTGCTAAAATGCAACTGACAACTACTATTATGATTATCAGTTTTACCAATATATAATAAGAAGTTCATTTCTTCTATACTTGCTTTGCTATCACTAGAATACAAATTGTTTTCTTGCATACTTTTGAAGGGTTAAAAAATATTGAACACTAAAAATATCACAATTAAAACCACAGCTTTATTAAAATATAACAATTTTTAGAATGTTTTATGAAATTGATTTTTTGATTCTTAAGCATAGACAGTAACTAAAATTATATTTGAGTAATAAATTGATTTTTATAATGTAATAATGTTTTTCTTTATTACGAACAAGTCAAAACTTTAGCAATGGTTCATAAATTAAACCTGAATCTTTTATAAGTTGTAAATTAAAAAGAAACATATGACCGCAGGTAAATCGATGCAAACTTTGTGAGTTTATTATTTCTTATCATTGTAATGGGTGATTAAAAGTATTTCTTAACATGTGTGTCATTTGATCATACTGTATAGTATTACCATATCGCTATTTTAACCCTAATAATAAATTATCATAAAAACATATATATTTACAGCTGTGTCAGTATTTTTTGACAATTCAACATATTTATAATATGCAGTAAACAATAATTCTTATGAAATAATCTTTGGCACGCCTTCATTGATACTCAGTGACTAACAATTAAAGACAAATTTTCAAATACTGACTGATTGCTTTAAAAAAAATGTTTAGTTTATTTATTTAAAAAAACATATATATTTTAGCAGAACTCCAACTACGGCCAAGTCTTACAATCCATCTTAGACTAAGATTTATGAAGAATTTATATTTTTATTGATGGATTGACAACTTGGTACAGTTTTTCATACATAAAATAAATCAAATATATTGCCGGGTTCGTAGTGGTAAGCGTCGTTCGAATCCTATAACAAGCAGCATTTTTTCAATCAATTTGTTTGTGTTTTCTGAAAATTCCTTTCTAGAAGAATAGTATTTAAATTATCAAATAAGTGTGGCGTAGCGAAATTGATTAGTTGATGACTAGTTCTGTCCAAGTCATATTCTTATATCCCTACTTTCTTAAAAGAAAAAAATATATTAACTGAGTATCACGCAGTTCTAGTAGAAAAAATTGTTGTTAAAATACTTCCATTATGAGGTTTTATGCGCCACATTTAAAAATAAAATTTTTGTACAGAATTTCTAAAAAAACAGGGAAAACATTACGGCGTTAGCACACTTCTGCGAAAGTGGAACGGAAGCGGAACGGCACGAAAACAAGCTCATACCAACCGTATGGTACGGTCCGCTTTTGTTCCGTTTATGCGGCTGTGTGCTAGCGGCGTTAAGATAGACATACTTTATCAATCAGACTTTACAGGAATTTTACAAAATAACTGTTTTTAATACCGCTATAAATAAACTAAATATTGAAAACAACAATTTTTACGACTTCTACTAAGGCTTTTCTACAAACTACACAACTCCGAAATAAAAAAACATTGCTGGTTGAACCAACAAACGACTAAATAAGCGTGAATGAGCCATCGTTCGTCCTTAGTGAATCATAAATAATTTCATGACCTTGGATTCAATTCCCAACCGGAACAGCTTTACTTTTTTAACAATATATCTATCAAAGCCGTAATAATATAACAATTTATATTATTTTATTTTAATCATTCTCTAAGACACGTGCATTTAAATTTAGTTGCTGACATTTGACTTTATCGAGCAATATGATTTGCAATGCATAACTATATTTATAAATATCAGGTTTTTAATACCATCCGTTATCACTATTTCCTATATAAAAACAAGTTCAAGCAGCTTAACATTACGAAAGTTTTTATTTTACCAATGTAGAGCCCAAATGGACTCATAACGAAGTCACTAAACCACTATATTGCAACTCTATATATTTGCTCACAGATTCTTTTATTAAAAGAAAAATCAATGTAAGAAAGATTTCATTTCAGGATTCGAAGGCGTGTTCCTGCAACCCAATAAGGCGGAAATATTGGACCCTGAGCTACAGAACAAGCTAATAATATTACAGTTTTAACGCCGCCTGTGTGGTCGAGTGGTCAACATTGTTGGCTCAGGCTACGAAGGGCCCGGGTTCAAATCCCGGTACGGACAGTTTTATAAATTGATTTTTCAATCGATTTGTGAATTTCTGTTCAAAGGCATGGATGTGTGCGATGTCTTGAATTCCCCCCTCTCACCCATCCTATCCTATGAACGGGGCGTATCGAGAGCGACTATTTCATGATTCAATGTAAAACATTGAACAAATATGACATAGGTTCATATTATAAATGAAAAAAATGAGTTGATATTGCGAATTCAATGTAAAATTATTGGTAGGTTGTGTAAAATATGGCAGTAAATTCCAGAGGTTGAACTTTTAATTTTATTTTTTGCAAATAAGACAATCATTCAATGCGTAATCACTAATGTAACGATCAGTGTTGCTTAAACGGTGGACTAAAACATATTTTTGGTGGCTTAAAAATAGTTTGTGTACATTTTAAAATGATAATACAAAAAAAACTTAGGGAAAAGTGTGCTAAACAAAAAATCATTAAACCATTGCTTATATTTTCAGTCGTGTGAGTTATATAACTAAGACAGAAAAGCTAAATGGGAATCAATCGAAATTCGCGAATATATTTTCTGACCGATTTTTCATATTTTTCAAATAACGTATTTTTAACTAAATTAACAAAACTTACATTCTTTTTGCTATTAATTTGAAAATTAATTAAATAACTTTTTTATAAATTTAATGGATTCGCCAGTAAATCGTTTTCTTTCAATATATAAAATTGCCCATTGGATAATTTGTCTGAAGATGCTTCTTAAAGAGGCGAAATGTGTGTCATAATTTGTTACACAACCTATGTAATAACTATTAAAATTTTGATTTGATATAAAACCGTTTTATGTTTTTTATCACTCTTAGAAACGACAGAGAATTAACGCTCATGGTACGTAAAATTTATTTCTCATATTTTCAGTGGTCATCGGGTGTAAAACAATTTGTAAACACTGGTGTTGATTGATTCTTTTTAATTTTAAATATTTAAGTACCCATGTTTCACTCAATCTAAATAGATTTATTTCCCAACATCATCCATCTTCCCATGTAAAGATTATAAAATCGATAAACCAATCATTTATTCGTAAGTCAATCTGTAAAAAAAAACACTAAGTTTATGGGAACAGCCTTGCCAGGGTAATTCGATTCAATTTAATTAGCCTTATTTCACCACGTATTGGATTTTTTCACTCCAATGATGATTTATTAGTTTTAAAAGCAAATATTAATAGTATAACCTAACGAATGATGGTTTGGATGAACCTAATTCTTGCATAATAAATCAGTGACGTGCGACTTAGGTTAAATTAAAATAACATCAGTTATCATAAATCACTCAATAAAAAATTGAATCGCAAAGACAATACAATGAAAAAAATGTTGTTAGTAAAATTATGAATTATATAGCTATGCAATAAATAACGTAAGGTACAAAAAATAAATAATGATTTAAATAGTAATTTAAAAAAATATTTTTTGCACTGTGATAAGTGACTTTTCTTTATTAAGAATGCAAAAGACACTGCTATCCAATTATGCACTACTGATGCCTTTTATTAATATTGTATTATATTACCCTAAAGTCTTAAACCTTAATTGGGTGGTCAAATGTGTGAATCCCATATATGATCAATATCATAAATTGATCAATCATTTATTGGATTTTCATAAAAAAATAGCATTTTTTTAATATCTTGTCTGACCCTTAAAACGAAGAATTGAAAAACTTAAGCGATAAGTTGATTGCTATTATATTTTTGACCAGATATTTTTATCTAAACGAACTTGTTATTGAGTTTTACCAAGTGCCTTGCAACCTTTGGTGATGTTTTATATGCTATTGAAATGTCGCATTAGAAATACATATGCTTCATGTAAGAAAAATATGATAAAACTTTACCTACGTTAACATTATAGTTGAATAATATATCTAAAATACTTTTGAACTTCTGACTATAGTATTAAAAAATAATTTAATATTTATTACAATTTGGTAGAAATTGCTTCTTTATAGTTTTGACAAAGCTCATTTCACTGAGAAGAATTTGCATAATACAATAAAAGAGAACCATAGAATGATGTCAATACATAATTAAATCGCACACAAATAAAATTTATTATCATAATCGAAAAAGAATAAGCCTATCGATGTTCGAAATGCAAAAATTTATTCATTTCACAATAAAAATAATTAATTACTGTTTAAAATTAAAGAAGGCTATGCCACTGATTATAAGACCAACTTGGCAAATCAAATAAGCAATAATCATTTCATCTTACCTTGTAAACATTTTGTAGCTCGTGTCAAAACGTTACCACTTGATGTGTCCGATAGTTTTTGACGTTCTCATATTTGGTAAAGCACAAAAAATACACACTTAGTTTATTTTCTTAATTCACTACAAATACACACTACACGATGATTTCACTTTCAAGTCTGTAGTGTTTTTTATTTATTAAAACGCAGTTGTTTTCCTAAGGTTTTTACTATCGTCTAATATTTTTTCAAGATAGTTCGTATTTTAATTCATAGAAAATCTACGATCAATTAAAATTATTGATATTTTTTAGTTAGAATTTTATAAAGTGAAAAAATACCCCCATAAAGTTTGTGAACATATTCTTCCATTCACGTCGTTCAATACGGTTATGGAAAAGTTTAATTATTGATTTAATGCGAATATATTAAATAAACAAAAAAAAATCAAGGTAGGTTGTTATTTTTATATACATAGATAGTTAGTGATGAAACGCACTATGCTATTATTTTGTTTCTAATACTTTTTACTTGGTATTTCAAAGTTAAATAAGTCACACAATATCAACAGTATAAAAACATACATCACCAACCTTATAATAGAAAATATTGTTTTGATATTAATTTTATGATCAATTCCAGAAATAGAGTATGCAGTGTAAAAATCTAATGAAAATCGTCGATTAAAACAAGTCGGTATTCGTAATGGGTTTTCTTTAAAATCATTATGGTAGTAGAATTCATGCCGATAACTTACGACAAATAAATATTTAAACTAGGCATGTGTTCGTCACACACAACAGTTATACGGAAAAAGTGAAAAATTGTATATTTCAGTATATTCAAAATATGTTTATGAAGGAAAAGTTGAAGTGAGCAATCCTATCGTGGATGTCACCAATACTTAAAAGCAACATCCTTCAGTACCAGATGATTTACTGGTTCCATGCTTTAGTGATTTGGAAGTCTGGTAGCGAGTAATATTACGACATAGCAAGTGCGCACCAGTGGCAGCGACCACGGCGAGGAGTCGTGATGATGGAGGTCGTGAGAGACGCCGCGACGTTTTGCGGGTGGCCGCCCCTCCCCTCAACTCCTGGCCCCTGCCACTACCTCGAGAGAAGCTCCCATTGTTTTATTTTTTCAGAATGATGGTGTTGGGATAGTACTATAGTGTTGGGGCGAAAACGAAAGTGTACCAAAACGACACTTACGAAATTAACTATTCTTTGATTTAAAATAAAAAAATATGCAATTCTCATCTTATTTTCATAGCTATAAAAACGATCTCGCATTTCTACAGTCTTAAAATATAATACTTTAAAAAAATAATTCGACCATTTTAATTTCGATTTGTAGCATTTAGTATAATAATAAAATCATTTTAAGGTAAATAATATGAAACAATTAGTCATATACAGTGAAACCCTTGCTACACATTTTCAAATTAATTAGTACGAATACGTTTTTTATATAAACCAAGAAGAGGCAAAATAAAATCTCTCAAAGTTGATCATATGTATCATAAAACAATTTGGACAAAAGAAATGTTTATTCTATCAGAAATGTTATTGTTATTTTTCATAGAAAATACAGTGAGTGCTTGCACAACTTCTCTTTGCCCTGTTTACTCTTTCAAATCTAAAACATTGTGTTTTTTTAGATTGCAAGATTTAAAGTAGAAATGGAAAAATTTTCAGTGTCGTAAGCTTAAAACTACCAACCTTCCAATCTTAAAATAACAAAGCGTAGAGAGAGCGATAAGTTTACCACTAATCATGTCCTTACCTTACCCTTTCTATCCTTATTCTCTTTTCTATTATACCACGATAAGGAGACTATATGCTCAACATTCAGACAGGACATGTATTAAAAAAAATGTTATTTATATATAAAATTGTACGAAGTAATGGCATTGACACAATTCTTTCAATTTTATTTTTATTTTTAACAACTTGAGACCCCTGTATAAAATTGTAATTATTGCCGGTTTATAAATGACTTTTTATAATTAAAACTTCGGTCGTGATTAAGGGCTGATTTATACAATACATACTTCATGATGTTTATAAAACATCTTCATAAATCTCATACAAAATATTATATTTTATTTAAATATATTTATCAAGTACAATGTGCAAATGGAACACGCTCATTGTTATTCCAATATATGGAGAAATGTAATATGCATTTTGAATCGGTAGCTGAATGTAAGTATTGCAAGAAACGACACAGATATTTGTTTTCTATTCGGAAGTTATACTAAACGATCGATGCAGCATAAATCAAGTTGACTTGAAAGCTCTTTTCTTCTGCATGAAAACCGAATAGTATGAAAAACTAAGTGGATTCAATGGATGTCATTGTTGTGAAATGGTTCTAAATTTTAAATAAATGGATAAACTTCTTTTTCAATTTATATTTTAATTTTGTACAAAATTTGTTGGACGGAATATTTTTCTACGCTTAAAAATGTCTCCTTTTTTTCTAATATAAATAACATCATTTTTTTTTCACTTTAAATAATTTAATAATATTTATTTCAAATGCTTGATTTGTCTAGGATAACGAGTATTTTCAATTTATAAGAACATGAATTTAAGCAGAATAAACAAAAAACTGTAAAAGAAATATGAAAATTATATGTACATAATAAAACAAAATATGACACTAAGCTGACTAACTTTTTGAGACATGCGGTGAGCAAAACCGGTCATGATCCTATTAAATCAATACGGAATAATGCCTTTCCACCAAGTATTGTCAGTGAATATATTATGTCAAACTTTATCGGTCAAACACTTTTACGTATTAATTCAACACATAAATATGTAGTGTAAAATATGCAAACAAAAACAGTAAAAAAAATACAAAGATAACTTATCAATTAAACAAAAAAATCAATCAAAGAAATATTGTATAAGAAGTTTATTTAACTGTCAAGTCGTATTAATCATAATATCAATAAAAACTTTATCTTTCGTAAGATCTATATTAAGGCTAGAAATATTTTTTTATGTCAAATATATCTTTAATTATAACAAAAGAAAATATTCAAAATAAACGGTAGTTTATACGCTTTGTCTAATCGATTAAACATCAATTTTTATCCTCAAATAAAAAAAGCTTGTTTTCATTTGTCACCAGTAAAAAAGCATTCATAAATAACTTTGACACAAGTTAGGCGCACATTAACATCACGAGTGGTACAATAAATTAAAATAAAAAATACAGGAAATTTCATCCAAGGTGAAACTTTTCAATCCAAAGAGGTTTTTTTAATATTAATAGCGTTTAATTTTTCAATGATTTTTTAATGTCTGTGATGACACTTATAATAATAATATAGCTGGTAGTTCTAAAAAGCTTTATTAATCAAAGTCTTCGGATTACACAACGTTTATGAATACGCATCGCATACACCCGTGATTAAGCTTATAGAAGTTAATCCCAGACATTTTATTAGCTGCATATCGAGTCGATCAAATGATTTCTTGTTGAGGATGCAAGTACTGGGTGAACTTATAAAAAAACCCAAAAAATACTTATTCCTGCAATATATTTGAATAAATGTTCAAATTATTGATATGGAAATTAAATTTCATTATCAAATTGGTATTTTTGGGGTAAGATTCCATCATAATAAAAGTGAAAGGAGCAACAAACATTTTTTAAGAATTACAAAAAAACATTTATAGCTGAGAAAAATGTAAGTTTCATCATAGTTTTGATAATGGCAAAAGACGAAATAGCTATCAACTAATAAATATAAAACTGTAGTACTAAATACGTTGCTATTTTTACCCGATTATAACGGAGTTCTACCAAGTAAATGCCAAGTCAACCAACACAAAAAAACAGTTGGTATCTGTTTCTGCATAACACCATCGGCATTAAAATTCTAATTCTAATAGTATTTCAGACGGTGGCATGATAACGAAAGTTCTATCATATATAATATATAATTATTCTTGTAGAATGTATTATTTCGCTTTTCTTATTTTTATATTGAACTTAATTTACCGTAGTAAAAAAATCATTTGATATAACTTTGTGTTTTAAAAGCTTTGTTTTATTCTAATACAAATATAATTTCTCCAGTTCACATATATATCTCAGATTTCCTAATGTCTATCAGATGACGGACGATTTTGCGTTTTAAAAGAATAATAAATTCAGAATACCTTGTCTAGGCAATTATGAATAGATTCGAATAAATATATGAGTAATCAGAACATGTCAATCAAGTAATGGTCATAATACGATTTAAAATATAATTAGATGAAACATATGTCCCTGGTAGTTAAAAACACATAATAGGCAAAAAAATCAACCGAAAAATGAAATAGATTTTTCAATCGATTTGTGTAATTTGTTCGAAAGTGTGAGGGTTGTGATGCCTAAAATTGCCTAGCATAAAAACGGAGACATTCTGGAAAGATTAGGTTACCACTCTATCATTCTTCCCTTACTCTCTTCGAAAGAATAGAGCTAAGTTACTATGTTAGACAGTTTATCTAAAAAACTTTCTTACAATCCATATTTTTCACATCGGAAGCGAACATAGTAATGAAAAAAAAGTAGCTGAAAATAATGAAATAATATCTTAGTTAACAATCACCGTGTATACGCCTAGAGGCCCGAGTAAATATAAAAATTACGTCATTATGTAATGATTACGCATGGCCCTTGTCAAAATAATCCAGCGCTGTCGTCCATCAGTCGGATTGATTGGTGAGGTGATGATTATACACGCATTGGCGTGGATATACTTTTAAAGGATCTTCCTCTTTGATTGATCATTATTACAGGGTATCGTTTAAAGCTTGATTGAAATCAACAATCATTTAATTAAATTAAAGTTGTTCATTTGATATGGCTGTAATTTGCTAGTTCGTCAAATTGATAGAAGAAATACCGTAATTTTTTTTCATCTACAAAACATATCTGCTGTGTTGAGCACAGTTTATTTGAAGAAAAATAATGGAAAAGCTCTTTTTAGAGTATTTTATATATACAGACTTGATAGTACTTATTCTTGATTGCATTAAATAAATAATAATTTTCATACATCAATTCCAATTAATAAAATTTCGATTAAGTATCATTTTATGAAATTGAAATAAACGATTTATTTCTTATTCCAGCAGTAGTATTATGTATATTACAGGTTCTTACGGTTATTAAAGAAAACAATGTTTTAAGATTAGTTTCATTCCATGAATTTGATCAAGTTCATATTAGAATTCATAATAATGAACATATACATATCAGATGCTGTAATTGTATTTTGCAGTGTATGTAAAATGTCAAATGGATAATTTCATGCTAAAACGAAGACGCACGTCATATTATTAATTTTAAGATGGCTTGAATGATTGAAATATGGATGATCATAGCAATAAAAGGTAATATTTAAAACTATTTCATAAAAAAATTCTATAACTTTGTAATATATTATTTGATATCTGTGAAGACGAAATTAAAACAATATTTATTTTTTGCCAATCACCGTAATAACACTTCTAATATTGCGATTTTGGATTTAAGCATATTGTAAGAAAAGTTGTTGATTTATTGTATATAATTTTTTTTAATATGACTGGCGTCATTGATTTTTTTAATATTTCGTATTCTTATTGTTCTCATAAAAAAACTTAAAGTAATTGACATTGGTTTACCCAATACTATCTGTCTATTTTTCCTATTTGATATACGGTTTGGGAAATTGGTTAAAAAATAATATTTAAACAAATACTATGTGAGAATAATGTTATAAGTGGTATACATGCTTCTTGTAGGATCTAGCACGAATAGAATCTCTTGGTAGTTTACTTCACCAAACCTTAATCACATTTTTTTACATCAAATGTAAGAACACATAAAATAGCTCTCATGTATAATATATCTATTGTATTTTTCATATGTGGTAGTTTTCTACTTACCACAAAAAATAATTATAGCTTTCAATCATTACATGACGTAAAAGAAAATATCTCAACATCAATCATAAATTAAAAAAAAAGGAATAAACATCGCTTTTTTTAATATTTGAATTAAAAGTACGGTATTCAAAACATAACATTTAAAGTTAACTGATGTTAAATATAATATTTTGACTGAATGATAAAAACTTATATGCGAATATTGCTGAAATTGAATGCAATACTGTAGATTGCCGACGGGTTTGCATGCTTACCGCGTATTCAGTTTCTCGTGGAAATTTGAAAAAACTATGGGCGTCGTAAAAAAACCGATGCTATTGATTAAAATTGTTTAATTCGTACTTCATAAAAAACTCATGTTTTATATTAAACAAATCACAACAGTTATAAAACAACAATGATTGTATTTTTAGAATTAGTTAGGATTTTTTTCAGTGCTCTTATAATACTGAGAGATTTTCAAAATCTATAATCAATACGTTAAGTATTATAAGTTTAATTTTGTGCAAAACATAATCATTTGTTTGAGTAACACAAAAAACTACCCTCCATATGTTTCTATTCGATTAAATAAATAAACAGAACGGTTGTAAAATATGCCTATTTAAAATAATAAATATTCGAAATTACTTATATAAGATTTTAAAAATCTATAATTGTGCACTACATTCTCAATATGATATATTCAATCCATGACAAAAACAAAAGTATTCTCTGTATTGATTTATTGAAAAATAATAAAACTTGTTTTAGCAACAGAACAATATTTAACATTTTCAATTTTATTCTTTAAAAAAGGTTAAATATTTTGCATTCCAAGCTTGCAAAATAATAAATTGCCGCAAAAAATTCAAATGTTTAAATTATCATGTAATAATTAATCAATACGTATGTCTTTTATTATTTATATTGAAATATACTACTATTTGATAAATAGGTTAAAAATCTTAGCTATTTGTCATTTAAACAGTAAACAATCTGAGTTAACAGTGCCATAAATTATGCATTTTTTAAAAAAATATATTTGTTTTTTTAAATGTACTTATAAATTTCATTTGTCTTCACACATCACTCACGCAAACACATACACACACAGCTGTAAATTCCGTACATAAAACTAACGATAGCCTAATCATGTGTATTTTTTAATGCAACTAGACATAGAGGCGGAAGTCCCGACGACGGCGCTTTTCGGAAACGGAAGGCGACGAACCCTGCCGATTGGCGGCGGAGACGTCCGACGTGCATCGCGGACTCCGCAATACTGCCTCACCATTTTTATCAACAAAGCCTTCGCGGCTGGAGGCTGAGCAAAAGCAACGACGGATACTTGCGACGCGCACTCTTTGAGTATCACTTATTCTTAAACGCATAATGTAGCCTTCAAGTATCATGGTGATATTGTGAAATACTTGAGATGCTTTGATATGATTGTCAAAAACATACAACCAATTTAAATCTAGCCAACCTCTATCAACCTTGGATCAATATTTTATTTGTAGAGCTTTCACCTTTTTATAAGACATCTATCAAATAATTACCTCGCTCAGGCTTAATAGATGTCTATGAAAATGTGACTATGCGATCTTTCAATGAATCCTTCATCTTTTTAACAAAATCTCGAGTGGGAAAAAGAGTCATATGTCATGCTTTATGGAAATTTTATATTCCTTTTTTCCAAATTTCAAAACATTTTTTATTGATCTATCTGTCAACATAGCGCGTTATAATGCAACATATTAATCTACCCGCTCTTTCTCTCTATGTGTGTCTGTGAATCTTTGGCGTATTTTTTTGCTTTAAGGTTATGCTGTCATCTGTACCATATGTAAATCTGTTAAAGTTATTGTTTTATAACCGTATCCGCTTTCAATATTAAATGAGTGAACTCTCAATGAACCATATCAAAAGAAAATGTTTTTTGAAAACTGGTGATTGTTCGGTTGGTTTTTTTTCAATTTGTAAGTGCAGATTAACAGTCATGAATAAGTATAGTTTAATAGTCAAGAATCAAATACGAAAAATGCAGCAAAAAGAAAAATTATATACAATAATAATAGGGCGGGGTGGAAATATGATGTTGTTTACACTGTTTTGCTGTGTTTGTGAATGGAACATAGGTATAACATTTTTTTCTGCTCAATAATGGTGGATCTGAATAAAAAAACACGTACAATTTAATTAAATAATATGCTTATAACGGTTTATGAAATATATTCAATTTTCAATAAAAGTCATATAAATAAAATTAAAATAACAATTACAATACTCCTTTATTAAATTTATATTTCAATGTATTTTGGTACACCAATAGGTTGTGGGGTCAAAAATGTACAAAAATATTTCAATCAATGTAGGGAGTTGTCACACGACATAAATGTTTTTGTATTTTGTATTACTTCCAACCACTTCATATCTAATCCTAAAAATGGGGTGCAGAGAGAGCGAATAATCCTTTCTCAGCTTTTAATTTTTTTGTTTTACTCTCTCAAAAAATATATTTTAAGAGGGTGAAAATTAACCAGTTCTCCAAGAAATAAATTCCGTTGAAATTATTCGTTCGAAGTGCTCATACTCAACATGAGAAATAAACATGAGTTAAAAAAATAGTTTTTTTTTTACTTTAATTAAAATTTTATTAAAATATATGATTAAAATCAATCGCCAAGAATTAGATTTATGTTTGATGTATTTAATACATAACAAAAAACAATTAAATAAACTGACATTATTGTTTCATACTATTTAAGACCTTCGAAATTAGGCCACGCGTTGTGTTTATTGTCATGTTGAATTGTTAAATATTTAATTGTTTTTTATTAATTAATTATTAGACAGTGTGCTTTAATAGTTTATCCAAACATAAAAACCTACGAAAATAATGGGTGATTTCTTAATCCGCTTTGGAATATATAAATTTTTAATTAGGTATGCCGAGTATATTTATTGTGGTTCATTGATTTCACGGTATAATGTAATAATTAAAATCGAAACGTTCAACACTTTACCGGCAAACATTTGTCTCATAAATAATATCCAAAGTAGTTGCCAAATCTTTTTTGAAATCTCGTGCATAAATCTTTCTTTTTTTTAATTGAGCATAATGCATTACACCCGGGACCGTTTATGAGCGATAGTTTGATATTTATTGTTTTTTATAAGGCAATAATTAAATTTGTTGCCAGTGACACAAATTTATTCAGCGTCAATGATAAATAGCGAACAATAATTTCACTCCTATTTGCATATTAGTTAGTCAGATAAATATTTGAATGGTTGTTATTTATGGCTTATTTTGTTACCTCGTTATTTTTCTGTATGACAGCTTTTACGATTAGTACAAATACCTACGCTTAAAATTTGTTTTCAAAAATCTTAAAGACAATTCTTTATGAAACGTGTAATAATACTGACCGACTGCAAATTATGTTTCTTGTCATTAATATTTAACACGAAGCAATCGTTTTTTACTTTTATCTTTTGTTTATTTTTTGACAATTACGTACAACTATTTCTTAGTATTTATTTGAGAACAACAATTAAATTGGTATCATAATCAACAATTGAAAAAACCGTATTTGAAACTTGCAAATGTTAATAAAATTCAATATCAACAAGTATTTATCGGACGTTGTCTGTTGAGAGCTTTAAAACAGTCAAATTCTTCTGCAAACCAGTTGGATTGAAGTATATCTAAAAATATGATGCTCTTGTGACATGTTAGTAAACAACGTAATTTGCATGTTAGAAGAAATAATGTAAATCGTTTATGTCTGTAATTCATCGCCAGCTTTTTATCGCCATTAATTGATAGCTAGCAGTTTACCGCCGCATTAATTCGTTGAATGAACATATTTTCGCTAGCATATTTGATCAGTAAGCAATACATAATATAATTTATATTAAGTTGTTGGTCCTTTTTCCAAATCTTAACGAAAAAAAACATATTTTATATATTGTGTTCTTCAATATCGTATTATTGTTTCAGTTTTAGTTTATTTTTATTTACTTCATATAACTTCATAGTTCAAAATGATAATCATACATAGGATTTATTAGAAAAAGAGACATTATTGAAATAAATCTTTTATGATTTTAACTAAATCACCTCATTGCTTCATGGAATGATACAATTTATTTAAATTAGGCATCATTTGAAAGCTTTTCATTGATTATGCGGTAAACTGCAAGAGACCCCGATAACCAAGTGCAATACAAAGTGCAATACAAATACAAACACGATTAAGGTTAAGTGTTTTAAAAGAAATTTTAGGCATCCACGTATACCACCACTAACTAGACTCACATTCATTAATTTCTCAAAATTTATTATTTTTTAGGGTATTGAACAAAATATTTTTTTATTGAAACAAAAAAAAAATCATTAATTATGGAGCATATGGCCTCATAATGTAGGTACAGTGGAACCTCAATTTTATGCTTTTCAAGTGAACGAATAATGCGGAAAATATTCAAATAATTTTTAAAAATGTTTGATTTTCAAAAAACTTATTTATTCATGTAACTAAATGCGAAGTAAAACTATTTGAGCGAAAAAAAAAAATCTACAAAAACGGTCAATCGGGATAATAATTAGGAAGAGACGATAATATTTAGATGATAGATCGAGGAACTCAGAAAATCAGGGAATCATAAAGTGGAGTTATTAAACATTGTTATGACGGGGTCTTGGTCGAGTAAAAAATAAACAATCCATGCAAAAAAACGAAGATAGTGAGAACGTTAGATCGGGATTACACTGAAAAAAACGCGAAACGAAATGTGAGGCAAAACTATTTATGAAAAATATTCAACGAAAACGGTCAATCGGGATAATATTTGTGACGAGACCAAAATATTTAAACAATAGATCGAGGAAAACGGTAAATCGGGGAACGATTAATGCGGGATTCTTTTACATTGTTCTTATGGGTGTTTGGCCAGGACTATGAAAAATAAAAGATCTATGCGGGAAAACGAACAATGCGAGAACGGTAGATCGGGGTTCCACTGTATCTCAAAAGAACATTTTTACGAGAACTGTTGGTTACTTAGTTACTCAACCTCTCTTTTTTTAAGAGATTAGTTGTGATAGAAGGATAAAGCTAGTGGTTGAATGAGACTAGTGGTTAGAAACCGTGAAATTAAAAATTGAAAAAAAAACTAACAACGTCGAACGCCGTGCCATAGACCCGACAGAATAAAAAATACACTACATAAAATAGCACCGAAAAAAACAAAAATTTTCGTCTCGTAACAGTCTAACTTTTCCGTTTCTAAGCTCAAGAAATGCGACCCCAATACCAACATTTTATTAAATATCTATTTTAATATGGGTGATACAATGTTTATAATTAAGGTATTCTTATATCATAGTTTTTTGGACCTATTGTAGTTTATATAAGCGATAACGCTTATCAGGTGATTAGAGCCCGCGATAACGATTGTTCGTAAAATAACTTAGAACGCTGAGAACACTCGTCAGTCGTCAATTCATATGTGTGCTGGGATGACGTCTTTTTTTACGCGCAACTTAAAATATGATTATTTATTAAAAAAACCACAGATTTTTATAAAAAAATGTATGAGGAATGATGCAAAGAGATATTTTTAAGCCGTTGGACTATTTTTTTTTTTTGAAATTCATAAGAATAAGGCCAATAATGAGGAAACCACTGGGGTCAAAAAAGATCCCCATCGGCTGACAAGTATTTTTCTAGTCTCCGAGCCGCAAGAGTTAAATTGTGTTGAACCTTAATTCAATAGACAAGTTTGACATTCGCTAAGCACAAAACTATTTAAAAACCGATTCAAATATACAAATCAATTCGTTTAGAATACCATTATATTTGCGAATCAGTTTGCTTTTAACACTGTTATACAAACCTTTTTATATCGTCATAATTACCTCATATGCAAATAGTTTTGTTGTGAATAAAAGCATAATATATAATAGTTGTATTGCTCACTAAACGTGATCATTCACATCCGTATTATCCGCAAGTGTTTATTTTTATGAATTAATAGAAGAGCTAAAAGCATTGCGAGTTTTCTTTATTTCCTGATTGCAATGTCAAATAAACAATCATAGCGTATCGTCTTAAAACTAAAAAGGCAAAACATATTCAATTAAACAATTTTACTTAACAAAGTATTTCCATGATAAAGTAACTGAACGATTGCTTTTTTCGGTAATTAAATTATATTGAAGGATTTCTTTTTGAATTAACCGACCAATTAAGATTTATGTTTGAGAACGCTTTAAGTAAAGTATGTTTTTGATTTTATATATACTATTTTTGCTCGGACGAAAATTGAAAAGTAAGTCTTCGTTACTCTTACGAAATCAGTAAATTTTTTTGCAACAAATAATAACAACTATCAAATATAAAAGCATCTGAGAGAAAATTTACCAATCAATTTCTGTCTATATTGAAAAGACTGGTTCCTCAAGTAAGTATATTGAAATTGTAAATAATATTATATTTGTATTCATTTGTTTTGTATAAGTTTCATTAGACTCAATGAAATTATTATGAAAAAAAGACACCGTGCTTTAAGCTATATATAACATATAAGCTTTTATTATTAAAGTTTAAGCCGATGATAAAACAAATACGGAAAAATAACATCATAATATTTATCAGTTTCACAATACGTAACTGACAATATTAAATTTTGTCAACGCCAAATAAATTATATTACTAAATACTATTTCATCTATTATCATTATCTTTGTATACAATACAATTGTATACGAAGAAAAACACACATCGTTATCATACTGTAGGAAGTTGTGGGCAAGAAATTTGAACTTTGATGATAAAACTTCAAAGTCTTATGTTATAAAGATCATTTTAATTTATACATGCTTTTATACTAATCTGACTAACATAAAGTAAATAATAAATATACTTGAATAAACTTTCCACCAATAAATCTACATTCATGTAAAATTAAATTTTACAAGTGGAATTACAAAGTTAAACATGTATTTTTTTATTAACTTAAAGTTACCGCTGAATCCATTGAAAATACTGCAATTGCTTAATTTTTAGTCATTTTTTGTCAAACTGGTAAAATAAATATACATAATGAGTTATTTCAGTCAAAGAATTGATATTCAAGAATTTTGATTTCAGCCAGTACGGTGACATTATTACAGATTAAAAATAACAAAGTATTTTAGTTCTACAGTTTTAAACTGTTAAAAACTGTAGAACTAAAATACTTTGTTATTTTTAATCTGTTATAAATGGAGTTCTACCAAGTAAATGCCAAATCAATTAATAAAGTGACTTTAGTACTTTTGGTATTATTTAGATTGATATTTTTCGTTTTTACATATATTTGGATTGCACAAGCAATAAATCAAAATTTTATCACGTAATAGGTAATATCATTGGATAAAACGTTTTACAATCGAGTACATTTATTGGTTACCTAATAAGTTTCGTGAAACAGACACTTAACCTACACCGATTCCCAAATCAAGGTCCCAATCAGTCATCGCAGTATTTTTTTTTGTATCAAAACATCTTTTAGCATTTACACAGCAATAAAACAAAAAAAAACATTTTTCTATTATAAAAGATCCATTACCGAGTTATGATTGATTGCGTCATAAGTCTTAAGTCTCAAATCTTTACAAAATATAATCGTTAGAATAAAACCAAGAATACGATCATTCGTCAAAATGGTTAGTCATAAGATTTTTGACCCCATTGAACAAACAACATGACATAACTGCAAAGGCAGATAGCTATAAATTTTAACGTTTTAATTCTGAACCGTAAAAATTGTAAGATCCGGTTTGAGCTGAACACGTGGCTTAGCTTTTTTTTATTGAGCTTGTCGGACTGAATTTTGCACGACCGAAATATACGCATAGCGAAATGCAAATATTTTGACAGTTGGAAACATACCACTTTTTATAATACATATAAAAATAGTTTTCCTTCATTAAATTTGAAGAAGTAAATTCAAAATTACTTGCAATCAAAATGTAAAATGATTTTTAAAACTAAAAACTCTTTTAAACTTATTCCATATTTGTTTTTAAGATCAGGATCGGTTTCGCTCATCACAAACATTTTGAACTAATTATTTGATGAGTGAAGTTGGTTTTTATATAAATAAATAAATATGTACTTTGTAGTAAAGTTTTTTTTTCTGAAATATAATGCCTTTCCTCAAATACCTACAAATTGATAAAAAATACGCTAGTATATTATAAAAAAAAATGCTACCAACGAGCAGCACATAGTGTTCCCATGAAAAATTGCAAAAAAGTTGTTTAGCGAGTAGTTATTGTTAGTTAATCACCCAATTTATTTTATAAGAAGTCGTTTGGAAAAGACTGGTTGTATTGAAGGCTCTTCTGCTCTCTTAATTTTAAGGGTATGATAAAAACATTTTGTAAATCAGTAGCTTTGAATAACCATTAATAGTTGACTGTAACTGCAGTTGATAGGCAAAAAAAGACATTTACTTCGTCTACGGGACTGCTTATTGTATATATTAAAGCATGCAATAGTTTGCTTATAAACAAAAAAAGCAACATTTTTAAAAATCTTACATTCATTTTTATTTGTATCGTTAAGATAATTTTTGTAAAAACTTAACATACATGTCTTTCAGTATAAAAAAGAGTAACTTTACAATTTATAAAGTTGATGTCGCGAAACAAGAAAGTGTAACGGATTTCCCCGATTTAAAAAAATAGTATTTAATTATAATACATCAATTGTGCTTAAATGCCGTTCGTTGAAACATTTCGCCTTGAGTAGCAGAGATAGAAGTAAAAACATTTTGTTTTAATGTCATAATTCCTGATGTTTCCATGACACGTAAATTTGTTCATATTTTTTATATGTGCTATCGAACAACCTTCTTCGATTGAGGTTCTTTTATAACTGCTGTAGGCTCTTCCTTCACAAGCTTATTCATAATTTTCATCACCTTCGAAATGTGCATGTAACATCATCGGCTTATGATTTTTCACCACTTTGCGGACGACACAATAAATATGTCGACGCACGTGCACACAAGAAACCCGCTGTCTCAAAAAGAAACTCGGTGTTGTCTTGAAGTCAAACATAGAGAGGTCCAGCCCACTTTACCGCGCGGCTCATATTCCCCCACTTTGACTGTAATTTTTAGCGAATGAATTTAATACGGCAACAAATACTGTCAAGAAATAATAAGTGCATACAGCAAGAAACAATTATTTTCAACGTTAGAATAATATGTTACCAAGAAAAAAATATTTATTTTTAAATCGCTGCACTCAAATTTCCATTATTATTTAATAGAGCCAGATGAAGTTTTGATATTTTTAAAGATTTTTTTCGTATGGAAAACTCAATATGCCAACTAATTTAACTGAACTAGTGTCATTTTTTTTTTCAAATTATCAGTACTGGTTGCGCTTAAAAATAATTATTATAGTATATAGTGATGAAAGCAGTGGCGGCCGGTCAATGTGGCGTTTGATCAATGCACCCTTTGTATATGCAGGGGCGGTTATATTTCATGAAATAATATTTAAACATAACATTTATACCATTCACTCATTTTGAATTATTCATGTTTTTATTGTCTATAATAAATGTTTTAGAACATTTTATTTTAGAAATTAGATTTGTTAGAAAGATTATTGTTTGCTAATAGTATGTAAGCATGTTTTTTGCGCTGGAAAGTTTCGTAGAAAATATTTATTGAGCTCTGATGAGCCACTGTTTACTGTCATAATTAATCACGAGATACCAGTGGCGTTTTCAGTGCAGAGTTTTTCTAGTGCAACAGCTAGATTAATCGGGAGTGAAAAAAAAAACTTGTACGTCAAATTTCTATGCGAAAAAAGGCTGTCTGTTATTGCTTAACTTCTTTTTTTTATTTTTAAATATTAAAATGTGTATAAATATTCAAATAATGGTTGTTAAAGTTGATCAATTAACTTATTATTAATATTATTCTCAAAATTATGCTTCATACAATTTTGTTATTTCATTTCCTAAAATGTTGACTTTAAAGAATTGGTGTTTTAATCAACTTTAGTCTTAACTTACATTTTATAAATATTGAGCAACATATATTCATCTAGGTTTGTTTTATATTTTTTCTCGAAATAGTTTATTAGGTTTCAATATTGTCCACAAATAGATCGGATTTCAATTATTAAAAATACGTATTATTAAAGTTGTCAGGGCCTATGGCGCAGCGGTTACCGTTATGGGTTTCCGTGCCGGACTTCACAGGTTAGATTCCCAGTACAGGTAGCATTTTTTCTATCAATATCTGTTCGAAGGCATGGGTGTTTGTTATGTCTATATATTTCCTCCCACCTTTTCCTATCCTTCAATAACTAGGCATAGCGAGAGCGATTAGTTAACCCCTAGTCCTGCCTTAGCCTTATCCTTTTATCCCTGCCACTCTCTTTGAATAAAAGAGGTTGAATGACTGTGTAAAAAACAGTTCTCGTAAAAAACTTCAGTTGAGATACCTCCATTAGCAGGACATATGATCCACATAAGGAGCGGACATGAATACAAAAAATGTATAAAAGATAGACTTAATACTCTTTAAATCCAAATTAATTATGATTGTGAATAATCTGTTTATGGAACTTCACTGATCTTCTCCATGATTTATTTACTAGCAAATATCTCCGGTGACAATGGTCGAATGGCGAAGGTGGAAGCTGACACTGCGTTAACGCACATTGTGTAGCGTGTTAACATACAATAACTTCAAGCATCTCCAACGGCTATTCTTGGATATACGCTTATTTCACTTCACTTCAGACTTGCTTGAATATTTAAGCTAATCGGACAGCTTCCAATTGTCCCGTTCACGTTTTGTTCAAACATTGAATTATCACGATTATGTAGCCAATTAATTATTTACACATACATCATATTTTAAAATGGATTTTTTTTATTTTTGAGTACAGTCATCTGACTCACAATAGCCAGAGTATCAGATGTTAGTTAGGTGTTGACTAGGACATCCAATCCCGGGATCCCGTTCAATTTTCTGATCCCGAAATCCCAGGATCGATACGGCTGCGATCCCGGGATTGAGAAATTTTGAGCAAATCCCGAAAATTGACACGAAATTAGCAAATCGAGAATTTCAGACTCCTCGGTGAGCTAAAAAAAAAACGAGGTTCTGTGACGATCCGGGAAAAAGTATACTAAATCGAGGATTTCAAATTCTTCGGTGAGCTAAAAAAAACGAGGTTTGGAGATAATCCGTGAAAAAGTATAGCGAATTGAGGATATCAAATTCCTCGGTGAGCAAATCTCAATCCCGGGATTGGAAAAGGGCTCCGGGATTGGATACCCTAGTGTTGACCTTAAATATTCTTTAATTTTTAACTAAAACCCAATATGTATTAAATCTGTACTTGAGGGCCAACTTATTTTATTTCGAAAAGCTTCATTATGCGGAAATGGATTTTAAATTATTTTGATAATTTTATCACATATAATTTTTATTTTTCACACAAAAAAATATATTTTTACATTATCTTATTTTTTGTGAATTATTGTAGATTATTTTTTTTTGTTTCCTTTGTTATTTTGCCCGTATTTTGCTTTTTTTAAAGTGTAGACTTCTAACTCTAATCTTTTTTAAATATTGCACATAAGTCAAAATGACAAAATGTTAATTTTGATAAATTCAAGTGAATTCGGTTTGTTCTTAACAATTTGAAGATAGATAAAACATGATAGATAAAAGTCGGATCCTATGGTGAAACGGTTAGAGTTGTTGGCTTCCGTGCCGGATCTTATGGGTTCGGATCCCTGTACCAACAGCATTTTTTCAATCGATTTATCGATTTCGATCTTTTTAAAGGCATGGGTGTTTATGGTGTCTAAAAATCCATCTCCCCACCCTTCCAATAATTCAGTAACGGGGCGTAACGAGAGCGGTTAGTTAACCACTTATCCTTCGATCCTTACCACTCTCTTTGGAAAAAAATAAGTAAAGTGATTAAAAAACAAGCAGTCCTTGAAGAAAAAACTTTTGTTATCTCCGACAGATACCCTCCGAACGGAAGCCTTATGCTCCACGTTGGGAGTGGATAAAGATAAAAAAAGGTGAGAGTGATCTAGTGGTCACCGTCGATGGCTTTGGTTGCAGTAATCACAGGTTTTAAGTTAAAACAAATAATGTCATTATACAATAGTTTAAGAATGAGAAGATTTTTTTAATAAATTGATATTTTTTTACTCTAAAACAAATTTAAGAAAAATAACGAACGCATTCACAAAATATATTTGCGTGGAGGCATATCGGATCTTTGCATTTGCGGGTAGCTTACCTACCGGTCGTCGGATGTTTAGTAAAAGACAAGATCTCAGTATAGCAACACTGACCCGGTCAACGCGTTTTGTTTTATTTGCGTCACTCGAATTGCATATGCGTACTAAATGTTTTCAATAAAAGGGCGAAGAAATAATGTATGTTATACTCATATTAAACAACATGAGTCGAAATAATAGCTTTGTTACGGATATAATTATTACTAAAACACTATTTAAACGTTGGTTCAACTTTCATTCGAATAACATAATTTTTACACTTTAATAAATCACTTAATCTTATAACCAAAATAATAACGACATGAGTATCAAGAAGTCTCTACTGAGTCGACGACCTTTCGATTTAAACACTTGACTTGAACTGAAGTGGAAGGAATCAATATATATATTTGTCTTAATAAAAATAATAAAACATTTTTAGTACTTTTTCCACATAAAATTTATTAGATCAGGACCGGTTTCGCTCATGATGAGCATTGTCAACTGATAAGAAAAACAATAAAACAGTGATATTTATACAAAATTTAAGTGATAAAAACAAGGTATGACAAACAATTGGTATTACAACCTAGCAAAAGAATTGAAGTAAAATACAAGGAAAATAAACTATAAATAAAAAGTTGAAGACCACTTAGCAATGAAACTATTATGACAAAAAGTTGACAATGCTCATCATGAGCGAAACCGGTCCTGATCTAATAAATTGTATGTGGAAAAAGTACTAAAAATGTTTTATTATTTTTATTATAATGACATTCCACCAAGTATTGACAGTGAACACCTTAAAAGTGATATATTTGTCTGTTGAAAAGTTGTTGTTGCATTGAAGTTATAAACAATATAGAGTGCAATCAAATAGGATAAATTTTAATTATGTTATGTCAGGGGCAATCAACTTTTCACAGTGGTTGTGATGAAAAAAAAATGGAGAATTATTAAATTTATATTATAATATTATATGTGAAATGATTTAAAACTGCATTGTTATAGGACAGAAGGTGTTGGATCAAAAGTCGAAAATATAAATGAATATCGATGTATATCAACGCGCTCTATCATCTTAAATCTAAGCATAGCCGTATTCTATGTATTTTGGATGTCGATGGATAAAGTTTTTTTTTCTTTCAACCATGTCCACTCTCAATGTTGAGCATGTGGACTCCTAATGGAATTTGTCTTAACAGAATAGTTTCTACGGGAAATGCTTATTGTTCAGTTGTTCAACCTCTCTTGTTTTTCAAAGACAGTGAGAATAGAGCTACGACAGGAATAATGATGAGCTAATCGCTCTGGCTTCGCCCCGTTTTTTTAAAAAATATATGATAGGTGAAAGGGGAGTATTTCAAAACATCACATACATCCATACCTTCAAACAGAAATTAATTTATCGATTGAAAAATCAGTACATGAAAACTTTTCGTACGTTAAAAAATATTCTCAGAAAACAAACAATTATTAAATGTCTTTTAATAATTTGATCAAGTTTGTATATAATTAACAAAATTGAAGTAGTAAAATTAGAAATGATCAAAGTGTAAAAGAGAGTTGATGAATTTTTGACAAATAATTAACCAGCATGGTGCCTACGAAGGGGATTTAACAGTCTCGCTACACTCAAACAGTCTTCGTAAACGACGAAAAAACGACGTTGAAAACGTTATAAAACTGATTGATGTGCTTGATTAGCATGCAATCTATCAAAAAAAATATAAAGAAGAGTTACTTGAATTGTTTCCATAAATGCTGATCATTCAAGCATCTTTCAGCAATTTTATCTCCAAAAGCATTGCTTTTAAAAAAATTAATCGTTATAACTCTTAAGTTATTTACTTCTTTTGTTATAATTTTTCCGCATAACAAATTTATTTTGACTATACTTTAATGTAGATAAATGCGGTCGAAAAGCCTTTATGACAGATATTTGGAGCAATTTAAACAACATTAAACAAATTCAAATTCAAAACTTATTTTAAGACTAGTCTGCTAGTACTAAACGTACGGCCGTAATGTTTAATTATGATTATTTTTAATCATTGAATTTAAAAATAACGTGTTATTATAAGCATTCAATGGACGGCACTGTAAGATACCGTGTATACACATCCTCCTGGTTTACGTCTTTAGTTCAACGAGCCAGTGAGCGTATTGAGAATGCGTTTTGTTTTACTACAATGTACTTAACTAAATGCACGCTTACACTCTATTTCTTAGTTGCAGTGTATACATATTAGCGCTTGTCGGTTTTAAAAAACCGGTTTTGAAAAACCGGATTTTTTATTTAATTTACGACATTCGAAGGCCGTTTTTTTCTTCAATTTGGTTATCCGGTTTCAAATATTAGAGTTAATATTAATTTTTGAATAAAGATGTAGTTTTAACAGTTGAATGAACTGAAAATATTATACTTCGGTTAATTAAAAAATATTTTACCAAGGATTTTTCTTGGTGATTTCTCAAAATATATGTTCTAACAAGGAATAAATTTAAGTAATTTTCGTTTAAGTATTTATTTATGTATTCTATTTTTTCCCACTTTTTTATTTGAAATACCCTTTTATGTTAAGCTAGTGCCGAGTTTCAGAAAATATTTTAAATCGAAAATAGGTTTTTTCAAGAGTCGGTTTTTGTATTAGCCCTACATACATACAAAGAATATAAAATGAGTGTATGGTATAAATGTTATGTTACAATATTATTTCATGAAATATAACCGTCCCTGCATATAAAAGGGGTGCATTGATCCAATGCAACATTGACTGGCTGCCAGTGCATAAAAAATATCAACAATGAATTATTTAGATCCGGAACTGATGTCGTGAAAAGGAGCAGTTAAAAATGCTCGTGATAAACGAAACCGATATTTTTTTTCTATACTAAAAGTATTGACATTAAAAAAATTCAAATGAATTATGTATGCAAAATTTTTATATTTTAAATAACCGTATTGTTCAAAAAACACACATATTCGCTGTTATTTAATTTCTTAAAAAAGACCTACGTCAAAAACATTAAATAAAAAACTTTTTATTCTTGAATCCTGTATCTTTTTTTAGTGACCAAGATATGTTATTTTTATAAAAGCGAATGATTTTTTTGTGATGTGATGTGATTGACCACAGAAATAAATATCCTTGATAAACTTTATTCATAAATAATACATAGTTTCCAACTTATTTGTGCTTTTTTTGCCAGAGTGACAATAAAGCAATAGAAAATATTAAAGGCTTAACAACAATAATATATTGCAGTTTCGCCCTTGTCACCATAAGTTCCTATGTATTATTATGATTCTTTCTATATAATTAATAGGTTAATATGTTATTTATTCTCCTTTACTAGACAGTAAAAAAAATGTTTATCGAAAAAATAATTATCAGTCAGTTACCTCGATATAGAACCACTTACTAGCCAGTGAGTATCTATTCAGTATGGATGGTTTGAAAAAGGTCAATGGGTCGTGTAGGAGACTCGAACCCAGGCCGGAGACTCGCGAGCCGTTCCCACGCCCACTTATTAGGAAAAAGTACGGTGTTGGTTTATTATTAGCATACGAAATAATGCGTAGGCAAATTTTTGATGCTTTTCAAATCGATCGATAAGATTGTTAACCCGAACGGGTTAATTAATATTATTTAAACTTTCTGCAACAGTTGAAACCAGAATATTAAATAAATATAACTCTTATCTATTTTTATCAAGTATTCATATATTTTCGATTATTATTGATATTCGAATGTTCAACATTAGGCACATATTCCAATATATAATTGTTGAGTTAATTAAAAAATGTATTTGGCGTCACGTTATATTTTTGTACATATACTATATTTTGGGAGCCGGTAAATTGCTCGAATGGAAATTGCTCGAATTACAAATTATTCGAATTGCTTGGTTATTTAAACGATTTTTCGCGACTTTTTCTACGAATTTCATTTTTATCTTGTGCGACACTTGTTTAAAGAGTGAAATATAAAAATAATTTTAGTATTTATTTTAACCGTGTTCACTCCAAATGCGGAACATATGATCTTTTAATGGAGTTTATCTCAACGGAAGTGTTTCTACGAGAACTGCTTATTAATTAGTTACTCAAACTGTTTCTATATATTTCTAGAAAACATAGAAGACAGAACAAACGAAAACAAATTAATTATCTTGTTATTCGAGCAATTAACCGGTAACCCTATATTTTGTGTCTCGTTCTGGCCAATACAATACGTCTCACTATAAAATTGAAAAAAAAAATTCATGATGAAATTGATTGTATTGTACAAAAAAAATATTTGATTATTTTTTGTTAGTGAATATTTTAAAACTCTTATCTTACCTTTTTGATCAAAAAGCTCAACCTAAGTAAGTAAACATCTTCACAAGAAAAAGAAACACAGGTAATAACACAAAAATATGACTCTTCACAAATGAAAATAAATATTATTAGACAAGCAATTAAAAAAGTAACAGTATTTCAAAATATATAAAAGATTATAAATATTTTTTTTTTATTTTAAAAATTAATAATATGTATTAATAAAACTGTTCTTTAGAGCATTTTCCTACCACGCCATAATATAATATAAAACATTAACGCTGGTCATCGTTACTCGCCATATTAATAAAAAGGTATACATTGTGGGGCTACTTTCAAAACATACTACGCTACACTTTTTGACTATACTTGTTTTTAAATATTTTATACATGTATTATGTATTTTATATGAAAAAAGTTAAATATTTTATGATAAACTAATTTTACTGAAATATAAAATTTAAAAAATATCACAAAAAATCATTTTTTATTCAGTTGAATTAAAAAAAAATTGCCGCCTGGATGGTCAAATGGACAACGTTTTTGGCTACGGTTACGGATGTCACGGTTTCAAATCCCAGTACGGTCAGTTTTTATAAATTTATTTAAGGGTTTCTGTTAAAAGTCATGGACGTATGTGATGTTTTCAATTGCATTCCACTTATCTTATCCTAAAAACGGGTGTAGCGAAAGCGATTAACTAACCACTAGTTCTGTCGTAGTCCTATCTTTCTATCTATATTTTCTTTGTAAAACTACTGAGTGACCTCCATATGATCCACATTGGGAGCGGACATGGATAAAAATCTTCAATACTTGACATATGTTTTTTGCAATCAAATTTCACATATCAGTCTTTTTTGCAATCGAAGTCTACAAAAATTCATTACTGTTTTAATTTCACTATCGAAAGAAAATACACAAACGGTGGCCTTTAAACGAACTTTTTCCGTGAGCGTTTTGGCTCACATGTTTCGTTTGTGTATTTTGTATACGTTTTTCATATTGTCTGTTAAGTAAGTTAAGTTACTTGCCCATATCACTAATACATAAATTAAAAAACAAAAGAAAATCAATTTCTTATGTAAAGTATATGGGATGCTACCTACTGGAGTAGCTCAGCAGATGTTTTTTAACGTGAGCAGGATACAAAATAGTTGTTCAATCTATAAAAACGATTAGAGAAGAAATATTAGATAGAAATAATATGTTAGATTATCACTCGCTATAAGACCCCCGTTTAGGCTCGTATAAAAAATAAAAACATAGAAGACATCCATCACATCGACGAATCCTTTTTTTATTTTTATACAACTTTAGTTTCTTCCAGAAAATCTAAACAGAGTTATTATCAATTAGAATACCACTAGAAAATTGCGGTACTTTATGTACACATCTTTTAATGAAAAATATTCTGTTTTTTTCTGAACTTCTGTTTAAAATGCTTAAGTGATTAATGTTAGATTTTTTTAAATGTGATTATTCAAATAATATACTTACCTAGTTAAAACTGTTTTTTCTTACATGAAAATTAAATAAAACAATATTGATGAGCTGGGATTTTGGGATGGCGTATCTTGAATAAGCACTCAATATGTTATGAAAATTTAACACGGCTCATCCTGAACTAATGGCCGTATGTTGACAAGACCATAATGGACCGCAAATGGGTGTAACGTTAATTAGCATAATGTAAAAAACGTGTATTTAAATAGATTTTTGACAACCGCACAATAAATAAGAATAGATTTAGAGCTTTCCAACAGAGCCGCAGAACATAAATCACTTTATACCATACGGTTTGGTGATCCAGATTAGTGGGCGATTTGCCTAAGGCATTTGTGTTTATACTGAAACCGCTTGCCTCGAATGAATATTCATATATATTATTATGTATGATAAGTATGATATATATGACCAGGTGTTATTTTACCTCTTATTTCTGGCGTTATTCTAGAAACTTTTGTCTTTTATAATACCCTCATAAACGGTGCTTCTTTTAGTAATGATTCCTTTTCAAAACCAAATTTGAAATAACAAACGGTAAATATAATAAAAATTAATATTTGTTGTATTGTTGCATACACATTTTCAAATGGAGTCGTTAATATTGTAATATCCTAATAATTGATCTCGTCCGTCATATTTTTTTAACGTTTGGAGTGTAACTTATAACATAACCTACTTACTAAGCACATAATTCAACATATTTTATTAACAGGACTAATTCCCAGTTTTGTTCAACATAAAAGAATGACATAACTTTCAAATCATAATTGCTTTAAATGACCAAACTAATCAGTATTTGTTAGTTAATAAATTCTTTATTATCATCGTGTCTGTAGCAAAGGAGTCAATGTCGTCTTCTTTGGCGATGTTTACCAAATTTGTTAAATGAATTCGATTGATTTATGGATCTGCGTTCAAAGACATGGTGTCTGTGATATTTTTATCGTCTTCTACTCATTTGGCCCTAAAAGTTTTGCGCGTTACAAATGATTAGCTCACAAAGAGTCTTACCCAAAACTCATCCTTAAATATCCTCACTCTCTCCGAAATAAGTGAGTTTAAAAAACTGAATAACAAGCTTTAAACAAATTGTTCTATAAGAGCCCAATTTCTGTCAAATTTATAATCATTGAATAAGATTATGTTAGTCTCGAAAACAACTATAGTTTTTATTAATTTATAACACATCAAAGAATAAATCACAAAACAATCGATAGGGCTTACGATAGATAAATTATAACATAAGTTTGCACACAAAATACTTATTATATTATGAAGCACCACTCTAAGAGTTAACGTAATAAGATGGGAAAAAAAACAATTACAAGAATCTTTTTTTGCGATTTTATGTACGTTTCTTCCGCCAAACAAATAAAAAAGTATAACGCACTAAATGAAAGATAACTAAAGATAATCCACATCTAGATAGTGGTAAATAGAAAATAGTAATTACTGTCCCAACGTGCACTATGTGAGTCAGATTGTATCATTGAAAAATCATTATGATGGCAAAGTAGCATAATATGTTTTTCTTTTGTTATGTTGGCATATTAACGGCCTTCTGCCAGCAGTAATAATCTTAAACGTTATTAAAACTTTTTTAAGGTTAAATAGCCATAAACACTTCATACAGTATAAATTAAATTATCGATTGGCATACCAAATACAACAATTATAGCTTTTATCTTTTAAAATCAAATAATTTAACAGTTTTATTGTGTATTGTGATATTTAACATTGTAACATATTTTTATTTGATTTTCCAATATTTTACAAATCACAACGTCTCATAAGTGATCCTTTTCACAAACATATAAAGGTGAATATACTCATTGAGTTTTCTCTGATACAGAATATATTATAAAATGGTGTAATAAGTTGTAAAAATGTTTTGGCAGGTCGCAGCTAGTAAAAACATATTTTGTTAGCTACAAATGTTTGCGAACAAAACAGTAGTTGCAGGTAAATAATTCATTTCATTATTAGTATTTTAAAAAATATATTTTTGCCCCCTGTAAAAGCATAGTAACATACATATTAGCAAAAATAACTATTCATTTTTTTTTAAACTAGAATTCGATTATATACAATAATTAAATATTATTATTTTCATATATCGTTTTTTGGGGTCAGCAATCGTTGTGAATTGTCTTGTATTGATAATACTTTTCGGAATATTTCTTCAACTTAATGTTTGATGTTAAAAGCCTAATAAATATTTATGAGCCTTATGCCTCAAGTCACTTGTCTACCTTATTAAAACTTCAGTACGTAGGTGTGAAACATTTTTATAGAGCATCTTTTTATAGAACAGAGAAGAAACTAATTTATCTTTTTATGTATCAAAACTGTGATAAGGAGATTTTTTATGATTAATGAACGATACACCTTATAATTATTGAGTTTATAACTGTTACTGTTGCATTCTGCTTTATAGAGTCAAATTTGCATGTTGGCCTGTTTACTAACCGGCCAAGCTCAAAGAACTTAGCAGCTAAGTCACGGTGTCCAGCAATAAGTTGTCTTTTTAAATGATTTGTAGTCAAAACTTTGGCTATCTCCATTCGCCATATAATGTTCTTAAACAATAAGAAGACTTGGCTCCCTTTGAAGCAGAGATTTCCCACCGTCTCTACCAGACCCGCAAAACATTTTCCATCGTTAGGCCTCCAACAATAACTCTGCGATGATTCGCTCCGTGGAATCAACAGCAAGATCATCACGAACTTGAACATGAAGGTGTAATGGAAACACTCCAGCGATCACCGGCAGTGCTTCAGTGAAAGATGTTCTATAATCTTTAGTGATGGAAATGTTTTTGTTACTATTTATGACAAGTGTTTCCATCTTTCGGAAAAACCATTAAACTTTCTCTATCGTAATACCCAATGAATAATTGACGATCCAAAGCGCTTCTTTATCATAAAGTTCATTGTATTTTTTTCGATTGGTTCGGTGGATACTACGAAATTTTATGTTTATTTTGTATTTAAAGATAACACGTTTCCTTAACAAATAATTTCCACTTGGTGTTTAGTTTTTTTGTTTCTAATTACAAGCCACCTGTAGTCCAAGTGAGTTTTATGGCTGCTGCATCGTTTATGCATACTGTATGTATACTAGATACCGACCCATCACTCACTCAACGTCCGTCGGTATCAATCAAAGAGACGATACTCTGTATGTACCATTGGTTCTAGAACTGCTGAGAATTATCCAAATATACATTTATGTAGTTATTACATCATTTAAAGATTTTTTATTAGCATTGCTTCGACAGAGAATGAAATAAATGATACAAGAATGTTGAATTAAATTCCATTACCACAAACATTGTGTTATTAAGTTGATATTTTGTCAGTATCACTCAGTTACTTATAGTTATGACGAAATTTTAATGTCAATTTAGTTGGAGAAGTTTATAGTTTATAAAATAATGTTTGACCATGTTTCCGGGTCCTGTGGCGCAGCGGATATTTCAATACATAAAATAGCGGGTTGTAGTGAGAGTGATTAGCCAATCACTAGTCCTGTCCTGCCCTATTCTTTCTATTCCTAATACCCTCTTCAAAAAAGAGAGGTTGAGCGACTGAATAACAAACAGTTATTGTAAGAAAAGGCTGTTGAGATACCTTCATTATAAGGCCATATGCTCCACATTGGGAGCGGACATGGATTATATATATATATATTTATTATACTTGACCCAATACCTATTGAACATATCGAATAAAACGTATGAACTAATTTAAGTTTAGATAGCTTTCTCAATACCACGAATAAAGTATACTTTAAAACGATTGATATTGCCACAGCTGATGTTAGTAAGAAAAGGCGCCCAAAAATATTAAATTTTACTTTACTTTTTGCATGCTTTCGATTGGCCTACATGTAATGTAACCTATCTTATCGTGAATATATTTCAAGTCAAATTCATCGTTCAATCATGTTATAACTGAATGCAATTTACTTGTAGCGGATCGAAACAAAAATTAAATTATCTTAGTTGAAGAGATGTCTTTTAAAAAAATTTGAACATGTGATGTGATATAAGAACAATGCTTAAATAAAATTTGAATTGTTTGAATTTTGTACTTTTCCATGAGTTTTGTCGCTAACGACCCGGGTTTCGCCTTTCCATAAACCATACGTTTAATTTTGACTCAGGTATTGATTTATTACATACTAACAGGGGCGAGTTTAAATTATTTTACCAAGAAATCTTAGAGATTAATCGAGCTCAGATTAACAGCTTGCCAATTTTAAACGAGCAATATTATCTACCGAATTCCCCTTTGTTGTACCCCCTTTAAATAATTGACATTTTATTAATAATTCAAGCACTTGCTATCATTAAATATTAATTCAAAGGCTTAAAAACAAATCAACTCATTAATAATAGATCGGATAAAACCCTAGATTTATTTTAAACATTCCTATGTTATTATCTGGTCATTAATATTTTCGAAAAATCCCCATAATTATTACAAACCCACTTAATCCATTGAAAATTGTATACATTCAATTTTCGCTAATTTACATTTTAATAGCCTTATAACTTAGTGATCTACTTATAATTTTGTTTATAAACGATACAAACTGTTTACTACGCGTCAGTTCAAGTACATCCGTGCACTTGGAATGCCTGAAGATGCCGAAAGGCGAAACCCGGGTCGTTAGCGACAAAACTCATGGAAAAGTACAAAATTCAAACAATTCAAATTTGATATTGAAATTCCATCAAGCACCCTCAGTCGAAATACTTAATTAATGCTTAAATAGTTGAAAAGACGTTTAGTTTGAGTCACTTTTCAGAACCGCTGATGTATATGAAGAGAGATACGTCGTCAATACAATATGTATGCAAGTAAGGCAAGTAAGCTAGTGAGTAAGTAGTTGTTTTTGGTACACTAATGGTGTCGTACTTTTCAAGACCACTGATTTCTTTGTCGATCCCGAACCGCATTTAATTTGTACTCGTCATCTATTAAAACGACATTTAGATTTCTTGATTTGTACACACTACAGCTACTAACCAAATCCTAAAAGAAGAAAACCATACATTGGCCGATTTGCGTTATATTTCCATCAATTATTTGTAATGAAGTAACACAAACAAGCAAGTGATTCTTAAACACTTTTGTTATACAAAAAGATTAAATAATGACAAATTGAAAATGTCACTCTATGGTAGGACCGTATGAAAAAATTAAAGATATCCGTAATATGGAAACATTGCTACTACATATTAGTTATAGCACTTATCAATGGAAAGTCAGCCACTTAAATGTCCTATTCATAAATGAAGAATTGTTTTATGAAAAAAAAAATATATTTGAAGTTATTAAATTCTCTAAGACTTCAAATATATTTTTTAATATAAATAAACCAGGGCTGTGGAGTCGTGTAAAAAAAGACGACTCCGACTCCGAGGAGATTTTTCAATAATTTCATTTTAACTTATATATATATATTCCATCAGATCATCTTTAGTCAGCCAAGCGTGAAATGTAAACACTTTGACTTATTTTGTTTGAATACACATCATTAAATATATTTTTCAAAAAAATCGAGCCGTTTATTTTTCACGACTCCGACTCCGGTCAAAATACCGCGACTCCGTGACTCCGACTCCGACTCCGACTCCACAGCCCTGAAATCAACAATAAATAATGCCAATACTGAAATTATTTGGTAAAAAACAGTAGTGAAATATATCAGATTAGAATAAATTATTATACTATTGTCATTTTATCACTTTGGCACACCTAAAAATTCTACACTTCGTCTTATTTTTAATGCCCTTACTCCTTGTGAACAAAAATCACTCAACCCTGAAGCCGCTCTAGAGTATGTGGTCAGTAAAAAGCTTTTTTATTTTCAGACGCTTCGCTGATAAAGCTTTTCAGCCAAATTTTATAAACGAAATCTCACGTTAAATAAAATTCAATTACACGCCCAACTAAAAACGCCTTAAATTTCCACGGTCAATTAACTGACGCATAATGCATTTGAAAACGACAAAAAATAATGCTTAACACCTGACAACCAAAACACCTTTTTTGTTTTGACAAAACAATAAAAACATCAACTTGAACTAGTGGCTATATTCATATGAGTCACTTTCTGTTTATGGATATGAAAATAAGTTCGTCAAAAAACGTTTTGAAAATATGGAACTATCTTTTAAATCTATTAGCCTTAGTGTTTTAGTGGAATGTTTTTCAATTTATATTAAAAAAATATTTGTCACCATGAACGTATAGTTAAGTTAACTAAATTATTGTAGTTAAAAAATGTTTTCATAAGCAGCGTTAGTCAACTTTTTAATAGACTTCGAAAGATAACTTTAGCGGATATTGGCTATTAAAGAAGGATTAGAAATGTAAACATACAAACCGTCGGGTTCACGGCACAGTGATCAACGTCGTTGGCTTCCATGCCGGAACTCACGAATTCGAATCCCAGTACTATCTGCAATTGATTTTTTGATATATATTCGAAGGATTTTACGCTTTTGGTTCTAGATTGTGGAGCACTTAATAAAAAAAGTTCTACAACTTGGTCATATTAAATAGTGTTGACCAGTGGTCGGCAAACTTATAAGCCAACTGAGCCAAATATCAACTATACAACGTTTAAAATTTCTTTTAAGAGCCAATTTTTTTAAAAAAAATTACATTTAGGTACATTGTTATTTAACTAAGTAAGGGTACATCTTAGCTGGTTTTTGCTTAAAAGTTTTTCTATTTGATTGAAGAACGTTCGCTGAGATCACCCCTTCCAACTCTATATATAAATACCGAAAACCGATTTCTGTTCGTGGGACACGACGTTTCAATCGCACTGCATGTAGTATTTTGTGAAAGAGCCACACTCAAGGGGCCAAAGAGCCTCGTGAAGCTCGCGAGCCGCAGTTTTCCGACCACTGGTATGGGTAAAAGAATTAAAAGTATATTAGTAAATAAAACCCTGATTTAACTTGCCTGAAATAGACATTTTATCGGTATTTGAGTTCAATTCCCATTTCATCCACAAATATCGACCGTTTAGTTTTTATTTATTGTTATTTACGTCTGAAATATTTATTGAGGTAAATATTTTACCAGCTTTGATGACGTACAAAATCAAAATTTTAAATAAATTCACTCAATAAAAATAGTTTATACATAAAAAAACTAAAATTATTTATTTACCGAAATTGCGTGGTTTTTAATTAAAAAAAATATGCTCTTAATAAACGTTTTTTAATGATTATTTTTCTTTTTAGTTTTTTCGAAAACTATTTATTGTCGAACTAAAAATCATATCGAATCAAATCTTACATTGTACACATTTTATAAAAAAAAATCTCGTTTAAAACCTATGATTGAGAGACACTATTAGTAAGAATGAAAAAAAACTATGGAAAGTAAACATTTACCAAACAAACAGCCAGGCTAGAAAAACCAGAACTTTTTTTTAATAAGAATTGTAGCCGTAATTAGTTTTTAAGCTCTTAAAAAAAATTATGGGTCACAGAGTGTATAAGAAATTTACGATATCAGTTGTTATTAAGCAGTGTTGCAAATTAAAATGAATATTATTGTTAGCGTAAATTGCTTGCTGAGGATCAATTTCACGTTTTAAATGGCAATCTAAAATGTCCTGGCGAACTTCAAAAGATACCGAAAAATGCGGTGTAAAATATCAATGCCATCAAAAATGAACATTAAAGCCTAAATGTTGTCAATAATTTTTTTTTTTCGGTAGCATAGCTCTTGTATTTATCAGTATTAAAATAAATAATATAACAAAAAATTAAACCCAAATAGTTAAAGCAAAAATAATTAGAAAGTAAATTGAGACACTTTAAACGAGTATTACTTTATTATAAAGTAAACTTACTTAGATAGTTTCATTAGGAGACCATATTATCCACATTGGGAGCAGACATGGATACAAAAAAAAATACAGTAAACCCTTTTATAGTGTTCCACCTCTAGAGAAGTTTCATATAGCGTATGCGCCAGTCCCGCGTATAGCGGTCCCTTCACTAGCGTAGTTTATTTTACAAATCGATAAATTTTCAAGGTAAAATTAGAATTTTCATATATGTGTTTATCATTAAAAGCATATATTTTATATATGTACGTGCATTGAAAAAATATTTGTCAGTAGCTGTTTGTTCTTTGACTTCACTAGACGTATTCTATGTCAGATGAAACGAAAAGTTCAACGTGACAGGAAAAATGTTTAATTTGCTGAATTCTTTCAATTCAAAAAATGCAAACAAAAGAATCTAACCTTAATTTTTTATGGGTGCCGAGTCTCTTATTACGTAGTATTTTTATAGAGTATTCCCAATTTCTACGTCATAAAAAGGTCTACTGTATTTATACTTTTAAAATCCTTTATTAATCATACTATATCACAACAGATTTTTTATTTATAATAATGATAATATTTTGCATTGCTATAAAAGAACGATTAAATAATAAAAATAATCTCTTCAAATATTAACTTTAAAAAAATGCAAAAAAAGCTATTTTGAAAATGATAAAAACAACTTAAAATATGATTTTATTATCCTTTAATTGATAATGTTATTTTATAATAGACTTTCATCACGATTTCCCATCCAATATCAGAAAACCTAATTTGCAAAAAGGTGCAATCATATATTTTTTTTTTAATATTTTTATGAAAGATTCCGTCATTGTCATTAGCTGCGGTGTGTTAGTATAGTACATGCAATAAGTCAATCATTTTGTTTGACGTGTATGAATTGGTATAAATTTAAACCGTTTACTTGATATAAAATATAATTTAGATTTGCCAACGGCGGATGTGGGTGAACTGCCAACTTCAACCAATCATAATAATCTTTGTTGTGAATATCATCACGCTTTTAGAACGTAAACGTCTTATTTTATCTTTTGATAATTTAAACGAAACTTTATTCCTTTTGGTGAAAAAATATGACTCGCTGATAAATTTAACTCTTTTTAGTAATATATATTATCTGTCAATGGTATGTAGGACTTTTAATGAATTCATATATCAAAAAAATTGCAAAAATATTTATAAATGTCTTAGCTTTTCAAGTGTAGTCGTTTTCAACTACAGGGTATTACACTAAGGTAGTCATTTTTGTAATAAAGTTAAACAATAGCACTCAATAGCTGCTATACCAATGATTTTTGCTGTCGTTAATTTTATTTGCGTATGGGAAATTGTGCGCATTGATTACACAATCGATTAGCTAACTGCTAGCCATTTCTTAACAATTTTTCTTTTTTTAATCTCTCAAAATGGTAAATAATTAATTGACTGACTAAAGACCACTTTAAATGCTAATGAAATGAATTTTTAAATACTGATATTTAAAACACAAAAAAGCCAAGACTACAATATGACTTACACAAAATATTTAGAAGTATAACGATATCAAAATACAATACCACAATAAAAGCTGGTATTTTATATAATTCACAAGTAGAAATGAGTATTTTTATATGTTTCTACGCTAAAGCTCAAAAGTTTCCACTATGCCAGTGTATCCTTGCGCGTCAAGTAGTTGATCGTAAAGTAGAAAATATACCTCCGACGTGTTTACGACGCCAAGTTGCGTACCGACGCTAATCAGCCAAAGCCTTGGGCTAACGAGATGCGGTCGTAGGTGCTATTTGCTATTTGCCATTATTCCGTTCATCGACTGGCCTAGTCAGCGAATGGGTACTATGTCAGCTGTGACAAAACATCATAGAAATTTAGTCATAGCTAACGAGATTTTCATAAGAATGATCGCAAAGCAAAAAAGAGAGAAAGCTGGGTATCAATGACTACGCGATTCTAATCAAACATGTTGATAATAACTAGAGTTAGATAATGGAAGGGAAAGATTATTATTATTCCAGTCAGTGACACTAACTTGGTTTTAAAAGGGCAACTTTTTCTACTCTAATATTTTTTTAAAGCAAAGATTAATGATTGGGTAATTGTTTCTAGTGCACTTCTATAACAGCAACACTTTGAAAATAGTTAACGGATTTCTATGACGGAATACGCCCAATTGACAAGTTTTTAATTCATAAAACATGATTTAATAACTAGATATAATCCTCAGATTCCTATCGATTGATTGAAGATTTTTTTGTAAGACGCTTAGCTTTTTAACTCCCTAGATAAAACATTCTAAAAACAAGCGTCAAAATATCTATGTTCTATAAACTTCACCTTGTCACTTTACATAAATACGTTAGTTTTTAGAAAGTTGACTTAATTAAATATAACAAAGCGTCTTTGGACAAATATTACATTTGAATTAGAAGATAATATTCATAGTGGGTATTTAATGTAGTATCGTTCTAAAAAAGGTATTATAGCGCAGTGTTTTGAAAATACTTAAATTTTACGATGTGCATTTTGGAGCGATCATTTTCGCCTTGTTATAAAGGCATTAAATTCATAAAACAATGATTTATTTCAATCTAAAGATGACATCAGGCGTAGGATGTTATTGATATAACCCCGAGCAAGTTCGCCGTATTTGTAAATAGCTTTCTGTATTCATATCATACAAATAACCATATGGTTAGACATAACGTTTATCCTGGATCATGTCTGAGGCGCGAATATAAGGCTTAATCGGATTATAAGCAGACAGGATATTCCGAAAAATCACAAATCTGATTTCAATGCATCCACATTGTATGAACATTAAAAGTTTTCATTTTTTAAATAATGTATGTAAACTTATTCCCATGAATTGTATACATGTTATTGGTTCAATTTTAGATGTAACATAAGGAACCTGTTAGCTGCTTCTGTTTTATTATATATTTTTTTAAATAAACTAGACATATTTTTTCGTAAGAAATAATGTAATAATTTTCATACTATTTTCTTAAATTTGTCATTTTTTTTAACAAAATACGATTTTTTGTTAGTCGTTTAAAAAGATAATTTTACACATATAGTAGTCAAAAGCTTTACGATGAAATTTGCATACAAACAGTGCTTAAATTATTAAAAAACATAACTATTTGTCATGATTAGCGGTAAAAAAGCGATATTTGTTTGAAAAAAAAACACGCTTGTATACTAATTCTACATTCATTCATCGGTTAAAAATGCTTGTCATGTACAAACCGGTTCTGATCATATTAAATAAACGTGGAATAAGTACAGAACAGTGTTTTTTAAATTATGCCTTTCCAGCAAGTATTGGCAACATCTTAAAACTATCAGCATTCAGTTTTAAAAGAAATTTCGATAGCTGTTGCATGAACTAAAATCGCTTATTTTTATAAACGTATAAAAAATAAACTTTATTTTTTTTACTTTACGCAAAATATAGGTTAAAAAAAGTAATCCAATAATCCAGTGCTCCATCCAGTGCTCCATCTTAATTTTAGCTTAAAAACAAACCCAAATACTTAATTACGCTTTAAATAATGTATCTAAAATGTAGTAGAGTAATCAAATTCAATAATTAAATTAAATAAAAATTGCCATTAAATTTTTGTATGTAAAATAAATCTGATCAGAATAATAGTTCAAAATAAAATACATAATATTTTAAAACTTTTTTTGATATTTTTTAATGAAAGTTTAGACAAAAATATTATGTATACATAGATGATATTTAATTTCTTATTATTACTCCCGTTCACCGTGTATTTACAATTTATCGTGAACATTATATTAGTGCAATGCTTTATATTATATAATAAATAAAATTTACGAACCTTTATTCTCATATGTCAAAAAGCTTTCAACGAAGTTTCAAAATACTTTGCCTTTTCTCATCATTTGAATAATACAACACATAAGAAACCTTTGTTTTGTTTAAAAATGATTTGATGTTTTGAAATATAACTAGACAACCACTGGCCACGTCTCAAGTTCATTCATATATGCAGTTTCTTGGCTAATTTATTGGGCTTAAATTATTTTGAATTTGTTTTGTTTTCTTACTTAAATTGAGTTTTGTTGTTTAAATAAAATTCCCAATAATACGGTTCAAATACTGGAACCATTTCATTGTAAGGCTAATTTTAAGAATGACACATATTTTGTCTTTTGTTTTGGCCTCCTAAAAGAGATGTCTCAACAGAAGTGTTTATACGAGAACTGTTTGTTACTCAGTCGCTCAACCTCTCTTTTTTTCAAAAAGAGTAGTAGGGAAAGAAGGATAAAGCTAGGACAGGACTAGTGGTTAACTTATCGCTCTAGCTACGCCAAGTTATTAAAAGATCGAAAGGGTGGGAGGGGAGGATGTTTAAGACATCACAAACACCCATTTCTTCGAACAGAAATCGATAAATTAACCGAAAAAATGCTGAATACTGGGACTCGAACCCGTGAGATCAAACACGAAAGTGAACAACGCTAACCGCTGCGCCATAGGACCCGACAGTACTAATATTTTAGTATAAGTAAGTATACAAAAATGCTTTTACAAAATATTAATTCTTTGTCTACGTAGTCAGTCTGCTTATAACAAACTGTTTCTATTTTGTATCAACAGTATTTCCAAGCTTTTTTTCAATCGAATTGCCTAAAATTTAATTTAATATTTTGTTGAAACGAAATTTTTTATTTAAATATTTATTAAAATCATTTTAAAATAAAGTAAATGCATTATTTTTGTTAGATATTTGAGACGTTTTAAATGATAACAATATTTCATACATTTTAAATGGCTGAAAATCGTATGATTAAAAAAAATGTATTTTATTGAAACAGCTTTGAAAGATTTTGGATTAAGAATTTAAAACATATTTATTTAAGAATTTATTGTGTTTGTTTATTAAATTGTAAATATTTACAATTTTCCAATATTTTTAAAACAATTAATGGCATTGGTAACATATTCTTACAACTATTTTATATGTATATAATATTTATCAACTTTATTATGTTTCAATATCACAACTAAACTTATAATGTTCGATACACTAATAAGAATTACGAGCTTTAATCGTTTGGCTGAATCAAATGTCGTATGTGACTCTTATGTACATAAATTAAGCTTCCTTTCCGGGCTGACCTACCGCAACTTTTCTCGTTGGCTTTGGATAATGACACACTTTAGGTGGCAGGAGGCTTTGCTCACATACTGCCTTCGTGTGTTGAAATATGCGTTTGTGTGAGGGGACGTGATCATTATACGACCCACGTGCGTAGAATATAAAAATCAATTATTTATTGATTTTCTTCTATGATGCATTATTATTGTGTATAAATAAGTAGGTTTTAATGGTTTTTCAACATGTATACAAATAAAATTTACTTTTTAAATGATCGATTATTCAAAGACAAACAAAAATGTGGTAAAAAATTATGCACATTTTTTTTTGCTATAAATGCGAAGATATTTAATTTAACAATACTTTTCATGTTTGAGAAAACAAAGTCTTCAGCTTGAAACAATGTATTCATAGACGAAAGATTTTATCACTGGACTATAATGATAAACTTACAATTTGCAAAAACTCACAAAGAAAGCTTACATTTGTACATTATTTATCATTAAATCAAAGTGTAATACTGATTTTTTGATAATTAACTTTACTTCAACATTAATATTTTCGGTAAATTCAGCGGTAAATATTTTGAAAGTTTATTTATGATATAAATATAATTTGATAACTTTGTTGTACTACAGTTAGTCACTGTACAATTGAAGCGCTTCTTTCAGATTATTTTCCCCCTTAACATATTATTTTGTTTTATCGTATGGGCATCGAATATTTCTCACTAAAAATATTTAACGATCGTAAAGAAAATATCATTTTAATACAGTTTGTTATTTTCGTATTATTTGTTCTGCTATAAATAAGAAAGTAATCTCATATCAATTTGAAGATTAAATCTGTGCGTAGAGGTTTATTACAAGAGTATTTTCCAGCATTATCTAAGCTTATAGTTTATAACATTTACACCAGCAGTTGTAATAATACTGACGCTATATTTTATGAATTCAATATAAAAACAGTGAACTGTAATGTTTCTGTTAACATGAAACGATTTTATTTTTGATAGCGTTAACATATCATATATTTTATCAGAAATAATACTTTTATTCCAAGAACTGCTTATTTCATCCAAATCAAATTTTACAGACGATACTAAAAACCGTTGGGCGGAAAGAAAAAAAATGGGGGACTTTTCAAACAAAAACAAAAAACTCTCTAGAATATGAGTAAGCATGTTGATACCAGATACACGTTTGAAACCCACTTAAAGTCATGAAAAATGAAGAAGTAGTTGGGTATACTTATTACCAGTTTTGTTTTTGTCTTCTGAAATGTCTTTTTTTTTAAATCTATATAAAAGTTTTTACTTTGTTAACGAGAGATATGATTAGTGATTGTATATTTAAAATATAATATATGGTTTTGTAGCTTACACAATTGACTAATAGATGAAATTCATATTTCACTTCTCAATCTGGACTGACACAGCCAGTTTTTAAAGAAAAATACTTTTTTTTATACTGATAATATGGATAAAGATACGTTTAATCATAAAACTGTCAGTTTCTTGTGCATCCTGTTATTTCACAGGCGGTATTTTTATATGAGAGTGCAATTTTTTTGTTTAAATCGGCTTTATTTTTTCTTTTCGCGAGTATGTTTATTACTTAGATAAATATATTATTTAACCGATATCTATTTGGTCAGTACTTAAATGAATTGTTCAGTCTCTAAATTAAAACTGTCATTAACGTATCAAAATTGAGCAGTTAGATATTTTTTAGGTATTTAGGAATTTATATAAGGTTAGTTTCAATCAGTCGGGACATATATGATGAACGGACAGTAAATAGTATCCATACAGTTGCCATAAATTCAAAGTGACTGTATTAATTATTGGTATGGTATTAATTGTGAATAAATTATTAGTGAAAAGACAGAATATTTGTTAAAATAACATAGTGTTTTGTACTAATTCCACAATGTTATAATATTATTAGAACAAGGTTTTATCGTAGCTATCATTTTCAACTGATGATTTATAAAATTATTTATGAATAATGGAAAGGTATACTGTCTGGTGTATAAACATGAAAAGCATTTTAATTATATATTTTGCTTACTTAAAGCTAAAATATTGTATCACCGTAAAATTAAATATTGAGAAATTTCAATTTAAAGAAGGAATTTGGCTTAGAAGAGATACACAATACATATGATGTAGTGTGTATCCATCTCTCTATAAGTTTATTCAAAATTTATTGAGCTTTGGAAATTGAAATTCTTACAAAAAATCGATAAAATACTACTAATAATATGTTTATCAATAATAACTCATGCAGGCAATTTTCCCGCTAAGGTGTGCGCGTCTGCGTCTCCCAAAATGTGCCCGCACACATTTTTCCATCCCCGCACATGTCCGCACAAAGAAATATTGTAAAAATTAGTTTGTTTCACCAATTTTTTTTATTTTGCTGAAAATTTACTACTAACAGAAGATGACGGTCTGCACACACAATAGAAAAATTAGAGGGAACGTTGCATGCAGGTCGGTTGAATACGATTTCTTTCTCATGTAAAAAGAAGGTTTGCCAACTATGGTGGCTTAGTGCACTGAGTAGCCACTGTTAACTGAAAGATATCAGGGTCGAGTCTTGTCAGAGGTCGAGTACTTCAGTGGATGGCTCCCGCGGTGGTCAACGTAAAAAATAGCCCATTCCTTCTACATATCATGTATTCCTGAGAGGTTCTTTCCTGAACCGCCTTGGGATGATATTGAAAATGCAGGTAAAGTAAACTGCAAACGCAAATTTTTTTGACACTACACACTCAGTCATCAAGAAACAAAGTTCTTACCATTTTTGTATGGCTGATTTTAAAATGGTATTGTATGTTTTGAAGCAAAGATTTTTTTTTGTTTTTACGAAATATAAAATTATCACAAATTTTAAAATGTTAACGAATCAAAATTATTTATGCTCATGTCCAACATATTGATACATGAATCTTGTAATAACAACTTAATTTTGAATTATATTGTATTGTTTTTTCACGAAATCAGTTAAACGTTTTTACGTAAACTTTGACGTAAACGTAAACTTTGTCTTGAAATAAATGAATGTGATGAAACAAGTCAATAATTTATGTATTCTAATATAAACCATTAATCTTTTAACCATTCCGTATCTTATTTAATCTTTGTACACTTCTATGAGCATTGTTATTGACGACTCAAGTTCACCTATTGCCATTTTCAAGTCCATGGACAAACAAACTATCGTTCTAAAAGGCGAAACGACAAAACTTATAGATGTGCTCAAAATTTTAGCAATACAAAATTCAAAAAAGAACATTAAATTGTAATAAAAACATTTATTATTTTTACATGCAAAAAAAATGCAGAAAGCCACTTGTCTTGTTGCATTACAATTCAAATAAATGATACATCATTATTGATTTGTATTCATGTCTAACAATTTTAAATAAATATTTTTAAATTCCTAATTATTTTATTATATTTATACGATGATGTGTTTCTACATTTTTTTAAAATTCGAAGTTTTTTAATGTCGCAAACTGTTTTTTCGAAAATATTTTTAGCGTATCTCGATATCGTATTTTATATTAAAACCGTATTCAATAGAAACACTACGATCGATAAATTGAAATGCCGGCCATGGGTTTGTGCCACCTTCGGAGCAAACCTTTTACGACTCGGGGTTAAGTTTGAACACAGCGAGCGCATATCGAGAGAATCTGTGTTCGCCGATGATATTGCATTCGAGATGTGTAGTAGCCATTCGATTGGCAAATAAATAAATTCGACAACAAACAAAGTGAGCAAAAAGTGAGCTCCCTATTGTCTCCGGCATCGAATCCCGTACCCCTGCGACCGTACAAGTTTTATCTCCCTTTGTCTTTTCTGCGTACGGGAAAAATGCGCGGAACAAGCTCAAATATTTCATCTCCAAGGGTTATTCTTGATCTAATAAATACTATGATTCAGACAAGAAAACTTTTAAGGAATTAGTATTGGTCATAAAATTATTTATTCATACATTTTTTATGTTTTTCCTTAAATGCGCTCGAAGTATGTTTTATGAAAATCTTCGAAAAGCTTGGTGTGTTTTATTACCGCACATTTTGAACGAAAATTCAAATATCACAATGACACTTCTTTTGTCTGAACATTTAAATTCAAACCATATTTCTCATACGTAAATTTATCAAACGTTCTTTCAAATACACAAAACGAACACACAAAATACAAATCTTTTAAAAGGTAGGAGTGGTAAATGGTCAGTTCTCGCCTTAATTATAGGGCTAGCTAATGAGATCTCGAGATAAAGAAGCTAGGTGTCTTGGGCACGGGGAAAAGATGAATCCCATCACTTTACAACGCAGTCATGATAGCTATTATTATAGCATGTCAGCATAATTTATACCCTGACGATATACTATTTACTATCGCGATAATTGTCAGGTATAGCTGGGTGTCAATGCTCGTCATGAAGCTTTGAAGTAATGAATAAAGGTGTTTTATAAATACGTTAGTGCTGTTCAACACTGAGATAACTATCGCCGATAGAATTGAATGGACTATTCATACAATATTCATAGTTGTAAATCAATTAGTTTATTCAGAATAATTTTATATTCAAATTTAATTTTACCCTTCATGCTATATAACATATAAGATTAAGCCTCGCTTAGCACGGTTTTATAATGAATTTAATGAAAACGTCATAAATGTTAATTTGTTTTAAACAAGTTTTAAAGATAATATGAAACTATATCGTTTTCTCCGAATAAAACTATAAAAGATAGTTTAATTGAGTAGAAAAATGCATATTTATTCATAATTATTGTATTGCTGATTTTAATTTATTCATTTTACTTTTTTACGATTAATTGAGAAATTTATTAACTATGGACTAGAACCGCTTTTGCTCACCAAAAGCATTTTAAACTGATAAAAATACTCATTAATGCAACGTTACTTATTTAAAACTATAAAGTTTTAGCAAATAGTGAAAATTTTAATATGAAAATAAATATGGACACAAAATATTAACAGTTTAATGATAAAGAGTTTTTATAATGCGATTGGAAATTAATAGCAGTTACGTGTAAGAGTTCTTAAACATTTAAACTATAGTCGGCTTATTGTTACTTTTTTGACCCAGTTCTGATCATAGTAAATACATTTGGAATAATACATACGAAAGAGTTTTTTACGTTACATTTTTAATATTTTATAGATATTTAAATATTCAGTTTAATTCCATGTGAGAGTAAGAAAGATAATCAAGCCATGCAAGAAATATCACAAGACTAATAATAAAAAAACTATTTCACTATTTATTACTCGTGCTATAGAAAAATTTAGTTGGCAAACTAATTGTTGCGTTGGCTACTTCATGTTTGATTTTTCGGGAGCTAGAGATTAAAAAAACTACATACATTCATTAATCAACGTATCGAATGGATTCAAACTCATGAACTTATCCACAAGTAGAGTGTCACTTTTAGTGCATTTCCATTTTACTACGGTAGAAAAATTATCCATTTAAATCAATTAAAGATTTAGAGGTAACTTTGTATTATTAATCAATTGATCTGTCAACCGTTATTAATTTAGGTAAACGATTTATTTATATCAAAAAGAAATATCAGAAAAGACAGTTTATTCATTAAATGTATACAAGTGCATGTCGATAAATATACTGACCAATTCTCAATAACAATTTACCTGTGATTGCTTTTCAAATATGATAAACTAGTACTATTAATACCGGTCAACTATCGACACGTATCGCGAAAGTTGTAATCCAGATAAATTAGATAAGAAATGAAGTAAAAGTGGTTAAAGATAAAAGCTGCGGGGAATAAACACTTAGTCTTGTTAGGAACAATAATTATTGTTACAGACTGTAAAGCAGGAAATAAAATATCCATCGACATTACACACTAAAATAATACTTGTAATTAATTATTCTGTGATAATAAGTAAATGTTGTGATACCAATTAGTAACATAGAACACACTTGTAACTTTAAATAGTCTAGATATCACGCTATAATATAGTTTAAAAAATGACTTATATAGTTACTCACATTTAAGATTATTGGAGATAGCAAAAAAATAATTAGAGATAAATTTGTATAAATACAAAACTAGTTCAGTAATAGTCGGGTCCGGATTTAATAGTCAATGAAAGCAATCTCGCAGATTCAAGTCACAGAACAAACAACATTTTTTCAATCAGTTTATCGATTTCTGTTCGAAGGAATTAATTTGTTTGATATTTGGAATGATGGTATAAGTTTTTCATTGTTTTTTGTACATTGCAGTTACTCTCAATTTTAAATCCATTTGTGATCAGAAGTTTAACAATAAAATGCATATTGCACGTGTTTTTTTAAAGGTAATAAATCAACAACATCATAGTAATATGACTACTTGTTAAATTTTTATTGAATTGACTATATTTCTCATAATCCAATTTAAAACGTACAGCCTAAACTTTGATTTCCAATCAATATTATGTATTTTACACTAAATAAACTATGTTTAGAACGTAGTTACTCCACAAGTTTTATTTAAACAACGATTTTACCTTTTTAGAATTCTCTCTAGCAGTGCAAATGTGAATATTTACCACGCAAATTAAAAAATAAAACTATTTTTTGTACTATTTTTAAAAAATATATTATTTAACCTTTAAACTGCCATACGCATATTAAAGCACACCATTTTCCGTGAACGGGAAGCCGACTACACAAATAATGCGTCTTTAGACGCTCCGCTATAAAAGAAATTTTACTTACCTAAATGAATTATTTTAAACATACAAATATATTGAACACACGACAACATTGGCGCACTCTTCGCTTATTCGGTAAACTTTAATACATTTTCAATATCTTTAGAAGGTTTTATTTATGCAATAAAATTTTCGGCGTGCTAGGTACTGCCATACGTACACCTAGCAGCAGTTAAAAAGTTAAGTGGTATTGATCAGCAATGAGGTAGTACAAAAAATTGTCTTCTTTTTAATATAATGCTTTTCCACTAAGTATTGACAGTGAGCACCTCAAAAGTGATACTACACATATTTTACATTACACTTTATACTTACCGTAATACAAAGGCTAGTTTGTACACAAATTATTAAGAAAAGGACGTCCCCCAGCTTAACCTTTGATAAATCCATGTCATATTTATACGAGAAAACAATAAAATCCTAAAGCTCACAGCATTATTATTATCATATTTGCAAGCGATTAGAATGTGGGATAGCGCGTCAACATAACAAAAGCGAGTAAAACTTAGACTTTCAGTTAGAAAGAAGTGAAATTCTTGTGTTTATCGCTAAGACTGCCCACATGAACAAACGTTTAGAGTACTTTGGACAGTTCTCTTGTCTTAAGGTAACGGTAATATAGGTAAGTTGCTACTTTCAACTACCAACTTGCATAACATGTCGCAAGCATAGACTGCAAAGCTCGTAACTCCTAAAATAACAATAATTTAAACTTCAATTGAAAATATATATTTTTTTACTATCCATTAAAACTAGTCAAAAAAAAAACATGTTCGCTATTGATTTTTCAACAATTATTAACACTCCAAAAGATTTTTTTTAAATATATACATATTTGATTAAACGATAATAAAGTTCTTCGTTTTATGTACAACTATAGTTCAAGTAGTTACAATATTTTCACTCTTGATTTCCAATATATAATATTACTTATTTATACTATCGAATTATGAAACCCAAAAGGTGACAAAAACTATGACCGAAAGCCCACTTTATGAATTTAAACGTGTTTATTATTATTTTTGTAATAGCTTTCATGTAAATAAAACATAGGTATTATAATATTTGTATTAGTCGTTTTATAGATAATTGCAATCCATACACTTTTTTGGGTAAGCCTATCAAGGTGTAAGATTTCAATACAGATGACATAATCACTGTTTGGAAGAAGAATACCGATGTTAAAAAATATATAAAAATCTACCAGTTATCATAAACTAATATTTTCTTTTATACATATTGGCGGATTGTATTTTTCGTCTTGAGAATTTGATTCATTTGAGAATTAAATATATCTGTATCTCGCGTATTTTAAAAAAAGCATATCATTTATTTTTTTAATGTAAAGCTTAACATCAGTGCTGGTTAAAATAGGTAGGAATTATTGTATTTTAGTCTAAATGAATTAATTTACATTGTAAAGTCTGCTGTACAATTCAAGAGATTTTTTTATCTCCCAGTTTATACATATATTTATATTATCCGTGGGTAAATGAGCCACTACTTCTTACTTTTATATTATAACTAGACATATTTCAATTAAAAACAATAAAACATATCATCAGAGTTACTTAAAGCATTCAGTGTTCATGTAAATATATCAATGTTTATATAAAAATCTTTTCGACAAAAAGTAACCAACATTATACCCATCAACATGCGCTACGACTTTACTGTCGTCTTTTAGAGTGTATACCGAAGAATAACGTGTAAGATTAACTCAAAGAGAATTTTATAAAGTCAATCGAATTGAACTCGACGAGAAAATTATCAGTACAGTAACCACCCCAAAGTTCTCAACTTCAACTGAAATAAAGTTGTATTGATTTTAAATTTGACATTACTTTATTGCAGATTGCTCAGCAAAGCTCTCATTTCTTCAATGAAAATATATATTGATACAAAATACTGACTATTCTCATAATTACACACCTCTTTGAGAACTTAAAATTATACATTTCTCTTTAATTTGGTTTCTATAAACGACTTACATAAAGTCATGTATGTATTATATAATGTTCGTCGCATATGTTTGGTGTAGTATTAATGTACAAAAAATTGTAAGGTTAAACAATAATTCGTATGTTTATGTTATTACGAGAAGTAAATTTTACATAACTTAGAATACCGAATTTCGTAAGACAATATTTACCATTATATATGTTTGATAGAACATGGCCACTACATTGCTTCTATTTTGATGAGTTTTAGATGTAGTATATGTTATGAAACACGTTATATTTCCTAACCCAACGGCGTTTGATTTTATGTATTATGTTTAAATTTAATGTAGGAAAGTGTAAGTTATACTTAGTTGAGTGAGATCGTGCCAATTGTGTAAAGGCGATCGTTTTAACTAAGTCTATACTTAAAACTGAGCCAGCTGAGGCATAATGAATGTATCGCCTATCATTTCGCACCACTGCCTTGTAATTTTATCGTGATTCGGCCGTTGAGATAAGAAAATTTATCTATTTATTTAATAATCCGTTGTATTTCATTCCGTAAATCAAGGAAAGTTGATTCGAATGAAATTGATTTCCAATGTATTTTATTGCAGACATAATTATTGTGTTCACTCGCGTGTAGATTAATTGCCTTAGCTTACTTTGCACTTCTAGTAAAAGACCTCCCCAAAAATATAAATAAGGTCTTAATGGCGTTATCAGAAACTTAAAACAGATGCAATGTTGGGTTAATTGTGATTTGAGCTTGACTTGTAATTAAAAAAAGATAAAAACACAATCACATTCATCTCAGCAGTACTTCTGAAAACTTTATTAAATTTGAATCGTTAAAATTTCAAATGTTTTGTCTCTGTTGATCTGGGTTTTGCCATTCGACGTCTTTATGTGTTAAAATGCAAGGTTGAAACTGACGCTTGGTAAATAAGTGTATCGTTTACAAATAAAAAATAATTGTATTTGTTTAAAAATTTAAAAGATATTGACAGTGATATAAATTCATTTTACTAATTGCTTAAATTTAATGTCATTCTTATAAGTTACTGCGGCTTTTAAGATTCAGCAGTGGTAAAAATGATTTTTTATGACTATTTTTAATTTGACCAATTCGTATGTGGACTATTTGGACACCTATTGTATCACCTTAATATACGTTATATAAAAAAACTGCAAGTAACACGAAGTATTCAGAGAGAATTTGAAAAAAAAATATGCTTAAAGAAAATATTTGTGATATGCTGATAATTTCGATATAATTTGAATCCTTGACCATAAAATCGAATATGATGAACGTACAAAAGAATTGACCACTCTGCTACCGGACCGACAATTCGTTACCTGTTAATTATAAAACAACAAATTGCCCAATAACCAAGTGCAAGTATGGCGTTAATTTTTCTCCTCGTTTTGCGAAAAGCACCCCGGGCTCGGCCGGTCAAAGCTCGTTGGAAATATACCGTCTCTAACAGTAGGGGCCCGTAACACATTTTTTAAACACCTCTGATTTATGTAAACACGTCTCGGTACAAGCACACAGCACTGTCCATATTTATTTCGTGAGATGGCTCACGCAGCGTGAGAGCTGTGTGAAACACGACGTTTGGCAAAATGACTTTATACCATAAACTTTTACTTAGTTATTAAAAGCTCTGTAATTGTTTCAAAGTCGTTTTCCGACACACTGCAATAGAAATTGATGACTTTCCATTGTAATACGCATTTCGTTATGAAACGTTTGTATGATTTTCTTAAATCATATTGACTCACGATATAACATATTATTATAACTTCTTTTTTTAAAAGACATTAAATATACTTTCGATGGTTTCGGCGGTAACTTTGTGGAAGTTCATTTTAATAGAAAATTTAAATTAACTTTGATTATTCCACGTATTGTGTAACTAACTGTGACACGTGTTTCGCCTCTTTCAGAGGCATCTTCAGACTTACTATCGCAAAGTTTGCTTAAGTAATGAAGCAAGATTGATTCTAACATTTTAAAATTATAAAATTACAAAATGGATTGGGTTTTTTTTTCCTTTTAAGAGGAGCAAGGAGGGGGGTGTAGAATCGAAATAAAGCAAACAGATAATGATACTAATTTTACTAATGAGTTGTAAACAATCAGAATGGGATTTTTCCTTTTTAATGGAAGCAAAGAGGGGATTATAAAATGCAAACAAATTTAATCATACTACTAATGACGTTAAACATTACAAACTATTAAAACTAATGAGCTACAATCAATCATCTAGGTTTGTGATTACTCTCTGAGTTTGCCAATCATTTAATAGAAAATAATCATAATTTTAATCAGATTTGTAATTTAGAAATACTCCACCGAGTAAATAAAAAGGGTTTAAAGATGAATAGCTTAGAATTTTTAGAAATTAATAAAACTCTTAACAAAAAAGAAATATTATTAAATAATATTCTTAATAGCACAGGCGGTTCCCCGTTACTAAAATTGTTTCCAATTAATAGAGTAATCACAAACCTAGATGATTGATTGTAGCTCATTAGTTTTAATAGTTTGTAATGTTTAACGTCATTAGTAGTATGATTAAATTTGTTTGCATTTTATAATCCCCTCTTTGCTTCCATTAAAAAGGAAAAATCCCATTCTGATTGTTTACAACTCATTAGTAAAATTAGTATCATTATCTGTTTGCTTTATTTCGATTCTACACCCCCCTCCTTGCTCCTCTTAAAAGGAAAAAAAACCCAATCCATTTTGTAATTTTATAATTTTAAAATGTTAGAATCAATCTTGCTTCATTACTTAAGCAAACTTTGCGATAGTAAGTCTGAAGATGCCTCTGAAAGAGGCGAAACACGTGTCACAGTTAGTTACACAATACGTGGAATAATCAAAGTTAATTTAAATTGACATTAAATATCTTAATATCAAATGAAAGAAAAACCAATAATCAGAATAAATCATGGTTGAAAATAAGGCATCTAATCCCCGACCGTTTTTGTAATGCCGAGATTATTCAAAATTATTTAATCCCGAGATCCGGGGAAATGTAAAACTTTTTTAACTTTATCCTTTCAAAAAGTCACGACTGCCAGTGAGTTCAACACTGTTGAGTTTTTTTTGAGCTATGTTTTGGGGTTTTTACGTGATATAGTGTATCCTGAAATTCCCGAATTACGGGATTGGAGGTCTTTTGTTGGGATTGCTTGGGACCCCGGAATAGGAGGCCTTAATTGATAATTAACAGGTTAGTGTTTTTGGAAAATAATAAAATCATTAATATTAATGAAAATAATATTTTCAAATGAAACAGGTAGCTCAGCATTGTTAAACTTTTTTTTATTGGGATTTACTGATAAGTAATTTGTAATTCGTACACGTTCTGACTAATGACGTTTCTTAAAAAAGCAAAACAGGGGTGTAATAAGGATAATCACAGTCTTCGCCTTTTTCAGATTAAAATAGCACGAATAGAAAACAAATAAACATATTACAGACCTTTGCTCAAAAAGAAATATAAATAATCTGTTCAATATTATTTTGGTAGTTAACATACATTTATGATTTTATCGGTAGTGTCATGAAAACATGCTAAACGAAGTAATATTTAATTTAATGTAGGATGTCTGTATCACGCAGATGTACATAGTTAAAATGAAATGACACTTTCGCATCGCTTGAATTATACCTGTACTTGTTTGTTATACCGAATCTTGACACAAAACAAAGATGCAGAGAAAACCGTTTGCTGAACTTTAATGACCAAATGATTGCATCAGATATTGGGAGTAAAGTGGATTGACTTCGCAGAGAGCTTGGAGGTATAGGGAACTGATTGTTTAGCGCCCTGTTTTATCGACGTTGAAAATATCTAAAAACGGTGCTGTGGAAGCCTTCAGAGAGCATCAACTTTCATTTAATCTTTTTTTTACTGGTGAGGTTCTAAAGATGCTGGCATTTCATGGAAGGAATCTAAGCGTTTGACGCGTAATGCAAATATAAACAAAGAGCAAATATGGTGAAAGATATTTCTTCCTATCCGTCTCCGCTAATCCTGAAAACATTGTCTAAAGAACGATTAGCTCACGTATACTTACTCCATTACTTATTTACTTTAAATCTTTGAAAGACAGAAGTTAAACAAATTGCAAGCCTTTTTTGTTACAAAAAAAAATGTTTAATATAATATGCTTCAAAAAAAAATTAGTACTATTGATTCCTTCAAGCCTTGGCCTTATTATACTGTGAGCCTTAAATTAAGTTATAAAAACCAACTGTCTTTGTATGTTGAAAGGTGCGTCTTACAAGTTCATTTCGTTGAACATACATTGAAATATATCAGAGTATGGGAAACTTTTGCACTGACCTCGTGGAGTACAATTCCATTTTCAGACCAAGTCTAGATACCATCTGAGAGAACGGACGCAAGAAAGCGAGGCAAAGGACAAACTTGGTACAATTTCACCTGAGTGCGACAAAGATGGGTGTATATAAGTGAAAGCTTAAAAGTTTTAATTAACGCGTCCTTTCAGCAATAGATGGCAGGAACTATTTAAAAATTACATGTCGCGTACAAGTTTTTGCTTCATGTAATATTATACAATCCATACGTAAGTTCTTTTTATCCATGTCCGCTCCCAATATGGCGTAATATTGATGGTATTTCAACATAAGTTGTTCTACGAGAACTGTTTGTAACTTAATTGATCAAATTATCTTTTTCAAAAACAGCTTGGATAGAAGAATATTGGCTGTGAAATGACTAGTAATTAAGTAATTGTTTTCGCTTCGTCTCGTTACTTCGGGATTGGAGAATAGCAGGATTTTTTATTTACATTGCAAAAAATGCTTTTTGTTCTGGGACTGGAACCTGTGATATTCGTCACAAAAGTCAAAGACGTTGAACACTGCGCCACGGACCATTTTTATGAGAACACAATGATGTGTACTTTTTTTACAATTTGATTGAATGATCAATAGTGGCTTCGCTCATCGCGAGCATAATCAACTGAAAACTTTTTTTGAAGAGAATCAATATAAACTAACCATGCCAGCAACGATGGAGCATATTATAAACTATTGTTTTTGTAATCGCTTCTATTTTGTTCTGTAGAAACAGAAAAACACAACACAAAATGATTTACAATTTACACAGATCATTAGATGTATAATATTGTATCTTTAAATACTTGTTCCATATATCGTATCGGTATTTAAAACGTATTATATGTTTGAGGAATCCAAGATACAATACGAATTGTGATGAATACGGTGCAAAAGAATAAAAAGATATCTTATGCTTTTTTTATGAATATGACTTGACAACATCAGTATTAAGTGCGAACTTAACGTTTAGTTGTATTAGGTCTAAGTTATGGAATATCCGTTCAATACCCTCGATAACATTATATGGAAAAATTAAATCGAATACAAATTATTGCTTTAAAATATATTTACATTTATAAATATTTTGAAACACGAGACAATGTTACCTTTTTTTAAATTTTAGTTGAACATCAAAAAATAAAAATTTGCAGTGGGTTTATAGAGTTTAAAATTTATACTTTCTTACGTACTTAATCTAAGCTTATCAATGGTTGGATTTAATAATAATTGCTATAGAACTTTGTTAAATAACTTTACAAAAATATTTATTCTAAGCCAAGTCACCAAAGAACACTCACGTCTTGTTAAATAAGATATGTGTGTATCTTTTTAAGTGAAACAAACATGGACGACAGCTTAAGCAATACATTTAATGTTAAGTTTTTTTATTATTATTTTAATAATAAAACTTGTAATTTATAAGCATAATAAGTATTGAATCAAGTAGCTTTTAAAGTGTACGTTGGTGTTACTCTCCCAGTAGTGAAGTTGTACCAATGAAATATTTATGAGATCGTAGAAACGGCTGCGCGCGCACGTTGGAAGCTGAAAATAACAAAGTGTCTCATGTGGGATTTACAGCAAAACGTTTTAATAGGATCTTACATACTCAACGTCTACCTTCAGTAAGCGAGAAAATGTGGTACGTCCATTTTAACCTCTTATTTTAACCTGACACGTTGCACATACACCGCGGGTTGACAAACTCAATAATAAGCAAATAACTTCAGGGTGTTTACTTTTTGAAGATATTGTATTCATCGTGCATTTTTCAATAAAATATTGTGTATATTGTAAAGAATCTGAAATTTTAAATAAAAAACTAGATTTAATAATAATGTCTCACAATCAAGAGCTTTATATATACCGAATTGATATTTCAATGCATGGTTTGGTCAACTCTTGGAGGGTCAAATGTGAATAGATTTGTGTGACATTTATTTACCATACGCATACGTCCTAAAAAGTAGTTAAAATTTGAATTATAGACGTACAATAATATTTTAATGCCATTTCGTTGTTGAGACTGTTTATTGAAACTCTTCATAATTCGGAAAGGCGCTGAAGTAACGATGTAATTGTTCTTATTTAACTACTTTGTATTTTAGCAATACTGAATATTAATATAGTAAACTTGTATTTTTTTTTAAAATTTCTATTCGCTCACCTTTGAGCCCAGTTAAAAACTGGGCAAGGAAAAATAAAACAAACATATTATCTAAAAGCAACTCCTGATTAAAATCAAACAGTTTAAAGGTTGTGAGAGAAAATACTTTAGTTTAGTTGTGTTTAGCATTTAAAGCGATTTATATTACCAGATATGTTACTTAGCGCTTTACATATTACCAAAGGCATGTGAATGGCTTATAAAAACTAATTGTCTACTCATAATAATAATTAAAATACCTCTTAAGCTGAGAGCCTGCATCGTAATTTTTACAATCTCTATTTCATGTAAGTAGTAAAAAGTATATTATTTTATAATATTGATAAGTTTTTACTGTTACTTTAAATCTCAAAGAAGTAATGACAGATAGAGTAAGAAGATTTTTTATGCAGTGCTGCAATTAGCTATCATACACAAGTCGTTACATAATTAATATAAACGATTCCCTCTAATGCTTATTGCATTATCACTCGCCTACAGGGCTTGTTTTATTTATATTTGGCTCTGAATTATTTAAATACTTGGTTAAGTTGAGGATAAAAATATGCACATTTATAGTTTTGTTTTGCTCAATATACCAGAATACAATACGCTTGGTATTTATTCATTTGTACAAAGATATTTATGGGGTATTTTCACTTTGAATGAAGTCGTTCAATCTGCACATTTTTTCAAAAATAATTAACTTCATTGTGGTCCCGTGCAAACTGTCACAGCGGCCACCTGGCAATCCCACCATACATTAAGAGGATCGTGAAGAGATAACCAAAAGCGCGAAGTGAAGCCTAATCAGGGGTAGATAAATAAAACTGGACGCAAAACCACAACTGAAATAATTAACTTATAGCTGTTTAGTAATATTTTACTTTGAATGGTTAATTAAACCAAAATGACAATTCACATTTAAAGCATCTGAGTTTTTTCATTTTACCAATTGAAAAATCAACCAATTTTACTTATTTACAGTAATAATGAATAAAACAGCATTTTTTTGATCAATTTATCGATTTCTGTTGGAAGGCATGAGTGTTTGTGATGTCCCTCTCACCGTTTCCGATCCTTAAACAACTGGGCGTAGCGAGAACGATTCGTTTACCAATAGTCCTGTCCTAGCCTTATCCTTCTATCCCTATTACTATCTTTAAAAATAAGAGAAGTTGAGCGACTAAGTGACTAAGATTTCATAGAAAAAACTTCTGTTGAGATACCTTCATTTGGAGGCCATATGAATTGGGAGCGGATAAAAAAAATGTTTTTTTTTTACTTGCATGTTGATTTCACTACTGTTCGATTCAGTATTTTGTACAAAATAACGACGATCTTTTACAAAACCAATTTAAATAAAAATCGAGCAATTAATTTCTCAATTATCCGGAAAAAGACGATTCGTCACCGACTTATAATATGTCGATAGTTTTGAATTAATTAAATCACAATTTTAATTAAAGTAGAAGGTGGTCATACCATAACTGATAACCATTGTAAAGGGGACCAAAAAACTTCTGCCATACCCCATTATTATAACACACTACCTATTTTTTGAATTCTCAGTAGCTCGATTAAAAATATATTACCGATAAAACATAAGAATAGCTAGAGACATAATAATCATAAACTTATTACCATCTGTCGTAGTGACATTAAGACACTAATCCCTCCCTTACACCTTGTGCTATAACAAAATACATGTTTTTAGACCACAAAATTACTGAGAAGTTATTAAAAATAAAAAAAAGTGATATTCATATTACGGTATATTTTTTAAAATATGAATTAATAAATGTTTGTTTCCTGCTTATTATCACACAATTTTCTCGGCTGTTATAATTTTGGCCTAATTAAAAGAAATATCTTATTCTTCATTCAATATTAACAGATAGATATTTTTCAAAAAAAAATATGTTTGATTTAGTCTAGCGTTGTGGAAGGCGTCCATCAAACGTTGGCTGCGTTTACACAACGGTTGGTGGTGGGAAACCAATTTGCCTTAGTCAGTTTACTGTTGTCAATCTTCATATTTTTGAAAACTATACACAAAACAAGTAAGTGACATATACAACTAGCGACCAAATTTATTTCCGTTCGTTGATAAGATATCGTCCAAAGGCATGAGTGTATGTTATGTTTTAAATTGACTGTTGCCTTATTCTTAAAAACGGGCGTAACGAGAGTGATTAGCCAACCACTAGTTCTGTATTAGTTCTATCCTTTTTTCACTACTCTCTTTGAAAAAAAGACTGGTTGAGCAACTGAGTAACAAGCAGTCATCATAAAAACACTTGAAATACCTCAATTAGGATTCCTTATACTCCACATTAGGATCAGACATGGTAAAAAAAAATTCACGATTTTTTTATGAAATGAAAACCAATATTTTTTATTTTATTAAAGTAAACTAGAAATAGATAAAAATGAATTTGAAATTCGATGTATAAAAATAATACTCTTCGTCAAAAAAATAATGCAATATCTGGTAAAACAATTTTGTTACTAAAACGATTGTGTTTAGATGAAGCTCAGTATCAATAAAATTTGTTATTAAATTTAATTTGCTATGGTTTTCAATCTCTTTCCTAGTGGGAGGGTCTTTATTGCACTGGCAATATATTTCAAAGCATTAAGCGAAACCCGCATTGAAACCGGCGGCGAGAATTGATTTACATAAATATTGAATTTATTTATTTATTTCGCGTTACGTCCGTGATATAGTCACTTATCCCGCAACTTTGCAAATGAATGGCGGTAATAAACATAATTTATCCCTTGTATCAAATCTGAAATGTTTCCACAGAGACACACTTACCGAGATTTATGCGTTTAATCTTTAAATGTATCAAAAATCGCTTTCAATTTGCCCGTTTTCAAGAACAAAACGACAATGTCGCCAATTGTTAGTCTTAAAATGTTATTTTATAAAGACTTAAGAAATCAGCAGTTAAAATATTATAAACTAATTAGTTAAGAGTTGTTTATATCAATTATAAATATTGCGTGAATGACTTATTAATAATCATGTAAATAATAACCACTTTGATGGGATTTGCAGTATCAGGTATATTTATGGATTCGAGTCTTTTAAGCGTGTAATTGAAAAAATAAAATGTTTCAAAGAGCTACCAATCGGTGATGAGGTATAATATTTTATTAAGATACTTTTGATAAACTACAAAGCAATCTATAAGAAAAAAATGGTTTATATCAAATAAATAAATTCCGAATACTTTTTAATTTTTTCTACATTTTATTTTATACATATATTAAATCTTAAACTATGGCTGAGTTTTTTGTGATTGACTTAGACTTTATACTATATTTATTTACAGTTACATAAAATGTTTTTTGATAAATAAATGCACTTAAACTTAAAACCTTATGATTCTAAATTGAACAGGCATTTTAAAACTTATTTTTGAAATGCGATAGTCGACGTATTTGAATAAAAGCATTTAATGATAATTGGAAAAATAAAAAAAATGTTGTTTCGGAATATGATAAATTTATTTTAATTAAAACTGAAATTAAAATAATCTTTGAATCAATTGAAATATTTTGATGGATAATACAACAAATTAATTAATTTTTAAGCGAAAATATGTTGGAATTAGATTAACTGTAATTTGCTAATATTATATAAAAGCTAGAAAACTTTTAGAAGATCAATAAAACGCTATAAAAATAACTGAAGATTGTATGTATAAGTCTACTAGAATACTAAATACACTAACAATAAAATTAAATGCAATAAGAGAAATTGTGTTTTTGCAAGGTAAATGATCGAGTCCCTTGAACGAAAAGCATATTTCTCAGTCATTATTATCAGAACAAGGTATCTCTACAGGCATCGCGTGATAATCTCAATTATGTAAGATTATTTCGCAACTTAAATTCAACTAAGATAATGCATTTATCAGATGAAGAGAAAATTACAACAAGCTGTTTTCATATTTCATACTTATAAGCAGTGTGTGCCTGTTGATTTTGTTTAGACAACGCACTGAAAACAAAGGTGTGAAATTAAAAACATATTTTATTTATTTTACCTGTATTATTATTATATTAAATAAATAATCATGATAAAAATTAAAACAAAGAGGACATTTTCATTTTTTATATTTAATATTTTTAATGTACATATTTAAAAAAAGTTATCAGTTTTGTGTCTTATCTAAAATAGAAAAAAAAAATGACACTCGTATAATTAATATAGAATATTAAATGGTCGGGTAGCCCAGTGTTCAACGTCGTTGGCTTCCGTGACGTATCTCATGGGCTTAAGTTCTACCTCGAAGAACATTTTTTCAGTCGATTTTTGTTCAAAGCCATGGGATGGGTATTTGTGATGTTTAAAAATTCCCTCTTACCTTTTCAGTCCCAGAATAACGGGGCCTCAAGAGAAATCAGTTAATCACTAGTTCAGGACTAGACCTTCTCTCTTTATACATATTCTCTTTTTTTTTTTTAATTCCCTAGGGTACTCAACGTTGTACCCACCACCACCCGCTACGGCTTCACACTCTTTTTATAGGGTGTATTCCGTAGCGTAACAACGTTAGTCGTGTTCAAAATTTTGCCAGAAATGTCCCGAGAAGAAATTCTTCAAGACTTGGTTGCATGCACTACAGTGTGCAGAAATTAAAAGTTAATTAATAATTAAGTACATATTCTCTTCGAAAAAGAGAAGTTGATTTACTGAGTAACAGTAATGGAGTATTTGGCCTCAATTTGGAAGTCTAACACTCCACATTAAGAGTGGCCATAGATTCAAAAAAATACAATTAAAAGTTTAGATTTAGTGATTGCCATGGTAAAATGATAAAGTTCATGGATTTGCACCATATTCAGTTGTGAAGCTAAGGCCAGCTTTGAACCGAAGCTTTCAAACGAATACTTTCCTAAATTAATGTTTCAATGGGTATTTTTGTGGTGTTTTCATATTTTTTTCAGCTTGAAACTTTTGCTTTCCTCAGCACATCCTTACAATGTTTTGTACTTCACTCTCTGAAACTATAAATTTAGAATAAAAAGATAGCATATTCTTTAAGTACCTGAGATACAATCATTTCACATAAAAGATGTCGAAAATTTCTAATAAGTATAAATTATTTATAACTTACATATCGACTGTGGAAAAGAAAAAGGACGTAACCCACACATATCAAATTGTTCAGGAGGCGCAAAAAACGTGTTTTAATGATTTTGGGACATATGCAAATAATGAATTATACACATCCTTGAAGTGCACGGAGACTTCTAAACTGGTGTTTAATTGACATAATCTAATATTAATTAAAGAAAATTGTACAGGAAAAACTTTTATTTCAGTATTTTTTCTTGGTTTTAATTTTTTACAAGGTCATCTTTTTCAAACTTAAAAGCTAAATTAAGATACTAATTCGGCATTCGCAGATTGCATCCTTTTAATAGAACGTGTATCAAGTTTGATATATTGTGATTATCGAAAAAAAGCTGTTTTGAAAAAACTGTGGGTAACGTCCTTTTTACTTTCCACAGTCGATATAGTGATTGAATTTTTTCTTTAAAAACAAGTAAATGCTTGTGGTTTACTACTCTTTGTTTTAAGATAGATTTATAATTTTATAAACGATACAATGCTTTTTAAGTGTGGTGGATATTATTTTATTTTAATAGATAATTAAATTAATTGGAAAAGCATGCAGTTCAATTTTCATAAAAGTTTTACGGGTCGGCCACTAGATGTCTTGGCATTGCTTTCGCTGCCTGATTTCCGTGCCATATGTTTCACACCTTAATCATGTAGCGATATAATTGCTGATTTATCAGAGATATGCTTTATGATCTGGTTTTTGCCACGCACTCGCATGCGCAAACTGCGGGACATTATCTACTAAAATGCACGCAATGGGTAATACTTAAATAAATAATCGCTCGATCATAAATTATCTAGTTTTCAATATCATATAAAAATCGGCAATTCAATAAATACCGCTTGTTATATAAAATGAACACGTGTTTTACATATTTAAAAAGCTTTGACGTTGAGGTTTAATTACTTTAACGTTATCGGTTAATTTAAAGAAAATATCATTAACTGTAATGAAGCTGCTTAGAATATTATGTCATAGATTGAATAATGGAAAGCAAAAAAGTGTTTTAGTTTAAAACATAATATTTTGATGTTTAGATATGACTTTTAACAGAAGTCTTGAACTATAGTTTTGAGGTTATCGCATTTTAATAAATATCACTAGATATACTACAATTTTACTATATGTATATTTACTTTTTACTACTGATTGCCTACCGCATTTTTTTCTTTTAGTATTTGCAAAGTAGTTTAAGTTCTTTGTTTTCAGATAAATAATTGCCAATGTGGATACAGAATTTATATCCTTTACTAGATTATTGAAAAGAATTAATAAAATATTTAGTTAGAATACAGATTAAAAATAGTACACTATTGTGTACTAATTCTAGATTCATTTATTAATAAATTCTCGTGATGAGCAAAAGCAGTCTAGATCATAATGAATATATAAAATTAAAACTAGTCAAAAATTCTATATTATATATTAATTATCTCGATACATGCACTATGCAGCATTCATGGGTGAGGAAAACTATGATAACAGTGATACTTAAATTTATTATTATACAATATAATACTTTGTAACTGTATTAGACGTAATCATCGCTCTACTTCAATGATTGATTTAATGCTATTGAATTTTATCCGTAGGTTAATTTGATCCGCATGTGATCAATGAGAAATCGGGTTTTCGATCAATCCCCAATCGAGCTCCTTTGAAGTTGCGAAATACTACTGCAGAAATGAGTACGCAATAAAGCGACACGTACAGTTTGATAACACCTCAGTATCATAACTATACCTCTGCGAGAACAATTGCCGATTTATACTTACTAAGTGCATAAGGAAAATCAGATCAGAAGCAAATGGACCATCACTATGATCAAGTGTAGTTCAAGATAAAACTTTTAAATTACAAAATAATTTTGACCTCTCTCTTTTGCTCTCTAGACCCAATGTAGAGAAAATTAACTTCTTATAAATGTTATCCATAAAATTAGTTTTCAAAAGAAATGGATAATTTGTAAAGATGTTTTTATTTTACACACGATAAAGAAAAAGAGTTTGAAAATGACTGGTTGTTAGGTTTTAACTCCTGATGCCCTTTCCTCCTTTTTAGTCATCACAAACAGTTCATGTCGTTATGCATAATAAATCAATTTTAAGAATTAATCCAGCAAATCTAATTTTATTAATCAAAAAAGCTCATTTTTTTAGTATGCATTACCTAACGAATTTTATCAACACTTGTTTATCTTGGCGTGTGATAATTTTTATATAAGTAACAATTTTCTCTCAATGGCTGAAACATACCAAATTTAGCAAATTCATCCAATTTTATAAATTTAACGTGAGAAAGTTTCTCCAAGAGTTCATTTATTATATAATTGTGTATAAATAATTTTAGATTAATGTGTGATTCAAATCAATGGTGCTTATTTACACAAAAAAATATGATTACAATTTAAACCAGCCAAGCAACGCATAAAAAAGATACAGTAAACGAATTAAAAATAAATTAATAATTATGTGTGATACTATTTTGTTATATTGGAGTATGCTACTTCTAGTATTAAAGTCACTGAAAATAAAAAATTGTGGTGTTTATTTATAAGAAGCTATTTATCGCAATAATGTTTCAATTTTAAATACATTTTTTATATAATTTTAATCTTAAATTTAAAACACAAGAGAAAATCGCTGTCATTGAATAAATAATAAAACACTTATGTTGCATATCACCCTTCAGATTGAGCAGTAGCTATCAGGATCCAATAACTGTTGAAAAGAGATTCAAATAAAGTAGCTGGCGTATAGTGCAGCGCGATAATTTAAAATTGGACGTAAATGCGTCGGCATTTCAGTGGCATAGAGACCCCAAAAACTCTCTCAATATTGGCTCCATTTGAATAAAAAAAATAGCTACCGATAAAAAAGTATTAATTTTACAATAACTATGCAATACGCCATCATAATATTGTTACTTTAACTATATATAATTACTTTAATTTGTTACATTGCACGCTTAATAACATACGGCCGTATATATATTTTTACAGTTTTTACTATAGCAGTTTTACTAAGATACCAACATTGTTGAAAATAATTGTTAAATTTCTGCATATTTTTACTTTATTTTCAACAATCCTTGTGGAGAAAGATAAACATTTCAATAAAACTGAAATATCTCGTAACTGCAATAGTTTAGAATTGTCCATATGTTATTCAGCATCTAATATATTTTTAAAATTTCTTCTGTAAACACATTCCTCAAATAATTAATCCTGTATTTTTGAGTTAATAGAAATTTTGTTACATCTGTAAAAAGGTACATTTATATAACTTTGTTAAACAGTTCTGATGATGCCGTCAAAGCTATCAATTGTACATTATTTGAAAAAAATATTTTGATATTGTTTATCTTATTACATAAGAATTCTTTCAAGGAAATGATAATTAAATTGATAAATCGTTGCACCCTTTATATTGATTATTCAATACGTGATTCATTTTGATTATTTTTTAACTGATTTTAGATTTATAAAAATGGATAACTTTTTCATATAATTGTTTTTGAAATACATACATATTGCGAATTAACCCAAAATATCGAAACAGCTCTAATATAGTTATTTGGATAGCGTTTTAACTTCACTTATTAAATAAGTCAATTTTAAGGCATTCACTGTCAATTCTTAGTGTAAAGGAACTAGAATAAAAAGAAAAAACCTCTTTTGTAGAAATTACACATTTATTCATTAAGATCAGTACCAATTTCACTCATAAAAAAATGAAGAATTATTTGAAGGCGAGTACAAGATATCTGTTGAAACTAAATACAGGATCAAAAATACGATAAACATTGACATAATTGATTTGACGACTGTGTCATATATTTTTTTATTTATTGATTATCTGCCAAACAAATTTTTAGAACAACCCAATTCAATAAAATGTGGATAATTGTGTTTTGTATTTTGATAACTTTTTTAGTTTATCCCAATTTAATTTCTCAGAGAACACCCCTAAAAACGCTACTGTTTTAGTTGTAGGTCATTTTGTATGTGATTCAATTACTAATGGAGCTCGGATAACAAAAGAGATATGAACTTTATCTCGTTCTCATTTTAAGATCATTTCAACATTTCAAATTGAAAGAATTATTGCCGATTTGATATTATAATGCTTATGATCTACCGATATAGATCAATAATTGATAAAAACAAAAGCTCTCCAAAAGATATCTGATGCAACATCTAAAGATCTTATCTATACTCATCGATCAGCCAGCTCAATTTATGATAATCGCTTGCCAAAGTATAGCTGCTACTAAAAATTAATATTTTTTAAAGAATTGGGTACTATCGTTGTAAAAATACATGTAAGGATAACGTATATTGTACAGGGATTCACAGCCCGTGGTCAGTTTTTCATTTATTGGTTGCCCTCGAAGCTTTTTTCTTAGAAATAAATTATGCATGCTTGATTTAACACGAGATGTAAAGGCATTATATTAAAAAAAAATACTCATTTGTACTGATCTATTTAAAATGGTCCGGGCCGGTTTCGTTCTCGACAAGCATTATCAGATGACTGAAACCGGTCTCGATCATATTAAAACAAGAAATAATTACAAATAAGCATTTAGCTTTTTGAACATAAAAAACAATATACTTCAGGAAAACACATCCAAGAATTTAGTTTTTACGTTGAAGGTGTTCACTGTCAATTAGAGTATCCCATACCGAACCCTTTTTGTGATCCCGGGATTTCAAGATTAACAAATCTTCAATTCCGGGATTGAATATTCAACAAGACATCGTGTATAAATAACAAAACCCCAAAAAATTGCGGATTTACCCAAATGAACATCACGAAACCTTTTTTTAGCTCTTCTACTACTAATTATAATAATTATAAATCATGAAAAAGGCGGGGCTTATCTTTTTCAACTAAACGCAGAAAGAGGGTAAGATACAAACTTTGATAGTATTAATTAATTATCTTATTTAATTATGGCTCCTTTCTATTAATGACTTTGTTAATTTACAAAAACTCCAAGCTATTACTAGTACTATTAAATTGAATTTTATATCAAAAATGAACTTCTACAAAGTTACCGCCGAATCTATCGAAGATAACATGTGTTTTTTAATTGATATTTGAGATCCCTACCCAGAATTTGTCTAATCGACGGAATTGACAAACAAAGATATTTATGATAAATTTATAATTGTATGCGTAGTACAGATAATTTGTGTATTACATAATACAGTAGATTTAAATTAACAAAGACTGCAAAATTAGTTACAAAAATATTTCGCAACACATTTTACATTTTTTTTTTACAAAGATTGTTGTTTCGTAAACACTGTATACAATAAGATAATGAAAAAAGTATTAAAAGAATTGAATTTATTTGACGTAAAAAAAATCTATACTGTTTATATGAAACAATTACTCCAGCGTAAAGTTAATCTGTTAAATTTACTGTTTTATAATTACAATGAACATTTATTACATAAAACACTACATTTACACTGTTATAAAATCTCCATTGCTTCGTTTCATTGTTTTAAAGTTTTCGTAACGCATTTCTAAAACTATTTTCGTAAATTAAAATAGTTCTCAAAATCGTTACTAAGCTGGAATGCTTCATCATTTCAAATGACTAAGAAAATTCTATTTATTTTTTGAAAAAATGCAGATATAATACGTCGTGTAATTTCAATATTTTATTTTTTGACATACAGCATGAAGAATTTTAATCGTTTCATTTCGCAATCAATACATTTGTATTGATTTATAAAAGGCTTGAAGATATGTTAACAAATGATATGTCATCTGACACTTGAAAAAAAGAATAGTTTTTCTCGCATTCCTTCACAATCTTTTTCGACGATGGTTCTTAAACTTTATATTTTATTTCATCGTAATTTTTTTTCATAAATATAAAAGAAATATACATAGTATCTTCATTTAAACCTGGTCCGTAGCGCTGTGGTCAATGTTGTTAGCTTCAAGGAATAGCATTTTTTCAATTGGATTTATCGATTGAAAGACATTTTCTCTCACCTTTTAATCCTTGAAATAACGGGGTGTAGTAAAAACGATTAGTTAACCATTTGTCCAGCCGTAACCACATCCTTACCTTTCTATCCCTACTATATTTTAAAAAAAGAGAAATTGAGCAACTAAGTAAGAAACAGCACTCGTTTGTTGATATACCTCTCTCGATAGGTCAAATGCTCTTAATTAGAAACGGAAATGGATTAAATAAAAGTTAAAGTTACGAATTTTTTTTTGGATCAATAGTACATTTGGTTAAACTCATCAATAAAAAAATCTTGCGCATACTCGGAAAACAAAATTTCATTCACATGATTCAAAATATGGAATGCTTATGAGCGGACCAAGGTGTACGGATGTACTCTATTATCTTCAGGAATAATGTGGATTAAGGATTTGACTGATGAAAAAAGGAAAGATTCATTTCTTTCCACTCCGGCCCCATTTTGACAATGCTTTTTCTTAATTCAGATACAAATTTTATTGAAAATTGTAAAAAAAATCAGCACAGACTTGCAGTCTAATGGCCCACGTTTTAAACGTCGATTTTAATGATCACAAGTTCGAATGTACTGATATATGATATATTTTAATTCCCATTCAAAATTTATACTATAACTAAAATTAATGTTTTATTAAGTAAATAAATAATGGATTTTTTTTGTTTTGATTTAATCATATATCATAGATCTCTGGAATGTTTGATTTGAGAGCTCATATTAATTTATATGTTTTTTTACAATTGCTTTACCGGCGTAAATAGCATGACTGGCTTCTAAAAGAATCATAGCATAAATTAAAATATCTTTAACATAAAATTCAAAATCAAATTTTGGGAAGCGATGGACTGTGTGAGTGTTTCTCTATTTGTAGTTGCTTCCTATCTATCAGCCGGTGTATAAAATCACTTTGTTTGGCTACATGTTTTTTCTTTGCCGCGTCTTCGCATCTCACTGGATACCATTGGGAAACAGTGTAATTGAATCAGATTGCATTTGATACGGTGTCCAAAACAAAAACTTTAATCATTACATCTCAAAATTACTTCAACATCAAAAAATTACGTTCTTTTGACCATTTAAGAAAACGATTGAAAAAACATACATATTTGTATAAAATATATTCCAATATATATTTATTCCAATTTTGTATTTTTAAAAAACATATTTTTTGGCAGGAAGCTGATAATCTAACTTTTGAATTCATATAAAAAATAGTAATGAAACTATACAAGTCAAAGTGACATCTTTAATCTTAAAAACCAAATAACAAAAAAATCCTCTTAATAATTAAACACAAATGTTTACAACATTAAGAATCAGTATTCGTTAAGGATTATTAGTGTTTTTCACCGTTCTCCCCATTAAAAACCTTTCACTGACTTGAGTATCTAGTGAAACAGTACTTAACTTAAATAATTTAGGTAAATTTAGATGTATACATGTTCCCAAATTAAAATTAAAAGGCAGAATCTCGTTTAATAGTCTTCGTTTACCTAATTTTAGTGGGAAGAGGAAAGAATTATGATGAAATAAATTTCGTATATATAATACATATAAATAATTGTATGGTTTGCTAAAAAGTCTAAAAGTTTCTTCAATCATACCATATAAACATTATTTATTAAGATATAGGCTGGATTAAAGTTTCACTTAACATTTTTAATGTGTAAGCTCTTCCAAAACAATTGTAGATTAAGCTGCTAGTGAAACCATCTTATTCTTTGTTTTCTACTCAGTTTATGTTTAAAATATTACATTTTTTAAGAAAAGCAATGCAAAAAAGAATTTCAAAATTGAAAAATATTTATTACATTTAGTAAGTCAGGAACCATAATTTTACCTACATATATCTTAAATAACTATCTATAAAATTTATCGATATGTAAAAAGACTGTAAGAAATATCTGTCTATGAGAAGAAGTAATATTTTTTGACATTAGAGACAACAAAAAACTAGGTTTCATACCAAAAAAATGTGCTTTGGATTATCCGTTAAAATGAAAAATATGCCTTTAAACTTATATTAATATTTGAAGATTATAAATTCATTGAAATTTAAATAAAACCATGTTTTGTTAAATAATACAAAAGTCAAATTCAAGTTTGAAAATTGTCTGTCAAATATCATCAGTATTAATAAAAACACAATAATCCTTTGTACTTCATTCCACTTTATTTAATATGTCAGGACCGGTTTCGCTCATTGCGAGCATTGTCTACTGATAAGAAATATAATTTAACAATGCTATTTATACAAAATTAAAAAGTTATACACAACAATTGGCATTGAAAAGAAATTGCCAATTACATTAAAGTGATTCTAAAATAACACAAAATTAAAATGTTCAACACATCTAACATATAATTAAAAAGTCATCCCAGATTAATAAATTCCGAATGGCGATTGAAAGTAATTACAAACATAATTAAAATTTGGGAAATTTTTGACAAAGTGATAAAATGCTACATTAATAAAGTGAATATGCCAAGTATTGACAGTGAACACCCTAAAAGTGATCTTCAGTATTGTCTAATGCTGTAAAAAATAAATTACGATTTCCAATTGAAAACATACATATTCGGAATTGTGAAAATGATATCTTTATCGTTAAGTTATACACCACAAAATATAAGAGTTGTTCTTTAATGAAATAGAAGAGTGTAAAATTTATATATCAATATGTCAGAAATTAAACTCTTTAAAATGACATAATCATCAATCTTTATTGTTGTGTTCTATCACTTTCAAATTATTGAAGATATTATCATGTGCTTTACTCTCAGTTAAGAAATTGAATACATATATTAAAACTAATCTGTTTCACTATACCTGTAAAAAAGTGTTACATGACGTATTTCATGTTTGTTATTTTTCTATTTCTTATCCAGCAGTAAACTAGAACACTTCAACGAATACGATATTTTGGGCGACAGTTGAATAAGACTGTTTCACTAAAAAAATGCTTTGTCGGCTTGTGTCACACTTTTGATGACGGAAAATTTCATGCCTCGAGAAAATTTCTACCGATAGTAATTGAATAAAGTATCAATTTATTAAATTAGTTTAAATGTATTAAAAAAAGTAATAATTATTTATATATATTAGTGATGGTTTTCAGTAGCATGCATATTTTAAATTATTTAATAAAAGTAATAATCAATACTGCTTAAGCATTCAACTAACACATTCTTGTGAGTTGAATCCTGACCATAATTATCAACAAGAATAATAAGCTTATGTTTAATACTGGATTTTGGTCTAAATTTAAATAAAACTCGCCAACTCAAACGGTTTTAATATCAAGATGAGAATTTTTTCGTGTTCAATAAACAGACGCAGTAAACTTTCCATGCTTAAATTATTCAAAATGATCTCATAAGATGTGACATATGAACGGAGTGTTAAGTCCATCACGAGCTGAGGTTGCCTGAAAGCGATAAAAATTGTACCTGACCAATAATGCGAGGGCTTGCAACATATTGTGCGATTTTTACTGTCGTAGTACATCAGTATTTTGGGAATTAAATGAATTGACATCACAGCGTTTTCACAGTAAATTAAATTCAATTATATACATTAATGTATAAAGTTTTTAATATACGGAAAATATTGTTACACAACGTAAATTGTGATATCTTTCACATTATATAAACATCAGGTAAAAATACGTTGGAATTTGTAACAATTCATTAAACACTAGTTTTCCAAAATAATAATAATTGCTTGTAGTATGTATGGAGTATGCTTCAACTCATTTTTTTAAATTAAAACTAGAAAAATGTGTAAATACGGTCATAAAAATTACTTTTGAAATACTAGAGATTATAATAATCAGTCAAAATTACATTTTGTGACACTAGAATTGACGTGGAAAATTTCAATTTGATAATATGTTATATCGTATACATTGTATACGTTTAAAAGGATGATAATTATTAAAACTAATAAACCTCAATTTTCTGTTAGAAATGTAAAAAATATACGCATCCAAATTAATGACATATCGAAGCTTAACTTAAGTTCAGCAACGACTGAATAGTCATTTATAATATGTTTTAATAATCATTTTCAATTTTGTTTTTCTTTACTTAAAAAACGCTCATCAACTGAACGAAATCGGCTCGGATCATTTCAGTATTAAAAAAGAGTAAACAAGTATGCCTAATTCATTTACAAACGTTTCTGCCGTTATGTTTAAACAAGTAACTTGCAGTTACGATTTGCTGTCGTGAAATTGATATGTATGTACATATTATTTTACTATGTCCGCTCCTAATGTGTTTGTTTCTACAAGAAATGGTTGTCACTCAGTTGCTCAACTTCTTTTTTTTCAATGAACGTAAGGATATAAGTATAGAGCTAACACAGGACTAGTGGTAAGCTAATCGCTCTCGATACACAACGTTTTAAGGATAGAATGGATGGGTGGGAGAAATTCATGATATCACTCACACCATATCTTCGACTCAAATTGCATGCCAATGAAATTGATCACTCGACCACGCATTCGTCGTGTACATACACAAAATGTTTATTTTGTTTAATTTTCAGGTCGTATGTATTATTAATTTATATTTGCACTATACAGAGCAATTATAAATTTTGTTTTCACGCAAACATTTTTAATAACCGGCAGCCCTGTTTTGAATGTTTTCTCTTGGATCGTTTAGCGCCCGGCTCACTCTATAAATATTTAAATTATACAAAAAAGCCATTATAAAAGTGCGAGAGTTGACGCGGAGGGTTACAGCGAGGGGTCATAATGCCAATCATGAATCCGAAGCCACTTACCGTCATGTCTGTTGAACACTTTTCCCAGAGGTGACTGAAAAACTTATTTGAGATGAACTTAATCTAAAAAATCACTTCAGTGTAAATAAAAATCTCACACATTTTCTCTTTGTGTGCATGTATTGACCTATTTCTAATATATTTGCTCTCGGAATCTTAGGAACTGAATAAGTTCTATTCCATATCAGTGTATATACATACTGACATACTCATCAACAACACGATCCTTTATATTATGTAATAGACGACAACGTACAATATTAATTAATATTATCTGACTATTTAATCATAGGCTTAACAAAAATATGGTCAGGTATATATTATATTACATATATTGACTAGATTTATGTTTGCAGTGGTTGCACAGTCATAATAATGTACATCTAATAAAGCATTTAGAAGAAAAAGTAGTTATTTAGGATTTCGACTGAAGATACTTGGCTTTGACTGAAGTTCATTCGTGCACACGTTTAATTCCGAGAAGTAAGTGACAGGGCGTATGGAAATGTACAAAATTTAGTTTTGACTATACAATTATTTTTTAACGCATGGCCACGCAGGACCAACGTTGGACTTTTCCGCAGCAATTGAGTTGTGAGTGGGTGAGACAATATTCTTGGTGGAATTCTACAAGCTTGAACTTAATTTAAAAATAAACAAATACTTTGTCTGAATCCATGCCTATTTATATTCTAAAATATTTTGAGTGAATATTTTTCACGGAGTTTATAATACTCAAACAAAATGTTTTGTCTTGATTTAAAAACAACCTCTATCCCACGCACTCTTTTTATTTGGTCTAAAATCTTAAAAGGTATACTGTTACCATTGTGAACAGAGCGGCAGTCAATATATTTTAGCAATGCTTACCGTAAAAATTAAGTACAAAAATAAAAAAATAATGCCTAGATTCTAATAAGTTTAAGAATAGCTCTTCTGGTAAAAAAAATACGGGTTGCATTTTTGTGACAGCGGGTTAAATAAATGAGACTGTATCCAATATAAGTGTGTTTATTATCAACAAAACAAACAATACAAGGTTCGTAAGTTATATATGTTTATATATAATATATACGTACTTGTTAATATACATATTCATGAAATAGAACATTATCTACATAAGTGTTGAACTCCTTCCTAAAAAAAACTTCTCAAAGATATGCAGAATAGCGAAAGATTTAGGCCTTTGACAATGGAGTAATCATGTTGAATATATATGCTATACTAAAATATATTACAAGTTCATACTCGGCCGATATTATTAATTGACTCCATCTCAATTCGTTTTATACATTTTCTTTAAAATGAGCTAGTCCTTTTCATTTATCTACACACACCCTACGTTTTATACAAGTTATATTAAATATATATGCATATATTTAACCACCGTCAGCCATTACTCGTTACAAAAAAAAACAACACTTATATTTTTAAACGATCCACTCATATGCGGAATATTTTTTTCAGAAAATAAAATTGAAAAATTTGTCTTTCTTAATTTGAAATAAAATTCTGTGCATGGAGATTATAATTCAGAAATAATATTAATATTATTTCAATTTTAAGATAACTTACAAACAATTGTGTGTGTATTTTTTTCAAAATAAAATGTAAGAATTAAATTAAGCGATTTTATCACAAACCTTAAAAAAGTGTTTTTTAAGTACAAAATAAGCACTTGAGATGAATAATCGTCTCTATTTAAATATTGACGTATAAAATATTGGTGTAACAAGTGAAACAATGTTTTAAGTGAAAAATAAATTGAACTGTTGTCTTACTGGTTTGAAATATAATATTATCCTTAGATAAAGGATAAAAATCAATAGCTGTAAAATATTGTTGTTAACATTGTTGTTATATTTTTCAACCTTAATATTTAGTAACATGAAACGCACATAAATAACTGTTATATATTATTTATTAAATCGAAATATTTTTTAAAATCATCGCTGCTCCTTGAAACCAGCTTTGCTTTTATACTATTCAAAAAGCGGTTTTTATAAATATCTCAACTAATGTGTTTCAATTATTAGTTTTATTATTGTGTCATTAATCGTCTATCCTATATTTTAAATCATATAATATAAACTTATATTTTATTCAAATTTTTAATATTACGCGATCGCTCCTCACCAAAATTCAACAGTTAAATGTGTTGTATTAACATTAGTTCTGTCGAAAGCCTAAGAATATTTTTTGAGTAATATTAATATTGTACCAAAAAAAGTTTTAATAATATACACAGAAATATTGTATAAAATAATGACAAAGCCTGATAAAAGCCCGAACCACTTAAAAGAACAATTTTTCTACATCATTTTATAAATATTTGGTTTAAAAAGCACTTTTTATCTTCGTGTGTTTGAAAAATAATATTCTATAAACCATTATGGTAAAAAAAAAAAAAAATTCTGGTAAAAATAAAAACATAATATCCAAAATCACAATTTAATCATTTGATACAATGAGCAATACAATTAAGTTTTCGAAACTGTATAAAACTGAATAATCCATTATTTATAAAAGAAATCTTTCAAAAACATTGGAAGAACCTTAAATGTTTGATGCCATGCAACTTATTCAAAAGCAGCATACACATTCAATTTTTTAAATACTTATTCATACATACAAATTCCGATACTTTCATTCTTTTTACAATAGACACTTATCAAAACAACTCGACCGAATGTGCCTAAAAAGCTATTATTGATGTTTTAATTGCTTAAAAAAACATTAGTAACATCATGGTAATTATTTATTTATTTTTTCGCAACAAACCATGATTCAAGCAATGATTCTTCATCAAAATTATCAACAAATAGCGATTAATTTTATTAAATAACTAACCATTATATTATCATCAACCTGATTAAATTTTGAGGAATAGTATTACATAGTTTATGATACATACAATTATTCAAAATTGAAAATCTTCTAATAAACTTAACATTAAAATACTCATAACTTGGTGATTTGATTTTCTGGTGTGACGTTTGTGAGTCGAAGTGGGGCCTACATGAAGTTTCCTAAAAGAACAAAAAAGTTAGTAACAAATTACAACACTACAAATAACTGTTTTAAAAAAATGCAAATAAATATTTTGATGTCGTTGTAACAAAAACACTTTTTTTTCTTTTTATTTCTTTAAAATAGACTGTTACATTAAATCAATCTTTATGGATCAAGTTGAATGAATTAAATTTCAAAATTTATCCAGACGACATGGTCGACCGTTAATGATTAACGAGCAATGAAATCATTTTGCAAGAATAAGGGTGATGTATTCTCAGCATAAAACTGATAAATAATTATCAAATATAATTCAATCATAAAAGCTTTTCAAAAGTACGTTTGATGTTCACTATCATAAAACTGATCCAAATTATTGTAATTTATTCAAAAATAAAAATAAATAACACAAATAAATGAATAAATTTAAAAATAAAACACAGCTTTAAACAATCTTTGACAATATTCAATTCAAGCACATTTTTCTACGAAATGGCAACATCTATATCTATGAAAATGCGTTAACATCAATGACCTATAACATTTATTTCAATCATTAATATCGTACTATTTTGTGATTTAAATTAAAGTAAGCATTTAATTTTTATTTAAATAAATAAATTATTGACATTGAACATTGATAAATACAACAATATATGGATTCTTAAAATTTAAAGCTTCTTTTAAGTATATCACAGCATAGTTTTTTTTTTAAATGTACACACATATTCAAGTTTGAATATGGTGCATGTTCAACTCATGTTGTAAGTAAATGTTGATGAATAGTAAAATTGTATGATAAATTGTTTTAATTTAAAACTATGCTTTCGTTATCAAATAACACTGGTTAATAATGTTGTTTTTAGTTTAATTCATATCATTTTATCGTGATACGTGATTTGTCAAAAATCATTTAACTAAAATATGTTTCAACATTTATTTTAAAAAATGTAAAATTATTATATGTTTAAATAATGTAAGGGGATTGTATTACAATTAAATTTCTATAAAACGGTTTCGTGTTTTTTTTAGATGTCTCAATTTTAGTGTCATTACTATAACTGAAAAAAAATGGTATTCATTGGTAAGGCATTTCAAAATATTTTTACAATAATTTAAATAATTTTCATTTTTTAATCTAGTTACACGACCAATAGAATGACACAGTTTTAATTTTGATCTAATATTGAAAAAGAGTTTTTAGGTAGATTACCTTGGAATCTTTAAAAAAAGTTTGATTTGCATCATGACAACTATCAGGCATTTGTACGCAAGAGATGATTTGTGTTGATATTTCAACATCTTTATACTGATTGATAAGGTGGATATGGTTTGTAAAGTATGTATAATGATTGTAAGGATGTGTGAATACTTACCGAACTAAGTCAGCGTAACACTTTGGGTGTGGTTACCGTTATTGACGTTGGCATTTCCGATAGCAATCTTAGCGTCTCCCAACGTCGGCATACCGCGGTAACGCACTAATTCAACATTTGTTTTATGTTATCACCTGAAAGGCGACAAGCAGCGCGATGGAAATAAAAACAAAAGAAAAACGCCTCAAATGTATCGGTTTACCAAAGAAGTGACACTTGTCTAATACTTTGTAAAGGTCTCAAACAAGTGCGGATTTTGTTTTTACTATCTTTGTTTGAAAATATCTTTGCAAAACGTAGTATAACAGTCCAGCGCTTAACAGTGGGTGAAAAAATTCAACATCTTTTCATTTTCAAAAAAATTAACGATTGTGTTACAGAGATTTGTATTATTGATAAAATCTATTAAATAAATCAACTAGGTTTATTTTTTAAATATTATTTAGCTAGATTTCATAAGTTACATCGAGTTTATAAAAAAATCGTGTAACATTTTTTCTGATGAATGGGTGTCGCTGTGTCAAGATTTGAATCATTTTCCTCACCCTTATTACAAAAATAAAAAAAAACATTTTTTAAGTCCTTCGATTATTCATTTACTTGCTAGACTAAAAAAGTGAAAAAAGCTGAATATTTTGTTCAATAGAATCTCGGTTTAAAATTTCAAATTGGTTGAATACTATCAAAAGTGACACTAACAATTCATTACTAAATTTGCTATTACATAATATAAGAAATATTATTTCTGATGTAGATTCTTTAGACTTTAATTATTTTAGATTCTTTATACTTTAGACAAAATTCTTTCTTTAATCATTTGTTTTATTATATTAATAGAAAAGCTTCACTTTTTATACCGAAATATTCAATTTATAAATAGTGAAACACCGGTTAAATTTACGTTTATCCGTTATAAAAATGCTTTTTTTGCAATTCTGTTTCAACGAGACAAATTTAATACCCGATTTTACATTTTTGTTTCTCGCATATCACATCTGAACTATTCAAAATTCAATTAAAAAAAAATGAATTGAAGGGGTTTAAACTGTTTTTGCTAGCTTTGGTAATAAACTCAGCCGAATCTTTCTTTTAAAAGTGTAAAACTAGGGCTTCACTGTTTTTTTATTGAAAAAAATATTTAAATCTGACGATTTGGCTATCTCATATTTTTAGTAAAAACCACCATCGAAGTAATTCGAAATACAAAACATATAGTTCTTATTCGAAACGAATTCTTTCGATGGTAGTTTTTTCTTGCAAATAAATATAATTTTAAAGACTTTGTCACTCTTTGTTAACTTTACACTTTGAAATGTTTTTGAGCTAAGCGGCAGCCGGCGGGGAGAAACCGAGTATAAAAGTAACATTCCGTTTGAAGGATCCACGATAACATAACACCAAAGACACATATAAATGACAAACAGACGGTACAACATATATCCGAGATATTTGCCCCGGAACATAAAACACTATACAGATATTTGCAGGGAAGGAAAGCTCAGAAATGCTGTAGAGAAATCATTTCTATACTTTGAAAGAAGATTGATGGATATTAAACAGGAAACAAGAGATTTAATTTGCAATAGGGTGGATTCTAAGGGTTACAATACAATAATTGTACTACAGGACAGCAATTACCCATTTAACATTAATGCCAATTCACTTTCAAACATCGAACATGCTTTATAGACACATTTTCATCATATGTGTTATAATTTTATCTAATTGTATGCAGCTAGAAATGCATTTGTGATAGTGTTTTTATCATATTCAATAACATTCCAATACACCTGTTAAAATTTATATATTAGCATGAAATATTTATCAAAGGATAATTCTTATCAAAAAGTATCATTTGAAAACGTTTATAGCTGCTAATTTTTAATTCTAGGATATGAAAAAATAGTATACAATTATTTTATGAATTGACGTTGAGTCTTAACAAATTATTTGACGGCTCGATAAAACTAGTTTTCTAGTAATTCATTTCAATATACAATGTTTGTACGTCTTCGTTTTACGTAGAAATATACATGCTTAATTTTTTAAAACAGCGATCTTGATTCTCTCTCAACATATTATTAAATAATACGTTATTATTCATACGACACACGCTTTTGAACGTACAATGTTTTAAATGATATTAAATAGATTATAATATTACGTTGAACGCAATATCAGTATTATAAAATTAATAAAACTGTTAGGTATGATTATTTTTATTTAAAGTGGTATACTAATATTTGGTTTCTACGTCAGGAATCATTGAATACAATAAGACACATGTAAGTTTATCGCAGTTGAATATATCTAAAAGCATTTTTTGTTTGGGTTAATTTTGAGCACAATTATTATTTACAAAGAAGTCTAACTATTGAATGCAGTGTGGGTGTAAATAATTTCTTTGAAATTGTGACCATATTTTAAATTGTTACTTTTGTACCTGGTTTCCCCTAAATTGCACAAATTATCCTAGAATAAAAAATGTCAATATTGTAGTACTATTTGGGGAGATTTGAATGTTTTTTGTTTTTTTTTTAATTTCAAATGTGGGTTCTATGTCTTAGGGAGTAGACAAACACGTACAACATTATGTAGGATTTTGATATAATGATTGTCTGACTGTCTTTTTATTTTGTTTTTATTTTTGTCTATTTTCAACACTGAATTATCTTCAATGCAATTTTCATGCGTTTACAACTTCAGATTAAAAGAAACCCATATTTTCTGTACAATATATAATCGAATAATAAGTATTCTCTAATATTTATAACATTTCCAATTATAAGAATCAATGATTTTCGTAAAATAATTAATTATTTATGATACATATTGAAAGGTCAAGGTTTTCCATTATTCTATTTTATACAATAAATTGATACTTTATCACGTATAGAAAACGTTCAAAAACATGTCGATCGCAATCGATTACTCGATACTGGAGCAAAATTTAGTCGATCTGAAATACGATGTGTTATTCTTCCTGTTTTCTTTTCAAGTGAATATTTTCAACAAAATTATTAAAAACAAAGAAAAAATCTTATAAGAAATCAATCGCTATGAAAATGTTTGATTAAACGTAGTTCTTTACCATAAAAAGGTTGCGTCGTCTTGAGTTATATATTGTTCCGACTCATATTTTATTTTAATTTCAAATAGATCTGTACATATCTTTAAATTAATCCTAAATTAAATTTCTGACGATATGTACAATGGTATAAAATATTTAAGAATGTAAGTGTTTTGTTGCAAAAAATTCTTATATTATGAATATTTTAGCAATATCTGTACTGGCTCTAATTTAAATACATTGAACATTTAAAAATTATTCAATCATAACTTTTGACCTCTGTAACCTAGTCGGAAAAATATCGTAAAATATTTTATTAGTGTTCTTTGCTCATGTTTGGAATGAAATATCAAAAACTTTCTTTAGTTAACGCTTTAAATAGCTGTTGAATAAATTGAAATTTATCTTTCATTTTGACAGAAAATATGTGTTTCAAAATAAATCACAAAGTCTAAAGTAAATACTCCATTGAATTTTCTACTGACAATCAAATACAAGTAGCAATTACCTACATTCATACAATGAGCATTTGTCTATGTTTTTACTGTGTTTACTATATATTTAATATTATATCGATCCAAACATCAGAAAATATTTTGTAAAAAACATATGTTTATAAATCTTTATTGAAAGTTTTCTAAATAGTAATATATAATTTTATTTTTTATGTAACTAATGCTTATTTATTAAAATATTTCCTCGCGTATGGAAAACGATCGAAATCGACGTCAATTTCCTCAAAACACAGTACAGAGATTTTAACATTGATTCATGTAATTAAGGCTCTCTAATAGTAGGTATATAGACAATGATGGTTTCCATTTAGACAGGGAAGGTTTTATAGAATTACGATTATAATATGATGCTACGACGTTTCAAGTGTATTTCAATTCTTTTAATAACGTAAGATAAGATATTTAAAAATATTAAAAGTCAACAAACGTGAATAAATAGTTTGTGAAAGTGCAATATAATTTATCTGCTTTAGAGAACTTTGACAATATTTCTCAAAAATCTTAATTTTTTTATGAAATCTATAAAATATAGCACATTAAGATTTTTGTGATAAAAATAATTTTATTTTAAACGTATTCTTTTTTTGTACAACTCAGTTGTATTCAGTGTCATGTAGTAAGCTGAATAATTGGCTTTATACGTATATTCATAAAAACAAAATTACGCAATAGAATGAATAAACGTTTTACTTAAAAAATAAAAAAAGAATTGATATGGTTTTTTTCTCGTCGTTTTGAAGTATCATTTTATAAGCGTTGGGTGAAGCGAAATAGACAGAGGCGAAGCAAATTTGCCAGGTCTTCACGTTTACAAAACAACAGCAATTTGGAAGGTAGGTATTGACTAGTTAGAGAAAAAATGTTCTTCTTACCAAACAGAAGTCCCAGTATAACAATTCCAATCACACCCATAATAATCATCATCTGTAACAGATAAAAGTATATGCTAACTAAAAATAAAAAAAATAGATTCAACATTTTGAATCTATTTTATTATAAAATGAGTAAAGGTTTTTTTTTTGCCACACCTAAAATCAATGTCGGCAGATTTGTGATTTTTTATATTCAACTGGGTATTACTCTCTCATACACTATCTGCACAACTATCAAATGAGCCTTTGAGAGGTGAAGTGAGTCAACTAATAAAATGGTAAAACTTTTTTCTTGGACTTCTTGGTACAGTCACGTCTTTATTTGGTGTTTTGGTGGATTGTATGTTATCACCTATAATAACTATTTCAATGTGTATTAATTGAGGTTATTTCTTTTTTACGATACTTTAAGACGTATAGAATATTACAAATTATCTAACATATTTTTTTATTAAATACCACTTGGCTTATTTCATCTTTAATGGGCCCATCAATATCGTTGATTTCGGCAAATTTCATTGTAGCAAGAATTACTTTTTTACTGAGTTAGGAGTTATGCCGAAAATGATATCATTTGCTTTTTTATTGTTGTTTTCTTTTTATAATGAAGTTTGTAAAACTTTAATTAAACATTTTCAACTCATTTGAATAAAAAAATAATAATTATTATTGAAAGTTTGGTGGCCTTAAGTCGCCATTACCTTTAGATTTTGCAGCCAAAATTTGTTTTTTAATTTTCCAGCTTGCTGCTCAAACTGTGACGCTCCTTGTTGTAGGGCATCTGAAACATTTAAAAAATAGCTCAATAAATAGTGCAAAAAAGATTTATATGTATGTTTAGTTTTGTAAATCGTATATAGCGCACAATAATATTTTATCAATTGATTGTATGTTACATGATTTTTTATTAAAAAAAAAACTTATATACGATTACTATTTCGTATTCCGTTATGTTGATGATGTTTGAAAATAGTATGCACCGTGGCTTTTACTATTTATTCATCTTGGAAATAATTGAATTTATCTATCAGCATTTCTTATGTACATATTTCAACAACTTAGGAATGAATTTAGTATTTTGACAATAGTATATTCAAGCTTTGCAAGAATTTAACCTATTTAAGTTAATGATATATGTACCACAAGTAGCATAAATTTATCACTTGGGCGTAAAGCAAATAGTTACTATATGAAATTTCTTAATTAATCTATTTAATAATCAAATGCACGCCTGTTACGTTCCATTAACCATCTTGAAAACGATATGTTAAAATAGATAGATGTAATCGTTGAATTATTAAAAATAAGAAAAATCAATAATAAATGAGCAATGTTTTTAGTTTTAACCAAACTAACTAAAAAACAAATTTACTATATAATAGTTACTATAAAGTGTTAAAAATTCTTTCAATAACAGAATATAATTATTATAATCAAAATTTCAATATTTTTTTGCAATCAAATAAATCTTATCAGTTAAAAAAACACTATTATTTAAAACCATATATGTACATACTGAAAAAAAGAGAATAACGTTTATTTTACAGCGAAAAATAATTATGTGAAATAAATACAATTTATACGTTGATAGTGCAAGGTATTTATTTACCTGCTCTGTCATCAAGCTCTGACAATTTCTGATCTCGTTCTAGAACTTTCTCCACATTTGTCTTCATAATATCCACCACCTGTAATTTTACCAAGTTATATTTGGTTTAATTAATTTGTAAAATAAATCATATACATATTACATGTTGTTTCAGATGTTCGAAACAAAAAATCAGAAAGAATCGTTTCATACTTTTGCAAACTTAATACTCAATTATATAAAATAAATATTTATTGATATAAAAAGATCATCAGAAAAGTGTGGTCACGCCTTTAATGTTAAGTTGTAACTTTTAACCAAGATTATAAATATAATTAAGACATTTTAAGAATAGTTTACAAAGAAACACTTTCAACTGAGATGTAAAAAAAATCTTAAATTTGAAAATAAGTAATACGATTGTAAAACTGTTATGAGTAAATGTGTGAAAGATTACAGCGACTGTTTTTTGTTACATTGTATGTTTGACCTATATACCGTGTAGAATATTATGTATTCCTTAGTAAACTTATTCTGAAATTAATCTTTGTTTAAAAAGTATAGATGCCTGTGGCATTGACAAACTCTCCCACTCATTTTATCTTTAAAACAAGACGTAAGAAGACCACTACGATAACTTTGATTTTTTTCCAGCCAACACCCTCTGGTCTTAATTTTTACAACTGACTGACCGACTATATAATCGTTTATGCTAAGATATAACACTAATTCCCAAATTGAGAATGGCTGTGGTGTAAAAAATATAAATAAAGTATAATTTATATTTAATCTATTTCAGAAAAAAAAACTGTATGTTTGTTTCATAATATAATGTAATGAAAAAAGGTAAAGCTTATATATGACTAGAAACTCGGTTGACCTCATCAACTTGCGCCTGTGTCTGTTGCAGTCTTCTTTGGGCTGCTATCTGTTGTGGTGTTCGAGGACCTCCGATGATTTCTCCGTCAGGCCCTGTCTCGGCCGCAGCCGGTGCCAGCCCCCCTTCAGCGGCCCTGAAATTCAAAAGAAATTATTAATAAACCATATGTAAAAAAATACTTATTGATTTTGCTACCACCACGAAACTTTGATAATTACGAACTTATCAATAAAATTATAATTAAAAAGATCTGCTTTTTATACCAGTTTTAAATTAAAATTATTTTTCCATATTAATAATCAAAAATGATAGCTCATTTTACCTAATATAAATATATTACACTTTTTGCTGAGTGATTAACGATAAAATATATTCATACATACACATACAGTGACAAATACGAACAAAATTAGTATGAAAATAGGTTTTCAAAAATATCGACGAATACTGACGTCACACATTATAAAAATAATTAAATATCGCATGATCCATACAAACTTTTGTCTGTAAACTCTTGAAAACACATCAAATTGTTAATATTTTAGGTAAGGGTATTAATTTACGCATTTAAGACTGATATGTACAGATGAGTGATGCCATTCTTTAACAATAATATTGTAATAAAATTTATTAAACAATGAAAAACTTAAAAAAAGTAATGATTCATGTCTGACAAAACATTGATCATTTCTCATAATAAAGCAAAGGATTTTTTTAAGCTAGTTAACGCCCATAACTTTATTCAGTTTATTTACGTATGTGTATAGAGCGTGTCGACTAATTAATGCTTGACAATAAAGAAAGAAATGTAGCTATAAGTGGCAAAACCTTTCATAAAATGGGAAAGTTCATTTTGGTTTGACGTAGGCTAGTCAGATATTCTCAGATATTGAATGAAGTGTATGTGTACGTGGGTTCGCTTAGATACGTAGATACTTCACACCCACACACGCGCGTTCATAACATGACATTCTTGAATGAAATCGATATAAATGAAAATTAAATTTCCTCCCTTTTAACAAAATTACTTAACTAGTCATAATAGGTTTAATTTACGGATTTAAACAATCACTTTTAAATCAATAATTGATTGTTTTGATCAAAACCGCTACGATAATATTTTTTATTTGAATAAGCTTCAATTTTTTTTTTAAAAAACACTTTTAAATTACAACTTTTTACTAGCAAAACAATGTCAGATAGCATGAATGGATTTGAATTTGATTAATTATGAGATTTTTTTCTTCGTATTTGGCACGTATAATTGTTTTCTAATAAGATAAAAGTGTTAATAAATTTAAAAGTGATCATTTTAGTGGTAGGGTTGTTTAAATAATTCTAAAATTTTAATTCGTTCTTATATTTTTTTATCATTTCAACTACCTATAACAATATAAGTTTTTTTACAATTTTTATTCAATGGTAGATTCAAACTGTTTATCCTTATAAACACCCATTTTTTAAAATTCATATATGTATGTAAACTAAATGTTTTGATTTGTCATTAGGTTAATTGAAAACTACATTAGATTTCTTTTATAGTTTTTGATTTGATCGTATTATTTGAAGAATACTCATTATGTTGATGCTATAATAACGTTTTATTTTGTGTAGTGTGAAAACATAAAATGACATTTATAATTCTGTATCGATTGGCGGCCTCGCAAAACACTATACTCACATTTTATTTCAATTGAGCGGCTGGTATTTTCCAATAACGCACAAAGATGAGGTTCTACCCCGACAATTTCACCAAACAATCCTAATAGAACAGTTTCCACTAGAAACTCTCCGGTTATGTGATCACTTAAGGGAAATATACGAAATTAAAACTGAGATATCGAATCGCAATAGTGCCTTACAGAGCGAACTGCTTAGGCGTTTACGGAAAAGAGAAGTACAGTCTACACAACGAAAATCAATCAACGCAGGCGTACAAGCTTTTAGGAGCTTTTAAAGTTGTAACACCTTGCACTTGATAAAAATACAACTGGAAAAAAATGTCATATTCATTACACATATTATATCACTCAAAAGCTTTCATTTTATCATGTTCTCCTAAAACAACCTTTTCGTTAATTTAATATAAATATTTTTAGTTTCTTCAATGTTGTGTGGCAGCGATTTCCAATCTGGGAGGCGTGGACTATTGCATAGCGAGGCGCGAACAGTCCAAAATATTTATTTACCCTTTAAAACGTGTCTTTATTAATATATGAAATAAAGGATGGGGAGGCGCGAAGATATTTTTTCTTCAGAGGGAGGCGCAGTAACATAAAGGTTGGAAACCACTGTTGTAAGAAGTAGAGTTTTTATTCCAAAATGTGTTAAAAAGTGGTATACTGTAAGTCAAAATCTCTTTACAGCAAATCTACAGATAAAACTTGAATAAAATATTTCATTAGTATTTTAAATATGTTTGTCAATTCCAAAGGAAGACAAAACATTTTTTACAGTTACTTGAAAGTGTTATTTAAAAAAAACGTTATTACTTAATATTTAATTATAATATATGAAAAATGCGTGTTGGGCGTGAACAAGAGTTGTATAATAATAATATCGAATTATAATTTTCGTATTTAATAATAACTTTTGCTCTGACTGTGCATTCGAATTTGGCACCCTTCACGCGCATGCGTTGAGGCCTGCAGAGTAAGCTCTGAAAGATCAATAAGCTTCCAAAAACTGCGCCTCTCGCCTTCGTCCCTCGCATCGCTAGCCTCTAGGGGAAATGTCATCAATGCGCGTGACCGGAAACATAATAGTGGCAACATTAGGAAAACACTCACCGGAAACTGACATTTTTTTCGAAGTTTGAAATTTCCTCAACTGGATTCATCATACATTTTTAGTTGCATAATTATACACACAAAGTGCTTCACTTGATGGTCGATAAAAAATATTCATACGTTAAAAATTAAATATATTATTTTACTCATTTTACATATGCAAACCAATACCCAAACAATTTCCACAAAGTTAAGAACCACAAATCATAACCTTAGATATTTACTACTTTTAAGCGTGTTCTCAGATTTAAAGCCATTGTATTAAAAAATAATTGATTTTTTTGTACTATTTCTACATTATTTATCTTTCATTGAAATAAATACTTAGGATGCAACAAAACAACTTGAAACCGAAATATTTTTTGTTGCAACAGGTATTATAGAAATAAATATTTAAGTGAATTTTTTAGTTTTTGTGTGACTTCTGAGTGAACTTGGTCGAATTTATTTATTTTTTAACACCGAAAGAAATTATTATTCTATGTATCTTTGCTTAAGCATAGTTAAAACATCTTAATCATAAAATAATATAATGTTTTTTTTATGTTATGGCGCAGTGGTTAGCGTTGTGGGCTTCCGTACTGGATCTCACGGGCTGGAGTCCACTGGGTGTACTGACGAACAACATTTTTTCGATTGATTTATCGATTTCTGTTCGAATGCGTGACTGTTTGTGATGTCTAAAAATTCGTTTCCACCCTTTCCGATCTTTTAATAACGTAGTAGCGAGAGCGATTAATTAGCCACTAGTCCTGTCTTGGCCATATTTTTTTACCTAAGTTGAGCGACTGAGTAACAAACAGTTCTCGTAGAAAGACTTCTGTTGAGATACCTCCATAAGAAGGCCATATCCTATACATTGGTAACGAAAATGGATAAAAAATGTTTTAAAAAATATTTAGATTTATTTTTGTATGTATCTGTGCACGTGTATTGTAAGAAGCGCACACGTACAGGTGTAGTTACAAGTCAACCCTCCGGTTCACACAGGCACCAGTGCAAAACATACGAAAGCATTTACACGGGCCGAGCGCGTACGAATCAAAATGAATACGATGGCTTCGTAATTACATAGATCATCTTAGATTGTGTAATCCACTCTATAATCCGAGCCAATTACTGCCCGCCCGGGACATTACAGCATTGTGGACCGGACAGCGGCGCACCCGATCTTTCAAAGCCCGGCTGATACCTCTTTAATTTTTACGGCTTATTAACTACTTTTGCATGTTTTTGCATTAATGAATTCAGATCATCGTTGTCAATGTGCAGTATAACACTGTTAATTTCAACAATTTATTGGATATTATTCACCATCACTTTTTTAAAAAAAAACGTAAAGGTATTAAGTTAGAATGATTCGTAATTATCAAATATATTTAGACAGAATTTCCTAAACCAAATTAATTTGTTTATGTATCTGGACGGAAATTCTAATCCTTAAAACACCGCAACCAAATCAAACGAATATGCAGAGCTGTTGAACACTACGAAACAGCGCTAGCAATTGATATCTGGAATACTCAACCCAAATAACAACGTACCCAATTATGAAATATAGTGTTTTTGATACAATAAAAAGTAATCAAATACAACATATTTAGTTCAGCCCAAATAACTCTTTTGGCATCAAGCCAGTTTTATGGTCGTAATCGAAAATGTTTTTGGGCGCGGTTTTTCACATCATTGAGAACCATTTTCTAAGCTTACACCGACACAATTTTATGATGTATTCGTAGAATATTTCGTTAACAGATTTATAATACACGTACAATGTACCTTAATTTAATGAATTATTCACACATAACATTATGCGCGGCGATCGACGTTAAGCAAAAGTTTTTTCAAGAAACAAATAAGAAGAGACTGTCTATAAACAATTCATTTTGAAACAAATTGAGTCTCTAATTAAATCCCAACATTTTCACCCTTTCATCTTTTTTTATATTCATCAGTAAATATATTTTTATAATAAAATGTTCAAGCGAACATTTCACTTTTAACATTTAGTCACTTGTGAATGGGGATGGGAGAATTATTCATTCTCTCCACGCCACTGTTTGAATAAAACACAATACTATGAGAAGCTTGACCATACTCGCATTGCTTCCACATACGGTACAAGGCAAACTGCACAGAGCGTCTCAGTAAAAACAAATATTTTTTTCTAAATAAAATTTTATTAAAAAATTATTGAGCACTATTTTCATGTATCTGTGTAAATAGTCCGTGTGTCCAAGATTTACAAAAAATATGAGTGATTTTTTATCGTCGGTTTTCACCATTAGAAAGTGCAATACCGGTAATATTGAAACAACCCAGGATATCTCATGCTGAAAAACCAAAATTAAAGTATAACAATTGGTTATGGTACTATTGATAAAAAATAATGTTCGTCCAATAAGTGTTGAATATTTTCGACATATTTTGCAGTCATGTTTATTCGCACAAAGATCCGTCTAAACTTAAGATTTTTATTAGAGTCAGGCATAAATTCCTATATGTATGAGATATTAAAATGCCGGTATTGATTTGTTTATCTGATGTTGTGCTTCATATTAGAAATAATTTATTTTGGTTATTTTCAATGAATATTTACCATAAAATACCGGTTATTGAACACATATGTTTGCAGTATTGACCACTTACTACTACTACTTCCACTTACACCAATTTTATGAGTTTACGTAATAAAAATCCAACTATTATTTAAATTTAAATAATTTTTAACTTATCTAACATTTTAAAAGTCTCAAAGTTTATACGAGACTCTTACTGCAAAGGCCGCACCGCTGATCAATTTATTGCCTTAAGAACGTATATTTGATTTGAGCTTCTGTCAATACATTGAATACAGGTAAGTTAAAATGACATTTATTATATATGACACATAACCTTTCTGCATACTCACTTCTTTTTATACTAAGTGTCTTTATTATTTCCTGTAGTCATATTATAAATATTTTTCTAGGAATAATAGATTGTTTTTTTGATTCTTGAATAATCTACGCCTACATTATAGTTTCCAATCGCATACAAGTTATTACAAACACTATTTCTTGCAATAAAAAAATATATCTTTAGATTTATTGCTCAACGTGTACAAGAGCAGCTTTTTTCATATGAGACACAAGGTATCGGGTTGAAACCAAATATTATTTTTGCTTTAAAGCATAGGCTTCGGATCTCCATTTAAAACATTCAAGGAAATGATGCTCAATACTGCTTCACAAGAAAATACTCAGATAAATTCTGATGCAAAAGATTATCATGGAATATTAAAAATAACGTTTTATACAAGAATGCAGTGAGTTTATAATCTAACAGTTTATTTATACGTGATATTATAGTATGAAAAAATTATCAAAACGAGCAGTTGTTTTCACTTAATGTAGATAAAACCGATAACATTAAAAAATATATTAACCTATATGCTTAGTCCTGCCACTTCTAGATAGTTCAAAGGAAAAGATAGCCATGTACACAAATGCAGCTAACATGGTCTTTATATCAAACGAGAACTCAAATTTGAAAATTTTCATCCAATACACCTGAGAGACTGAGCGTTGATTTATTTACTGTGACTGTTAATTATATATCAATGCGAAAAATATTTTTCAGTTAACTAAAAATGCGTACGTAAGATGATTTTTTTAATTACTGTGATTTTAGATTTAGACCTTTGATTACTTACTATGAACGTTAAAGTACAATTGTTTATACCTTATAATAAAATCAACCAAACTTTTTTTTTAAATGTTCTCTCATAATGTTTATACTAATAAATTGTTTTTTTATTTACTCTAGTGTAATAAATTTACCCGTTCATAGCTCATCTCAGAATTCAGAGATTTTTAACCAACTGCTTTAAGAAATTGTGTATTCTGGGCCTTAATTATTCATGTTTATTAAGAGATCCTGATGCTATTAACCATATAACTATGGGTCACTTTTAGAAAGTAAGTACCACGTATGAATGTATCGAAAAATAATTGTAATTAGTTTCTTTCATTGCAATAAATCAACTTTATTAAAATATCAAATAAATTTGTTTCTGTAGTACAAATGAGGAATATAATCCATCTCAATGTAATGAGAATATATCATTAAAAATCTACAACAGCAAATAAACAGTTTTTTGTACAGAATAAATAAGAATCTATCTGAATATAATTATTAATTATACATATTATTTAGATCAATTTGGATACGCCAACATAATTAATTATAAAACATTATTTTACTAGTACCTATACAAAAACGTTGTTTGAGATATTTGTATCAGTAAAATTATTTTGACACGGGGCGCCATTTGAATAAGAGTTTTTTTTTTACTTGCCATGTCTGCTCCCATTGTGGAGCAAAATGGAGATTATCTCAACAGAAGAGTTTCTACGACAGCTTCCTGTTACTTAGTAGCTCAACCTTTCTTAAAGAGTAGACATAAAAGGATAGAAAAAAGATAGTACTATTGGATTACCGGAAGGGTGGGAGGAAATTAAATACATCACATACATCCATGGTTTTTTAATAAAAATCCATGAATTTATTGAAAAATTAATCTTTAAAAACTGTCCATCCTGAGATTTGATCATGTAACCTTCGTGTTCTCACCCAATGTCGTTGACACTCGGTCACGAAGTCGGCATTTTAAGTCCCCAAAAATAATAACTTCGATTCGGAAAAAATGATATTTCTTTTTTTTATTAATTTGAAAGAAGTTCTAATAACATCATCTGTATACATTTTAAGAATAGTCTCAATCAATATTATACATAATCATAATTAACATAAAAAATATTTAATACTGACAATATGTATCTACAAGCGTAAATTTGTGTTTGTTTATGGGAATCATTTTATGTATAAGAAACTATACTCTTTTTGACAGTTTCTTTTTTCGTTAAATATCTTGTAGGTACTTACAAAAAAACTGTTGTGTCATAAGCAAACCTTTTCATATTCACAATGAAATCTTTCTGGCAAACTAAAGATAGAAAATTATTGGGAAGTTTCTGATACTATTTTTTTATTCAAATATCAAACACGAAAAAATGATTTAAAAATTACATCAAAGAAATTTTCAAATTTCATTATAAGGATAAAACTTAATAACGTGTTATTTACAATCGATGGTGTCGATTTTTTTTCGCTCTAATTTTTTTTTTAAACATTGCTTCACATTTACTCATGATACACATAGCTATGTGTTTTTTTTTTAAATTTTGATACTTCGATTTAGAAAAAAAGGTACCGATTTTTTGTTACTTAGTTTAATCTCAAAATATAATGGCAAAATAACGCTGCGTGCATATTCCGCTACTTAGAAATTAATTATCTCGACTTTGGTCGGGAACGATGTTGTGAGATTTAGATCATCACTTCATATGAGTAGTATCTGCTCATACGCTAGTAATAACCGAATCTATATTCTCACGTTTATAATATGAAAGTAGAATGATTCCATTTGGCAGGTCGACATTAGACTGACAGCTAAAAAAGTAAAGAATATTTACAGAGTTGAAGCAAAATGTGTTGAGGCCAGTATTTGATGTATCACATTAATTGTTGAAACAGATTTATCCTTAAAATTTTGGTAATTATTAAAATTCTATAACTTTTTTGTTAAATAGCCGACTTAAATTGCAATTTGATTTTTCATCCAAATGACGTTACCTTTCTCCCCGCTATTTAACATTAAAAAAACGCTACGTAAAGGGGTAACTTTATCTTTATCCCATCCAAAAATGGATATTATATGACTTAATAGCAACTGTTTTGAATAATACAACTTCTGTTGACATTTTCGATGAATTCAGTGGTATTTCCGTTGAAGTTTAGTTTTAATATAAAATTAAACTTTTTCTATCAACACACATTATTCTTTATTTATTTTATTTTTTATTTCATGAAAATGCTTGTCAAAAAGGTAAAAACCCTGTCACAACTCTTTGTAACAATTTTTGAAATAACAAAGTAGTCAAAGTAAATAAATGTACTTATTACGAAAATAAAATTTAAGAATTCATAATTTAAATAAACGTAAACATGCGTTTTTTTATAGGTGAGAATCAGTTTTCAATCAAACACAAAATTTTAACTTAAGCTTTGACCATTTAATTATCTATTTTTATTACTTTTAAATAAATTTTAATAAACGTCGTTGACTGATTCGAATAAAAAAGTTTACACAATTTGATCCGAAGAAAAAGTCTCAATCCACGTCTGATGTTTTCCCCGAGAAACCGCACGAGGCAATGAAAAAAATATTGCCCGTTAATTGATTTTTGTTAATGCTTTTGGGTTTGAAAGTTCCGCAGAAAATTTACTTCATGATTTATTTCGAATGCATCTGTATTATAAATCATGCACTTTGTAGAGAAAACAATTTTTCTCTTTGATAGGCAAATTAAAAAAGAAGATATATACGATAAAGTAATTATATTTAAACAGATGTAGATTATATTAAAGTAAAATAAAGAAAGAAGAAGTCTTAAGAAATAATACTTTATTCCCTTTTATATTTTTTTTCTTAACATCAAATTTTTATGAATTTTAAATCTTTAATGAAATGCGAATAAATGTAATAAATTAATGACGACTTCAGAAATCTATAAAGAACAGTTTTACTAATTAAATGGTACCTTATTTAATGATTTAAATAATCATTTTTATTAATTGAATATCGGCATAATCAACATAACCAAACATAATTTACGTCTTTTTAAAAGACAAAGTTGGTTTACGCATAGAAATAAGTGTTGGATATATTGAAAATTTCTTATTCTACTGAGTATTTTGAGTTTTGACTTTGTTGAAACAGTTTAACGTGTTTTTTTTGTTGTTGATAATCGTTGAAAGGTCAATTTTCTTAAAAATTCATTGCGCGATAGTTAACCCGGATCTAAACATATAATATTATATATTGCCCCATTATAACTAGAATAATATTTTAATAGGCTTATCAATAAACATAATTACACATCTAACACATAAAATATATAATTTAGAGCAAGTTTAATCCTCACGAAACACTTCAATTTTATATATTCTCATGGATTTAATGTGAGTTTTATAATATAATTACACGTGTGCTCAAAGCAGAGGTAAAATTGCACTTCCCCGTTAGAAAAAAGCCGTGTTAATAACACATGTTTTCAATTTCATGATGTTACAAATAGCCCAAATGAGAGAACTGAGCCGTCTTTCACTTTAAATTGCATTGAAAGTTTTCAAGTCATCGAATTTTTTACACATTACAAAAATTAAAAATCTTACAATATTAAATATTCAATCATAATTTCGTATTTTAAAACATAAAAGCCATCCATGTAAAAATATTGATTTTAAACGGTGGACGTTGATGGAAATCTGATGATGATACTAATTATATGATTTAGTAAATTATTGAGTGATTCGATTATAAGAAGTTTACCAATGCTGGATAACATAATTATAATTATCAAAAGTTTAATAGATTACAATGATTTTAGCAAAATGAATTATTAAAGACGCGTAGTGGACAACAACATCAAAATTTGCATATGTTTTAAGATGTATATAATAAAATGAAATAATATAAAAATGTTGAAATTAAATAGTATGTAATAAATAAAATACATTATGTCATTAACATCAAGATTAACATGTTATATAAGATAGTTTTGTGCCATTCTTTTAAAGTGAATGTAAAACATACTTTAGCAAATAGGTACTGAAATTTATGTCCCAAATATTTGTTCATTTTGGCACGTCATTGTATTGTAGACTTTAGTCATTTATGATGAGAAGGCTCTAGCGCTCAAAGAGGGTGATCGGAGAGACGAGAGAAAATCAAAGAGTCGCCGCTTTTGAGCATGTTGGTACATTCGACGCGGCATAACAACATCGTAGTTGATGCTGTGGACCAATAATCAACAAACAGAGGCATTAAAACGTTTTCATCACGTAAAAACAATAAATATCATATGGTATCGACCGGATTCGTAAATACTAGGCAATAAAGTACTGAACAGCCTTCATTCAATTTTACTATGATAACGTATTTTGAAACATTTTCTCTTTTTGCGAATGTACTTATTATAAATTTAAGAACGACTTCATCATCCTTATCTGGGATACTATATATTTTTTTTTTTCATCAATTACTTCCAAATAAAAAATTTGAACGCTTTTATTACCTCATCATGAAAAATTGAACTTCACCGAGTAAATATACTGACATATAAACAGAAAAAAAACAGATTTTTAAATTCTCTTTCGTTAAACAAAATGAGAATGATTAAACGCTTCAAATTCAAATATAATATTTGTATTATGCTGTGTTAAAATGTTTAAATAATATAATATAAACATTTTTTCTTATTATTATTTAAAAGTTGTATCAATATTTAATCATAAAGTTATTATTTTAAGAATGTAGTACTAATCACTCTGAAAAATACAATTCGCACTGGGTCAAACCATAACGCTAACCGCTGCGCCATAGGACCTGACAAACAGATTATTTTTTATTATTTGTAAGAGGACTTTTCTATTTAAATTATAAAATAATAATTTTATTTATGATTATCTGTAAGTCCTTGTCGAATGTTTCATATACTTTGACATTAGACACACAAAACTATTTTTCATTGCTTGATACTTCTCGCTGTGTGTAAAATCAGTCTTGATCTTTATAAAAAGTGTAGTAGTAGGACATCTTCATAACATAAGTATTTATTTTTTCTTGTACCCAAATTAAAAATATTCTGAAGTTTTAATAAAGATGGTAATTGTGGTTTATTATTTTGTCTATATTTTCGATATGATTTCTGTGTATTTTTTTTAAAATAAAGTTGCAGGACTTTTCTCCGCATCCAGCTATTAACAAATGACTCCCCAACGCAGTATAATTGATTAAGCGGCAAACCTCTTTACTTCTCTTGAAACAATTCGCCGACCTGCCCTTGCCGACAGATACTTACAGAATTAGTACAATGATGTTCCTTATTAATTGTTGACCGCGCGGAAATAGCAATACAAATCATTTAAAAATAAAAATCAATTAATAAGAATAATAATCAACGATAACTTATATGTATTAAAAACACGGAAAGGATTGAACTCTACTAAAAATATTTAAATTCATAACACCGAAAACCAATTTCACGTTGTTTTGAATATAACGTCCAAAAGTTTTAACATCGAAACTAAAAATACGGTTTTTGGTTAGAATATATTATAAGTTATATTTTATTACACCGCCTGTGTGGTCGAGTGATCAACGTCGTTGGCTACCGCTACGGAGGTCACGGGTTCGAATCCCAGTAAAAGCAGTTTTATTAATTGACTTTTCTATCGATTTATGAATTTCTGTTCAAATGCATGGATGTATGTGATGTCTTGAATTCCCCCCTCCCACCCATCCTATCCTATGAACGGGGCGTATCGAGAGTGATAAGATAGCCTATATCCCTGTCCTAGCCCTCTCCTTCTATTCCTACTCTCTTTGGAAAAAGAGAGGTTGAGCAACTGAGAAACACTTCTGTTGAGATAAACTCCATTAAGAGTAAATATGCTCCACATTGGGAGCGGACATGGTAAAAAAATAAATATATATTACATTTTTTTATCATTTCCACTCCCAACTCTAGTTCTTCTTCTAAGTACATGGCTTTCGCAAGTGGTAACTTCAAGATTTTCAGTCTCCTGCCAGCTTCTTTGCTTCTATCTCAATCATCCCAGCGTCTCGTAGCTCCGCCGACTACTGATATCATATGGGTGGCCAGTGTCTTTTCATGGCGACAGAATTTTTCCAGTTAGCAGGAAAGAAGCAGGATTGAGGATCCCCTGATCTCAAATTTTCAAGCCCGGTCAAAGGAGTTAGTTTACTAAGTGACAGTTAATTAAAATGATTATTTATTTTATTTCACTGAACAGCAATCAGCGGTCTCACATAGAAAATGATAAACGAAACATTTTTAGATCCTTTACTTGCCTATGCTGTAAAACAATTTATTTTAGATCACAAATATTTTTGAAAAATATGTAATACTTAAATACTATAATATAATAATATGTAAATGAGACTTTGTAAGATTTTTTTTTTTAATTTTCGTAATATGGTAATGACTAATGACTTAATAATTTAAAGTCAATTTGTCAAAGCATATTCTTGTATTTTCCAATTACATGTCATTATTTTTTCAAATGAAATCTGTCGAATGAACAAAAATATTAACATAAATTTACCCAACTGCATTTAGAGTAAAAAATACGTACATGAAAAAAATAATTAGCTTTAATTTTTAAATATATTGTTTGATGTTTCAAATAATATATTTTTTATATATATATTATTAAAAAATGACATATCCTGTTTTTACTACCATAATAATAATAATAATTGATACCGGCCACTTGCTATGACGTCATCAATAACCATTGGCCTCAGTGCCGGCGTTTGCCAACATTTTGCCTCGGAGCCAAATGTGTCGAGCCGGTGCAGTATAATCGTATATTATTCTTATGTATTTAATGTGAGAGCGGATATTTTTTCAATGGGTGGTCCTAAGAAACATAATGTATTAAGTAATTGTATTTGTTATAGGATAACTTATTAGGGTTTAAATTATTTTAATTAATGGCCAAAAATTTTATACGCACATATGCAATAAGACTTTTTTTGTATATTTATCGCTATATTCTAAATTATGGTATATAAATCAATATACTTACTTTACTTAAAATATTTGGTATGTAGTAAAAGTTTTGTATTTAAAGTACAATGATATATCAAAAAAATAAAATACCCTTTTGTACCAACTCCCACTTTTATTTAATAGGGTCAAGACCGGTTTCGCTCATGACGAGCATTATCAACTGAAGCTGAGTATCAGATATTAATGCTGATCATGGGTTTTCACCAGTCCTGATATTATTAAATAAATCTAGGAATTAGTACAAATAAGTATTTTATTTTTTTAACATAATGCCTTCTTAACCAAGTGTTATTGACAGTGAACACCCTAAAAGTGAAAAATGATACATCTTCTTTCTATGAAAAAAAATGTTGAACATCGTACGGTTTAATGAACAATTTGACATTTAATTAATAATTATAATTAATAATGTCTCCGAGGACAAACATTTATATTAAAAAAAGTTTTCATTGAAAAAAATTCTCCTCAGATGATTTATTATAAGTCAATACCTTCCATATGGGTATCACAGAGTGATTTTAATTATTTTTCTCGTTTTAGTGACACTATAAATGATAAAAAAAAATATCCAACAAAATGTCACTCAAGTGAAAACTTATGAAGTAAAATACTTAATATAATAAAAAAACATTTTTGGTTTAATTGAATGATAAATTCAAAACGAAACGTCATTTATATACATGACATAACTTTACATAAAATATGGCACTGCAATATGAATTTCCATTTGCTATTTTTCAACGATTATTTGTTTTTAATCATGTCCTATTGCCTATCATTAGGCATCTAACAATACGATTCTCCATCATTTTTCTTTGGACGTAAAATACTCCGATATCACTCAATATAAACAGATTTTTTTTTCTTGATTAAGTCCAATAATAAATCACTCCCTTTCTTCATATTCAAAAGTTTTTTAAGCAGGTGATTGAAAGAGTATTATTTATATTATACTTTCATCAAAAATTTATTTTCCGTATATTTAAACACAATTCTGTAAATACACTTTTTTACACTATGACAAAAGCATCCGTATTACAATGTGCTAACTATCAATTCTTGGTGAAAAGGCAAATTTATGAAAGCAACATGTACACTATGTTTACACATTTTTATAAAATAATCGAGATCACTTTTGCCCATCGTCAAATGGATTGTAATAAATAATAATTACATAAATATTCAATTGAGTTAATAAAATTCCTTAACTTTTACATACATACGTAACTTAATCATAGTATTAAATATATTATAAAAACTTCATTGTCCTTCTGAAAATAAATAATAAAGCACTTGGCATACTTTTAAATTACATTATTATTGGTAAAACATAATAATGAATCGTTCAATTTGAATATTAAATTGCATAGTACATACGTGGAAAACGTAACATGAGACCTTTAGGGTCCTATCACCTTTATGTGACCCTTTGTATAATTTTATTTGCTTCATGCGTAATGTAATTATTATTTGAGAATACTGTATGAAAACGATTATCCCAAAATACGTGTTTCACCATATATGTAACGTCATGATGTACGTAGGTTATATTTTTCACACCCAATCAATTTGCAATAGATTGCGTGATGATAATCACATTTGAAAGAAAAGCCTTCATCTCAAGTTACTTCCCACAAAACCATTATATATTATTATTAACACATACGTATATTACAATATGCAAAGAGAAGGGTGGAGTTATATTCAATACAAAAAATCTCGTAAACACAGAGTAGAATAGATAAAAATAAATACATCACGGAATTAACTGTCAACTTAGTCTATAGAATATGATAAGCTGATAAGACAATATTTTATATCTGTCCTTTTTTAAAATAAACCTGAGAAACTTTATACAATATTTTTTTTAAATTTGAATGTTTAATTTACTTGCAATTGCTTCTTTTAATCAATGAAGAAAAGAGGATCTTATTGACTCTATACCATCCACGATTTCCTCGATCCATTCGATTTCACTTTACAGATTGAAATTCAATTTTTAACGAAACTCATCGCTTTCCTTGATGGATCCAGGAAACCATAGACTTGATATACATGACGTGATCTCTATGACACCACTTATTGATAAAACATGTCAAAAATGATCTAGAATGGCAAAAAGTCCATTAAAAATAATAAAACGAAGCTTATTTAATAAATTAATCTCGTCAACATTTTTAATAAAAATGTATTTACTAGTAATATTCAAATGTATACAAATTGAAAAAAATAATATTTAAAAAAGTATTTTTAATAATATATTTAGACACAATCTTGTTATGCCAACATCAGTCTTGATACAATTAAAAAATGAGGAACCATCATTGCAAACAATTGCATTTAAAAATTGTAATATTTAATTTGATTCTCCATTCACTTAGCTGTTTGGAAAAATTTTAATCATAGAAAATTTTAAAAGTCTTAAATGTAAAGAAAACTGTTGTAAAATTATTTTATTATAGTTTTGTTTTAAAAATACTAGAATTGGATTGATTTTTAGTAATCTCAGCCGTTCTTCACTCCACCCTGGTCAACAAACATTGGCAAAACACATAAAATACTTAATATGTGTTATTATTTATTTGTGAAAATTGTACGTTAGTCAGCCATATTGGGCAACAACAATATAATAAAAATGGGAAAGAGGCTATTGTTTATAATTTGAAACGAAATGTATTAACAATCATTCAGATCACCCACTGTCATTTCATAAAGCAATATTAGCTCAATCGCCGATGGATTATTTCATTTTTATCGATGTACAGGCGATTGAACACAAAAAATGATATCTCTTTAATAAATTTATATACAACAAAAAAACATTTATAGCATCTTAATAAATAGCAAATATATTAAAACATTCTGTTTAACTCTGTGATATAAATTAATATAAAACAAAAAAATAAACACTGAAACTAAAATCAAACAAAGCCACTCGTTTGGTAAATTGAAACATCTTATACATATTTACCTTGAAAAAATAATTCAAGCAAATAAAATTGTATCCAAACATGAAATTAGTTGTGTTTGCTGTTAACAAAAGTAAAAATACATGATTGCTCTAAATAAATAATGCTTGATGGAAATATTAAACAAAATAGTTATTTATTGAGCAATATTACAGAGTTTCAAAGTTATATGTATAGGCTTTATTTGTTTAAAAACCGAACATTTTGAAACTTTGCTAGCATTAATAAAAAAATGAATTTGATAACTTTGTTATTCTACTTGTGAAACGTGTTTTAATTGCTTATTTATTTTTAAACGTTGCAATAGTCTGATAATGGTAGAGTAATAAAGTTTTTAAATTTAATTTTATATTAAAGATGAACTTCCTCCTAGATACCCCCGAATCTATCAAAGATATTTGCTAGTATTGTTTTTTTAAATATTGGTAAAAAGCAAATATTCGGTGTCATTATACTATACATTAATTCGTTTCCAAACGATATATACCCAACTCATTCCTCGTAGCAATACTTACTTAAAAATAGGTCTAAGCACACAAAAGGGTAACTAATACAGCAATCGAAAACAATTTGCGCTTCGTTTGCATGAGAACGAAAAATAAACATTAACCAAGTTGGTCATTTCTAAAACCTCATGACTGACAAAACTGACCGAAAGAAAATTTTTCAGAAATGATTGTAGAGAAAAATTAGAAAGATTGTAAAAATTGTAGAGAAATATTACACGTGTGGCGCTTTATAACTTATATAAAACGTCTTGTTTCAATAAAATTGAGTAACACATTTTTACGCTGACACTGTTTTCGACGATAATGTATACAAAAATACGCAATAAAAGATATTTCTTATTTTTGTTAGCCTATTCAAAATCAGTAAGATGGCAATACTATCGTAAATATAATAAATTTTCCACGAATGTAACAATGTTATGTACATGTTGAATTTTTCTATGACATTCAGACTAGGGCATCCACTCCCGGGATCCCGTTCAATTTTCTGATCCCGAAATTCCGGGATTGAGATGGCCGCGATCCCGGGATTTCGGGATTGAGAAATTTTGAGCAAATTCTCGAAATTTACAAGAAAAATGCAATTGAAAGCAAATTGAGGATTTCAAATTCCTCGGTGAGAAAATGTCAATCCCGGGATCCCGGGATCCCGGGATTCAAAATAAATCAATCCCGAAATCCCGGGATTGGAAAAAGGCTTCGGCCCTAATTAAGACTATAACATTGTCATTCCATTGGTTGTTTTACATCTTGTTACACAGTAAATAAATAAAAAAAATATTCATTTTTATTTTTATTGAAAGTTAATAATTACAAAATAGTCAAAATCGATTGAAAATATTATTCCTAAATAAAAAAAAAATCAAAAAAAGAAACTGTTCTTATCATATGATAACTGAGTTATTTGATTTAAATTGTCTAAAATTTAATTAATTCCTTTAAGTGTTATGAATTGTGACTTTTTTATCAAGCGCCATTTGTTCTCAACTCCTTTTGTGAGGTATGTATCGGCTGGTTCCGATAATCGACGCCAGGATCGTCCGTGGGAATGTTGTTGTTCAGTGTATCGGCGCACAGCTCTGGGGTCACGTGTTACACTGACCTTTAAACCGACAGCAACGGCGTACGCCCTCGTAGGGTTATCGATTCGCGCTCAAAGGGTTATCTATCACTATCGAAATTCATCATGAGAGAGGAAATCTCCTAGATCAGGAAACACTCTCACGATTCTCATAAACTAAATTAATATTTTTTATAATTACTATTATAAATATTTACTATAATATATTTTACCAACGTTATGCTATATAACAATCTTGATAATATATAATATTTATTGGAAGTTTTCGATAAAAAATCTTTGTAAAAAAACTGTGTTTATATTGCAAAAAAAATAACAGTATCGGAGCAGATATACTTTTCCCATCTTAAATATTTAACATCATCCACCGTCGACTGCACATAACTCTTTCAGAAATCTTGGCTTTATGACTTTTCAACAAATAGTATTATGAGCTTTCTACGTTGATATCGTGTTCAACATTGTTTATTGACTCTTAATTGTACTATGAATAGGTCATATCTTGTTTATGCAAGATTTCGTATCAAACCGCTGTCCGAAAATACTTCATAATATGCTGATTAACACTGATCGTTATGTACATATCACAAAAAACCATTAATAATTTAATACAATTACATAAAATATATTACTTGCTTCGTTTTTGACATTTTTTTACTTCTTATACATACCGCTCATAATTAAATAATCGTCCAATCTCACAGATTTAACAAAAATGAGTATTCAAATGTTTACCACTTGTATTTTACTGCTTTATACCCCTTCTCGATGAAATGTGTCGTATTCAACCATATTAATTAGATTATTATGGTAAATTTTCAAGTATAGAATTTATTTAATAAAATGATTATGTTATTTGTGTCGCGTTGAATGCGAGCTATTGTTTTATCATGAGCAATATATATATTTCTGAGAATCTAAATAAGCTCATGAAAAAAAAATATTTAAACATATAATATGTATATAATATTAACGATGAAATGTTTAAAAAACCATATAAATTGGTAAGATTTAAAAATAAAAAAAATAGTATTATACGAGTACTTAATATTTTAATATCGTATGGACTATTTAGTGCCAAATATTTTTATTCTAAATTATGATTGCGTTACTTGAATAAAGCTTCAGCAGCCCTGTTTCAGTAGAAGCAATCATGGGCGGTCGAGAATCAGATGGACTATTGGTAATTGTGTTCCAGATCTACAAAACTCAGGTTCTGCTTTAAATTGAATGAATATGTTTTTTTGTTCAAAAAGTTGACAAAGTTTTAAAGGCTTGACAAAATAAAAAATAATCTTAATAACTTGCTTTTTTTCTTTTCAGAATATTTTTTTGCAAATAAAAGTCATTTTTACCGTTTTTTTACCTTTAATATTTTTCGTAGAATAAGTATTCTTTTTTTTAAATTATCCAATATAACATATTGGAAACAATCAATTTTTCTAAGTAGAGATTAAGAAAATATTTTAATTGAGTAACTAATTAGAAGTCAAATAATTACGTATGTTCGAGTTACAATGTGTACTGATAGGAAAGCAATTATTATTCTTCCCATTTAGTTCAATGTCAAAGAGAAAATTATTGGAGAAGAAAGATTGTACATAAATTTACACGTATAATATACGCATAGAAAAGATTTTGAAACATCACATTCACACATTCTTATTTATATTTAGTGGCGAAAGCAAAGCAAGCAAACCCTTAAAATATGAACTACTCCACATATAGACAAGTGTTACTTAACATATACTGTACATAGTCATAAATCCGAGCATTAATGATCTGAACAACTATAAGCTTACAATATTTTTAATATATCAATTAAACATTAAGTGGGGTTTGTATTTTAACTTTTGCTTCTGATTCGTCGTCATCTTAGTTTTACATCGTGGGACCACATTTAGAAAACGCTGAAATAACTATTCAATATTTATTATACACATTGTTAAAACTTTTAGTATTTTTTTTTCGCAATAAAACATATTTAGAATCTGACAAATAAATGCTTTAAATCTTCTGCAGCATCGGAAAACTCTGTCAGTCTGTCCGCTTATAATAAAACAACGGAAATACTTGCGTACTTTGTTACGAATCCAATAAAACATTATTTTCTAGTTGACAGTTAGAAAGTTGTAAGATTAAAATATGAATTGCGAAAATCAATAAAGTCAATTTACTCTTTAGTTCCCAGGAAGAAATTATTTCTCCGTTCTAATTATTTATTACCTATGTTGCACGGGACATTTTTCGTTGAGTAAGATAATATTATTGCAGCATGTATTCACGGTTTTCAGCAGTTTATCTGTTTTATCAATGTTTAAACAATGGTTCAAATATCTCAAGAGACAAATTTTATTAAAATAACTGAATATTTTCTGTGATATTTTCATTCATGGATATCCACCCAACCAAGAAAACGGGGCGAAGAGCGAGTGAAAAACTAACAACCAATCCTTCTCCTGCATTTCATCGCTACAGCCTCGATTTTATTAAAAAACGTTTTATAAAAAAATACAACAATCAGTTTTAAAATATACTCTTGGTAGAAATACACAATAAAAAATGTATATGACTTACAATAAGTATATTATTTATTAATTTCACCCCTCAGTTCTACTGTTTTTTTCATTTTTATTAATGGTCATATTAATTTTATACTAACTGATGATTGTTTAACTAAAACAATATCACACTGACAAACAGTTTTTTGATATCTTGAGACCTTTAAATATATCGAAGAATTTCTGAAGTTCATTCGAATTAAAGATGCCAAGCAATGAAGGTTTTGATATTTTGTAATGTAAGATATTAAAGTTGCAACAAACTTTCAAATAAATGAATAAAAGAAGAATATTTAAAATTTTCCCAATAGATTCAATTTCACACGCGTAGTTATTTTAATTTATCCAAGACGAAAAATAACAACAATTCCGAGACAAGGATTTGAAATTTAAGTCAAGTTATCAAACAACGCTTTTGTTAGTATTTATCAATAATTGTTTAATAATATATGTATCCGTACCAGTGCGGAAAAGACCTCCCAAGTGGTGTTAAAACAAAGGTCAAACATATACTATTCAATAAACAATTTAACTGGGTTCTAATTGATAAATATACTCACACATTTATTGTTTATCTGAAACTTAAAGTTTAAGTAGATTCAATGTATTATTAAAAGGATTAAAATAAAAAATGACATTCGGTTATAAAAACTTCTAATGTTTGTCAATTGATGTTGAAATATGGTACGTTTTATTAAGCTCAGCAGTTTTTAAAATGATATTTACATACTTAATAATAATGCCATTCAAAACTTTTTATTTCAATTGTTGTGTTTCAAAATGTGACACTTGTTTAACCTCTTTGAGAAGCATTATCAGATTTAACATCACTAGGTTTACAAAAAAAAATACTTAGCATAATAATTATTATCAATTATCAACACACGTATCACATTGTGTAACACAACAAGTGGAATAACAAAGTTTAAGTTTCTATTAAAAATAACCTTCCGCAAAGTTACTACCGAATCCAACGAGAAAGTTATGATATTTTCTACGATACATTTTCCCAACTCTTGGAGAAAATCTCAACACTAGTTATTTTATTGAAAACTGGTTGAAACTAAGTGTCTCGAATTTTCATTTCTATTGGAGAAGCTTAACAGAGATTTAATGTTAGATTAGTAGTCAGGAAGGTATTCAAAACCATTACAGATCCCTTATTTAAAAAAACGTTTGTTAACATTAATTTCAGGATTCAAACTATATAATTACAAGTAAAACAATATAAAAACTCAAAAAAGTTGCCAGTCGGCTTATACTATCAATACATTTCATGTTATACTGATTAAAAGTAATGGTACATTATTTTTATTGAATAAAGAAATTTTAACGATTTAATTGCGAAATAAAATTGCGTAGTTGTTTTTTTTCGACGGTTTTTCACTAACCATCTAAACCGAGACGTTTACAATATCTATGTATTTGAGTAGTTGAGGTTTTTTTGTCGTAATAGATTGTTTTATGTGTGGCAACTGTTGTTAGTATTTAATTCCTTTATTTATTTATTGTAATTAACTGTGTTTTTCTTAAGTTCATAATGTTAGATTATGGCTAGCATTGAAGCCCATTGATAGCCGTTCCAGGGGTCTCACATCACTCACAATGGCTCGCATGCAATCATCCGAGGTCTGTTAACTTATATGGCCATCTCTAACGTCGCGTCAATTGATTGCCGATATTCAATTTCGCACATTGGATACGTTCAAATAACTAATTACTCGCGGATCCAACCGAGCAGTCATTACTCAAGCAGCGATTCGCTCTGCGCTTGGCCATACTACATAATCGTAAGTTGTTCGGAGGTTAGCCTATAAATAAGCGCACTTGTGCGGCGCATCCATCCGGCGCAGCTGCGAATCAAAAGCTCTTTACCCCTATACAGAGCTTTAAGATTTTTATCCAAATATGTACAGGAAATCTTTCTAAATTAACAAAAAAATATATTTCATAGATCTAATGATATCAAAAGTTTATTACCTAAAAGGCCATACAATATCTTAATAACTGAGCGGAAAATCTATAACTGATTAAAAAATATATATATTATTGATTTAATTGTGATTTACTTAGTAGAACTCTATTATAATAATGTAAGAACAACAAATAGTATTTAAAATATAGAACAGTTAAGTCAATAGCCATTTTGACGTTACGAGTCATACCTAAATAAATTTAATTTAGCTATACATACCGGCTTAGAAGAAGTTCATAATACACCTTCTCATGCATTCAAAATTATTGAAAATCAAAGTATTAAATGTAATTAATTGAAATTTGATTTAACTTTTTTTGTTTTTTTTTAATTTTCAAGAGAAATAAATTACTGCTGTTCCCGTGAAAAACTTAAATCGATTCATTTAAATTTTCTTTTTTTTTGTATCACACAGAAGATGAAATCTCCTCAACGATACAGTCATAATAAATTAGCAATAATAAATAAAAATTTAAGAAGATATGTGTACATATAAGTAAAGATAAGTTAAATAAATAGAAACTATAAGTAAAAAAGTAATTAGTTAATAAAAAGCAATAATTAATGGGTTTAATTTATTTAAGCTACTTGAATCTGTTGGTCGTATGTCCGAATAAAATTTATGAAATATCTGCGTAGCATAATTTTTCATTTATTTTTTTATTGTATTGCCAAGATTAACCAAGAACAATAATAATAATAATAAAGACAAATTAATCAATATTTAAATATAAATATTGTCCATAATGCAAAAACTTGGTGTTGCTAAGCATTTTAACATATTTTTATTTAGTCAAAAATGAGCTAGCTGGAACACAATCTCATCAACTTAAACTTCCTACTAGTTTGATGATGATTAAAAGCAATAAAATACAAAATAAAAAATGGTGAAAAACATACATATATTTCGTTTCTTCAGCTACTAATAAACTATGATTTTATGATAATATTACATTTTGGCACTAAAAAAATATTGTTTAGAAAAACTTACATTTCATTGAAGTATCTTGAGATAAATAAATTTTATTCAGGCGTTCCTAATATTAATGTTTACATAACGCTACTTTCCACCTCTTGGTGTTTGCCTTCTCTTGTGATTGTACTTGTTAATAATCGCCTTGTATTCTGCGCAATATTATTAACGGTTCCACTTTCGAATCTCGGCACTTCCACTTTGTCGTTTGATTGTCATCTAACACCAGAAGTGCATTCGCGAATGAGAACTGCATAATTCACCCAAGTTTATGTCATACACACTGCAAAAAGTGGCGTACACAACGCCGAAGTAACGTTTTGTCCGTAGATTTTTAACTTAAAAATTTTAGCAAATAATATTACCGAATTCAGTGTGGAACTTGAAAAAAATATGAATTATTTCTTTGATTGGATACAAATTGGATATAGATACAAGAATGAGGTTGAATATTTTTGCAAATCGCTCTTTTGTAATTCTTTTACGTGATTAAAAGAGTAGGTATGGATGCAAACAATGATTTGGCACAATGTGATATTTTATAAAACTATTGATTAAATAATTAGTGTATGATTTTTTTAGACGGTTTGGTTAAACCAGTAGTCCGCCTTAAAAACATTTTTTTCTGCTAACAAATTATTAATTGCAATTACAAAAAAAGAAATTGTCCTTCTTATTTTTAAGTAGTTTATTATTATTTAATAATATTTCACGGAATTTAAATCTAATAATATTTATTTTGTGTTTTCAATTAAATATTATATGTTTTTCTTTCTATTCTAACTGTACGAGCCTCTCTGACGTATAGCTTGTCTGGTAAGCGATATACATACATTCAAATAAGTCAAAGTGCATACATCAACAAAAAAATAATTTCAAACAAATGTGTACGTCACTGAACATGCGTAGGCGAAGATAATGCCGCTCATTTTGCATATCCGCGACATGCGAAATGGTAATCAAAATTGGAGATGTCGTGCACATTTGTTTGCCCAGCCAAATAGAGAAATCTTAATTCAGGTTTATCTGAGTGCTTAACCATTTAAGGTAGCAGACATATCAATAAATATACGTATTTCATTACAATTTCACAATGTGCATTTATATAATTCATCTTCTGACTAGAAATGCCTGTTGTAGAATTTTATATTATCAAAACTCAACGTCAATTACAAAAATTTAATTGACGAATCTTTAAAATGCAATAAATGCTTTAATTTGTTTTGACCACTTACTACGGCATCCAATTCCGGGATCCCGTCCAATTTCGGGATCGTGAAAATAAAGTACGGAAAAGCTATGTCGCGCTGTTGGAAAAGCTAAAAAAAGGTCGTACGCTATTTATTTGGGCAATCCGACTTCAAAATTGCCGAGTAAAAAATTTCTCAATCTCGAATTCCAATTTATACTCGATCTTATGTTGAGTGTTCAATCCAGGGATCCCGAGATTGAAAAATTGCCAATCCCTAAATCCCGCGATCACAAAAAGGGTCCGAAGTCGTGTACCCTACCACTTACCGTCTATTTTTTTAAAATATAATCCATTAAAAATATAATTTTAAGAGGGACTGCATACTTATTTGCTTTTACCTTGCTCATTATCAAAAACCAATTATGTCGAATATTTTTTTTGCCATTTTATTTTTTACTGCAAATTCAAAAAAAACATTGAAACCAGATACGATCAGTATAAAATGAGATACACTGAAGAAAACTGTATACAAAAGATTTGTGATTGTTTAAATTAAAATAATAAAATTAAATAAATGTCTTTGATAGATTCTTCGGTAACTTTGAAGAAGTTTATTTTTAATTAAATCACAAAATAAAATTTAATTAGAACCACCCCTACATGAAAAGTTAAGAAAGTAGGTTTTTCTTTGAAACCCATTCGAGATCGACCATTACTTCACTGTCTAATAGTTGAACAGCTCTGTTATAAGTTATTTATTAACTTTGAGAGCTTCTTTTACTGAAGGTTTTGATATTTTATTGCACTACGTAAAGAAGAATAGGTCAATATTGAGCAATTTTATCGACACATCATAATTATTTACGACCTACCAAGGTATTTCAAACAATAGTTAGCGGTGAAATGTATTTAGAATTTATAATGGAGTATTTCCAAACAGAATTATTTCCTGTCATAGTTTATAATGCGGAATTATTCAATTTTCAGTTGAATATGTTTATAAACTTTTCTTGATATATTTCACTTTTTTTACTTAAACAATTTTACTCAGTTTGTTAACATTTTTAACCGATAATTTGATACTTTCATCAGCCGAAAACGCTCACTGTGTGACGAAAGCACATACTGCGTTTTTAATAAAATAAATTCTTTTTACAAACTACAAAATATAAATTGTTTTTTAGTAATTCTCCCCCGCTACTAGTTTTCAGTTCATAGTCAGGTAATGTAAAATGAAGTTATTATAATTTTAAGCAGTGAAAGCTTCATTTTTAGAAAGCTTAAGATTCGAGGATAAGGCTACAAGGGGACCAGTTATTGACATACTTTTGGTTTAAATATTTCCAGGAGTGAGTAAGTGAAAAAGATATTTACGATTGATTGCATTATATTAATCTCTGCTCAACCATTTTATGATAATTTTAAATTTGATAACTTTATTATGTTACAAATTATGACACGTGTTTTGTCTCATTGAGAATCATCTTCATAATATAGTTATTTATTAATAATGTATGTGAAAGTGCTTAGTACAAAGGCAAAACATATGCCTTAACTTATTACGCAATAAGTGAAATAAAAGTTTATATTAAATTTTATATATTTAATAGATTAAAAACTTGCAATTATTAAAATATCAATTCAAAACATGGGTTTACCTGCTTAAAATTCTATTTTCAGATCGCAGATTTTTAATAATCGTATCGATTTCTCTTTGTTATGATAATTCTTTTATAGTTTTATTATTTCACTAATAAATTGGCAAATTTAAGTTAATTTAGTTGGTGATTACAAATCAGATTTCACTTTACAAAAATTCGGTGATTATCGTCGGTTATAGGCCATAGCATCAGCTAAACAAAAGAAATATTGTTCATTTTAATAATATACGTTCAAGATTACAACAATTTTCAATTTTATTTTAAAAAATAGTAAAAAATAAATTCCAGGAGAAATAATAATTTACATATGATTGAAACATTATTTATAACTTATATTATAAAAAATTGTAGAACTAAATACGTTGATATTGAGTTCTACCAAGTAAATGCTAATTCAATCAACAATTATGTATAACCGTTACATTTTCACTGTACTTTTTCATTTCTTAATTAAAACACTTGTTTGATCACAGAATCTAAAATTGACCGCTTGGCTTAAATGTTATTCTGCGACAAAAAAAGATACGATAATCATTTAAAAAAAATGAATTTAAAGTAATTTAAAAAAAATCGTTTTTACATCAAATTCACAGTTGATAGTTTCATTAGATAAATAATTAAACATTAACTGTTTTTATTTTAGAGTAATCTTGTGTTTTAAAGTTTATTTAGGCTAACAACTATCTGTAAATATATTATTTAGCGTTATATATTCTCCTAAGTGACAACAATTATACTCTTTGAATATAATTAAAATGTAAAGTGTTGCGTTCCACCACTGGCAAACTTAACGAAATCTGATAAAGACGGGCTGGGCACATAGCAGTTGGTCCATAATATTTTATTGGTTCAGCATTTTACACGACCATAAGCGAAAGGTTAAATACAATAAGATTAATATCTATTGTAATACTCTTTGGTCTTTCGAGCGCGAAGTTTCTTTTTCTCTGTTTTAAATACCCGATCGCGGTGTGAAATATTACACTATAAAGCTCAAACGATAACGCAGCCGAGAGCTTTTCGTCTGAGGCAAACGACGCAAAAGCTGCAGTTTCGTCGATAACTTCATGAAACAGAGAAAGGAAAGACTCTCTATAAAGATACCGCAAATGACGCTAGAACTTTGTTTTTGGGACTATTTTCAATTAATTACTTTAGAAACTTTTCACGGAAAATTCAAGAGGAGATAGCAATAATTTGAAAAAAGGTATTAAGCTTGTAAGAGGAATATTTTTTTATTTAAATTTATTTATTTTGATAAACAACAGTGATATATCTAAATATCTTAATTGTTATCAAATATAAAGCAATTTTTATAATACTATTCAAAAGATATTAGTGTACAGTTTTAGCACATTTTTGCAAGAAAATATTTTTCTCTCTGTATAGTTATACTAGTCTCTTAGTTACATATCTTTGATTATTAGTTACATATCTTATCTCTCCAGCTAAATAAATACATTTTGAAGACTTATCAGAGTTTTGCGAGACATTCTGCAATTTTGTTTCTCAATGCTTCTTTTTTTGCTTTGCTTTGAGCACTAGACCATTACTTTTTAAAATCTTATATCAATTTTATTTTGGTTAAAACAATCAATGACTAAACTTTTTGAAAAATAAAACTGAGATTTTGTCGAATAAATTCGATTACAAGTTAAGTGATATGTCTAATTAATTACCGTATCATTTATTTTTAAGCTGATACAAATTCGTGATGTATATTTCATGTTACATATTATTCTAAATATGTTATATTTTCATATTTTTCTTTTTAATTGTAAATATTAGAAAACACAGTTAACGCAGATACAAATTGTCACATAAATTAAAATATTTTGTGAGTAAACCCACAAAATAAAGATTTAATATATTCATTTTTTCGTTTCTAACGTATGCAAAAAGAAAAATATCTTTGACCAAAAATATCACTGTGCATTAAATATTGACATAGAAATACAAATATTGGTTCTGAGAAGCTGTATGAAAATCAAACAAAACTACTGGTATTATGTGTTAAACTTGAAACCGACAGATTGTTTGGGTGTCTCAATATTTTGTGGTAAATTTACATTTTTTCGATATACCAGAAACACATTACACCAATATTCATAAGATATTTATGTTTTTCTAGTATAATAAAAAATACTTTTGATAAGCTACGCATATTTTCTAATAATACAAAAAAAATATATTACAGCTTCAGAAATATTCTTTTCATCGTGAACTATATTGAAACTTTTTGATCATAACATTCCTGTATTCCATCTTCATACTAAATGTAACATAATTTTATAATAATGCAATAAACACAATTAACTAACAGTACTCTGATTGATTAGGTATTTATTTTTAGCATAACCTTAAAATATTTAGCATGGTACATAAATATGAATCGATGAATATAAAGCATTTTTTTTGAGTCCATAAATAATACAACATTATCAGCTAGTTTGCAATTTATTTATATACGTTTGTGTTTTTATCATGTCTTATGGAGCACCGGTTAGCGTTGATGCCGTTTTGGATCTTATGGGTTCAAGCCCTAGTACGAACAGCATTTTTTCGATCGATATTATCGATTTTCGTTGAAGGCATGCGTGTTTGTGATGTCTAAAAATTCCCTACCAGCTTTCCAATTCTTCAATAACTGGACCTACCGAGAGTGATAGGTTAACCACTAGTCCTGTCTTAGCCTTATCTTTCCATCCTTACTACTCTCATTGGAAAAAGAGAGATTGAGCGACTGAGAACCAGTTCTCGTAGAAAAAAACTTATGTTGAAGTACCTCTATTAGGAAGCCATACGCACGGCACTGGGAGCGGATATAGATTTGAAAAAATTCAAGTTAATTAATTAATTAATTAAAGTATTTGTTTCCAAATATTTATTTTGAAAAGGCTATGATTTCACTCTTTTAAAGAAAATTTTATATTTAAAGTATTTTCTTCGTTTTCTACGTGGCCGAGACTAAAATTTTCTACTACAATTTTGAAGGTTAAAAATATATATATATAATATAAAAAAATCTCGCTAATAAATTGATTAATATATTATTTAATGGTAATCTACCAGACTCTTGTAAACAAATAATGTGTGTTTTTTTTAACATGACAAAACTCACACACTCTCATTCAATAATTGAAATAAAAATCATTCATAAATATTTTTCTACGACTCCATTCATAATTGGTTATGATGAGAGTGACGTAAATGTCACCTGCGGACAAATAACCAAGAGCTGACAAAAATCGAGCATTTTTTGCAATGCCATTGTTGTTTACATGAAAACTGTCGTGAAGACTCTAATGAAAAACATTAGCGGTTGTCCTTGTTAGCGAATGCTTGCCAATCATTTTCCAATGCTATCTAGAAGCCATACAGCCTGCGTGCAAAATTGCATTGGACAGGAAATTGCTTATCCCTTTATCTTTGATGTACAAGCTTATTTTATATTATTAAAAGTGTATGTTTGTAAATATTAAAATTTGAATGAATTATGCAAAAAGTATTATATATATAATGGACAATATTTAAAGTATCAAAACGTTATTTATGTCATCATTAATATCGGTATTGCAAAAATTATTTAGTAATGCGGTCAATTGCGATCGTAATACGAAGTGAGTAAATAAAAATTGGTATTTCGGCTGGTCTCAAAAAATATATGATTATCATTAACGGATGATTGTCGGAAATAACTTTCGTGTTTACAACAGTAATATAATTATAAAAGTGTTATCAATTCTGAAACTTGTCAATATTGATACAATTCATAGCAGATTTAAAGTACATATTTTTATTCATCAAGAGCAGTTTAAATGAAAAAATAATGGTTTCTATACATTTGAAATTCAACTTTGAGTCATTTTCAATACCAGTATTTCAACTTTTCACAACCGGAATTTTGGTATTAAAAAAAACATGAATACCTGGTCCCGGTTTCGGTAACACTAGTATTAAAGTAGCTATTTTTGGGTATAAGCTCGGCAAAATTAATTTAATTTTTTTTTTGACTTGGAGTCTTTGTGTAACTATTGCATGTTGAGTTAATCTTGAATAGGAAAAATCTAATTGAACTTATTTTATATGAAGAAACAAAATTGTAAACATATGTGCTATGTTTGCATTTGTTTAAAGAACTTTCATTTAATGAATTTATTTTCTTTTACATGAGATAGTGTCATAAAATTAATCTAGGTTAAACAGGATAAAAATGTTACACCCAAATACGGACAGTCATAAGCTCTTTTTCCAAGAAATTTTAGAAATCAACAAAGCACAGTTGCAAAGTCTTCCGATTTTAAACGAAATATCAAACTTTCCCACATCTCCTCTTCTATACCCTATATAACCATAAAATCATATAATCATAAAACCTTTGCCGACAAACAAATTATATAATTCTTGAAACTGCTCACTACACAAATCTGTTGGCATTCCCATGGGCTCATCCTTTTCGCCAGCAATGGCTTTGGACTCAGTGATGCATTTATACCTTATATAAACACGAAACTTTTATTTGCTAAGCGTCAGTTCAAGTTCATCCGTGCACTTGAATGCCTGAAGATGCCGAAAGGCGAAACCCGGGTCGTTAGTGACAAAATTTGTGAGAATGTACATAGTTTGAACGATTCAAATTTAAAACACGCTGTTTTGAAGATTTTTGTTAGAACGGGGTGCTTAAAAGGTGAATTTAAAAATGGACTGTTATTTGATTTCATCGATTTTTGGGAACACAAATTTTTGTACGCACTGTATACAAAATTGAATTGGCATTGAGAAGTTCAAGAATACACGTTCACTGCAAGTCACTGATCTCAAATTATAATAACTTTATCTATTTTATAATATTTAAAATATTTAAGACCTTTAAAACATAATGATTGGTTCACCATACATACTTTGATTAACATATTCATATCTTCATACCATATGCATCATTGTATTTATCAAATATGTATACATAAAATCTGAACTGAATTTCAGCGTTTCTTTCGAATGCTTTCTGTGATAAAAAGAATGTTTGGCGTGATTAAAATAGCAAAAACGAATCGATTAAAAAAACAAAAGATTAAAACTTTAAGCTCAAGAAAACTCTTATCATAGTTATGTAAATCTTTTAAAAGCTTGTATTTAAAAGTAGACATAGAAAACGAGTCACTTCCACGCAAATCAAACACATTGATTCAGTTACTCTCACTAAATCATTTCTAATTATTCAAAATACTTTATTGATCCTAATCCAGTTATTAGTATTCTCATCCCTAATCTTGAAAATCAATTTAAACTGAGAACGAGCGTTACTTAATATGAACAAAATTAATATATGAGCCCTCGAGAGGGGAAGTAAACCAACTGGAAGAAATAGGACTTACAAACGTACAATCACGTCTTTACTTGGTGTTTTGGTGGATCGCATATTTTTATTTTACTGATATAACACTATTGCAGTGTGTATTAACTAATTTTTTTTCATTTTTACGATCTTTAGGACGTACAACACATCTAACTTATTTTTTTCTAAAATACAACTTGCTCGCTTCATTTACGGCCCATATTAAATCTGCGGTTTTTCTGAGAGTGTGTCATTCATTGTTGTTTTTATTTGTTGTGATAATTAATATTGTGTTAAGATGTATGTATATAGAAGTGATACACTTACGCAGACATTTCTTCTACTTACTTTGTTCAGGTTAATTGAAATCTCGTTTTGTTGTTAACACTTCGGTTGTGGCGAGCAAGCGTTAATTTTGTCTAGAAAGCAATAAATCCACTTCATACAGTGCTGTCACTTAGCAACCCAGCCACTAAACCAATATATTTTGTTTCCAGCGTACTTAAATTGATTTACAGCATTCGCGTTCAGACGAAATTCACGACCAATATTGACGATTTTCTTTATGGCAATACCGTATTCGATTTTTATTACTGTTTGCAATGTTCAACAACATATAAACTACTTGAACAAACAAAATTTTGTTTAATAAAATGGAAGTTATTTCCAACAAACGAGTAATGCTAATTTGTTATAAACGAATGTCTAGCGAAAACATTGCGTAACCATATCCGCTTTTTAAGTGGGGCAAATGTAGTCCTGTAAAACTATTTTATTATCACCATTTTTACGACTCATCCAGTGCACGTATTATGACAATGCTGGTGTATGATTGTGAATCACAGCACTTAACGAATGTTCAAATTAACTGTAAAAAGTGATTTGATTTTGTTAAGATCTTGAAGAAAAGATGTGTAACTAAGCAGCTCTACTATATTATTCTAATATATCTTAAATAAAGTTCCTATACTAGTTCTGACCAGGTGGATTTTGTCGTCTAAATATTGTCTTTGCTCATGAAAGTCCAAGGGATGTGGTCTGCACTATAATTGGTATGATATGAAAAGAAGCATAAAAAGAACTGATGACAAAAGAAAAGTATTCAATATATAAAATACAACTCTTGGATAAAAAATTGCATTTCCAAGTATAGTTGTGTATAGTTAGTTGGTTGAGTCACGAATCACAAACTATCTATAAAATAGGATTAATTTTGTTTCAATGAAGTACTTAATGATGCTAGTCTTGTCATATACATATCTTTTATCATGACTCTCTTCAAAAAAGAAAGATTAAGAAACTTAGTAAAAAAAACAATTCTCGTATAAGAAACTTCTGGTGGAATACCTCAATTAGGAAGCCATACGCTTCACATTGGAAGCGGACATAGAATTTAAAAAAAACATAAAATATTTATCGTATAGTATTTCAACCGAAGGCATTAATAACTTTATTATTTATTATATTATAATATTTTCATATTATATTCTGTTAAGAAAACGAATTTGGGATATTTTATATAGAAATTTTAAGCCTCCGTTCCCTGTAGTATGTAAAAGAATCAGACAAAATAAGGATACTGAAAATCATCACTGGGATTGGAGCTAAATTAAAATAATAATTTAAAAGGATTTTTTCTTCATTTAAATAAACCTAACGCATTCACTCGAAGTATTCAGTTTTTTATTCTTCATGACGTAAGAATATTAATATACATGTTGTTGTTTTACTATCAAGTTTCAGGGAAACATATTTTGTGTTTTATTTAACAGTAAAAAAACATATTATATTAAAAGCATCCAAATTATGATTAAAAGTGTTAATTGACAAAAATTTTACACTCTGCTCTACAAAATACATATCAGATGTTTTGTAGGCTTAACACTTGCAGGTCTTGCATTGTAAAGTATTTTTGATTTTCTTATAATTATTATGCCATACCTTATAATTTGATTTGTTCGTATTTAACTTTAATTATTACAGAATTCAATATTTAAAGGTTTCCATCTACTTACGCTTATATTGGTTTATATTTTTTTGTTAGATCCTAGTCTATTTTATTAACAATAAAAAGTGCCAACATTATTTATACAAAAAAAAACAAAATAATCATTCTAACAGCACTAAAAAAATACACTGTCTAGCTGGATGTATCATGATCACATAGTTAGCGATGTTCTCATCATAATTTAAATGTTCAGATTATTGATTAAATATTACAAGTATTAAGTCCTTCGTTATTATTTGATTATTTCATCTTACACCCAGAGTGGATAAAATATATGCATCTAGTTTATAAGACAGTTTGTTGATCAATATGCAATTTTTTTGTGAGTTGGTAAAATTAAGAAGTTTCTAAAAACTCACAAAATGCAATAATTTAGATGCAATTTCATAAAATTTTAAACAAAAAATATCTTACACTAGTAATACACGTTATCGGTGAAGTTACAAAATAATACTACATAGCTCTTTACTTGTGGCAATCTAACTAATAAATATATTTAAAGGATGTCTAACAGAACTTAAGAATAGGATATTATTTCTGAATAAAATACAACTTAAGTTCATTAATAGTAGTTTAAGGTAAAATATCGATTGCTTTATTTTTATAAGTATAAAACGTCTATCTCGTTTCAGTAGGTATTATATAGGTAAAGCAATTCCATAAAAGTATACATCAAAAGATTTTGTGTTGCTGAAATAGCTATATCACATAATTCTCTACTGGAATTTTCACATCCAATTATGGTTGACAGACATTAAAATTTATTTATTATATACACTAATTGTTGGTTTTTACTTTGTTAATGATAATTCACACTTAATTGATTTTTGTTATAATAGTTTGCATTGCTAAGCGGTCTTCAACTTTTTATTTATAGTTTATTTTTCTTGTATTTTGCTTCAATTCATTTGCTTGGTTGTAATACCAATTGTTTGTCATACCTTGTTTTTCTTACTTTACTTTTGTATAAATATCTCTGTTGCATTGTATTTATTATCAGTTGACAATGCTCACCATGAGCGAAACCGGTCCTGATCCAATACATTTTATGTGGAAAAAGTACTAAAAATATTTTATTATAATGCCATTCCACCAAGTATTGACAGTGAACACTTTAAAAGTGAACACAATTCTTTAAAAACTATTATTTTCCTACTTTTTTTTAAGTAGCATATATAGAGTTAATGTGTAAGCTCACTAACCTGCCGTTCAACCCTCATTTCTAGAGTTGCAATTATCACCTCAGAGCATTCCTAATCGCTGAAAGATGAAAGCATCATCACTTAGCTAAAACCGGCGATGGCTGTAACAGAAAACTCTGCTAACTGGGTCTAATAGGCTAGCACAGTTTGCTTTGGACGAAATAACGGCCTACAGTAAGCAGTAGCACACTTTGTCAATATTTAATAACAAAATGTAGCATGTTGTGGCTATCCTCACTCTTGTTTGTAATGAATTATATTTCCAGAATCTTTGAGATATAGAACATGTTTTTAAGTGTATGAATTGAGATGAAATAAAAGCTTTTAGGGCGATTTTTGTAAAGTAACCCTTTTATCTATTGATATACCCAGACTTAAAGCTTCACAGTTTTTCACGAAAGGTTAAATAATTGTTTGTATATCCTTTTCAAAATTTCATGAAAGGTGTTGTAATTTTTACTATTACTGTGGTCGGTAACACGATTTTGTTCATTATTGCTTGTAAGCCATAAGCGTTATTAGGCTTATGAAGAGTATTTAAGTATATCATATGACATACTGTATTAATAGCACTATTTTCAGTGATTCTTCTTATATTTAGTCATATCTGTTGATGTTAATATCAGTGGCGGTTCTAGGTACTGGGCTAGGTGGGCTAAGCCCGACCTGCATTTTTCACCCAAAACTTTAGATGGCTGAATAAAAATGAACAGCAATTCGGCCGCTGAACAAAATAAATAAATTTATAAGCGTAACTAACCTTCCCCAAATGAATATAATATCTTTGTTTAAATTTTCCTCTATCAATATAAGACAATGCCATGTCTACCTACAATAATATTTTCGATTGTTTTTTATTACAATTTTAAGATGAGCCGGCATAAAAAAAACAATAACCCTATACATAATTCATAGAGAACATTCAACGTGACGTCAGTCTGGCAACACCTATGTACATGCTATTGGTCAGGGGCTAACGGCTTCCAGCCCGTAACCATAGACAATATTTCTTTACACTGGAACCCAATCTAGCACGATTCGATTTTGTTTGTATTTGTATGTACGGAAACGTCATCAAACACACAGGACTGTATTTCAAATTTACTGGCTTCTGTCATTCATCGGGGCTAAACTGGAATTAGTCCATGGCCCATACAAACATACCAATATCTTTGTATTTTATGAAAGTGACAGGTATCGAATCTCAGTGACAGTTCTGTATTGCTTTTTTTACTTGTTATTTCACTTTGAAAGAGACAAATTTAAGGTCACGTATTATTATTTCTTACTTACATTAGCATTGATTGTATTATATAGTAATTTATGCTTTGCAGTAGTGTCGTTGTATTTGTTAATTTGCTTGTAGATTAATGTATAAGATGAAGTGGAAGCATGCAAAATTTCGTAAATAGTATACAATGCTATGCTTTTCTCTAGCCCACCCAAGATTTCAGGTCAGAAACCGCCACTGGTTAATATTCTGTGACATAATTTTGCCTTATATGTAACTTTGACAATATTTCATTTCTCACAAAAAATACTTTGACAATTTAAGAATATTACATAAATTAACAGCATGGCTAATATTTTCGTGTAGCACAACATCAGTTCTGCAAAACAGAATCATTAATTAAACAAAATATAAATTATGATAATTGGAATTCTTAATAGAATGACAATTAATTCCCGCAAAGTTAGTACCGAAGGATTGTAACAGTAGATTAACCTATGACAACAGTAAACCCGAGTGAAAATAAAGATGTAATCTTAAACAAAGCTAGCGGAAGAAAGATTGTTGCAAAACTTCTAAAGATATGTGATGCTGCGGTAACAATATCGACATTATACATACTCGTACAAGCGTATTATTTGATAGTGGCAATAATTGTATACAAATTTATTGTTCACCTCATGCGTGGTGAGTTGCAACTAAAATACTGCCGCCTTCAAACGCATTCTTACACGCAATACAGCTTCTCTAAGGGGCATATTATGTTTTGTTCTTAAAAGGAAGGATTCGATACTCAGAACAATATGCTTACAACAATTTACCAGCGAACAAAACTATAGTGATTTATTCACATTTTAAATGTGTATTATACGATTAATTAGATTTTCGTTTTGATATTGTGAACGATCAAAGGCAAATAATAATTTATTTTAGTTATTATGTATAAATCAATTAATGTACATTTATAATTAAAAATGGCTGCTAAAATTTTGGTCATTAGTAAGAAAAATATATCATTACGATTTCGGCGAATCTTTGAATATAATATATCACAATTTCCCAAATATAATAAATATAGGTTTTTCCTTTAAAATCGAATGTAAAAAAATGATTATTTTACTAATGTACCTTTATCAAATTATAATAAGGTAGATATCTCGCATAATCTATTGCTTCGTGATATTTCGTCGAGACCTATTTATCTTGATATTTTTTAATTCATATTTGTTCAAAAATCTTTTATCAAAATAATATAATATTTGATGCATACGTTTCATCATATCCTTGCCGATATACTTCGATGTGAGAATAGTATTAAGGTAAGAAAATTTCTCACGCGGTATTGTAAAAATACCCCAATCAACGGGATGCAGTGTTATTAGACATATCAGGAACAATAATGCAGTTTTGCATATGCACTTAATGCAAAAATATATGGCATCGATAGAAATATCTTTGTAAAGAAATATTGTTTTATATTATGATGACAATCATTGAAATCTTTAGAAACTTTGGTTTTGAAAATTGCAAAATATGTTCTCTTGCGTTTTGACAACAAAAACGCTATGCCTTAAATACTTATTTTTAGAAAAAAAACCATCAAAACTATTTAAATGTTTACTTTTTAAATAATCTGTCACTCAAAATTTTAATTTTAACAAACAAAATATTTTTCTTTAAGAACTTTAAGAAAAATATGGAACTTTAGTTACATAACGTATTTATAATTTTATTCCAATTAACAAATTCACGACATAATAGGGTAAAAATATCAACGTATTTAGTTCTACAGTTTTTTTTTATATATTTATGAGTTGATAGCTATTTCGGCTTTTGCCATCGTCATAACTATAGTAATAGTAACTGTAGAAAAATACGTTGGTATTTTTACCATATTATAATGGAGTTCTACCAAAGTAAATGCCAAATCAATAAATAAATTCACGACTTGTTGCCATCAACAATAACACTATGTATTTTTCTAATTGTCCGACTCCGATATGATTTCTTATTTATTTAGCAGAAACTCAATTTTTAGTCAAAGTTATTCAAACATGTCACAAAATTGCTAAAATGATAATACACTCATCCGTGATTTACGCGGATTCACTCGCGGTCATGAAAAATTGAAACATTGTTCTAAAGCCTGTAGTCGAATAGTTAGCGTCATCTTTTTTTGGTTGCGGTGTCCATGGGCTCAAACCCCAGAACGAACACAATAATTGATTGAACTTTTCAATTCATTTATTATTTTTTATCGTATAATCATATACATACTATCTTTAAAAAAACGAGACGTAGCGAGATTAATAAGATAACTATTAGTCTTACAATACCCCAATATTTTTATCGTTACTGTCTCTTAAAAATAAAAAATGGGATACTAAATAGCAAGCAGTTGTCATTGAATACTGTACTCCGGTTATATTTATATGCTTGACAAAGAAAGTGAACAAGATTAAAACATACTTAAACGTTTAGTATCGTGTAAAAGCTACATTTTTTCGATGCGGCATATCTCATAGTATGACACTAACAACGTGCTTATGATAATTGTATCGAATTAAATATTCGTATGTATCAATTCTTTTTACGGCAGTCTTACTTTCAGAAAGGGACTCGACCTCAGAGAACCCTTTCGTTTATATGGTTTATCTCAGTGGTAGAGCAATACGGAACTAACTGCCGTTTTACAAACAATAATGAAGCAGTGCTGAACCGCTACTTAATATCAAATGCTTGGGGCTCTTAACCCTCGGTTGATTAATACTGACAGTTAATTGAAACTTTAATATATTACATTACAAAATTTAAATATTAAAAAGCCATTGAACTCATTAATAGGCCTTATTCGCATTAAATAAAACATATATTTACTAATCAATTTATAATATTTTTTTTATGTCATATTACTTGTATTTATTTAATTAAGACAGACGCTTTTAGCTTGATATTTGATAAAAGTAAAGATATTTAATCTATTTATAACATGAATATATTAACTACTCATGTTAGCAAATAATATGCAAAACTTACACTTTTCGAGATTTTTCAAAGTGAATACTTGTAGATCTCTAAATTTTGTACAAAAAAAATATTGCATTATGTATTTACCAATTAATTCAAATTATTCACGAAAATATAAATTGGCTTTTCACTAACTCCTTGTAAAATTGAAAAAAAACAGATAAGTATTATATATTCATAGATTAACAATTATAAGTCTTACATTCTTTAATTTCATAATTTTTAACATTTAATATATCGTAATTACTTTGTTGTGTGGTTTGAGATCTTTAGAAAAGTAATCATGAATATGTAGTTGTTAAGTTTCTAGTAATATTTGAATGTTTCAAATTCGTTTTTAGTTATATGTGCTTAACGTTAAATTAAGTATGAATTATAAAAATACTTTTTTATTTGATCTAATTGAAAGTTATGTCTGTTAGTCACGGGTTAAAACCGTTCCCAGCCTCCGACATAGCTTGTTCCCCTCAGGATGAATCCCACGCTGGTCTGCAAAATTACCCGCTCAATAAAAAAATGCCCGAGTAAAAGCTGATGTTGAAAAAAATGACAAAAATCCAAATGCACCCTGAGGCGAGAACGTGCTTGCATAATTTTCTCTCGTCATTAGCGGTTTACTGATTGCTTAATAGAAAATTTTGAAATATTGCACTATCGATGAAAAAATACAGAACGACTCGGTGCGGATTACAAATTAATATAATGACGATATTTTAAACTTCGTTAGCGATTGTGTCGATATCTTTATTAATCAATGTTAATTTGCATACGTTAGCATTGTGTTCGACGCATTTTTACATAAATATTCTTGTCGAAGATTAAAATTAAAACAGTAAGAAAACAAATACGTTGTATATATTATATATACGAGCCATGCGTCTAGAACTATTAAACGTATTAAACGTATATGTATTATTATGTGTTAGTAATATAGAACAATCAGTATTATGTAAACGGCGTATTTAAAGTCAGATTCATTTTACGAATCTTTTCGTCAGAAAAAAAAATTATTAACATTAACTTATATAACTCGTAGAAATTGAGCACTTAAATGTCGTTAGCTGTAAATAATTGTTTTAATTTATTACATGTACATGATAGACGAATATTTATTTATAATTAGTTAACAATTCTTATTGGCTGAACTAAGCCGGTTTTGATTATGCTATAGAAAAAATGGAATAAAGACAACACTGGTTTTTTATTAAATATATTAAATACTTTACTGTCAGTACTTGATTAAAAGACGTTTTATCAACAAATAATAAATTTAATATAATAAAAATTTGCTTAGTTTATATTTCTAATATCTTAATATTGATGATACTCTCTGTAAACATTTAATAGAGACTAAAATTTGTATTCATTGAATTGGCATTTATTTGGTAGAATTCCATTGTGATTAGGTAAAAAATATCAACGTATTTAGTTCTACAACTTTTTATAGAATGAGTTTATAGCTATTTCGGCGTGCGCCATCGTCAGAAATATGAATAAACTTACATATACTCAGTTATATATACTGCCCTAGAAGAGATACACAATACATCTTATTATTTTCTCTAGCATCCTATATAAAAGTGTACAACTAAATACGTTGATATTTTAAGCTAACTAAGTTTATTGCTTTGCGTAGTATTTTCTTATACATATATAAAAGATTTCTCAATAATCAAAAAAGGATTTTTACGACCAAGTGCATCATTTTTGTAAATAAGTTGATTTGAAAACACAAATGTGTGCAGTGTATTCAATAATATCATTGAAATTTTTTGAATTTTAAAACAAGAGATCTGGCCTAAAGTAATGAATATATGCTATAATTATTTTTTCCGTGTAATATGATTGATGAGAAATCGAAATGCCAAGCCATTAAAATGTCTATACATTAATAACAACGAGAGAGAATATTGCAATATAAATCCATAGTTTTATACTACAAACCAATTTGTAAATTTTCACATAACGCTAAACAGCGTACACAATATTCTAGTTTTAATACAATAGTTATTTATTACAATTGATTAATGATTCTGGGCTAGCAATTAGCGGTTGATATCGATTAACCTCTAAGCTATATATTAATCGAATGCTTTTTTCTCATTAGGTTCGTAAATTTGTTTGTTAATTATACTTAATCGTCTAATATTAAATTGATTCATAACCTTGATAAAAACCCAACATGTCCGCTATCACATTGATGAGGAAAGACGAGAAAATACTTCCAATAGTTTCTATTGTCAGCAGTCAATTAGTTGAATATCTATTTGATCCGTTTAATGCAAATACTGTTTCCGTTTTTTCCGCTACTCTGATACACATTTGTTTTTTGATAATGAAGATAATCATAATATAAAGTAAGGTCTTTTCACCATCAGAATAATAAATTATATGTTCTGCTTTTAATTCTATTTAATTATTTAAGATGTGTAAAAAAATCCAACGATCTTAATGGATTGTTTATTTTCTTAACAACGTCTACTTTCATCACCTTTCTGATTCCTTAAAACAATTTTTCTTTAACAATAAACGATTGTTAATCGGTCAACATCTCTCTAATATTATCTTTTTTATATGAAGTTTTCAAACCCATCGCATGGAAAGCATGTCAGCATCAAAAACATTCGCACCCTCTGATACACATATATACATCGATTGAAAGGCTATGCATCTTATCGCGTCTTTTTTAAGAGATTTGAACCATCAACCGTCTTCAACTGTGCATTAAAGTACGACGAAAGCCCAAGAGCAGAAGTAAAAAGCTTGCAACTTACTATTATATAACTTCAAGCGTGACATTTTTACTGAATTCTTTTTTCTCGTTTCATTATTTTTATTATATACGATTTAAACGTATCTAATTATTTTTTCAATTGGCTATTAAACAGGCTGTTATAAAACAAACACTGTTGTTTCTTTAATTTTTATTTACATTTAGAAGCTACATAGTAGTTTGATTTAATTTAAAATAAATTCAACAAATTTTGTAGAATGTGTTTCAAGAACATGAAGAAAGTTGGCTGTTAATGTTTCGTGTATTAAGTGTTGAGTCATTAAATATAGCTTTCATGAGTCGCGTGTGCATTTAATATTGCAATTTTAAGCAAACATAAAATAACGAGCGCATCGATGAAAACATAAATTGATAGGGAAATATAATACTCGCTTTTTCAAATTGAATTTAATAAATTCTAATTACGATTTTATTCAAACTTCTTGCACACTTTTATTTAATATATGGACTTTTAAAAAGAGTTAATCAAAGAAGAAATAATATTCACGTTTATTTATATTTCACCAATAAATTTTAATACATATGAATATCGCTCGAAAGGTGTAAACTGTTATTTTTTGTTGGAAAAATGACTAAAACAATAAATTCTATTTTTTATACATTAACAGACTAGGGATAATAATAATCCAGAGCATGTTTTTAAATGATCAAAATATAACAATAGACTTAGCTTTATACTGCTAATAGGGAAACTGACTTACATAAATTAATAAAATGTGAATTTCGTGTTTTGTTTCATAAATATATTATTTTATATGTGACACGATTTTTTATAATAATGGAAAATAATGTGGTTACTCAGATGAATAATAATTAAAAGACCGTTGGTTTATAATTTTATCGCAAATTAATGAGACAGTAATCTCTCTTATCAATAATGGCAACTGTCCATTTGTATATTGTAGTTTATTGTCAAAGTAAATTTACGAGAATTTTTGTCATTAAACAATTTATTTATTTAATGTTCTATAGTTTCTCCTTGTTTCATTCACGTAAAATGTTCTTTGTATTTAACAATGATTTGCAGCAATTAAATTTATTTCATTTCTGGTCGCTAGTTGCAACAAGGTACACGAGCCATAAAGAGTGTTCATTTAAACCCGATCCAGAAACCCACGTATATAAAATAAACATTTTGATTGCAACTGACCGACCTAAAAACATCTGATTGCAAAGTTGTAAACAATAAAATATACACATTTAATAACCTATTTCATTTCCTATCTTTCACTTAATCGGTAATAGCTTGCTAATTCCGATAAGAGGTGGACGTGGTAAATAAAGCAAAGCGCTTGTTTGTAAAATTTCAAAATATTTTATGTTCTTTCAAATGTGAAAAAAGAAAGTCCAGTCTGCAACAAGATTTATTTACTTAAGAAATACAAAAAGCTTGACAGGGTTTCAAATACATTATTTACGTGCGAGTATGAAATTTATAAAAAAAATAATATAAATGATTTGTATTAAATAACAAGAAGATCCTTCCTGAACGATTGTTTATCACGATGAAGGCCTAAAATTGTATTTATATATACAAATTAGGCCGCCTGTGTGGTCGAGTGGTCAACGTCATTGGCTACCGCTACGGAGGTCACGGGTTCAAATCCCAGTACGGGCAGTTTTATTAATTGATTTTTCAATCGAATTATGAATATCTGTTCAAAGGCATGGATGTATGTGATGTCTTGAACTCCCCTCTCCCGCCCATCCTATCCTATGAACGGGCATATCGAGAGCGATTAGCTAACCACTAGTTCTGTCCTAGCCCTTTCCTTCTATTCCCTACTCTCTTTGGAAAAAAAGAGGTTGAGCAACTGAGTAGCAAGCAGTTCTCGTAGAAACACTTCTGTTGAGATAAACTCCATTAGGAGTTCATATGCTCTACATTGGAAGCGAACATAGATTTTTTTTTTAAATCAAATTTTAATTCTAAGTTCTTCTCAATTAGCCGCCATTTATTTTAATAATAAAACAATATGAGACTGTTTACCTCAGTATTTTATATTACCCATAAAAATGAATTGTGGTCTTACTCCCTCTTATATTTTGTAGTAGTCGTAGACATTAAACAACAGACAGTTTTTTTTTAAATTTTATAGAAAATTCCACTGCAGTATAATATTTTTATTTGAGACATTGCACACTGGTTTTTGTGATTTCTCTTCTACTCGAATTGATTTTAAGCAATTGTGGTTAGTAAAAGAAAATATGTTTCCTTGGCCTTTAGTTGCAATACCAGTATTTTTTGTACTAAAATTAGTAATTTGTAAAAAAATAAAAACATGGAACTATGGTTAATCAAACAGGATTGATTACAGGAATCCCAGGCTTGAACGATTGTGAATCCTAAAATTTCGGATCATAGAAAATTCCGGAATTGAATGCAATAATTCCGATGTCAATATTAGGGTTATATTTATTTTCTAGTTACACAAGTGAAGTAATGAAATTGTTTATTTTAATCGTTCTTTAAATATAATGTGAAGAAAAATCCAAATTGATAATTTATAACTAGTCTTCTTTCTACCTGTCCTGAAAAAAAGTTAGGTGACTTTTTTACACTTAATTCTTATCAAACAATTTCTATATAGATGCTTGCATTAAGCACTTTCAGTCGAAATTGAAAAAAAAACACTCCACTATGTTCCAAACTTTTCTGGCCTTAGGCATGCTAGAATATTTCATTTTTAAGAACAAAAGCTGATCATTTTTTAGCAAAGAAAAGTTTACTTTTTCTAAAATATTCAATAGTAAAAAATACTGTTTGATTTTGTTACTTCTTTTATACCATTAGACCGGAAACATTATTAATTTAAAGTTTGGAATTATTGTTTTTAATTACAAATAATATAATTAATAGATAATAAATAAAAGTTTTGTTTCGTTATTTTCCTATTCTACTAACCGTATTAGTCTCATTTACTTTAATGAACGCACATTTTCTCTGTTAATTAAACTTGCATTACAAGAATCGAAATGATTCACAGTTATGGGCCCATTATTGTCCTCCTGCAACAAAACAAGTTCATTGATTAGCCACCAGCTACAAACTCACAGCAGCATTTAAATTGAATTAATAAATAACGAGAAAACGCTCTATAAACCTACCCACTGATTATATGTATGATATCCATACACACATCAATGCTATTTACATACATTATAATATTTAATAAACTTTATAAAATAATAATAGACTTACGCTAAATTTTTAATATAAATCATAAAGCGATTGAAAGTAACAATAAATATAAGAGCTTTTTAAGCCTTGGTTTTACGGTATATCTTGATTGGAAAATCACTCACAAGTCACAGTATGTTTATGTAATATGTTTTTAATCTAGTTATATTATATTTTGGTTTTCAGAATAATTAGTGTAACTACGATATCATAATTGACTTTCAGTATAGACTTACTGTTCATACAGCATATCAACTACATAAAAGATGGGTAGTTAATGTTTCCTTTTATATCATGTCATAATGAAAAGTGTATAAACAATTTATGAAGTATCTTACTACAAACTACTTTACAACAACTGGTTGTAAGTCATCTACTCCACAGTTTTTGGATAGAGTGAAGATTAGAATCCGGTTTATCTGTATTGTTATGGATTGGAAGAGTGGCACATAATGAGAACATAACACCTTTAATTAATCAAAATTGAAAAAAAAGTGTGAAAACAACAACGTATTTATTTCTGCAGTTTTTTTTATATTTATGAGTTGATAGCTATTTCGGCTTTCGCCATCGTCAGAAATATCAGAACTTGCAAAGCCGAAATAGCTGTCAACTCATAAATACAAAAAAATGTAGAACTAAATACGTTGTTATTTTTACCTTATTATAATGGAGTTCTACCAAGTAAATGCCAAATCAATAAATGAGAAAAAAAAGTTATTTTTATTAAACGGTGCAACAGCTCGGCCAAAAAGATCGGCTTTGACAATTACGTGTCCAGTAAATTTTCTACTATAATTAAGACTGTTTAATGCTTATCTCAGCAAATTAGGATTAGAGTTATAAATTACCAGTCTCTAGCATGCTTAAGCGTTTATTTGTTACTCAAAACGGCTTACTAAATAAATGAAACTAGTTTTTTTTCTACTGGAAACTGTGAAATTATTTATTCTGTGGCAACCAAGAAGTACCCTTTTTAAGATTTGGAGTATGCTCTTACAGGTATGTTAAAATGGTATGAGGAGACATTGTGGCTTGTCACTTGTGCCAGTCTGATTCGTTCGTCTTTGTCACTGGCTTGACGTTTTCATCTTTCGGTTGCGAGCGCTTTAATCACACGCCAACCCCGCGGGCGCCGGTTCACGGATGGACAAAAAAAAACATACCACGGCCCGTGCGGAACAGGTTAGAAGAGCAGTGTGGCCACAATATAAACGGATGATTTATGCCACATTCTTGTAATAGTTACGTTTTTTTACTACAATAAAGATTCAGTTTTTAAACAAAGCGAATTTTTTATCATGCGTATTTTAGTATAATTAATCTGGTTGACTGTAATAACATTTTATAATTAATCAATTCTGCTTTAATTTTTTATTTTATTACAACTCGATAATATTGATTTTGCCTTATTAGTAAAGGTGTGAATAAAAATGGTCCGCTCCGACGTTCCCTCTAAGCTGCGCGAGCGCGCGGCCGCGCAGCAGTTGGGAAGCTCCCGCGCACTCATTCCAGATTGGCGCGCACTACAAGACAGTTATTCAATTAATATTTAATCGGTCCGCGCAGCCTTTGAAATTTCCGCGCAGATAACCTCTTGTCTTAGAAGGAGCATTGGTCCGTTCTACAACAAAATATATTAAAGTGACAATCACTGTGTCACCTGTCAAAAACACATTAAAGATTAATAAGTTTAAGAAAAATCAATACAAGGCGGGTAAGAAGTCTAAGGAGAACAAAAAAACTGACAAGTTGTCTACGCTGCAAAAAAATGATAATCTATGTTCTATATTATTTAAAATATGCTCTTAAAATATAGATTTCATTTCATTAAATTCTTGAAACATTTTTTCAGTTTATAACTGGAGCACCAAATTGTTTAAAACTTTATATATATTATTTAAAATGTACTTTGTTAAAATCTTTTTTCTGTGTATTGGTTCACTTATTTTTTCTTTTGATTAGTGTATTTTGAAATAAAATAGGTGCTTACGCTTTAACTTAAAGCCTTGCCATCCCTTAACAGAGCTCTTAAATCTAGGCTGCAAAATCCGACATTAATCAATCAAGTTTGTGTATTTTAAATCAAAAACGTTTTCATATTATAATACATTATTTAAATTTATGTTTTTAAATCGGTATGTAAAAAAATCAGCAGTAATTATAGGTAAGTTATTATTTGTTTTTTTTATATATTATTTTTGGTGTGGGTATTTCTATCGACTCGTTTTTTTGTTTGTTTTATAATACATCTTACAAAGAAGCATTGTATGGAAGTTAGGTCGAAAACAATATTTCGGGTGCACACTTTAAGAGACGATCTCACTAGGGTCACCGAGAACAGTATGGGGCTATGAGCTTCGTCTGATATACTGACCACATATAAACAATGGAATTACTTATCTTGGTCCGTTGCGTCGCTGAATTATTTTTTCGTATCGTTTTTTTTTTCATGTGTATGAATGTTTTTCTGTAATAAATTGTCTCATTGTCTATGGTGCGGATCAGCGTTATTTTCAATCGAACATTTTAAGCATACTTAACCCTTCCTTTTTCATAGTTTAAAAACAACAAAAAATAGTATTCACCGGGAAACCATTTTCTGAAAATACCAATACCAAGATTATCTGAAATAAAAAAAAACATTTACTTTTTTGTGACACTTTAAGACGCTTAATCGCTTTATAACAAATTGTAAGTATAATAAAATAAAATGAATCAACTACCAATTGTATTTAAAAATAATAAAACACCCCTTTTTACTTATTCCACATATTTTTTATTACAATAAAAACCGATTTCTAATGTCTAATTTTTATCCAATCAGAACGATCAGAACTAGGGTATCCAATCCCGGAGCCTTTTTGTGATTGATTAATTTTCAATCCCGTGCACTCAGCGTCAAATCGTGTAAAATTTGAGAAAAGTTTTGGTGACTCGTTTTTTTTAGCCCTTCCAAATCCAACATTCTATAAATTTTCGGGATTTGCTAAAAAAGTCTCAATCCCGGAATCGCGACCTTACCAATCCCGGAATTTCGGGATCGCAAAATTGGACGGGATCCCGGGATTCCGTCCCCTCCGGATTGGATGCCCTAATCAGAACCGATTTTTAATGACTTATATCACGAGCATTTTCAATTGGTACTAGTAAAAAGCGAAACTAATGATCCTGATCGTAATAAATAATTGTAAAATAAGAAGAAAAAAATGTTTTATTGTTTTTCCAATAAAAGATCTTTCAGATACAAACTTTAAGATTGATAGACGTCAATATATAAATAGGTGCGTATAATACAAAAGTATTGAAGGGTTAAGCTTACCACTCGATTTTGACAAACATTTATTTGTCCTGTTTCATCTTTTAAAGATACAATATAGTAAAAATAATAATAGTATCATCGTCCCAACAAAGAAAAAGACTGCCTCGGTTAAGCTATTCTACCCTATTTAGTTGAACTTTCTAATTCCACTTATGTCTTAAAATGTCGAACAAAACCATCAAACAACCTAGCTAAAATATTCAAAAAGTGACGGCATGTTTGAATAGTTGAAAACAAACTCTTATATATACTTCAAACATTAAATTCATGTATGTATTATATCTTTACAAATGTTTCGCTGACTTTACGACGTATTGATTCTTAAATATCGTATCTTACATAAAACAATAACGTATCAATTGAGCTTAAAAGCTTAGTATTTACGCACTCCAACAAAAGGGTTAGCACAATACATACCATGATCAACAATGCATATTTTACCTTTAAACTTTCCGTTAAGCTTTACATGGCTCTCTCGATATGGTAGCTTTTGTTTTTATCGAATGATTTGATTGTCTTGATATCTTTAAAATTATAAAGATTCAAAGCAATTGCTGAATATTATATTTTTGACATCAACAATTTGAACAAATCGACTATTTGAAAGTTCGTGTATTTAATTGGCAATCGAATGATAAGTGGCTATATCACAAGACATATTATCAAATATAGTGCCGAACATTGGTATCATACATATCGACTGTGGAAAGGAAAAAGGACGTAACCCTCAATTTTCCAATACAGCTTTTTTTTGATAGTCAAAATGAATACAACTTGACACACATTTTATCAAAAGGATGGAAGGTTAGAATGCCGAATTAGTATCTAAATTTAGCTTTTAAGTTTGAAAAAGATGAGCATGTAAAAAATTGAAACCAAGAAAAAATACTAAAATATCGGTTTTTCCGAGACAATTTCTTTAATTAATATTAGATTATGTCAATTAAACACCAGTTTAGAAGTCTCCGTGCACTTTAAGGTTGTGTATAATTCATAATTTGCATATGCCACAAAATCATCAAAACACGTTTTTAACGCCTTCTGTAAAATTTGATATGTGTGGGTTACGTCCTTTTCCCTTTCCACAGTCGATATGTTTATTTATATTTAGATTATATAGAGCTCAGGTCTGTAGTTTACTAATTTTTTTAACCGTAAATTTCTTTTTCACGTGTACTCTAGTTGAGTAATTTTTTAAGATTCTGATAGATAAAAAAATCTCTTAAACACATACACAATCTCTTTTTGAATACTAAACTGTTGGAGTTCATTAAAAATGTATTTTAAATTACTAATTTTGTGATTTAAAACATGAAATGTTAACTATGTCTATGCTTGTATGTAAAAAGTAACTTAAATGGGCACGCATTAATTTTCCGACAGAAGATTGCAGGGATAAACTTTTCCCAACACATACGTTAAATTCTTTTTTTTGTATTGAATTGCAGCAAAATTATGAAGTATGTAAAATGCATAATTATAGAATAACTAGCGAAACCGTTAAAAAATACTTAAAACATCGTTAATCAGATCACACGTAGCATTATTGAAATGTACAAGTGATAAGTGAAATTTATACTTTGTATTCAAGTTCAATATTAAATAGGCTCATATTATTACAGCGTATCAATATCTTTTTAAAACGACTATGGATACAAGCGTTTCAGCCCAGTTGGCATGGTCAATTATTGTTTCCACATTAAAATATTCTTTAATTTACAATTGCATTTACTTTACAACAGTAAATGTAATTCGTAATTTAATCTAAAATTAACGTGTTTAATTTTATTTAAATGATTGTAAATAATACAATAACTAAAATAGTAATATTATTACTTTAGTAAAGCAAACACAAGCATATCACATCAATATAGATAAAATAACATTACTAAAGCGATTTCTTACGCCAATTTGGCATAAATTTATATTATCTCTGGTTAAGTTGTCGACGAATAAATAACTTAGCCAACGTATTGAATACATTACAGTTTTATAACATAATATAGTTTATACACTATTAAATATCGTGATTATTTAGTAATTTCTCTTTACAAAAACAATGCCGGTGCCGTTTTTAATAACTATAGTTTTGGATTTTTCAATTCATAGTTTTGCATTCTACATAGCTGTAATATATTAATTTTTTTATATCAAAGACTGACAATAATCAATGTTTAATTATATTTCTCACCATATCCGCTCCCTCGTCGGATAATATGGCCACCACATGGTTCCACTAAGATTCTATGTCCCCACCAATCTTCTTTCTTCCTACCATGTCATCTCAGCATCCTGTAGATCCTGTAGCTTCACCGAGTACATCCTATGGATTGCCGTCGTGGAGTGGCCTTCCACGACGGTGCCAGGCAGAATTCAAGCTTTCTCGAGGCATCAGCAGCAGAGGTCCAAGACAGGTCCATCATCGTCGACTATTTTTATAAGTGACATTTATACAATAATTACTGCATAACCAAATGTTTTATTTTTTTATTATTTCACTTTTTTGTCTCGTTTTTTAATTCTTTGTGGAGCATCTTCAGACTTTTTTGATCGCTGAATTAAAAATCACAACCAATGCTTACTTTATAAAAAAGATAATTCTACATCAATTTTTTCTTCAATGGGCAAAACAAGCGTCACAATAAGTAACACAATCAGTGAAATGACAAATATTTTAAAAATATTCAAGTATGTATATTATTTAAATTAAGCCTTGAATAGATAAAAATAATTCATCTATGTAATGCTTGTAATAGTTTATATGTGTTATATTCAATTTAATTTTGTTTCATATTGAAATTCTTTTTGTATTATCAATGATAGACGAAATTTATAAAATGTATTTTTGAGCTACATGTGCCTCGCTGAAGATTTTATTTTCATCTATTTTAAATCCAAATAGGCAATGTTAATTGAGAATGCCGTTGATTTTCCATGTACAAATTGATGATTTTTCTTCTTAGCACTCTTATCAGTTTTTACTTAATTACAACACAAACTTACCATGTTTATATTTACAAGTGTGCGTACACTTGGTCAGGTGCGCGAACACGCGTACCTATGTTTGTATACGCACGCGTCTATATATGCACACATTCAAATGTTTACTTGAAAAACACAGCATCAAAAACTGCAAAACCTTAACTCGTATTGAATTATAAGTTGGGTTTTGAAAATAGAAAAAGAATTGTTTGTGTTAGTGATTACGTGCGTGTGTGGCGATGGGCCAGGCGTGGGAACGGTACAGTTGGAACGAGCCAGTTTACGGTTTAATTAGCAGACTCCGCCACTAAATCAGGGCGGGCCTCGTACTGGGCTCGGCGACCCCTGACGCAGCAGGGGTGTCAATATTTATTAATCAATAAATAAATGTTTATTATGAAAATGATTTCATACCTTGAACCGTATTTATTTATTGAAAACTTTCCTGTATTTTATACCATAATAATGAAATCTATTTGAGTATCTTGGGATCAAACACGCTTAAATCCAGTTTTACAACATAATTTGACACTTTCCTACTGGTAATTTAATTTTCTACAAAGTTTCATTGCAACTAGCAGTATTTCATTAATTTTCAGGTATCAAAAGATTAGCATTTTGTAAAGAACTTTTTGTAAAGAAAGTATGTTTTTCTCTATTATTAAAAGAGAAGATCTGATCATTTTTGTTTTTAAACTCTTTTTTCTGCTTTTTATATCTAAAAGAGAATAATTAAATTTGAGATCTCGGATATGAGCGTTTGTAATTTATCTTTCAATCGAGTTTATATTGTATGACTTTCCACTATTAAAATATTTTAGCATTGCATTAGCATTGGCTATAACGCAAAATACCAAAAAATCAAATTAATTCTATCCAGTCAAGTAAAAAAAGAACGATTCAAATCTTGGGATACATTTAATATGCAATACGCTTCACGTATAAGTCATACAGCAAGTCAAAAAACAAAGTTATAGATTTTTTTTATCAAATACGAGTATCAGTAAGTAATTATTTTATCCATCAAAAATACGCCATAAATAAGGCATTGACTTTTTCAATGTAATAAATAGTAGGTTTCATCCTTGATTAGTGCAACGAACAAGCTTGATTCCTTGCGTTCTATATGGCCATAGAATTATTCTTTGATGCATCTTAAACTACTTAAACTACCAACCTACCATTTAACATCTAATACTTATATAAATGTATATAAACCAACTTCTGCAAAATAAAACGTGTAAAAATAACACTTCATTTTATAAATAAATATTTTTATTCTCAATATAAATTCGGTAACTTTTTTATTTCATTTGTTGTACCACAACAGTTTATTCGTAAACCATGCGATGTTATGTCTGATAATGCTTTTCAAAGAAGCGAAACACATGTCAACACTGAAACACAACTAGAACATCTAATTTCGGACCCTTTTTGTGATCCCAATCTTTCAATCCCGGGATTGATCATTCACCATGCCACAATTGCTTGAGATCATTGCCGAAAAACGTAGGTGATAGACGTGGGTGGGATGACGAGATTCCAGAATTGACGAATCTTGAAACTACATAACTACTAATCCCAAAATCCTGAGATTACGAAATCGAAAAATAGGTCGGGATCCTAGGATTGAAATCTCTAAACGCAACAAGTGAAATGACAAAGATTTTTAAATTTTATTTTATATTTAAAATGAATTTCCACAAACTTATCGCTGAATCCATCGAAAATATTATAATTCTTACTTAATGGGTTAAAAAAAAGGAGTACAATTTCTCTAATATTTTTATTTAAAAAGTGTAGGCTATATACGAATTTCTTTCGTTTATTATTTGAATTTATGTTAACTTAAATATTGTTCTTCTAAATTAAAAACGTTTTTTTTACTCAAGACAATCAATGATTTGTTCGTTGCATGAATAATTTTAGTGACTTACTACATGATGCACTGGAACCAGTAAAGTAATTTATTGTGTACTTAATAATAGCTAATTTTACGCTAGGTTTTTGTAGTAGAATAGTTTTTTTACGATATCATAAAAAATAATATTTAACATTAAGATTTAAGCTTTTCCATTGTATACTTAGTAAATAAATAATATAAAAAGTGTTTACCAGTTTCTAGATTGCCCTCGCGATGCTTTGAACCCATCTGCTTATGTTAAGTGCTCCGTGGAAAAATAACACATGTAAGTATAACAAAGTAACTTACGTAAGGTGATCACTGAATAAATATAGTACAGTTTACCAACATTTCTCGATCTTGAAGCTGAGAGTCAAGAACATCATAAACAATTGAAACCAAATGGAATCAGCATACATAATATAATTTATTCATTTTTTTAAGCGATATTAAAATGACAATATGATAACAGCGTTGTTTTTAATAACATAATTGAGCAACAGTTTTGGATAATATAAGCAACTTCAGTAATTTTCTACTTATGCTGAAATATGTCAGATGAGCGTGTCTTTCTACTTGTTTACAGAAGGTTCAGAATATTCTCTTAATACGGTAGAAATTTGTGAGACATGAACTAAAAGTTTCTACGTAGAAATAAATGTGTGGTGAAACTAATGTAACTCTAAGACAATCTTTCAAGTACCATTAGTGGTATTTCAATGTCACTTTTGTTTCGCTGGAAAAAGATGCTGGGGAAGGGTAATATTATCTTGCGTGTTGTATTGATGTAACATTGCGTATACATTCAACTCTCTTATAGCGTAGATATTAAGGTTACGCTATATAAATACTAGGTAATAGAATACTAGTATACGCCCTAAGGCTTGTCGGTTTTCATAAACCGGTTTTTTGGCTAAATTTGTGACATTCGAAAACCGGTTTTTCAACTTTTTCCATAAACGAGTCTATAACCAAAAGGAACGAAAATTTGGATATTTTATTTGATGGCTTAAAGACCATATGCTCCACATCATCATCCAGCGAAAGGGTATTTCGATATCAGGAAACTTTGTTACAAAACGATCAGTGAACGCGTTGTGTTTTCTTAAATTATATTTTCTGAAGAGTAAGAGCAAATAATTTCTTGTTGTGTATTATTATGTATATAAATAAACAACATAAAAAAATGAACTTTTTCTCGCTATTTTAATTGAATTACCTATTTTTTGTAGAACAATATTGATATTCGAAAACCGTTTTTTTCAAAAATCGGTTTTTGTGTAAGCCTAATAGGCTAATACCCATACAAAATGTGATGTTAAGTTCTTTCAATTGTATTTTGTGAATTTAATGAAATCAGTTGATCAAACATTTTTTCTGTCACGTTCAACTTTTCCTTTTGCCTGCTAGTCTAACAAAGTCTAACAAAGTCAATGTACAAACAGCTACTTACAAATATTGTTTCAATGCACGTGAATAAAAATATGTAGTTAAACCATAATATATTTATGAAAGCTGTGGATTGACTTGGAAAAATCATCGATTGTCAAAAAAACTACGCTATTGACTGACGCATACGCTAAAAGAAACTTTTCTATAGGGGGAACTGTAATTATGCGTGTGTTTGGGGTTGCATTTTACAAACTGGATCTTTTCTTAACTAATGGGATATACAAAAAGGCACAGCACTGCACGATGACATATGTAACTAATGTTTAACAATACGTAGAGACCTATCATGAACATGAAAATTCTTAAATTAAGGGCGTTGATACATAATTTATTTTATTATTATTATTAAATTCGCAATTTTTTCGCTTTATATATTATTTACATCATAAAATAATCAAGAGTTAATATACAGATTTGATGTCAAGAAAAAAATATTATTGCTCAGCGATTATATCTCGTTAGTCATTCTGTATGTAAGATGGTTAGCTTTGAAGGGTTAAGGTCTCAAAGATCTCTTTGGTTGTTTTATATATCGACCCTGACTGGCCAGTAGGGTTGCCACCAGAATAGTTTTATAATAAGTAATTCATATAAATCTAAATATATATTACAATTTTTACTGGGATTAGATAAAGTTTACATACATTGCATATTTGTAAAGATCTTTCATGTTTGAAATTTTAATATTCAATGCCAGCTTTATTCAAACAATATAGCTCTGACAGATTTTGGAATTGTTTAAACAAATTATGATACGAAAGAGGAAAACTTTCAATGAGATTTTCTGTTTTAAGTTGTTTTTTGTTAGGTTTTCAGTTCGATCATATGACTTACCCAAAAGTAGTATATAATTTGTAAGTCTATAACAGCGATTTTTTTTTCATTCCTTTTCTGAAAGTTTTTAGTGTTATGCATTTTCTTTAACGTGGTTCAATTGCAACACATTGATTTTTATTTATTTTATTCATAAAACCAGAGGTAGGAGACCTTTTCATTTCTAAAGGCCACATTCTTTTATCTGATTCAACATAAGGCCGCAGTAAAGAAAACGTTGGCACCCCTCCCCTTTTTTCGACTGTCGAACGTATAACGGGTTGATTACGCTCTTTTCAAAACGCTTGCGTATAATTTTTTGATCAAAGTAAATATTTTGATCAATTCAGAAGGTCGCATCAGAGTTGCCAAGAGGCCGCATGTTCCCCTCCACTGTATTAAACACATACATTTATTAAAATATCGATGTCAAAGATCAATACCGAAAATGGTGTAAAGCTCAGCCATAAGAATACCATCGTATTCGTTTGATTGTTTTTGAACTACTGAAATAAATAATATTTATTTATACTATTATATAATATTTATACACTATTTTAATGCTTCTTTAAAGGTGTTTTGAATTTTAAAATAATTCTATAATAGCCTGCACTTTCCCTTTAAAAAGAAACGTAATAGGTGTAATTAATTGAAAAAATAGCGCACGATTTTATAAAAGTTGTAAACGGTATGTTGGTTAAATAAAAATTCCCAAATTGGATATAATTATGAAGTAAAATACTACAAAATAGTACACAACGTCTGAATTTAAACATAAAAATATTTTTTGTGAATAGTTCTTTGTATAACCTTGCTTTGGTCTTCTTAACTTGCTTAAAGCTATCAATTTGTAGCAATCTATACACCTGTTTGAGAAGCATTTAAGTTCTTTACTGAAACGCAACCCAACAAAAGAAATTATTGTATGTATGTACAATAATTGCATTATTTTAATGTTGAACAATAATTAGTGTATTATGATTTGCACCTAAAGAGTGACTTATATGTCGAGACTTTTTACGGCAGATACTAAATTGGTTCTGAAATTTACAATATCTATACGCTTTTTTTAGCTAAGCTCGTAAAATATGCAAATATTTTTCAAAATCATAAATTAATTGTGAAATTATTATTTTTTAGAGGGAAAGTTAATTTTATGCAAATAACATAAGAATTATGAATTGATTTTGTTAATGGTTATTTTCTTCAGCGCTATGACCACATTATTATACTTTCAACTCTGTTTAACTCGTGCAACGGGTAACGCGTTACAAACTGCTTCATGAGTTTGGTTGTGCTGTTCTTAAATCAATTTGGTACATTTTTAATTGAGTAGATACTGAAAAATTCTTAAGTCAATATAATTCACCCGCTAAAAATTAATTTATATTAATGTTTTAGTCTTTTTTTTATATTATTTTTTATTGATTTTATGTAAGTAAATTTTCAATATTACGTTTTGAATAATATAATCATTTTTTAAGCGTATAAAATTGATAAATATTTAAAATAACATCAAATAAAAAAATCATCCATATCCGAATGCTAAAATAAAAACAAATTTATGCTATAAAACATTTAAACTAATCAAAATAAATGCTCAAATACATTGTATGATCAGGACAGATTTTACTCATGAAGCTAACATAATGCCTTTAAATCAATTATTGACAGTTAAATTTAAAGTAATTGACAAATGATTATTAACATAATATATTTTTTATTTATGTTTTTGCTCCAAGTGATGATTGGAATATTTTTGGATTTTTACTCACTACGGCGGAATAGTACGAACATCATTTTCATAGACTTATTTTGAATTATGTGAATTTTATTTGTAAATATAATAAATATATATATATATCTATTGGTAAATTGTAAGTACTGAGATATGGCTGAAAAAAGTTTTGATGCATCCAAACTGAGTTGTGAAAAGGGGATAATTATTATTTGTATCATATTTTAAGAGAATCATTTAGTCATTCATCTAAATTCAATACAAATTTATTACAACGTTGAAAGAACCACGAATCGACATTTGGAGTTGTATTTATATGGAACTGAGAGATTTTTTATATTTCTTTATTTCCATACGCAAACATCTGCCAACCGAGAGAAAACTAGTATTTTTTTCTAGATGACATTTTGTGATGCTTTAGAAAATGAGTATTCTAATAATTATTAAGCCATCGATATGTATGTCTTTTTACGTCTGTTTTATAATTAAAAGGGTGGGAAGGGAATTTTAAAACATTATAGACACATGCTTTCAAACAGTTTTTTTTTTTCGAAAGCGAATAGCTAAAAAGTAGTTCTGTTCTTGACTTGTCATTCTTTCCTTACTCTCTTCAAAAAAAAGTGTTGAAAAAATGAGAAATAAGCAGTTCTCAAAACTTTATACATGCTATGAAAATACATCCATTAAAAGGCCATATCCCTCACGTTGGGAGCAAAGATGGATTTTTAATAAAATTCTCTTTATATTATCACCTTCTCTAAAAATCAGATTATTCTATCAATTGAATAAAAAACTAAACACCACTATTAAAATAAACATGGTAAAAAATCTTTTTTCATAATGGATGCTCATTGAGTGAACAATCATTTAATTTTTTCAACCCAATGCGTTGTACTTTAGGCATCAATATCTTTAAGTTTTTTTTGAAAACCATATAGAGAAACCACGTGGTTTTGATTGCTATTTTCATAAAAGGAAGGTAAATTTATGATTTCAATCTCAAATTACTTAATCGCCATTTTAACTGGTTATTTTTGATGAAAAGTTGAAAAACATTGACAATTATCACCTTCGTATAATTTTATTTTTTAAACAGTAATAAATAAACACCAAGACTATGATTTATTTAATAAATTTTTATTTCAATATATTTGAATACATCCTAAAATAACAAAATACAGTACGTTCACGAACAGGTTGATTTTTAATTACAAATATATATTTAAATCTATTATAATAATTATTCATTAAAAACAGTATTTTGATGTTATCAAAAAGACAAATAAATTTGATCCTTCAGAATAATATTCATTTTTTTTTAATTTTAAAAAGAATGTGATTTAAATTTATTCCGTTGTTTATTTTACATTATATATACAGTTTTCAAATAATTGGTATTTTTTTTAATACTGCAACATTCATTTTATTGAAAGAATAATCATAAAATAGATCCAAAAAATAATTGTGATATAAATAAAAATATTAAATTCTAAAAAAATACTTAACACGAAAAAATCAAAACAATATTACTTACGAATATAAAATAGAAGACGTTTTAATTTTATCCTTGGTTTAAAATAAATAACACTTTTTACAATAATCAATTTACATTAAATGATCTCATAGGTAGACACTTAAAATAATTATCTTAAAAATCTAATAACCACATATAATTTACTTACCTAATGGAAAATATTTCTATGGGTTACTTACTTTATATTGGTTTAAACGTTCGGTGATTTTATTATGGTAGCTCAGCTTAAAACTTAAAGCTTAGCTTAAAACTTACAGCTTAGTATTCAACTTAAAACACATATTTTAATTTTTGCTGAGCTTACTGAAGAATCGACAAAATTTATGTGAAATTTACTATTACTCATTAGATGTTCCCGTTTATAACAATAATCATATTTCTATTATAAAATAGCGATGGGTGTGTGAAATAAAATTACATTAAATAACACGCATCTATATTTTCAGTTCATACTTACTGAAGTATGTATATATTTATATTAAAAATAGCTTACGATTTAGTGGAACAAAAATACAAAATATCCTGATACTAAACAAGTTAATTTTATCTCATGCAAATATTAATAAAAATCTTTTGGCGAATCAATAATATTATATTTATAAAATCAATACACGACTTCAATCGTGTTAACCGATATTTTATTTATACAAATTAAGCACAATTGTGATCATTCCCAGTATTGTCCAGTCAGGGAGAATATCAAACTGAAGTTAAACTAAAATGGTCATGATTTCAATCAACATTGTGGAATAGATAATATAATTTTATTGCAATAAAATTGTAGCATAAAAATCGGGTTATCCAGGTTTTTTGCATACAGATGCGTTGAATTTGGTTAAAACGAGCTTTTACATAGATGTTTTTTACACTAAATGCTACGACGCCTCGATATCTGCTTCGGAATTCCCCGTCTGCTGATGCGTAGAATTTTCACCGATAGGAACTTGATGAGGGTTTTTATGTCTAAGCACATTACTATCACTACCGTTGAATTCATCGTCTCTACAAACTATATGTAAGACTGGTTGCACGTTCCCTGAATGACTGACGTAATGTTCAGGAAGCCAGTCAAATGTAAAAGTATTTTGAAGCCCTCCATATCCGTTTAAAGCACCAGGAGTACCAGTTGGCGTCAGAGGGGTTGCAGTGGCATAACTTAACTCTTGGTATGCCTGAGGAACTTTTTGTAAAGCAGTGTCAGACCACGGAGGACTTGGATTCCATCGGTCGATGAAATCAGCGGGGTCTTCAATTCCAGGCTTTGAAGGATATCTTGATCTATCAGCTGCTGTGGTCAACGCAAGTAGTGTTCCTCCTCCACCTGCGTCGACAATTATGTGGGATTCTTTCGACTGAACTAATTGTAAGGGCTCTAGTTTCGAGTTTGGTTCTGAATGCTTTCGTTTCCTGTGATGTCTAAAACTGGATATTGGCTCTCCCTCTCGCGAGTCACTCAGACGTGTGTCTACTGATGATTGCGGAACGTACCTTAATTAAGAAAAAAACAAAAATATTAATAAATTGTGTAAGACTGCTAATTACTTAAACTGATAAAATCAAAATTAATGATCTCGTACTCATTTTGAATAGTGATGACGGAATCAACACAGAAATATTTCGCTTAAAATTACTCGTACATATTATTTATTATATTTTTTCAAGAGTTAATATTATAATATATTTTATTTGGTGACCAAATTATTGTTTTAACGTGTTATTGTAGTATTTTGTGTAGGTAATTTATCACTGATGTTTTCTGTTTATTATATATATAATATTCAGTGAAATAGGCTATAAAACAAATTTGAATACTAAAGTTTTGATACAACTCTCACAAAATTTGGATAAACTTTTATTACAATTGTACAAATTTTCTAAAAAATTAATATATTTCCTCAAATGTTTTTAACGATTTTTTTATTCATTTGTTCGTTCGTGAGAAAGTAAAGCATTTCTCATAAGCATCTAATGAAAGCTTGTTATTTTTTTATACGAAATGTATATCTTAATTAAATTTCCGCACAGGTGTATACGTTCGACCTGTATCAATCATATTTTTTTTATTAAATCAATTAACGCCTCAGAGTGTGTTGGACATGTCTCACTCTTGTTCGTGTTCTATCAATTTCGTTTCCAATATGCATGCAATTACTTTAATGCTGGGATTTTAGAATAATACGTGATTGGAAAAGAAATCGGGTCGTGAAGCTTTTTTCTATCCAAAACTGAAAGCTCCCAACACTCTGTAACGCAGTTGCGTACCAAATTTATCATTTAAAAGATAAGTACGCTTTTTATCATATTATGAAAAATGTCTCAATTTTAAACGATATGATTTGTTTTTTTAAAAAGTGTACAAAAATTAATATTTATCAAATTGGTCACACAAAATATACTCAATTGATTTGCCATACAATTCATAAATATTAAAACAGAAAAAAGAAATATAAAATATAATAACACTTTTTTTTTTAATTAAAACCAGTGTCAACACCCTCATCAAAAAGAAGTTACGTCACTGGTTACAGTTTTTTTTAAATTCGTTCATCAAAGTGAGATATATGCGCATTTAGTTTAGTGTATAACAATAGTTCTGTATATTTTAGCTACAACGCCCCTGAAACCGTTATTAGTTTACGTAAAATTAAAAATTAAAAAATAGTCAGGGTGGTATTTTTAAAATAAGCGCAGGGGTAGCTGACCCTTTTGGAACAGATCTGCCTTCATTGGTGTCAGAAAATTATATAAATGCGGTTATATTTTAAATGCAATTATAATATACTGGTGAATGAATAAATAATAAACAATATACAATACTAAGCAAAGGTGGTTTGGCTGATAATGAATATAAATTAAACATCATGCAATAGATTGAGTGTCTGGGCAGGTGAAAATAAATCAGCTTGCGTCAATCAAATGTTCGATGAGTTTTGACGCTTCTGATATAAGATAAAAATCTCGATTCGGTGAACTTCTCGATTTAGTAAAAAAAAAACGAATGTTGTTGAAATTTTATTTATGACTCCTCCTGATGGCTTTTTTACATATTTCTTAAATAGTTTAAGTATAAACACTATTATCTTTAATAGATTATAATAGCATTTCAATTTAAAATTTAAAAAATATTTGTTTCATTTTATATTATTTTTTACTACCTACTATTTAAAAATATATACATATGATTCGGTATTATTTTTACGAGTTTAGTAAGTTTTACGAACCTAATATTGTTTTATAAAATATTTATATGATTTGAGGAAATTTATGTCAATGGTGCACCTAAATATCTGCAAATTATTGCTAAAAGTGCTACCAATAAATGCCAATTGAATCAATATATTTTTATAAAAAACAAAATAAAAATAACGCTATCATTTAAGTCTTGTTGCGTGTTTATATAATGTTCAAAATTATTTAAATTTTCTGCATGTCATTTAAAATGTGTTAAATTATTTATTTATTTTTCTAGGGCTATGAAGCCGGAGTTGGAGTCCGAGTCGAAGTCGTGGAGTCGCGGTATTTTGACCGGAGTCAGATTCGTAAAAAATGAGCAACTCGAGTTTTTTTGAAAAATATATATAATGATGTGTATTCAAACAAAATAATCCGAAGCGTTGACATTGCATGTTTGGCTGACTTAAGATGATCTGATAAAATACATATATGTATATAGTTTTAAATAAAAACGTAGTGGTTTTTTATTTTAAAGCTGGAGTCGGAGCCGTCTTCTTTTACACGACTCCACAATCCTGTATTTTTTACTTGCATTTCAAGATGTTGACATATATATAAATAATAAAACTTTTCGTGACAAATATGTATATTTATAGTTGAATACGGTTAGTTCAAGTGTTGAAAGTTTTTTGTTTTACAACATAACAATCATAAATAAACCAAATAGTCATAAATAAAACGATACACGTTACTGATGTAAAACAAACATAGATATCCTATTATGGAAAAGTGTAAACATGGTGCATTTTTTCTATTATCTTTTCACCGACAAGTATCTGCATCGTTAAGATGAGAATATTTAAACACCACGTCATGTTTCAAAAGAAGCTTACATTTTTCTCACCGTGTGAATTTTAATGTATTATAGTAATCATACGATTTTTTTAAATTAACTCGTTTTAAGAATTAGTATTTATTTTCATTAATTATTGAAATAATTATTAATACATTTTTAATCAGAAGTGTTTTCGACAGTGGTGGATTAACCAATAAGCGCATGAGACGTGCGTTATTTCGTTAATCTTTGAGTTCTAAAAAATAGTTTGTATTATACATAGACAATATCCGCTATTATGTTTTCTAAAAAACAGGACCTTGAAATTTTACGCAAGTGTCTCTAGTTTTTTGATATATCGATGATATATAATAATCAATAATAATGCCACAAACGTGTTAAACAATTCACTTTAGTAAGTATTCTAAATGGTATGTTTTAAAACGTTTCAAACATGGTATTATTTCAAAACGGATGATATCGAAACAAACTATTTATGGTATTCGTAAATCTTTTGTCGTACAATTTTGAAACATATGGACGCATCAATGTAAATCAACTTTCATCTCCCGGTTCATAAATCATTAAATCTGTCACATTTTCGTCATTATTTGTTTATGCAGGCATAAGAAATGACGTTTCAAACAATTTATTTGTTCGGCCATCAATAAGCAGTATGATACGTGAAGGCTCCCCGTGGTACCGGTACGTTATACTCGTTAAAACAAAAAACGTGAATTTATCAAAGGAAACAATCAAGCTATGGTGCAATAAACGATGATATGGATCACACAATATTTTTTACCTCGATGGGTCTTTGGCAAAATTAATTTGGCATTAAATAATTTATACTTTATAAATTATATTTCAACTTTATTATATTCATTGTTACCATGGCGCTAAAAATTGATCAATAGCTTTTGTTTTAAAATGGAATGATAAAAAAAAGATATTATATTTTTGAAACCACTCGATTGGCAAAGTAAAAAATATCAAAAAATGCATATAGCAAAAGTTTTCCAAGCAATTATCTGCCTTCGTGTTAAGGTTTATGTTTATAATTACAAAAACATTGATTATATGTTTCTCACCGTGCCTAAAAAATGAGTGGTGATTCGATATATTGCTTTCAAAATGCTATTTTTCATAAAACCATTCAACAATTCATAAATTATTAAAATCACTTAAATCAAAAAAAGCTCTTTTGATTCAATTCTTTACACTCGTAGCCGTGAATTCATTTTTCAACAGTATGTCATAACTGGACCCATTAGCGGTGAAGTGAGCCAAGTGGTAGTATAAAAAAATAGTTAGATGCGTTGTAATATTCTACACGTCTTAAGGTATCGTAAAAGTGAAGTAACGTCAGTTAATACACATTGCAATAATGTTATCTCCGTAAAATAAAATATGAAATTCATCAAAACACCAAGTAAAGACGTGATTGTACTTGAAGTCCAAGAAAAAAGTTTTACCATTTTACTAGTTGGCTCACTTCACACCAAGAGGGCTCAATCGTACAATTAAACTAATAAAACGGGCTTAATAGTGCGACCATAATTAAATCAAAAGTGTTTTTTGCACAATGTGGACGATATTATTAAAACTATAATAAATTAAATAAAAGGCATACTTATTTATCTGAAGCTTTTAAACATAAAAAAATATCTCACCTCTCGTTGCTGGAGAAAGACGACGAGTGTCTTGAGTAATCAACTGGTCCCCGCTCCGCCATAGAACCCTCAAACCCAAAACCCTGATTGACCATCACTTGACCACCGGAATGTCGGAGTACAGTAGGAGGAGGATGCTGCCTCGGTGACTGAAGATCCATGTGCGTCTGCTCGGGTCCGTTAATCATATGGTGATGAACCGTATCTTCATTGGAGTGTTGAGAATAGGGAGATTCTTGATTTATTGCATACGGTGAGGGAGAGAAGGAATTCACTGAAGGGTGGTAATATGACTGCAGCTGGTTGGTATCATAAGCTAGCCCATATTGAAGTTTACTTTGGACGCTATAGTAGTGATAAAGCCATGAGTTTGCCAGCATTATTGTTGCCTCGCTATCGCTATAAATAAAAAAAAACGATCAATGTAATATGATATGTTTAGTTTTTATAATTTTATTTTTTTATTTAAAACACAGCAAATTGCAAATATCATAATATATTATATTTATGAGGCTTCCAGTGCCAAACACGGCCATGTAATTTTTTTATAAATTCTGATAATAAATAAGGACTTCAATACCGAAAATTTATTATATGTTTCTGTTTCAAAGTTAACTTTAAATGATGATTCCGTATAAAAAGTGGCCAAGTCTAGGCATCTTATTATTATACTGTGTTTGATACTGGACGCTTCATTTATAAATAAATGGCTAACTGTGACATTTTTCCGATAATTATGGTTCAAATTTTTTTTATCAAAGAACATTTTGAGCATTGACAAATATTAATAAAGATCGTTCAATAACTAACATATTTTTTTATTATATACTCACTTTAAAACTTGATTTGTGCAAACAATAACAGGCTGTTGATTGTTTTCCATATTATCTTTCACTTGAAGAACCGCATGCACCCAGAGCCAATCCCCGGAGTGCTTTTGAAGTCTTAGAAGTAATATACATGATCTTTCTTGCTCCGATTGTGTAACTGAAATATAATTTTTAATAAGTATTCGTGCCACCTTAATTATAGAAAAGGTAATTAAATAGATTAACATAACTTAAAACTTACTTAATCTATGTTTCGACTGAGCTTCTCTCATACATTCCCAATGAAGAAGCTGGTACCAAGAGATGCCCGTAAGTTCAGATTTTTCCCAGCCCAAGTACCACTCACCGCTATAAAATAATAAAAAAATAATAATAAAAACACATGTAACAGACCAACAAATAGAACGATTTTGTTCCGAGTCCGCTCTCAATGTAGAGCATATGTCATATTAATATATTAATCTTAACAGGAGTTTTTCTGCGACAACTGGTTGTTACTCAGTCACTCTCGTTTTGGAAGAGAGTAGTAGGGATAGAAAGGATAGGGCAGGACAGGACTAGTTATTTTCTTATCACTCTCGCTACGCCCTGTTACTTTACAATTGGAATGGTGAGAGGGAATTCTTAGACATCACAAACATCCATGCCTTCTAACAGAAATCGAAAAATCGATTGAAGAAATACTGTTCGTACTGGGATTCGAATGCGTGATGCCTGGTATGGAAGCCATCGACGTTCACCAATGTGCCATGGATCCGTAAATAGCTGCGGTCTTACGTCATAGACAGTTTCTCTATTCCTGATCTGATTTTTATTGGTATCAAATCACGGTAGATATAACAATTTTTTCATTTTTACGTAAATGGGAATGTAATATTATAATATTCCAGAAACATGCGTAAACTTTTTTCGTCAATTATGACAAAAAAAAATATTCATTTCGTCTTTTTGTATAAGTTGGCATTTTGAAAAATAAATTTATCGTCTTTGTATAATAAGAAATAGCTTTGTAATTTTTTATGCTAACAGCCATTAATATATTTAGAAATATTACTAATTTTAAACAAAAAATAATCCCGCAAAAACATTATTATTAAACGTATAGATAAATATCATTCAAATATGTTAATTCACTGACAGCTTTTTGCCGTTGACTTTAAACATTCCTAGCCAATCAAAATTTGGTTATAATTTAATTAGCTGCTCGATTTCTCAATTTAGTTTCCGTGGGAACGTTCATATTATTATCGGTAAATCGATATTCACCTTTTCTTCCGTATATGTAAGAACTAGCATAGTCTGTGCTTAGCACTTTGACCAACGAATATAGATTTTATTTAATGTGCTTTGTAAGTATCTTGTTATTTCAAAGATGCATACTTTAATCATTATTTTTATATTTATCAGTGAAAAATTCTTCGCTTATTTTACTGTACAGTTGCTAATCTAACAAGAATTAATACAATTTTACTTTGAACTTTGTAAAATAATATCTTCTAAGGAGGAAATCAATGTAAGTATAATTATGATATACATAAATATATTATTAAATGAGCTATGTACTTTATTATCGACTGTGGAAAGGAAAAAGGACGTAACCCACACATATCAAATTTTACAGGAGGCGCTAATAACGTGTTTTGATGATTTTGGTACATATGCAAATTATGAATTATGCACAACCTTAAAGTGCACGGAGACTTCTAAAGTGGTGTTTAATTGACATAATCTAATATTAATTAAAGAAGTTGTCTAGAAAAAGCCTTTATTTCAGTGTTTTTTCTTGGTTTTATTTTTTTACAAGGTCATCTTTTTCATACTTAAAAGCTAAATTTAGATACTAATTCGGCATTTGCAGCTTGCATCCTTTTGATAGAACGTGTATCAAGTTTCATACAATGTGATCATCAAAAAAAGCTGTTTTGGCAAACGTGTGGGTTACGTCCTTTTTCCTTTCCACAGTCGATATACACTGCTACGGTAAAAATATTCTATGTATTAAATAATACTGAATAAATTTAAGCGTGTATTTGAGTATTGTGGATATAATAAACTATTTAAATTTTTGATTTACATTATATTACATTTGAATATAATTTTATGACCGATTGGATCTTCTTTTTCAGTGTGAAAAAGTAAGTATTGAAAATAATAAATAATCTATTTTCTAGTCCAGGGTGGGGAACCTTTTCTTCTCTAAAGGCCGCATTAATTTTTCTGATTTTAAATAAGGCCGCAGTAAACATTGATTAGGGAATCTTTGGTCGGGAAAAGAAATTTACGGTCAGAATATGTCAGGAATTTACGAATTTACATAAATTTACAGAATTACAGAATTGGCCAGAAGGCCACAGGTTCCCCACGCCTGTTCTAGTCTGTTCATTTATAAATGAATACTTTTAAGAGTTTGATAATACATTTTGACATAATATTATCAACTACTTTTTATTTGTTTATATAACACGTCATTTATATATCTTTAGAAACTAGGTGCAGCTTTTTGTTGTTGTTTTATCTAATCATATGGTATAAAATATATATCGACAAAGATCATAATGTCAATTTGGTTCGTATTTGAATATTAAATGTAAAATAGAAATAAAAGATTTACTTGCTAAATTATCTTGTTCTTGATATTTGATTTAAAAGGTTTACAGTGTTATTGATTTCATGTAAGATATCTGAAGAAGTTGTCCAATTCTCAGCAAGACACCTTTCGATTTACCTAATTGAACCGTTACGAAAACATTCGGAGGCATTTCAGATTACCGCAATAAATCTCTCTTGATCACTTATTCAAACATTTTTTTCTTATATACGAATAGTGAAAGATAAAAAAAAACGTACGGACTTTGTTTGGAATGGAATCAGACTTTGTACAATATATTATACAAGAAAATTAGCAATTTTACATTGAAAATTGAAACGGTGGTTTTATTTATGAACAAAATGAGCAATAAGTTATTGAATAGTATGAGCATTGTAGTCGTATCAAAACAATCGAATTCGATTATTACTTCAAAAAATTCATGTAATTTATGAAACGAATAAATGCAATGTGAGTAAGCGTGTGTTTAAATTTAGAGATATGTATTTGTAACTTAAAGCCCAGTTTTTTACTTAAAGTTTTCTGGCAATATTTCAACGATATGGTTTACTCGTGAAGCACTTTCTACGATAACTGCTCGTTACTTAGTTGCTTAACCTCTCTTCCTTTTTGTTTTTAAAGAGAATAAATATATAAAGACAAGGTGTCGAACAGGACCTATGGTTAACTAAACGCACTCGCTACACTTTGTTATTTTAAGGTGAAAATTGTGGGAGGGAGTTTGAGAAATCACAAATTACTACGCCATCGAACAGAAATCAAAAAATTGATTGAAAAATCATATAATGGCAGTTATGAAAACAATATCACACTCAAATTTTAATCACGTATCAACAAGCATGGTTATAGTGACTCAAAAAAGGTTTAAATAAGATTAGTTTATTGAGCTGTATATATTTAATCTTCGTATGTATATTTTGAATATAGTTTTATAATTTTATAATGGTACTTACTTTTTATCTATGTGTTTTATTTTCATATCCATGGAATGTATAGTAGTAAACACATTCGTGGCTCCTTGTACAACGCACTCTCTTGTTTCTGGCATAGCGACTGGAGCACAGGCCGCTAGAAATACTGGCTCGTTTCGACTACACAATGGTAAATAGGACAGAAAATGACCACGGACCAGCACCACCTGAGAAAATAGAAAGAAAGACGATATTCATTATTTGAATAGCTTTAATGAAAACACGTTTTACTGCATTTTTAATAAATAAGGTTAAACGAAGATTGGACGCAAATCAGTCACTCGAACTTATTCTTTAAAAAAGTGGTGGAATAGATTCAACAATCACAGAAATTCATGATTCAAGTAACTATTTGTTTACTAAACTAAACTAAGTAGTAATATGGTAAAACTATTGGACTTTTAAGTACAATCACGTGTTTGCTTGCTGTTTTGGTGGATTCCATATTTTTATTTTAGGGACTAAACTTTAACTGTCAGGGGCTCACATGGGTTTTTATATATATATAAATATGTAGTAATTATCTTCAAATTAAAAGGAAAACTTAACAAATACGACATGTTTTTTTGATATAAATTTCTTTCAAATTTTAATACCATTTACCAAAAGGTGATTTAAAAATATCAGATGTGTTGTATTACTTATGTTTATTTACTAGATAAATGTTTTAATTTGAAAAATTTATAAATTGAGTTAAATGTTTTTGCTAAATAAGTACAAAAAGAAAATCTTCTTAAATTCCTCAAGCGTCAATATTATAAACATATTCCTTTAAATGTTACGTTACCTCAACGTTATATTTTAGATTACGATATAAGAATCAGTCTTACTTTTTAAAAACATAATATTTGTAGTTTATTATTTGAACACTGCAGTGTGAAATTGTTTAAAATATTTCTTTATCTCCGTCATCTTCTCATTTGGAAGGTGTGTCAAATTTATAAATAAAAATAGATATAAAAAAAATAACTTACGTACGTTCAAACTTGGTCATTATATTTCGAGGCCATAGACCCTTCCTATTACTGTGGTTCAAGCGATTAATTAAAAGTGCAATGGGCGTACTTAAGTTATAAATTAATCTACCACATTGGATCTAAACATAACATGAAAGACTTTTTAATGTTTTTAACACCCTTTGGTATAACAATCTGAGTGGTGTTTTAACATTTTTAGTGATTGGAAGAGCAGGTCATCCCAGGTCGTAACTTTAAAAAAATGCGTTCGTATATCCAAGATATTCTACAAAAAATATTTTATATCAATGTCCCAAATTTGCACGAAACACACATTTAGCATAGTATAAATTTGCCAAATATTTTTGTTTTGATGGGAGTACGTTGAATAAGTTTTCAGCGACATAGCTGGGAAGGTATCCAAGCCAATAAAAAAACTTTTATATTTTATCATCAATGAAACAAATCTGTCTGTGTATAGTTTATTGAAAGCCGCGGGAACAAATTATAAAACGTTTTCTTAACTTACTAATGTTCATTAGTTTTCGGCGCTTCTCTTAGCCGACAATTATGACGATATTTTAATCTCAGCAAAAAAATCTTCACAAATTCATAGATATTCATGAATAAATAATACATAATAAGTCAGTCATAAACAAATGATTTAAATTTAAGTAAGAAAACAATATCATGTGATCGACAGGAAAAAGTTCAGTAAACGTCAAATTTTTAATACTTAAAATTGTAAAAATTTTACTCTATGAGTATTTTTTTGCTGGAAGTAAAAATTCACCCCAGATGCATATTTTCCGACCCTTTTGTTCATACGTCAAAACAGTATCTACAATCATCGCCGTCAACCGATTAAAATCGACTTAATACATACTATTAGTCAGAATGGCGAATAAAAAATATATTTTCTTGTGAAATAAAGACTTTATCATTACAACTACCGCGTAGAGATAGGTATGTTTATTCTGAAACTAAAATCTACCTTATTCCACCACCTACGCCCAACTGTCTCTCTCAAACGCTATCATTGTTTTTAACACCATGATATTCTCTCTTAAAACAGCTAAGAGGTTTACTAAAAATCGTACTTCTTTGAGCAGTGTCAAACTATAATATGAAACATCTATATTATGAAACATCTAAGTTTTCGAATACTGCATTTTTTTCGACAAATTAGACTCATCTTATTGTCAATTAAAAATATTGTGTTAAATTTATTTTTTGAACGATGTATAAATATTCAACATTTTCAGTTTCATCAAACATATATGTTTTTTGCCATCAAATATAATTTAATTTTCTAATTTATTTTGATCCATCGTGAAAAAATTAACAATTTTAATTACGTCATTGTTGACTAATAAACATCATATTTTATCAAACGTAGCCAGTATAAACAAGTATGATATAATGATAATTATTGATCGATAAATCACGCACACTTTATAGACAGCACACGTGTATATTAAAATTAAATTATTTTGACCAGCAATAACAACTCATACTATTAAAAAATAATCAAACTGTAAAAAACTTCTGTACTCATTATTGAAATAAAATGTGTTGTGTCATATTTATTTTAAAATGGAGGTTACACGTTATTTAACTTTGATGGCATCAAGATGACTAGCTTTTCTCCGGAAAATTGTAGATGCTATTTTTGTTTATAATGTATTTTTTTTATTTGTTTCAAAAGCAGACATTTCTTTCATAAAAAAATGTCTGGTTTTGTAAAACCTTTGTGTTTTTTATTAGTTATATATATATATAATTGTATCGCTTGCATTTTGACTAAGAATGCTTTACGTTCAATATACAAATAATGTGTTATTTCTAAACGTATTCGGTAAAAACCGGTGATACGTTTGCTAACGAGAACATATATATACTATGGTACCGATGGATAATAGCAACGTATTTGCTCGTTAGATGAAGTTAAAAAAGACGTCAGGTGTCTGTCACAAAAGTGGTGCAAAGAACTGGTATTACAAAAGACGGGCGATAGACATGTCAAAGTTTCACAAAAGCAGTAACATAATCAAAGAAGATGTTTAATATTTATTTTAATAACCTTTATTATCTAAAGCTTCTTACAGTCATGCTCGTAATGGTTTGCCAAGTATATCCGTCTTTTTTTGGTTTATTCAAAAGCACAAAAGTATCGAGTGCTTTCCCATAACTATCAATTCTTTGGGAGCAGTAATTAAAACTGGCCGCATAAGTAAGTAAATAGCTTTAAAAATATTTTTTCCCCTTTTCGCTCCCAAGAAAAACTTCTGTTGAGATACCTCCATTAGAAAGCCATACGTTCCACATTGGGTAGCGGATTTGGATAAAAAAAAAACAAGAATACACTTTTTATAAAATAAGGGTAAATATCGTTATGACATAATGTTTTTAATTATTATATCAAACTCTAAAATTGATGTATGATGTAAGCACTGCACCACCGAGCTGTGTATCAATGTGTGTTGCTTTAAAGTAGCACAAATAGTTATGTTTTATTATTTTTTCTCTTCTCACTGTCTCAGAATTGAGTTGTTGCCATTGAAGTTACGAACGAGACGTTCAAACAAAAGTATCTGTCAAATTTTGAAGTACGCGGACATATTAAATTCAACTTACGGTTCGCCTATCGCCGCTCACTGATTCAAAGTGGCATATCAAAATGAAATGATTGCATAATGATGTCTGTTTTTGTTGGACCGCCGAATCAATTTAACAATATTCATATCAGATTTCTCGCAAATTGATCATTAGAAACATTATGGTAAATTTAAATGAAATAATCTTACATTATCCAAAGCATGCGTTATCGTTTGGCTCACTTTCGTACGGCATAATATCTATTCAACGCAGAAATGATTCAGACTCGAGTAGTATATATAAAAAGTGCAAAATAAATTATATTTTTTTTTATATTTCCAATCATAAAAAAAAATATTTACAATATGGAAACCGACCGATTCCCTTCCAGCCCCGGTATTCAACGCTACAAATTGTTAAATTTATCGAATAATTTTATTTTGAAATATCTCTTCGCTATGAATTAAGAAGTTAACATTTTTTAAGTTATAAATGAATTTTATACGCAAAAATCAAACGAGCAGTCAACTCTTTTTTTTTGTTATTGAACATGTGTTATTTTCGTTCAATTTGAAAAAAAATTGCGAAATATTTTTGAATAAAACAATTAATTCAGTTTGACTTAGAAACAAAGAATTTAACGCAAAACGTCTCAGATTTTACTTTAAGAACGTGATGGCTTAAAATAATTGCTATTGTTATATGCGTGATTAAAATGACCAGTCCAGGTTTAAGGTATCCCGACAATTTGAGACTAAGTTATTTCATGCTACGATTGCTTTTCAAACAACCATTTAAAATATTAAATTAAGAGTTTTTGTCTGACACAAATGGATCCATAATTCGTGAGTCTTCATATTCAGTGGCCATGAATGAAGATGGAATGCTTATAACCCACGACTCAACTGGCTTAATAGAATACAGAAGGACCTATTAGTGCTTGAGGTCAACAACGATCAAGGAAAGGTTGAGATTGAAGTGAAGTGAAAAAATCTTCCTAATGCAACCATGGAGTGCCCCAAGCATTATATTAGCACCACAAAAGAATAAAATTTACTAAAAAAAATGACTGATCATCTTATTTTTGTATGCACAAAATGATACCAATTTTCACTGCAGGGCTGTTTTGCATAGAACGTATACCCCATGTTGTTGCATATATATTTTTACTAAGATATGGTTTGAATTTTTTTATCCATGTCCACTTCATATGTCGAGCATATGGCCTCCTAATGAAGGTGTCTCATCGGAAGTTTTTGGGAATGGATAGGAGGAGAGAAAATGATGTGAATTGACATCACAAACACCCAGTCTTCGGTCACTACTTTGAATTTAATTATTTTCAAATTTGCTGTGATTTTACCAGGAATCTAACCCAGACCTGCGTGATTGGTAGAGCAAGCTCTAACCAACTGGGCCGCAGCAGGCGACAAATGGTTGAGGTTACCACCTTTGAAATTATTTTTTTCTAACCATGACACTCCAAATATGGAGCAAATATACTCCTAATAGAGCTTGTGAAAGCTGTTTGTTTCTCAGTTTACCAAACTATTTCTTTCTAAAAATAAGAGGGAGTAGAAAGATAGGCCCGCTAGCCCGATTATTCTTCACGTATATTTTTTTTACTAATCAGACTTTAAGTTTATTTTACTCCAAATTACAACCAAATAAGTTCAAGATATACTTTTCTCGGCTATTATTCTTCCTTATTTAATAAATGTGGAATCATTTTACATACCAAACATATCACGACAATTAATAATTTTAAACCAAATTTTAAGTAAACGATATTATCAAAATAGTTTATTTCTATATAGCTTCTAATATATAAGTAAAATTTGTGCAAAAATTTTAAAATTTAATACTAGAATCATTCATTACATATCAGACATACCACGATTATCCAGTATTTTTAAGCAAAACTAGTGCTTCAAATTTAAACTAAATAATATGAAAAAAAAACAAACTTTATTCGTACATAGCTTTAATAAAAAATATAAAAACTAATAGTCAAGATTTCATACTTTTATTTTAATACTAAATAATTATTATTAATTTGAGTTTTTTTTATTCCATTCTGCACTGTTTCAGGTTTAATTCATTGTTACAACTATAAAGGACAAAAAACTATGCAATAATAAATATTACTAAAATAAACACCATAAAAAACCATATAATTAAAGTATTTTTTAGCGCAGAACCTTTGATTAAATCATATCTTCTAGAGCAGAGTTTCACACGATTTATTTAGAAAAAAAAATATGTATTTATATTTTAAATTACTTTAAAATCACTGCTCTGTATTATAAGTATGTGCATGTGTATAGTAATTTCTTTTAAAATGCCTTTTTAGTCGCTCTGATTCAAAATAATTATATATACATCGTATTATTATTGCAGACATAGATTGTTAAGAAACAAATTTAATAAGTATAAAAGTTCAGTCGTGATTTTCTAAGCTCCACAATGTATTCGTACCTAAAAAAACAGAGACCTTGGCAAATCTTGAAACATAATTCGTCAATAATTTTACTACAACCGTAACACATGAGTTGTATCATGAATTGTTTTATTTTGTACACTAGGTGATTCACCATTGAAATTAGAATAGAATTATATCTGAAACATGACATAGTTTAAAAAAATACATCAAACGTGTTAAAAATATATTCAATCATTTTTACCAAATCGGTTTCGCAAATGACGAATATTGTCAACTGAACGTCGTGAGCAAAACCGTTCGTGATCATAGAAAATAAAAGTGGAATTAGTACAAATGAGTATTTTATTTTTTGAATAAAATGCCTTTCTACCAAGTATTGATAGCAAACACTCTTAAAGTGATAACTATTCAACTGTAAAATTCTTTACTCTCGTCTGGTAGAGTTAATAGTTTCAGGATCGAAATACACACAACAAAAACATTCTTGCGAAAAAAATCGTTTTCATGTGTATCCCTAAAAATATTTGTGTGTTATATTGTAGTTGCGTAACTTTTTAATTTCTTCATACAGATACTAACACAATGCGTTTGTATATAAAATGTGTATTGTTTGAATTATTCAAGTAATACAAAACATCATATTGATTTAAGAATGGTTATTGTGTCTATAGAACGAATGAAAAATAAGGTCGCTGTGATTGATAAGTAATACGTTCATTATTAAAATTAACACACGACTTTAACCGGTTGCTAAATCGTAAAAATATGTTTCAATGAACATGAAGTTCGTGTAATGTGAATGAAATAAATTAGTGAAAGCATTTTTTGAATCGATAGCACTGAAAAAAAATAATATCTGAATAAAAATTTTCGTGTAAATAACAAAAGTTCAATAGTTTTATAAAAAATAACGAAATTTATTAAACAAAGCTTTCTAAAATTCAACAGTTGATTCAAGTCATATTTAGATTACTTGTTATTTTATCAATCAAGCAAAAAAGTAAAAATAGAAACAAAAAAATAGAACTGCTTATTAATAAGCAAATAAACAACAATCTTTCAATGCGTTTCAAAGAAAATTGCACATTTGACTCAAAAATTCGAGAAAAAGGTAGATAAATTAAATAACAGCAGTTCTCAAAAAAAACTTCCGTTAAAATACCTCCAATAACACATTTGCTCCATATTGGGAATGAACATGTATTATATATAAATTTTTAAGTAAAATGCTTGACAAAAAGCTAGTTCTTTCCCTTATCTTCTCTTTATCTTTATCTCTTAATCTTTTTAAATCGATATCATTTTTAATTCGATTATAATGAGTTGAATGCCGTGCTCAAACATTATATGTTATGAGTTTACAATTAAAACTCGTTTTTTATGTTTTTAACAACAATAAACTAATAAAAGGGTTTATATTACAAATAATACAAGAATCACACTTTTGAATTAATGATAATAAAATATAAGATATGATGAATTTGATCTTAAGCATTAATGCCATTATGAGTGTCATAGATATTACTTATTCAGTCATTAATTGAAAGGAAATGATTACAATAAATTATTGTTATCTACTATAATGCCTCAGGTTTTTCCAATGACAAATAAATTATATGAAACCAAGATTATCTTTTAAGAGTTTCTAGAATACGATAATAGTCATCACAGCTTGCTCATATTTTAGTTGTAATGTAAAAATATGAAAGAAGTTTATTTTTCTTTATTTTGATATATGGTTTGAATTCTCACTCAAAAAAGGGAAACACTTATGTCTTTGTTTTCTGAAACTATAAATATGTATATTTAGTCAGAATAAACGTCTGAACGATGATATTTTGCTTTTTTTGCGATGGCGTGTTCATGAATGTAAATTATTATTTGCTTTTTACCGGGGCTGTATGGTTACGCTTCAAAGATTTATTTGGATAATATAGGCTCATTAGAGGTGAAGTGAGCCACGTGGCATTTCAGAAAGAAATATTTAGATACGTTGTAATTTTCTGCACGTCAGTTAATACACATTGCAATAGTGTTATCTATTAAAAATAAAAATATGCAATCCACCAAAACATCGAGTAAAGACGCGATTGTACTGTAAAGTCCAAGAAAAAAGTTTTACCATTTGACTATTATAGTTGGCTAACTTCACCTCTTGAAGGCTCATATGTGATTACGTATTTAAATCCTCCAGTGATCATTGATTGTTCAGTAGCAATGCTTTTTCTGAGATTCAAACCTGTTGACACCGAAACCAAAAAGCATGTTTTTCACTCGACAACAATTTATGAAATGCTACATACTACTATGAAAATTTTAAATAATTAATTAATTAATTCAGATTATAACGAAACCAATATAATACAGTGTATAATTTCTAATCAAAATGGCATTTTATTATTCAGTATATGGCATGAATATATTGATCACATTAGTACTGGAAGAGTGTTTGATATTTCGATGTTGTCAATTATTTATAGGATGAACTATGAATACAAGCTACGGTGGAATACGTTTAATTGTCAATGTATTGAACATTATCCATACATGGATTGTATACGAGTTAACTAATAAACTCATAGTTAAATAATGACGTAATTAGATCTAAGATGCCTGCATCAAGCAGTGGAATAATAAAGCCGATGATGATTAAATTTATAAATATCCATGATTTGTTATGGCACAAGAACTGATATCACTCATGTTTTTATTGTAACGTTTTATTCAGAATTCGAATGCCACGATCCGTATAGTAAACCTGTTTTTTATATGGCGCAGAAATAACACGGGTTATTTTTTTTAATCACAGCACACGCCCTTTTAAACAGGATCTTCAAAGACTTTTTTTATTTTATTCGATCCTGTTAGGTTATCCTCTTTATTCACTGCTTCTCAAAATGCGAAACGTTATGTCATTATAGTGTGCATGAAAGAGATTTGAACTAACTTTATGGAGTAGGTTTTGACTAAGAACACTTTTCATTTATTTTTAAATGTACATTGTACCAAATTTCCATTAGATAATAAATATGTGTGAATTATTAATTATTGATTCGATTCTCACAAACTGTTTCAATTAATTTATCTGTTAAGTCTTTCTATAAATTTAAAAAGAATGAGGGAAGGTATTTTTATCCATGTCCGTTCTCAATTTTGTACAAGCATATTAACTTATAATGGAGTTTATCTCAACAGAAGAATTTCTACAAGAACTGCCTTATATTTAATTGCTCAACCTATCTTGCTCTTCAAAGAGAGTGGGGTTATAATAATAAGGCTAGTGGTAAGCTAATCGTTCAGGTTACATCTCGTTTTTCTTAGGATAAGACTAGTGGGAGGAAATTCAATACATCGCATACATCCATGCCTTCGAATAGAAATCCATAAATCGATTGAAAAATCAATCTATAAAGACTCTTCATACTGGGATTCACACCCGTGACCTCCGTATTCTAAGCCAAAGATAACAAATACAACAAATAATTTTAGATTTACTAAAACACACTGTCATATGGGCCCATTAGAGGTGAAATGAGTCAACTAGAAAAATGGTAAAACTTAACACATATTACAATATACGAAGGTTATTTCACCTTTACGATACTTTAAGACATGTAGAATATTACAACGCATCTAAATTATTATTTGTAAAATACCACTTGGGTTACTTCACATCTGATGGGCTTGTATATAGTCTGACACATCAGTAACAATCTCATAATTCATTTTTTCCGTAGTTAGCAAGTAATACGTCAGATAAAAAAACTAAGACCTTTATTTAAAACCGTAACTTTATCGCAGATTGTTTCCATTTCATGTTTCGTACAGGTAACACGAATGTCTTTTCAAAACTACAATTTTGGTTTCAAATAAACGTTTGTGACAGTACCTACAACTTATAACGATACCACGATCAATCATTCATTATAGAAAAATAAATGCTAAATTGTTTGGCATGTTTCTTTGCAGATATGTCACAAAATACGATTTATTTCAATGTATTATAAATTATTATATCTGTCAAATAATTTTACGGATATGAATGTTAAAAGACTTCAAATAGAAATAGGATACTAAACTTCTTGGTAAAGATATTATCATTACTCTAAGCTACCAAATGAGTTTAAATTTGACTCAACTAGCTGTTTTTAATAATCCATTTGAAACCATAAATTGTCTTACAATGCTTACATATCAAATAATATTTTTTTCTTAAAATTTTTAGAAAATTTTACGGTCATTAAAACTAGGGCATCCAATCCCGGATCCCGTTCAATTTTCTGATCCCAAAATTCCGGGATTGATACGGCTGCTATCCCGGGATTTCTGGATTGAGAAATTTCGACCAAATCCCGAAAATTTACACGAAATTGGCAAATCGAGAATTTCATAATCCTCGGTAAGCTAAAAAAAAAACGAGGTTTTGTGATAATTTGGGAAAAAGTATACCAAATCGAAATTTTCAAATTCCTCAGTGAGAAAATCCCGAGATTGGAAAACGGCTTCCGGGATTGGATTCCCTAATTAAAACCGACGAATAAATCAAGTCAGGAGATTTTCACATGAGAATACAATAAATATTGTAAAAAAAAAACAAAGATCAAATTTGTATTTTACACATAGTGTTTTTGCTGAGCGTTCAAAAAATGTAACAATTTAAAATCGAACGAAGCCATTTTATGCCAGTAAGATAACCTTGATTATATAGATTATGTTTATTTTTTATTAGTATGTTTTTTATTTACATATTGGGCATCCCATACGCAACCCGTCAGTTTAATGTCAAAATCTACGTCAATCGACGTTCGAAGAAGCCACTATCTGAATAATGCATCCAATAGCTGACGACGACTGACTCACTTTCGTTAAATCAAAAATGTTTCAATCCCAAGAAGTGAGCGTTAAATTTAATCTTAATAAAAATAATTCAACAGTAATAAGTTGTTTACTATAAGTATTTATGTACAAAAAGTGTTAATGGTATTGTTAGGAGAATATGACGTGGCTGAGATAAAATGTTATAAATCTTTCATCCAATTTCCATTTCATGTTTCAGTGGAAATTTAACTGATTATAGTGTATATTAATTAAGTCATAGATTGATTATTATATAAACTAAATTTAACCTTGAAAGAATGCCATTGAGTCAACCATACAGTTTTTTCTCCGTTTTTTAGTATTATACGAGTATATATAATAATACAAAAATGTGAAATAATTTCACGTACTAGATCAAATTTAATTTTGTTTATCACAAGAATTCCCAACTGATAAACATACATATACTACAAATTTATTTTTTTTCATATTTTGTTTTCTCGATTGAATTGGCATTTACATGGTAGAACTCTATTTTAACAAGGTAATAAATTTTAAGTATTTTAGTTCTATACATATTATTTTACCTATAGTTGATAGCTATTTCGGTGTACGTTCTCATAGTTTTAATGAAGCTAACTATATTTTAAGAACTCACATACGGAATATGTTTGATGCATTTGATATAATACTGTCGGTTAAATTTATGAAATTTCACAAATTAATTCTTAGGACAATTTAGAATAATTTTATTAAAATTCATGTATTTTCATACATGCATTTTATAATTCATATCATAAATTCTCGCTATCGATTAGGTTAGCAATACGTATAGAGCGAATGTACTTGTGTGTTTGTATATAGACAATACAAACTTTCCACTACCTGTCAGTTCTAGTGCATTCGCGCACTGATTAGCACCGGAAGATGCCAAGAGGCGAAACCCGGGTCGTGTTCGACCAAGAATTTAATGGAAGTGTACAAAATAAAAATAATTCTAAATTATTATTAAATTTCCATCAAGCACCTTCAGTCGAAATTTTAAATTAATTCTTAGGATGTTACATGACAACTAGGGCATCCAATCCCGGGATCCCGTTCAATTTTCTGATCCCGAAATGCCGGGATTGAGGTGGCCGCAATCCCGGGATTTCGGGATTGAGAAATTTTGAGGAAATTCTCGAAATTTACACGAAATTGGCAAATCGGAGATTTCAAATTCCTCGGTGAGCTAAAAAAAAAAACGAGTTTCCGTGAGATTCCGGGAAAAAGTATGGCAAATTGAGCATTTCAAATTCCTCGGTGAGAAAATCTCAATCCCGGGATTTAAAATAAATCAATCCCGAAATCCCGGGATTGGATACCCTAATGACAACATACTTTATTTGTGTGTTGAGTTTATCGCTTATGTTTCGTGCGCCAATCTATAACTGAATCGAATAAGCAGTTCCCACGCTTCATTGTGATATCATTTATTATTCGCGAGTATTCCTCTACAGTTCCGGATCTACTAACTAAAGTAACGTAGCATATCGAGAATGGTATAAATTGAGTCATAAAATGAAAGAAGTCGAGGCGTTTGAGAACAGTTTTATGATGTGTGGAAACCAGATAAAACTTATCGTTAATGTGTGTGAAAGATTTTCGAGATAATAATCAGTTAAAAATGTATTGATTACTGATGTTCTAACACTACTTTTTCTCATCAAAGATAAAAAACAAATACAAAAAATCTTTTATGGTATTTTTATCAAAATATAAAAACATACGATTTATAATTACTTTTTATCTACTCACAGTGAATTCTCGGTGGAAAATAATTATTTTAAGGAAATAAAACAATCTTTCGTAATAATTTCACATTATTTATTAATATGCTCATGATTGGTTTCATCTTTCAAAAAAATAATAATCATCGGTTGATAATGATCATAATAATTGTAGTTATGTTTTATGCTTACGTTTTGAGATCTGGTGCTCGAATTTCCTTCGGTATATTGGTTGTTAATTGATAATTGAAATTTCATAGACGTTGAATTTTCATTAAGTTTTATACAGATTCCTTAGAAGAGAACACATGTATTATTTAATATCGGTTAGCAAGAAACTAGAAGCCCTTCGACTTCACCCTTCGATCCTAACCGGCAGAACATTTATTTTAATGCCTTCTATTTTAATATTCCTTCATTTTATCTCAATAAAGAACGGTACATATTATTTATTTAAAAAAAAAAACTGCTACGTCAACTTCCCATGTGGAATATTAATGGAACATCTCAACATATTTTGTCATTACAAGAACTGGGTGTTTTTGAACTGAACTTTTCCTTATCTGATAGTATATGCATTGATAGTGAGATTGAAAAGAGCAAGATAGCATTAACTTAACCGCACTTGCTTCATCCTCTTTTAAGTTCAAATGTAAGTGAAAATAATAAAACATTACAGACATTTTGTTTTTAAACACAAACCATCAAGCTGATTAAAAAAATGTGTTAAAATTTCTGTACGAGGACATTTGATAACAGGACCGGAAAAAAAATATTTACGCCAAATAGTTAATGTTCATACGTTGGTTACACAGAGAGTTTTTTTTTACAAATTAAAATATTTTCAGACGTTCATAAATCAAATGAGCTTATTTCTTTTTCTTTAATATGGTCGTTGGTCAACGCCTTACTGATATAATATTGTATATTATAATATATAATTAAATACAAGTTCGTTATAAATTTAATGATGTTAATTTATTTGAAGGTTTACGTATGATGTCATCGGGAATGCATTTGATAATAGATTTTTTTCGCAAGCCAACTAAAACACTCGTAAACATTGAAAGTGCTGCCCTTGAAATGATATTTTTTAAGTTGCCGTTTTGTCTTTTTTGATAATGTATGGCTACCATTAATATAATAAAAGATATGATAATATACGCCATTGCTCACATACTAGCACATACATTAAACTCCAATTTTTATTATTTTATTGTGTGTAAAAATGTTGAAATATTTAATCGAACAAGATAACATTATCATACTAGTTTTGGTTTTTTCGAATCAAACGATGTTACTAATTTATTTACAAGTTTTTCATCCATAATCCTTCCATTCTCTTAGTTTTATTTCACAAACATCCATGCCTTCGAACAGAAATTCATAAATCAATTGAAAAATCAAATTATAAAACTGTCTTTACTGGGATTCGAGCCCGTGACCTCCGTAACCGAAGCCAAAGACGTTGACTACTTGACCACACAGGCGGAAATCTAGAGCGGTTAGCGAACCACTAGTCCTGTCCTAGCTCTATCCTTCCATTCCTACTGCATTCATTTACTACTAATAAACTGGGCTGAGTTAAACAAAATGAAACCAATTGATGTTTTAATGTACTTTGAGTTATGAATGAGAACTAGTCGACAATATTGTAAATTTCAATTTGATAAAGACATAAAACTTAAAATTTGCCTATTTTCTGTTTTATTTATACTACTTCTTTTTTGCTTGGCGGAAAATTTATCAAAAATCATATTTTTTGGCAATATAAATGAATCGAGTACAACGTATTCTTTATTTTTAGTTAACAAGCGATGCAAGGATGGATACAATGTCAGTATAAATTTTTACATACACAATATTTACATAAAGTATCTAAAAATATGTCTATTCTTTTAACCTTAATAAATTTTGCAAATTTTCAGTTGGTTCCCTTTTGTATAACTAACAATAAAATAAAAAAAGAACACTCGTAATTATTTTTTATTTCGTTGACAGTTCTAGCATATGTGTTGACAATAAATGGACAGCAAACTATATTGACATACGAAGTTTCAACATTTTGGAAGCTCATCTGATATTGATGAAACAATCGTTTTTAATTAAATTTATCATACATAATTCAAACATCAAGTAAGCGTATGTGGGGACAGTTTTCATAATATATCTAACCGAAAAAAATTTGTCGAATAATTATCTTTTAAGTTTATATTATACATTTAACTTCAGACTTATCAATAAACAGTTGATATTGATCGAATGATTTAAGCAAAGCAAATACTGTTTTTATTATATAAAAAAATCGTTTTAACTGAAAATTTACGGAATTGTAAGATTTAAAATGTTAAGTAATTATAAAGAATTTGTATTATTACCATGACGAAATAATATTCTTTATTTAACTGTGCTTTCGGAAACATAGTTTAAACGGAAAAATTGCCTTAATTCAACTGACAAAAATTTATCAAAAATCATACGCTGAATGTTAAATGAAATAAAGTTTTCAAGAACTTTTGTATAAAGTAATATTACTGACTTAACTACAAATTTTATTTTTGTACGCGATTTCACTAACTTACCGGTGCCTGTGTTAAGTGCAGCGAATGCATCTCGATGCAAAACTTCGCCGCCTTCAACGCCCGCAAACGTAAATGTCAATTGTACACTTAATGGATGCACATTTGCATATAGGGCGTATAGTAAGAAAAGCGGAAATGGAAGGCTGTTGCAGAGGTTCTCCGCGCAAAAGCCTCGCCGATGAGTTAATTATTGCAGCCTCCCAATGAAGCCCGAACCCGGTGCGGGTTTTATTACCAAGTCATAATTCATTTAAGGATATTGTGTTTTGAAAGTTGTGAAAAGGAATGATATATGACTTAAAAGAAATGTTTCTTTTCATAAATGTAAAGGGAATTTGTAATTTCAATATAAAATATTGTTTATTCTTCGTTTCAATGATTACTTTACTGGGTTTCCCCTACAAGAAGATTTTGTATTAGTTATTAATTTCATAACAAAACAATAACTCAAGTTGAGAGTGGTACTTCTTCATAGAATTCTTCCTTTTTCTAATATGCTCAAGCAATAAAAAAGCTCGAAACAAAACTTATAAATCACTCGAGAAGATTGTTTTGTTTATGTGGTTAGTTAAAAAATTGAAATAAAAATCATAAGTAACATTGTTCATTATTATTATATTACTATTTTTTTCCGGTGCACAAAAATATGTTTTATTTTATCAATCATTCTTATAACATTTGTTTACATTTTACTCTTTACTCAAAGCTTTATCTCAACTAGATAAATATTTTTTTATTTCCTTCGGTAGTTAAAATGTATGTTTAAAATTGACAATATTTAAACAAACACATCATCTTTTATATCTCATATTTATATTATATAAACACACTACAATTGTCAATAAAAAAAAACTGCATACTAATTTTGAAAAATGTATGTTAAACTTATAAAATAGTAAGTTTCGAGATATTTCCTTTTTTTCATTTGTAAAAAACAATTTTTCTCATATAAATAACAAAATACGGACTCCGACTCGGACGGAACAATGGTAATGATATTTTGTAAGGAGATACTGACTTTAATTGAAAAGTTATTTGACTGCATCAATAAGTAAAATAAAATATTAAACACCTGTGTTCTACACAATCAATAATAATGCTTTATATGGAAGCAAATTTTCTGATCAAATATATTATTTATTTAATTCTTTTAATCATATTTCACTTAGTTGTAGTGGTTAAAACACTCATATTAAAATATTTAGTATTAAATTCTGAAATATATATTTTTGGATACATTTTAAAACAGTTGTAATTATTTTCTTTTGTAATAAATCATTATATTGTAATTAAAATCGGTGATAATAATAATTGAAAACGAATCCTTTGAATATATCAAATTTTCTATTGCAATTCAATTATATGCAAGCCCAAGTACATATTCGTGGTCTGAAATGCCTCAAGTGATTATAAACAAGTATCACTGACGTTCAATGCACAATATTTCATATTCCTTTCGATGCAGATTATTGTTTTGCTCCGTAGATGGTATTGAAGCAAACATTCCCTCGTAAATTATATTGTTATATGCCATCATCTTTCTACCCGAAGTTCATCGAGGGGGAGACCCCATAATATAAAATTAATCTATTCAATAACTGCATATTGAAAATCTGAATACGTGAATAGGAGTGTCCACAACATAAGGTCGACCGCACAGATAAATCTTTGAAATAAACGATTGTGAAAATGCTTCATTTCCTGTTGCATTTTCAAATCAAGCGTTTTCATCATTGTTAGTGTTGTATGTCGTATTGTTGTAATGTTTAGCAGAAAACCGCCTGCTACAAGCGGCGACAATATGCAATACTCTAAAACTTTATCTCAATAATAAATTTGAATATGTATTTGACATGATTTGTATTTATATTGCTAAATATTAAAGTATAAACAGGTTTTTTTTCATAGCTTAAATTCCTTTTTCAAGAAAATAAAACTAAGATAATCTCAGTTAACGATATTAAAATCATAACAATGTATTTGATATCAAGCAGAAAAATGTATCAGTGGAATTATTTTTTTGTCACGTTAATAAATAAAGTAACATTACAATTAAAACAGTCATAAAAATACAACCTTCAGTAGTTGTATTTAATAAGCAAAGTTTTAAGTAGTTTTTCAGTATTATAACATCACCATGACGTAAAAAATACCCTACACTCTTTTTATATTTTTGAATACAATAAAGTGTTGTGTTTTTTGTCTAGTTTTGATCCTTCAAAATTACATGATTTTTAAATAAAATCTATTTGGTAACAGCTATTCTTAACTTTATATATTTACTCATACACTTCTTGAAAGAGAATGCAACGCAACGCAACTTACTTACGATTGGACTGAATTTATTTGATAAACACTAAACAGGCATTTAAATAACCAAGAAAGTCTATAATATATAATTTATTGTTCATATATTTAAAAAAACGATTACATGTAGCATGCATTTATTTCCACACATCAAAACATTCAAAAAATCTTTCTGGGAGCTTGATTGTACTCAATTCTAACAAAGAGTATTTTAGTTAAGTAGACAGAAAATTATTTAGTTCATCAAGAAATACGAAGTAAAGTTAATATTGTCTTTGGTCAATAATAAATAGTTTAAATAAATACTTTGCTATTTAAACTGAAAATAGTAATTTAAAAAAAATATTTATAAAGCTATTTTGTTTTCAACAAATACAAATAATTTATGAAACATTCTATATATTTCTTGCAGTGAATTTTATTTTACTGTATAAATAAATGTTGACGGATATTCGACTCTACATGACGATATGTTACAAGCGGTAAGTATATATAAGTAATAAGATTTGTTCCCTTACCTTCTGATCGCCAAATCTCATTTGCCGCCTGGCATTTCGTGCGACATTAATTCGGCACAAGAACATTCTGGAATCCCGAACATTGGAGGCGCCAGTCGTCGGCGTCGCGCCGCCGGAAGTCGCAGGCCTGCAAAGTTCCGCCTGTACAGCTTGGTGGTCTTGCTTGTCGATAATATCGTACACGCTGTCGCCGTGGATCAACAGATCCTCCTGATAAAAGGACGAGCATATTTAATCATATTCATTGTCTGGAAATTATCAAAGTTTTCGTGACCATCGAAAGAATTGGCCGATTACATTCATCGATAAAATTGCAACATTATGCTTATCTAAATTTATTCACCATTCAAAATACACGTAACAATAAAAGTTCAATATCTTTGGGTATAATTTATGATATCATTCAAGGGTGCACGTTTAAACTTGAGTATCAAAGATTGTACACTTTCATAGATTTGTCATAAATAATACAGACTTTCGGCATTCAAATACATACATGAATTCAAACTGATGGAAAAATACATTTTGTAAAGATTGCTGAAGCTGAAAAGCTTAAGAGAAAATTCACCAGCTTTGACTTGATAGTGAAGATAGTGAGTTGACATTAAAGATAATTGCTGCATTTTCTTCGACTTGTTTGATTAAAATATTGCGTGAAGTTCCATTTTAACACATAATGTAAATCAGATACAAGGATAGTGCGATACTGACATCAAAATATATTACTCAAAAAATTCAGAGATATTTTTATGTTTTTTTTTTAATAAAGTATCTTCTAGCATGCATCTTATTGATTAAATACAATATATTGAAATAATAGCTCCAAAATATTAATAACCTACCATTGAATGGCCTAAATATTCGGCAGCATTATCTGATATGTAGAGCAGCTTTCCATTTTGTGTCATCATCATCAAGAATCCATTTAGAGCCTGTTAAAAATATGAAACAGTTATCATTAAAAATCTTTACTAAATGTTCAAAACTATCCAAATTGTGCGCGTATAAGACTTTAATAAGCAGCTGCAAATACTCATAAATTCTTATGATTTTTTAAGCTGGTTCAATGATGAAAAAAATCTCTTCGAAATATTTTCAATTTTTCGTCGAATAAGAAATATGCTTGAGTAGAGATTAATCAAATTATTGAAAGTTGGTACGTAAAAAAAATCAAAAATCCACAAAAAATCAATGGTTCAGTAAATTGATAATGCAATAATGACAGCATATACTGCATTATTTTTTAAGAAACGATATTATTTATTTTGAGAGAATTAAACGAATTAATTTTATGAAAATTTTGATTCCATTAATTTATGATTTATTTAATAAGTAAGTTTAAAAACTTATTATCGGTTATCTAACGAATATTTTAAGCATTTGGATTTGGATCATGCAATAATGATTATTTGTCATTGTACTGGCAAAAATAGATAAGTAAAAGCATTGAAAATAAAATAAGAAATTACTTTATGAAATTCTGGAATATCAATTCTTCGCCTGGAATAACGGGATTTTTTGTCAAGCATCTTTGTTCTGATGCTATTAATGATATATGTAGCATAAAAAGTATGTGATATCTAGAATTCCCTCTTCATATCCCATTCTCAAAAACGGGATATAGCGAAAGCGATTAGCTAATCACTAGTTTTGTGATTAGCTAATCGCTCCTATCCTTCTATCCTACTCTAAGTAACGTTGAATAATTAAGTAACAATCAGTTCTCGTAGAAGCTCGTATGATGATATAAACTCCATTAAGACTCTGTATAATTCACATTGAGAGCGAATATTGTAAATATATATATATATATATATATATGCTTTAGTCTTTATTCATAATACTCAAATATTTCATAAGCCATGTAATAAGAACTATCAACTTCTTAATTACCAACATCTGCCAGAATCTTGACGCACAGCGCAAAGCTGATAACTTTTAAAACAATCCAAATTAATAATATTATTAAATGTGCTCTAAGCAGAAGCTTTACTTCTTAAGCAACCAAAAATAAAGAATATCTTTCACGTCTTATAAATTAAACTATTTTATTTTTTTCAATATTGCAGGTATAGGTGTGTAAAAAAATGCGTATAGTTATTGTAGCTGACATTGGCAACGATATATGTATCGGTGAATTTATTGATATTTTCATGTTCATACTCACTTTTGAAAATCCAATGTTTGGAGTCGGTGAATGGTGATGATAATGGTGCGTAAAATCGTGACACTTTAACACTAAAAAAACAAAGACAAGAAAATAAAAAGATAACAAAACAAACAAAAAGCATGTAAATTTAAACAAACGATATTATTTTTGTGATAGGTAGATACTGCTACTTGCTTTTTACAACATTTATATTCGTGACAGAAGAGTAAAGTCAAAGCGTGCAGTGGGAAACAATAGAAACATAATTATTCTGACTTTACCGCGTCATAAAATAATAATTGTTGTCAAATAATGATTATAACTGCAGACTTTATTAAACACAGAAATACTATGCGGTTAAAAATATATTTTGCAGCTAATTTCTACATAATCGCATTTCCGGAACATCCAACAATAAACTTTTGAAATGAATCGTTGTTTAAATAAATAATGATAAATTTTTAAGCTTAGTAGTATTTTTCACATGAAATTTGACAGTAGAAAGCTTATATTGATATTAGAAATACGGTCTTAAAATTTATTTGAAATCCTAGACCGCATTTGATATAATAATTACAATTATGTTTGAAAACACGTGTGTATCATTAATGAAATAGTGGCAAGTTGTACAGTATACAATTTTCATTCCTGATGCGTAAATATCTGCGGTTTCAAATCTAATTTATGTAAGTCTTTATCTGTTTTCAGGTATTTATTTAATATATTAAATTGATTGAACGAGAGTTATATGCGGTCAATAAAAGACACTTTACGGGCACTCAATATGAATGCTATTTATAATAATAAGTTATATTGAAGTCAATAAATACTACTTCAATATTGAGAGATCATAACAGATTTGTATTGCGACCAAATCATTGCTATCTATAGAAATTATTGTAGATTAAAATGTTTTTTGTGAGTACAAATTACGCAGCGTATAGACTGGAAAACACACATTTTTTAAAAATGTTAGTATTTTTTAACTCCGGCTTTTATCCAAGTTAACACAAATTTATCAAATAAATCTTTTAAAAATTGCAATCTTCCATATTATAGTCTTTATTCTAATTTTGAAAAGATTGGACTCATTGAAATATACAAAATATTTATTTTTATCTAAGTCAGTTATTTTTAGGCAATAAAAACATCTGTCAGGTCTGTGGTGCAGTGGTCAACGACGATGGTTTCTGTGACGGAAAAGTAGGGTTCGGGATCAAGCCTCAGTACGTATAGCATTTAAACTGATTTATTAATTTCAAGGATGTTTGTTATAACTTTTTTAAAATTTCCGCTCTGCTAACTTTAAAATAACGGAGTGTAACGAGAGCGATATTCTAAGCAAGGGAAAATTTTCAAAAAAGCACTTAACATGTACATGGACGACATTTTTGAATATAGACTTTTTTTTTATTGAAATATGGCTTTAGTAATTTCTTTAAATAATTTAATATTTAAAAAAACTTTTTATTTTAGTAATTTACAAGTATTAATTAACTGCACTACAGAAATTTTGAAACAAACGGTTATTAAATGAAAAATACAATTGATTCTTCAAACCCTTTTTAATACCCTCTGACTGGATTTTTTGAACATTACTATAATCCATGAAGTTTCTACATAATTTCAAATAAACATTATTTCAAAAAGCGATAAATTAAAAAAACAATAATTTGCAATCACTGTAAAAAATAATGTAAGCCTAGCTATTATATTACTGTCAAAATAATGACTCCTTTATTTAATGTTAAAAAAATCTTTATTCAAAACTAGTATCAATAAAACAAGCTCACATTCTCATATAAATTGAATTATAGCATGCACTTCAATTAAAATATATAACCACTCTTTATAAATTTTGCGAAGAAATAATAACTTATTTAACCCACATTACAAAAAAACATGCTGCACAAGCCAATAAAAATATCCTCGCTGATAAAAACTTGCATGGCAGTAATAATTATAGAGGCTTTACCTTGTTGGAAATAGTTTGCTTTTCTAACATAGACACAAATAAGTGCCATTAGCTGAAGCTGTGAGAGTCTCTGTCTAGTTGAAGGAGGGAGTGGCAGCAAATCCCTAAGGTTGGCGATCTCTGCGTTTATTAGATCTCGTCTCATCTTGCTGGCGCCCTTGGTGGACTTTGTTGGCTCGAAACTGGGAAAAAAATTAACTCATAAAATTGCTGTACAATTTTCGTTTAGTTGTATTCAGATATATCCTAAATAATTTCAACACGTAATCATTGACGGGATTTTTTTACCTACTATACATTTTTATAGAATCCTTTTTTACATTGTGTATTCATTTAAGCATGTTTTAATAAATACTGTTTTCATTCAATGACAAACTATGTATTAGATATATAAATCTAATTGTATAAATATAAGTTACGTAAATTCAAATATTTAATTCTTATTTTTTAATATAAAATAATTTCCTCAAAATTACCGCCGAATCCATCTAAAAATGTATTTTTAGTTAAGAAATTGACACGTAAAATTATCGTAAATTTGTAAAAAAAATTAAGTATTTACTAAGATATTGTAATTTTTTTATCATGCATAAACTTTAATTTATATACAAACAATATATAGTATTGGCATCTATTATAACAATATGTTTTATTCATTTGAAAATAATTCTCAAAACAACTTAAAAATATGTAATAGTAGATAGAAAAACATATGATATATATTCAAAAAATTATTGTATATGATAAACACGGTCAAAAACATAGCATCTTATTATTTTTTGACAGAGTCGATTCTTGTTCTATAAAATAAAATCAATTAGCATCTCAGTGTATTCATTTATTTTCAAATTTGAATATGTGCGACAATTGCCCGTTGTCGATTTGGTAAAAATAATATATCATCCCACCGTTGATTTACGAGGTAAAATTTATAGTTCAGCTTGATACTTAAATTAAATAAAAAAAAAACACGCTAATATAACAACAAAAGAAAAACACCTGTAAAATATTAAGCCGTTAACTAGTACAACAAATGTTTGCATAGCCATTTTAAATCTTACATCACTGTGATAACCAGATATATAACATGATTATTTGCAATTGTAGGTCAGGTCTGTCTTATTATTTAGTAGAAAAATTACTGAGATGTGGTCAATACTGGAAAAAATATTATTCAAATAATAAAAGAGTTCGATAACTCGTATTAAAGAAAGTTTCATAAAATCATTCAAAACAAATTTAACAAAGGACTTTCTTGGAGCTTAAACAATGCGTCGTTTGAATGGATTCAGCGTATACATTTTATTAATTCATTTTTATTAATATCAAACAATACAGTATAATATTATAATCAAATTAATCTTGACTTTGTCGTAGAGGTTATATTTTTTATGTTTCTTTAAAACATTCCATTAAATTGAATCATGCTATCAATGGACCACGTGCAACGAATTAATCTTACTAAATTTTCTGTAATAATAAGTGACAACTTTTTAAATTATTCTTTCGCGGTTTGTATTCCTAAAATTATTATTTTGGTAAAGACCGTCCCATGATAGGCGGTAATAGACTATGGCCGATTTAATTTATGGTCGTTATAAATAAATATAAAACACTAGGAGTACTCAGCATGCGTTGCAATTTAACTCAAGTAAAGTAAGTGTTCTTGTTTTTTAAGTGCTTTTAGACACACAATAAAGTATTGCATATAATTGCATAGGAGTGATAGAAAAAGCTCACAGCTTCTCCAGAACACCGAGAATTGCTTTGATATAAAGCGAGCCCCATTCTTAACTTATCGTCAGCCCACCGCTGACTCTACTAATTAAGAAACCTTTGCGAGCGTCTACACAACGACTCACCAAATTTTTATCCCAATCGGATGAACGGTATAGGAACGCATACGGGACAAACAAACATTTTTACATACAATACATCAATTTTACCATGTTTGATTCATTTCTTTTATTTATCACCACGTGAGAATGATTTTGTGACAGCTTCGAAACGCTGGTGAGTTATCAGTTAAAACTGATCATAAAACAAAAAATATTTTCAAAATAATAGTTGTATGTGACAATGAGGTACATCAGATTAGAAAAAAAGATTAGAAAAAAAGCCAAAAGACTTGACAGTTATATGACCTTTACTGGTTACGATAAAAAAAGACATCGCTTGGTAATAATGTAAAAAATGCACTTGGACACCATGGCGGTTAATTGTTATACTAAAAAAAAAAAACCATATCCGCTCCCAATGTGAAGCAGAAGTTTTTATACAATAACTGCTTGTTATTAAGTTGCTCAACTTCTCTATTCTCAAAGAAAGTAGGAATTGAAAGATAAGGTTAGGACAGGACTAGTATTCTTGCTACGTCCCGTATTCAGGACAGCGTAGATGAGCGGGGGGCATTCAAGACATCACATACATCCACGCCTTGAAACATTAATTCATTAATTTATTGAAAAATCAACTTATAAATCGGTCAGTACTAACATTTGAACCCGCGACGTCCGTAACTGAAGCCATCGCCGTTGACCACTCGAACATGCAGGCGGTATATTTTAACTAACTAAATAGCTTATATATCGATAATTCTTATTAAATAACAAATAAATAATCGTCCATTCATGTGGGGTCTAAATGAAACGAGACGATTGCTTTATTTCTTTGGTGAAATAATTTTTGGAATTCCCATTTCACTTAATTCAAATGAATGCGACATTTTTCCCGTGCGAATTCTAATAGTGTTATTTTCGGCCAGACAATTTGGAGATACTCGCAATGTTGAAGTCAACGTCTCGATAGGTGAGCGTATTATAACTATGTACACTTTTATTTTGTTAATATACAACATTAGACCAATTTTACTGACAGAGAAAACTACCTTAAGAGTTTTATCTGTAATTATTATATTGTCTCAAAACACCGGCTCAAATCAACTGAAACCTCCTGTGATCTGGCTATTTTCGAAGGATTGTATTTTCTGAAGGGCTTTCGTGTAACAGTAACCTTATCAAATCAAACGAAACATTTTGTGATTGTTTAAAACTACTTAACTGTTTGATTATACATACATAATATTTTTAACAGTAAATTGATGAAGACCCATTTGACAATAATTGCATATGTTATGTGACGAGTTGTCACACACCTTGCAGGTCCTACAAAGCTTGTTTATTTTCTGCTGTTTATATTGGTATAAAAATGTTTTTAATTGTGTTTTTAAATTTCGTTTGGTAGATAATTCAATGTTTTATTTTAACGTGTAGTTTGCGACTGCTCCTTCATGTGGTTTTTAAAAAGGCAAGTAGGCCTATCAAATATATGATGGTTTGGCAAAAATACCAATTAAATGATCGTTATAGAATTATTTTAGTATCTGCCATAATGGCAACAATATATATATTTTAACATGTTTGACAAATATCACAAATATAGCTTTATTTAAATTGCTAGAATATTTAGGACTTAAAATAAAATATATGAAATTTAAGGTTTGGTTATCAAGTTGAAGTGTAACTTGCTTTATCAAAACATAAATATGTATACAGTCTTACTTTAAACGACTGCCACTTATCTACCCATTAATTACGCACAATTGAAAAAAAACTTTTCCTGGTAAAGTCAAAAGGTACGATGCCGCATTTTTTTAAATTGTATATAAGTATATAATTTAGTACATCAAGCGACGTGAAGTTGATTTAACATTATTCATCTTTTATTAATATTACATTTGCATATTATTTATTTTGCACATAGTATTAAATAAAATAAAAAAAAACCATTAAAAGTTATAGCCCCCAATCTTATTATTTTTTAAATATTTTTTTTTGTTTATATTGAAAACAATCTTAGCTGTAACATATTTTTTATGCTGATCTCATGAGCAAGAGATCAAATTCACGGGTTTGAGTCCCAGTATGGGCAGTTTATTTAAATAGATTTTTAACCGATTTATGAATTGATTGTCTGTGATGTCACAAAGTAGTACTCACCTACCCTATTCTATAAATAAGACGTGGTTAAGCCACTAAGTTATGCGTTAGCTTTAACCTTATTTCATCCCGTTTTTCGAAAAAAAAGAAGTTGAGCACTTGAGTTAAAAACTAACAAACAATCACTTATGTTTAGCTAAATTTTACTTACAGTCTATAAGGTCCACATAAAAAGCAGTGATTTTTAAAAAAGATACATCGACACCTTTTGATCATTAATATTTTAGAGAGGCTTTTGAGCTACGTAAAAATATGTTTACTTTAATGCATGTCTTCTGAAAAGCACTATAATTTAATTTCATACCAAACAATTTTGGAGTATGCAATATGCATGAGTCGAAAATCGTGTTTTTCGAATACGATCACGTACAGGGTGTCTGTAAATTGTCGCAAATATTTAAAACATCATAATGGCTATTAGTCACTGCATAAATTGATCGATAGCCGAATAATTTTTGTGTGTGGATAATTGGTATGCTTTGCGGGTCACCTACTCGCCACGCCGAATATGTTCATTGAATAAATCTGACGGTTTTTTTCTTGATCTCACACGCGATTGTTATTTGACACACGATCGAGGTATTATTTTTCTTACTCAGGGTTGTGCAAAATATATTTAATTTTGAATTTAATTATCGAAAGTAATTTCTCAACGTTGTTTTGTAAAAGAAAATAAAAAACACTAATTCATTTCTTATTTTAATGGAAAAAAACGCAAATTTAGTAATATTTTCGAAAGTTTTTCAAAGTCACTAATATTTTGTGATAAACACGTTTTAATGTAAAAATATTAACTTAATTCTTGTTTATTTAAAATATTTGTCATTCCCAATAACCAAATTAAAAACTATTTTTAATTTATAACATGTTTAATTGCTAAAAAATTACAATCAATACTTGGATAATATTAAAATAAAAAAAAATAGAAAATTGATAAAGATGACATAAAGCAAAAAGAAAAATATATTTTCCATCTTTTTAAAGTTTATTTATGTATAAAAAAGTAATGATTGTTTAAGATGTTCGCGGCTAATTCTATTTTTGGTGAAAAGATATTATAATAAAAAATAAAGTATTTTATTATTTATTTAAAATCAGATTCGTTTTCACTCAAGACGAGCATTGTAAGCTGAATTTTAAGGACATGAATTATGTTATATTTCATAACATGATAATGCTCACCTTGAGCGAAACCTGTCTTAATCTAAAATATAGAATGTAGAACCAGTAAGTGTTTATTTTTTTAGTATAATAATAATGAATTTAATTTAGGCACAATTCCATACAATCAAATAGTTGAACCAATATTACAAGCAATCGTTTTTTATTTTATTTTTTATGATGATTTAGTATTTTGATTATAAAAATATTCAGGTATCTGTAAGTTCTGAAAATTAGATTTGTATTAATGGTACTAAATTGATGACAACACATATCTTTTTTCCGTAATATGTGTTTAATTTTTTATCAACAGGTAACCCTGATCAATTTGCACCCACCGCGTCGATAAGATCTTGCCAAAGGATGTGCCACCGTCTTTTAGCAATAATGAATAATTCTATTCCCAGGACAATACTAAACTTGCTTCACACTCATTTGACTTTTCGTATGGCTCACTTAGCTAATAGTCACCAGTGGTGTTCCTGTCGCATATTGAAAATATGTCATATATAAGGATACTGCCAATTTATGACATGTTTATATTTAAACCTCAGCAATACATATGCTATAATATGCTCTATTTTATCTTTATGGTCCAACATTCATGTATTCGATTTACAATGCTCTTTTATTAAAAGTGTTTTTTTACGTCGAGTTTGAAGCCTATTTTTTATACAATATCAATATATAGATACCTCAGTTCTAAAGTGTAACAAGCCGAAAAAATACTGTTTTGGGTTAAGTATGAAGAAATGTTTATAATATAAATATGTAGCATTTCCGAAATAATATTAGAATGACAGTGGTTATTTTTCATTAGATCGAAATGTAAAAATTTAAATATTTCTATGAAACCTTCTCTCTAAAAAATATCTTATGATTTCATAACAATCTATACAAATTAGATACACAGTAGACTATTATTAGTTATTAACTATTATTAAGCCTGCCAAAAATTGATTTTATTGATCATCTAAAAACTATGCTTTTTGAGTTACACTCTAGAACCGAGTTAATTATTTGATAATATATAACTATCCTGATTTTTAAAGAAAACAGTGGAATATGAGTTATTTATTTGCATTTTCAGTAAAATTAAATTATATTCGTTAATTTTTTACTTAACTCTTGCGGCTCGGAGACTAGAAAAATACTTGTCAGCCGATGGGGGTCTTTTTTGACCCCAGTGGTTTCCTCATTATTGGCCTTATTCTTATGAATTTCAAAAAAAAAAATAGTCCAAGGGCTTAAAAATATCTCTTTGCATCATTCCTCATACATTTTTTTATAAAAATCTGTGGTTTTTTAATAACTAATCATATTTTAAGTTGCGCGTAAAAAAGACGTCATGTCAGCACACATATGAATTGACTACTGAAGAGTATTCTCAGCGTTCCAAATTATCATACGAACAATCGTTATCGCGGGCGCTAATCAGCTGATAAGCGTTATCGCGTATTTATATAAACTACAAAAGGTCCAAAAAACTATGATATAAGAATACCTTAATTATAAACATTGTATCACCCATATTAAAATAGATATTTACGAAAATGTTGGTATTGGGGTCGCATTTCTTGAGCTTAGAAACGGAAAAGTTAATATAGTATTTTTTTATAATTCATCTAAGCCCGATGCTTTAAAAATAAAACTTTGTTGGAAAATACCATTTTTTTGTACAATTTTATGAAAAGTCTTCGTTTATTACTATATCAATTGAATTTGTTTATAGATCTGTTCATAGATCCGTAATATCTCATTGAATAAATGTAAAAATACCATTTTTCTTTAGGTGACATATGCACCATGAAATATTTTTATGACACCCTTTTTATGATTGGATAATAAAAGTATAATACGACACCACTGGATTGGGTACCATCCATTTTCTTGGAACTTATTCTAATTCAGGTTGAATCGAAATTTTATCTTATCTTGTAATAAGTACGTGTAAATTATTTAAATCGTTTGTATATCGATACGTCGATAAATTATATCGATCGTGTAATAATTATTATCTAATATATATAACACATTACCACTTAGTCTTTTTGTGAAAGCACGCAATCTATATTTGACCACACTAAGCTTAATTTTAAGTTAAATCGAAAAAGTTCTGTGATATTTTTTACAAAATACTTCAATATTTTGAGATAAGAAATCATTCATTTTACTATTTTTACTTTTGCCTTATTATTTAGTGCTTTACGTTTGTATTGATTTGTTAATGAATCATGTTTTTTCTAGTGACATTTTTTTCGCAAATAAATTAATTACTTTTATCGTTATTCAAAATCGCCAAATTATAAACATTATATAAAATAAGTGTTTAATAAAAAGCTAAACTTTTTCAGTGGAAAAAATTATGGAATATTGTAAAATCTTTTTTTTTATGCGTAAAATCATAGTGTAGTTTCAAGATTGATCAACAAAATTAATACTGTTTTTTTATTGTCAAAAAAATATGCCATCGAATTTATATCTACGAATAAGCAAAACAAAACAAAAAAATTTAAATTAATAATTTTACACTCTCGGTTGCAAATTTGTAAAAAAATTTAAGACTTTAAAAAATAAAATAAACCAAACTTCAAGAAGGTTTTATCATTTTTTTATGTCTACCAAAAAATTCGATTGATATCAATTATTCATAAAATAAATCAGTAACACTTTCAGTCAGTAGATAATTGTAATTCTATTCTTATACGCAAATGAAACACCTAAGCGATGTTACGTTTCGCATACAAATAATATTTTACCACAATCCACTGAATCCATTCTGAAGGTGATTTATTTGATTTTAAGAAAGTATTTTCAAATAAAATCAATGACCAGTATAGTTAAAATTGAACAGATATTCCCACGATGTTCATTTAGTTTAGAATATACAATATGACTTTAAAATTCAAAGGATCAATGACTGTTTTTAAATAGCTTTATTGCTATTACTTCAAAAAGCTTAGGCAAATTTTACAAAATTATCATTATGTTAGTTATTTGTTTGTTTGATTTTTTGGTTACATAAAAAATGCAACAAAAAAAGGCTTCTTGGGTAAAAAATATTTTTAAGTTTTAATTCTATTTTCTGTGGACAATTATATGACATTATTTAAATAATGTGCGATAATAGTCAAATATTTTGGTATTCCAAATAGACGAATTTAAGTTTTATATTTGATGTAAATTGAGAGGAAATGCAAAAGGGTTAGACGATATCTTGCTGCGTATTTTACCTTTATGATTTCAAATATAGTTTTTTTTTTAAGAAAACTTTCCCACAATTTTATCATATGATTAAAATTGGTTCCTTCGTCGAGCGTTTTACTTTAAAATGTTATATACCAGTATAAATGTATTTTAAGATCATAGAAAATGATATAATAAATTGGCTATTTTATTTATATGAAACATAAATTGTTAGCTTTAAACAGACAACAAGTAGTTGATTGAATTGGCGTTCACTTTAATAAGGAGACAACTCCATTTTAATAAGGAGAAAAAATATCAAAGTATTTTAGTTCTACAAGTATTATTTTATATACATAATATATTCAACTTATGTTTCAAGCCTTAGTTTCTAATGCTTTTACCGTTTTACAATGAATTTCTTAAATGCAACGAAACACAAATTTAATTATAAAAGGACCTTGCAAAAAACTGGCCTTTTAGTGGAAAAAGTTATGAAATATACTATACATTAACGACGGGAAAATAAAATTCATTTTATTTGTTGAGCTCTTTAAAGACTCAATTAATTTTTCAATATTACAATTACCCACATGTGTCAAAAAGACTTTTAAAAATATGTATTATATTTTACTTAGGAATGACAACAGAGTTTCATTAAGTCACCTATGCTAATTTTATTTTATTTTTGTAAAAGTATTATAAGGTTGTGAAATCTAAAAAAACCTTTTTTAGTAAACTATTAATCCCTACGTATTTTTATCTTTAGTTGAAAACGTATTCAATATGCTTATATTTACTTCTGAAATCAAAATACAAATTTCCAAGAATATAAACTTTATCGCAAGTGTTTGACTTCATTATGTGCTCATTATTATAAGTTCACAATTTTGGACAACGTTATTTATAATTTTGACATGAAACATTTAATAAAAAAAATACGTTGATCGATAAAAGTATAAAAAAAAATGATTCGCTTGGCGAGCAAACATTTTCAACTGAAGTGCGCATTAACGAAACGAAACAGGTTATGATCTTTAATGATAAGTTATGATTTATTCACTCCACACGTGGAAAAACATATGCTTTCAAGCGGCTATTGTGGCTTTGTACCTGTTACCCGTCGGATGATATTATGAATTGCGTATATTGTTTACATATTTAATAAGTAACTTTAAGCATAATTTATTATGATTATTTGGTACTGTTAATAAAGAGTATCAGATTGATATAATTGTCGCTATTAATTCATTTTTATTTATTTATTAACAAGTATGTATGTTTGATTTTTATTTGACGTGATATTCCTCAGTCTGAATTACTTAAGTTTTCATGTTTAAAATGGCATACTGCTTATATTACATGAAATTATATGTCACCTCTTAGATACATTTTAACATTATCGCAAACATTTAAAAGTTTCAACAATATATGTCATGTTTGACACTCGATAAAAAGGAAAAGACGACATTTCTCAACATACAAAAACCATTGACGTATTATACATTCAACTTATCAATCAAATGATTGGTTACAATAAACCAACACAACAATATTTGTTGTTTTTTTAGTAACCAGTGTTTATTTTGTAATTTTATCTACACAAATAAATTACAGTTAATTTATATTTACTTAACGTTTTGGTAAATTTATAAAAATAAAAAATATTTTTTGATTTAACGTATAATAGCCGCTGTTATTCCGTCGGTATTACAAATAAAAATTACAAAACAATTGCTATTTCAAATTTTAATATACAGTTTATATGCTTATGAATAGTTGAACAATTTGAACCATTTTGAATATATTAAATCAACATCAAATAATATTATATTTGGTAAAAAAAAAATTAACAATGAAATAACTATTTTCATAATAGATCAATAAAAATGTATGTTGCATATTTTATACATTTTTCAAATTTAATTTTTTGTTTTAAACAATAATGATTGAATGAAAAAATGTTTTATATATAATGGCTTAATACATATAACCTAAATATTGTTCTTCGAGTAAACTATGAAAAATTGAAATTGCATATTTTGAGGTTCTAGTTTTTTAAAAGATTTCTTAGGCTATAATTCATGAAGCAACTTGCGGTTAGTTTATCATATTAAAATATTTTTTTCAATTGATAACCTTAAAAAAAAGTTTCCAGTTTTGCATGTATGCAAGTTTACACCATGTTAATTGACTATAAAGTCTGGTTTCGTGCTTGACCAAGCGTTGAAGTATTTGTTATCACATTCAATTTTCATGCGTATTAAATGATAACGTTACATAAATTTCCGCCAGCTCATTTTAATTTAATAATGCATTATAAAAAATACTCACCGAGTAAACATTTTTATCATTTATTTCAATCCAATGTTTTCACACCATGTAAATAATATCACATAACACATAAATAATCTTTAAAGTAATGTTTGAATCATACACATAAATTTATAACCACTTATTCACACAATATTGTCATATATAATAGTTGTTGTGTTTTTTTTTGTATTATTGATCGTTTGAATAACACTGCACAAAGTATACGTAAAAATTCAACGAATGTTTTGCTGTTATTATTATTGTCACAATGTCAATGGTGTTTTTTTATTATTAAAAAGTCATTCTAAGAGTCAATGACATTAACAAATAAAGAAAACTGATCAAAATCACTAGCGCCGGTATAGAGCACGATCGTTATCGATCATTATCAGAATGCAGTGGTACCTTCCACAGCCTCAGCAAAACAAAAGAAAATCCTAGCATCACCGGGTGACTGTCAAATGAGAACTGTCACAAGTCATTGTTTTAGGGTCGTAAGGCACGTGCCTTCGGTGACAGTGACAAAAAAGCCCGCGTCCGAAGTATTACGGGCCGGTCGATTAACTCCACTCCACGCGGGTCCAGTCTACTGAAGTGTTTCGGCGCCGGCCGAGCCATACACTACTGACTCTAATCTCCCTCACGAAAAGTACGCGAGGTATCCTTCTCTGATAGCGTTCAGATTGTTACGCCGGAGGACGGACGCGATACTCAACATAGCTCTCTACTGTTTTCTGTGTTTTTTGCGCTCTACCGCCGTCATTTATTGCGTCAGAGAATACAGCAATTTTAGTTCCAGAAATTTTACAATATTTGCCTAATTATTTTTATCATTTTTTGCCAAGTCGTAAAAAGAACAGAGTGCAAAAATTAGTATTTTTAGTCATCAGTGCAAACGGTTAAAAAATATAATTATTTTATTCAAATGTGGTCAGTACTCAAATTCGTTGTCTTCGGTCGCGGTTGCCACGGGTTCTAATCTCAGTTTTAACTGGTTCAGAAATCAAGAGTTATCAAAGCGATAAACCTTCTAGAAGTCTTGTCGTTTTATTCTTACTCAACACGAAAAATAAAAGTTGAGTAATTTAGTAGCAAGAGAAAATTTCTAAAGATACATTGAGAGCAAGCATTGCTACCAAAAAATACTCTAATTTACAATTGAATAATAAATAAAATAGCTTCATGTACAAAAGTTTAAGCCACTTTATCATTGATTTTTATTTTAATAAAAAGAATACACTCAATATCGCATAAACAATTTTAAAAAAAAGCTAAAACCTAAATTAAAATATTTCATTTTAATTCATAAAATGGTGTAGTAAGACCGGGCTCACGATAAAAGATAGGTCTTGTGCAGCTGTTTATGTTTGACTGTTTTTCGTTATTGGAATCATTGATGCGTTACTGAAGATGGCCGTAATATCAGTGGGTAGCGAGCGCACTGGTAGTGTCGTGACGGATCAAAAATATTTTTGTTTAATTTATGTAAACAAAATCAAACGATTCAAATATAAAAGTTATTAGTGTGAACGCAATTTTTTTTATGCTAAATTTATTTATGTGACACTTTTAGAAAATAAAATTTCGAATTCTTAATTGTCTCAAAACAATATTATATTATAATAATAGTTCATTATGAATTTAAATTTTATATTTAAAGTTAAACCAATATTGCCTATTAACATTTAATTATGAAGTAAATTTATTCATTGTCCAAATTTTCCATGTCCAATTGAAAGAAGAGCAAATATATATCTTCCTTTCTCAGAAAAATTCAACCAGGTAAATTTAACACCGGAGACCGTCTTACCTGTAAGATACGTGCTAGCCTGCTCACACGTATATAAATAAGGTATAATGAAACGTGAGACAGGTTATTTATCGCTGGAGGAACGACGCAATGCAAGAGTAAGATGAAAATAATTTTCTCACGACGTTTACAACTAGTGTTGATCCATTTGGTTAAACGAAGATAAAAAAAAGCAGTGGATTGAATTTTCGCGCAGTGTGATTGGACAAGAGAGAGGTTTCTAGGCTGGTTCACAGTGGCTTCGCCCCACCGCAAAGATGCTATACGGGAGAGAAATATGTAAAAATTGAAATTCGCGGGACTTTAAATAGTGTTTTTATGGTAATTTCCCGTGCGGAAAGTATAGAAACGTGACTAAGATCCCATTGGCCGGTAGCACAGCAAGTATGAGGACTGTGGGAAAAATTCCTCACCAGCCACTGTCTGCCTGCAGCAAAGGGATTTCCAATCCCAGACCTTTCAAATTTCAATGCCCTTATCTGTCCTATGAAATAAACTGCATCAGGAAACTTGTTTTTATATATTGTTATACGTTTACATTTTAATTTGTAAAAACATTTTTTTCCTTTTTATTTATTGTAAAAAAACACAATTTATAATTTGAACGATAGCACTTATACTAATATCTTTATTGAATAGTTTTAATTCAATACTCTTCATTTTAAAGTTAAAAAGACTGAATAGATAGATATCTCTCATAAATTAGTTTACTATGCTTCTAAGCTGTATTTGTTAAAACCATTTTTTTGAAAGACTTAACATACTGTATGCCTAATTATATAAATTTAATTTTATAAAATACAAAAAAAAATGATAAACTAAATTTAGGAAAATTTCTACTAAAACCAAATATCTGAATAAAAACTAACATAAAGTTAGTTTTTGACGCTAGGCGATATAAAAGTATTTGACGATAAATGCTATAAAGCAATAAGAGACCATTTTCGTAATGGATCTTAGTTTATGTGTTTGAAAAAGTAATCAGTATATTATTGTTTTTATCAGAGCTGTGAAGTCGGGTGAAAAGAAAACGACTCTGAATCCGACTTTGGCTTTATATTAAAAACCAACTCTGACTCCGAAATGATTTTTTAAATACTATTCTTTTAACTTATTTATACCATCACATCATTCTAGTCACAAGAATAATTCGAGTACATTTCATCAATCAATATGTTTTTTTTTCCATGTCCACTTCCAATGTAGAGCATATGGACACCAAATGAAGTTAATCTCAACAGATGTGTTTCTACGAGAACTGCTTATTACTCAGTTGCTCAACCTCTCTTTTTGCAACGAGAGTAGGAATAGAAGGATAGGGCTAGGACAGGACTAGTGGTTAGTTAATCGCTCTCGATACGCCCCGTTCATAAGATTGGATAGGTGGGAGGGGGGAGGGGGGGTTCACGACACCACATACATCCATGCCTTCGAATAGAAATGCATAAATCGATTGAAAAATCAATTTATAAAACTATATGTATGGGATTTCAGCCCAGGACCTCCGTTACCGAAGCCAACAACGTTGACCACTCTACCACACAGGCGGCTTTTCTAATATGGTTAAAAGACAAATAATTTTTCAGTATAATTAAATTATTTTTCTCCGATTTTTCCGACTACGTCTTTGACTTCGCGTCCGGAAAAAAAACACCGGACTCTATGACTCCCGATTCCGACTTTACAACCCAGGCTTTTACAAGAATTTTAAATAAATTTATAATGATAAACATTTAAGAATTTCCAATAAATTGATCAAGTAAAGTTTTTTTCACAATTTGTAAAATGAAGTTTACTTTAATTTTACTTTCAATAAAAAAATATTGTATGTAAGAAAAAATACTTCATTTTATACATGATTAGTTATTTATTTTAATACTATAACTTTTGTAAGCAAGAATATTTAATACCACTGGTAAAAAAGCTGTATTTTTTTTCATAAAACAACACCCATTTTATATCCTTGATGTGCATTACTATGTGTATTGGCGTATTGCCCATTTAAACGCACGCACTTTCTACGGATCAATTCTAAAAAAGCTTGTGAAAGAAGTTAACTATAAGCAGCCTTATTTTTATTAAATGTTGTATTTTTGTTTATTAATTCAACAAAATTGCCTTCATTTTTACAATTACTTCCACAGTTAACAATGCATGAAGCAGGTGATAGGAACACACACGTTACTGTTTAATCCGAATTCAACTATCTATAACAGTAAATTAACTCTTTTTTAAATAAAATCATTGCAATTTCAAATATAGACATTTAATTTTTGTTTTGCCAGACGATGATAAATGTCCACTATAACATATTAAATACAAGTATCCGTCTACCACAAAAAAAAGTTATCCTTTCAGTAACCACTTTTATACAATTTTAGGGTGTTTACTGTCAATACTTAATATAAGAGACAATATTAGAAAAAAAACACAATGTTCCTTTGTACAAGCAACAGTTTTATTTTTAAAAATCGGGACTGCTTTCGCACACGATGAGCATTATCAACTGATAATAAAATAAAATTTTACAGTGTTATTAATACAAAACAAAATTAAATAAAAATGTGTAATAAACAGTTGTTATTCAAAAAAATGTAGAAGGATGATTTTTCGTACTATAATTTGTATTTTTTTTTCAATACCAATTGTTTTTTACACCTTTTTTATTTCATTTTGTTTTGTATATATCACAATGTAAAATTGTATTTTATTATCAGTTGATAATGCTCTTTATTAGTGACACCGGCCCTGATCTTTTTAAAATAAAAGTGGAAGTAATACAAAGAAATATTGTGTTTTTTTTTAATTTTGACAATTCATTATGCTTGTCTAATTTGAAATAATGAAACTATTTCAACGAACTATGTTCTACATAGTGCGAGTTATAAAATCAATAATATAATTAATATTCAGATTAAGCTAGTATTTTTTGTAATATCTAAATGGTTTTCATAAATTGAATGAATTATCATTACATCAATATCTTTCACAAACTGAAAATTGTAGTTTTATTTGTATACTTATTTGTAACAAATCATTAAGCTTTTTTATACCATATAATTTAATTATCAAAATCTTATAAAACTACTAAAAATTAATTCAACGTTCTCAGAACGCAATATTGTACTTCTAGTTAAATAGATATTTTATGGCGAAACAGTAATTTTAATAGGTAAAAAACATCATTTGATATTGATTAGTTCTGACGACAATGTAATAGCACCAAATATATTACATAATTCTAGTCGAAAAAAAGTGTTGCTTTTTTACATTATTACTATGTCATTGCCTTCAAAGGTAAAAAAATACATTTCGTTGATTGCTTGTTTTTACGAAGTGTCATTTAATTCGCGTAGCATGATCATTGAATATATTGATCAAATTTAAATCGTTATAACAGTATGACAAACTAATAATTAAAAACTTTTTCGTAAAGTTTTCTTTCTCGGCCACATGTTTTATAAGCACGGTTTCTTTTTTCTAAAACGCAATCTTGAAAACATTTTTAGTTAGTGTAATTTATTTAAGGCCAACACTAACACAACCCACCCCTGTAAATTGAAGGCGTAATGTGTGTAAATTTAATATGATTTCGGTTATAAAAAAATGCGTAAATCTTCGACAATAATGTATTTCTATAGGCCTATTGCAAACGACCAACATGTTTAAATACTATTAAGACATCGATTGAATTGCATTGTTATTAAAGCAGCTTAATAACGTGTTTAATATATCACACATAATAACTGTTTGAGTGAAATAAATCACAACATTCTTTAAAATTTTATTAGATAAAGGCGTTAAGCAACCTACGCTTAATAATAAAAGTGTTACCATGAAACGAATCGATTCTTTTTTACGATTTGATTTATCAGTGGGCTGATTCAAAGACCTCAAAAGATTTCAATACTTGTTTGACAAATAATCGAATACGAATCAATGATTTGGTCAAATATAATCATAAGCCAGTTGTTATATTAGTTTAATTAAATTGAAATTAAAAATGTTCAATAAAATTATTGTATTAATACGAGTTTTGACCATTCATTTCCTGAAATGGTTGCATATTGCTAATACGTCTAGTCACAGTGCAAAACACTTTTTAGCTAAAAACGAGCGGTCACCCAACCTGTTGTCTGACTTATCTTCCTATGATATCTGGCTGTTTTTTTTTTATTAAAAGCTTCACCAAAATACAATAGTTTTCAATAAATATGCAAGTATGAGTACAATTTTGCACTGTTGTACACCTATTGATTAAATTTAAAAACGTCAAGCAACAGATAAATAGTGCTTGACTTATGTTAGCCATTTGAATATTTATTTTTCCACTATCTAAGTCTGTCTTATAAATTAGATGATTGAAGCATGTTGAAACTGCAGGAATGAAATAAAATAAATACGTGTTAAAAAAATCGTTTCGTGAGTCATTCGCTCTAAATGAGATACGTTAAGTTCATTAATTATTACATTAGATTAAGTATTGGTTAAATCGTTAATGACAATATGTGTGTCAGAGAAATGCTTTAACGTTTTATAATTATATTAGTAGATCAAGGAGACAAAATTTATTGTATTTAAAAAACTTTTTGAGTGTTATCGCAAAGCTTATCTTCTTACCCAAATAAACATTGCTGACTGTAAATGAGTGGAATAATATTAATTTAACCACGTATTTCATTATTTAAAACAAATTGACATGTCAATATACGATCACAAACTATTAATAATCCAGCGCTTCAAAATAATGAATGAAATAATTTTATTCGTTAAAGCGAAAATAATAACTAATTGTTTTGAAATTTCGGAGTGATAAAATGAATGAAGAAATAATGGTTTATCCAAATATAGTGGTTTTTGAATGGTTATATTATATGATAAAATATTAGACATTTCAATGGTTGGAGGGAATAAATAAGCTACTAGTACTTAAGAAAAAAAAATATATTAGAATCGACATACTGAGAGCGAGTTGGTCTCAAAATAATACTTTCCCATAAAAATGTGACATATTTTTTAACAAGCTTTGCTTAATGGTTGGTAATATTTTCATTGCAACTTTATTGGGGCATCTCAACAAACGTTTTTTTAACGAGAAGTGGATGTAATAAAATCACTAAACCTCTCTTTTTGATTAACCTAATCGTATTAGGGTGGGGTTAGCACTTCCCCTTCGGTGCTAAAAAAATACTTCCAATATGTTACTGGCCCTTTAAAAACCTAGTGAAATACATGTTTTCTTTTAAAATGTACGTCTTGAGTTTTTACCGTCCATCAAACGGCAGTATTTGTTAAAACATGTTTTTTTATTTGATTCTTTAATTAAGAGCCAGCAACATATCGGAAGTATTTTGATACGTTTAAACACAAACCCATTTATCGATTTAAATATTATAAGTTTAAATATATATATAATCAATATTTTGTTATTAAGTAATGCTGCTATAGCACGTCTGGCAACCATTTTAAATCACTTAAAATTGTTGTGAATATGGAGCAGGTAGTGGTTGCTGGGTACATTGTAATCTACTAAGAAATGGTAAAAAAAATGATCATCTGCATACGGCGATCACTTGGTAGCATTCATATTTCTGTGTATTGGAATTTTTCTTCTAAAACATTTTTTATTTTTGGTGTAATTTAATATAATTCAAGCACTTTTACTTTTTTTCGAAGTGATAGCGCGGCAAAGAGGGCGTAACGATTGCAAACAAACCAATAATTTAAGCAAGCAATTACTAAACCAAAACCCACAATTAAAATGTTAGCCTCGATTTTTTCAAAGTGTCGATTTTACACGCGGAACGTTAACTTAACCGGTTGGTGGTTAACAGGGCTGCACTAAAATTCTCATTATATAAATAAATATTTTTAAAAAATTATCGCTATTTCGGTTTCTATTTAATTTCATGTTAAAACAAAGCTGCATTTCTGTTACAAATAAACATTTTTTATGTCAAGAGAAATCGCTTACTCACTAAAAAAACTGTTTCGTAATATTAAGCTATTTTTACTACTAAAAAGATAATTCAATATTGATCAAATACTTCAAATCAATGGCCTACTGCATTGTAAAACTTTCTATAAACTTTACAAGAAGCTTAAATACTAAATATGTTTTCATACCTACAAAATTGTATTCATTTAAAGTACTTTTAAAACATTAAAAAAACACACAACCAATTACGTCTTTTTGCACAGTTTTTTTTATTATAATTTGAATGTTATGAAATATCTTTTTTGTTTCTAAATTACAGCAAATTGCAGTCTGCACTCTGCAATGATTTTTTTTTTATTAATTTTAAGTTATTCACAATACAATTCTTGGTTGAAACTTATTATGCTAAAAAATAAAACACATATTTGTACTAATTTCATATTTTCAGAGCGTTATCAACGGATTGTTGTTTCTCAGTTGTTGTCAACAGCTTCAGACACGGCCATTTTACATCCAATGTCATTTTCAATAATAACATTAGGCCATCGATGTGTTCTTTTTTAAATTTTGTATAAATAACCAAATCTTTAGAATGTATAGAATAAAAAAAATGCTTTATAAGAGCATTTAATTGATTTCTGTATCTTATAAAAGAACTGTTTTTTCTTTACCGCTTGTTTTCATGATGAAGAAGAGTAGGCGGCAAACAATAAAACAATTCTAACATTCAAATCATTTGAATCTTTAAAAAGTTTCAATAAGATATTTATTAAAATTTTCTTCCAAACATTTGATCACAAAACGGATAAAGACGAACAAAAATTTGTCATACTGCAAAATAAACCGTTTTGAGTTGTGATTCAATTTAATAATGACGACGTTCACGGCTGAAAAAAATCATTAGAAATTCATCAAAATAAAGTCAATAAAACATTAAAAAAACATTAATGATTCAACATTCATATGAATCTATTATTTATCTGTAAATTATTTTATTTATAAAACATTTTTAAATAATTTCATTCTTATTCATAATATTCCAAAAATATTAATTTGACTTTTGCACACAGCCCTATCCTTTAAATATATAATTACAGTTGTTCTGAGCAAAGCTGATCACCACACCCCTTTCTCATGTTTAAGCTTTCATCTAATATAGATCATACGAAATTCTTGATTTGATATTTATCTTAACTATGCTGCATTATTTATAACAAATACGTTTACGAAACGTTGTGTATTCAATTTATTTAGCTGTAAATAGTATTGATAAAATCTTGAAGATTTCGAACTTTAGATTAATTTATTAAATATATTTATATGACTCATAAAAAATAATGAATGTGAAGCATGATTCATTTTGTCGACATCGTTATTTTTTTCATTTCTTTTTAGCGTCTATCTTCAACATACATATCTCATACTATAATTGAATAACTAAGTTACAATGTCAATTTTTTATTTATGTCGTATTAAATTACCTAAAAATAATCGCTTTTTTCATTTGTTTTTTTTTGTTCTTTAAAAATAAAGTTTTTTTTTGTTTTGTGATAAATTTTGCATACAAACCTGTTTATTTACTCGACATTATTAGTTAAGGACAAAATATAAACCAAAAGCCTCTCAATATCAGTCATCTGTGCTAAATTCACTTAAGTCAGTCTAAACTCGACGTTCGTACTGTGTGCAACGTGCGACTTATCTTCGCGAACCTGAAAAAGACAACAGCGTAATGCGCCACTCCCATTTTTTGTATACAAATTTAAGCACTCAAAGTTTGTATCGTTTGGTATTTTTTACTACTAACTTTTCTTATCTTAACAATTCATCAATTACTTTTACAACTTGCCTCTTATTTCATGTAAATATATTATTTATAACGTAGACAAAACTTGTGTATTGAAAATTATTCATTAGGAATAGTTAACTAAGACTTTTCCTACATTGTAAGAAATATGATTCTAATGTATGGGCATTTAATTATTAAATTAAATTTCTTGTTTTTCTAATAAATATATGCCGCAGTCATTAAAGCTTTATTGCTGCTTTTACTTAAAGTAAATTAATAAAACAACTCTGACAACAAATGTGTGTCATAAAACTAAAAAGTCATGTGTCGTGAAAATTTTACTAGATATGAGGAGCAAACATTCAAAAAGTGTTTTGTCACAAATTTTGAAAAATGGCGTTTTATATCAATTCTGATAGCCCATAATAAAACCTATGAATGGAAATCAAAATTAGTGTTCAAAATGGTTTTTTTTCATATTAAAATTAAATCATAAAGTTGACACATTCATACAAACCGTCACTTTTGCAACACTTAAATCATCATTTTCCAAGCTTTTTATTTGTGTGACAAAACACTTTTTGAATGTTTGCTCCTCATATAAAAACGAGAAGTGTATTGATTTGACTTGTGTTTAAAGATAACAATAATTTCGATATAAGACGGTTACTTGAAATGGCATTTACCGCAACTGTTGTTACATTATTTTAAATTGCTATATTTCATTTTGAATGTTTTCAATTCTTTGAAAAAGAAAAACTTTTATTGAAAATTCGTCAACGAACTTGAGTAGAAATCGGTTTAAATTTAAAAACAAGAAATTCAATTAACTCACAATCAATCTGGTACTCTTTTTTGAATCTGTCATGTAATGCCGACAAATTCTTGATCCGATACACGCGTTCAAATTTGTTTACACCAGATGAAATACACTCAGGGCCGTAGACTAACCAAATACATTGTGTGTAAATAAACGATTACATTATTTTACAATCATATTTTTAATATTACTATTTAAATTGACGTTTATTTAATCTTTGAAAAGTCGATGATCTTTGGCATTTTTTCACGCGTTAATGCGATCAAATGTATTAATCTTCACATAGAGACGTTTGAAGATTGATATTTCAACCTATTTTAAAATATTTGTTTTTCTATACTCACACTACATCATCCTAAAATGCAACAAAGAATAATTAACTATTATTATTCTCTTAGCCGTTTAGAAGAGAACATGTAAACGATTAACAACTAACAAGCAGTTCTGCATCTGTTGAGATTCTCTATTAAGAGTCAATGTACACTAAAAGGTAGAGAGCGGATATAGTTTATTAAATAACAACGTATCTATTTCACTGTTTTCCAATTTTTTAATTTAAATTTGATATTTGTATTGGTGTGTCTTTTTGCTAAATAAATTCATTCGTTATAATTATGTTTACCATCATCGGCCATTTTTATAAACTCTATTTTCAATCGATTCAACGATTATTGTACAAAGGCATCGATGGATATTTTAGATGTACACCCCTTTACTTACAGATGAGCCTTAAAACGGGTGTAGCAAAAGTAATAAACTATCGAATAACTCTTTCTTACCCATTCCCAACTCTTCCGCCATAATTTCTTAACAAATAAAAACAAAATAAAATCTTAACAATTTAAAAAAATAGTTCTTGTCAAAATTATTGAAATTTTCATATTGGTTTAATATTAATATATCGAGAGTGGATGTGGTAAAAAATCACTGTCGAAAATTCTATATTTTTTATTTGAAAAAGTTCACATTGATTTTAAAAAATTAAGCACTCCTGCAATATATAGTTCATTGCTTCTTTAATGTGCGTAAAATAAGCGTTCGGAAACATTTTATTGAAATTATTTGTAGTGACGCAATGGTAGTTTTACATGACATTTAAAGTCTTTTTATTCCATCAAATAAATGTGATAAATTATACTCAAATATTATTTTTTATTTCAAGATATGTATAAAAGTAATGTATGTACAAAATGTAAATTCATTCGATTTTCTGTCGTCAATTTATTATTTATCGCAATACATATAGTTTTATAAAATATTCTATATACGTTTCATTGTGCACTTAATTGTTTTAACAAGTAACTGTATTTTATATTAATTGACATTGCAATGGCATACATAAAAAATCTTTTCTATAGTGTAGAAAAGATTTGTTAGTACTCACCACGCTCGTGAGTGTGTCTGTATTGAGTAATATGAATAATAGAGAAGTATATTAACAATACTAATAATTGTGAGTTAATCGATTAAGGTTTCATTTCAATAAGGGGTTTGATATTCTTCATATTCATTAAAAAAATCAGGAATCAAAGGCGGATTTTTAGTTTGCATTTTTTTGTAAATTCATTGAATAACTGCAGTGTTTGATATATAAGACTATGTAAACTGCCACTTTTGCTGCAAACTCAATTTTAATTGTTAAAAATGTACGTAAGAATGTTTTTAAATTTAATTTACTACTATGTACAGAATTACCAGCTGTACACAATGACAATGTCATCGTCTCTTATCTAACTCACTTTCGACAAAAAATAAACACTGATGTTTTGGTTTCCAGAACCCTCTTGGTATAATATATAGTAGGTATTCTTTTAAACATCATTGACGTCGACACTTTTGAATACAAATTGTTTTCATTACAAAATTTCTTATAACTTCTTTACGTTTTTATTTTCGCGTGTTGTCATATTCCTAACTTGATATGACAAGTCATTTATATTCAACTAGATGGCTGCCACAGACGAGATTTCTCGTCAAAATTTTCGTGCTCATCGTGCCAGAGACGAGTTACCTCGTCAATCACGAATTAAATTAATAATTATCGCCGGCATTCTAGGTGCAAACTTACTTTTTTCTACGGCAGCCGAATGGCTAAGTAAATCGGTGACATTTTTGTTTGAGAAAATTAATGAATTTTAGATCGTTATTACAAATAGTTACCAAGCCCTGTTGTTCTACGTCAGTAGTATCGAAACGCGTAGCAAACAAAATAGAAATAAACCAAGAGAGGTGATTTGTTCACAGGCAACATATTGGAATCACATCTCCGAGTCTAATTTCCGAACTGAAAGGAATTCCCAGTTTGATGTACGCACTCAGCAAGATCTCAATGGAATACATAAGTAAATTGTCGAGTAAAATTCTTGTACGTTCAGTCATTTTAAGGATGCACTATTATACACATATTTTATGTTTCAGAATGTCATAGTGTGAATTTTTACATTTCAGTACTACTTTGAGTATTCATTTCGATCGAAGTCAATATCAAGTAATAGCATATTAATAATATTTAGGCTGACTTTATTTAAATGATACAAATTGAATCTACTGAAATGTCTATTTTAATCTTCAAATTGAACAATTCTGATACTAAAAATCATTTAAAACTTTATAATGCTTCAAAATTATGATCCTAAAAATGTCATCACATAAAGCTCATCGAGATTCTTCTTCTTTATTCGTATTCTGGCTGGTTAGATTACGTCATCTTAGACGACCGCCGGAAATTGAAGGATGCTGGAATGTCATGCTAAGAAGTAATTGGTGGAAGACAGGAAATCATGTAGAAAGCTGAAGCGGGTGGTGGTAGGTACAACGTTTAATACCCTAGCGAATTTTTAAAAAACCATGAAGGTGCCGGGTGGTGGCCATTTATATTCTTCATATATATGCAGAGGATATGGTCAAATAAGAATATATCAAAATTCTCTGTATTTTTTAATATCACACAATATTTTTTTATTAAAAAAAAACAGTGAAAATATATCATAACATCAGCTTTTACCACGAATTTGGCATTCATACAGAAGTTATACATTGAAATATAAATCTGTTTTTCAGAATTATCGAGAATAAGTTTAAAAAATAACAGAGAAATATTTTTGACACATTTTAAGTAATTTTCGTCTTCTATATGTAAAATTTATAATGCTGTCGATTAGGTACCCCGTAGACATGTTAAATATTTAAAACTCAGCAGGTATTTTATCTTATAATTAAATCATAATTTAATCAATACATCACCTAAATATTGATTTAATTTTTATTTATGATATAATAAACCAGAAATATACAATTAAGCCGCTACGTAAAAAAAATATTTTTTTATGAAACCTCGGTGTGGCTTCATTGTATAATAATAATAATGTTTATCAGCTATTTTTATTGAAATGTACATAATTGAACACAGGTGCAGGATTTTTTCGATCAAGATTGATTTCTCTTTTACGTCATCGTCATTTCTTTACAGATGTGCAAATAAAATTATCAAAAGCTTTTCACGGTTATTCTATCATTATAACAATTACCAGTCAATACTCGATATCAATATTGATATAATGTTCCGCCAACATTTCGTTTATAAAGTGTCAAACGCACAAAGTTTACTAAAGAAAAACAAAAAAGAAATAATAAAAATTCCAATATAGTGGGAGAGTGGCGTCGTTATTCAACGAAAAACATAGATCAAATTAAAATCATTTTTACTCATATTTTTAAATATCTGCAACATCTTTATTGCATGATAAAATAAATCACAACAATACATTGTTACAAAAAACATCGAAATAAAATCATTTTTGGATAATGATTGACTTCATAGAAATCTTTTAAAAAATATTAAGTTATTTGAAGAGTTCTATCAGCTTAATTTTATTATTAAAATTAAAAGAATTTTAGAAATTTTATTCAATGCATTTCAACGAAAGACAACAAGCACTAAACAAAACAACAACATAAAATTTAAGTGATTCTTGGCTGTCCTTACTTCAGTTACTTTTGATGAATTCTTATTTTGGAAAAAACGGTAACTATTTTCTTTGTCACATTTACAACAAAATAGTTGTAAAAAAATAAAACAGTTTCACATTTTTTTAAACAGATGTGTCCATTAAAAAGTGTGTGTAACATGATAGTGGCGTTAGGAATCACGTACTATTTAATTTACGTTAATTTAATTTCATGCGGTTTACGTGATGTAATTATTTTCGATCTATAACACATTCCGATGTAATTATTTAAGTAGTCTAATAATAAAATATATAATTTATACTTTTTGAATAGCTTGCAAGTACAAATTACCATCGTAAGCAACGGTCAAATTTAGTTTTTATTTCTAACAACTTACTAATAAGAAATGAGTGAGCGATTTCTCATTTAATACTTGCGTACATTCAATTTCACATTTTTTTATCATTATTGATAGTCATATTTGTAGTTATTTTGTTTTTAAAATAACATAGAAATATGAAGAATTTATATAAAACCAGTGTTTGTGCGCTTGTAAAGAGTGTAGGAAAACAACTACTGACTCTCAATAACTATACTCTTAACGTCCGAAAATATAGTACATACTAGGCATAAAAATAATGATCCAACTGAATATAAATTTATTTAGAATGATTAAACATTGATAATTTAATGTCTAATAAAACCATTCTACGAATCTTACGGTACACGCTTGATTTCAAAGTAACTTAAAATATCATATTTAAATCTGAATTTTTTATAGAAAGAACATTATATTTATAACCGAATTTGTAGTCTTCAAATCAAACTTAACTACCCTACAAATCACGATAAGGCATCAAGTAAATTGTAGCGGTTTCAAAGTAACCTGCATAATCATATGCACTAAATTAATATTCAATGCTCTGTCGTAACATATACGTATTTCGAAACACACCAAATTGCTTGATATCTCTAAATTAACTATATAATGTAGTTTATGTTTGATTTGGCTGTCAATAAATGTTATGCAAACTACGCGTCTTTATTTTAAAATTTACTTTGTCGAGCAATGCTTCTGCAGTTTTAAAACGTATCCCAGATGAAAACAATCTTTTGGTGACAAAACAAATAACTATTTTAATTCAATGCATAATCACATTTTTCTTTATGAACTAATATTAAGCAATACATCAGAATCTTTTTTTGAATACTACACTCAGATACTCTTTATAAATATGTTTTTTACAAGCATTAGGAGTGATTAGTAGAAAATTGTATTGATTTTTATCAATTTGGGAATACACCATTTGTTAATTGACTGAAGTTTTAAAGTTTACAAAGTTGCAAGAGTTGTAATCAAACATTGAGAAAATGCTACATATTATTATTTTAAATACAAAAAGTCAGTTCTCACGCATTTACAAGCGATGCCTCAAATAATATGCTCAACCGTTATTTGCATTTTATCTCATGCTGTTTATGACAGGTTGTTTTTTCGTTAGTGTACAAGTCAGGGGCAAGACATTTTTTAAATGAATTTTGATGCACTTTAATAACATCGCATATTGAAAAAGGCTAGAAAATAAAACGAGCAGTTATTTAATCACTTTCGCTATACCACGTTTTTATGATCAGAAGGGTGTAGGGAATCTTCAATCCATTTCAATCCAGGGATTAGAAGACATGATACCGAAACTTTCGGGACTGATTTTAAAACAGAAACGTGTTGGTTTTCAAGTAGGCAGTTCAAGCATATGCAATAAACGATGCTCAATTTTATTACTAAAACTTTATCTTTGCGATAAGAGTTTACGATAAGAGCGAGTCGCAGCTGAAAAGGTAACTTGATGCCAATTATTAAATATCTTCAATGCATTATACGCACGTGTACTGTATTTGAATGCATTTGTCGACAATATTTATTGTTTGTTATTATAAAGCTTCATATTTCGATATTTTTTTTTATTTATTTTTCGCTTTGTTCTCTACATCAATGAATGTTACCAGATATCAATGGTGTTTGTTTTGCGGAATTTATTGTTCATAAACATTTATTTTGTACCGTTAACTGAAACCTTTGATTAAATGGCGAAACAATCGATGCTTTGGTACTCTGGGAATATTTAAATATTTAAATGACGTCTATTTACTTCAATAAAATTATAAATAATGTATGTATATAGACAACAATTTTATAAATCTTCATTCTTGCAGTCTGAAGTAGGTGATTGCTTTTTTCAGCTATCGAAATTAACCATTTTAAGTGATATTTTGTATTTTTGCATATTAAGTTAGTTTAATAATGATTTCGCTTATTTTTTACGAGTAATTAAAAAAAAACACTCATTCACCTCTACATCGCGAATAACTGAGATTAAGAGAGCTTTTTGGTTACGGATTGGCAGCTTACAGCTGGTAATATAGTATAGAATATTTTTTTTTAATTATTTTTCACCAATATTATCATTTTTTTTTTTTTTTTTTAAATGTACTTATCCCGGGACCAGTCCCAGGATCCCGGGATCGAAAAATTCTAATCCCAAAATCCCGGGTTCAACATTTTGGCTCGGGATTGGATTCCCTAGATGGGTGGGTGCTCAAAAATTTGAGACACCACTGCATCATATTTCAAAAAAAAAATAGCAATACAGCTTAAATTATTTTTTCGTCAATTGCAACTATTTCTCATTCTTTCAATTGGCAGTGTACTCTAAAAACTAATATTTTATTAAAAGCGTACTCTTAACAAAATATTGAATTTTTAATACAATATCATAACTATCATAAATATTTTTTTTATTATTCAATGTCTTCAAACGTATCTTATTAAGCTTATTTTTACATGTACTGTTTATTAAGGTTACCGTATTGTGATAAATTGGGAGTCACTGATTTTTAGATAAAACGTCATCAATTGTAACGAAATAAGGAGAATTAAAATTTACTGGATGATCTTTATTATAAAAATCAGCGGTGATTACATACTTCATTTTAATCATTTGCAACTCCCAGTTTTTCTGCGTAATCAAATTTTTTATTAAAATAATTAAATATTTAAAAATATAAATCTACGTATCACTCTTCAAACTCGTAATCTTCAGACATAAAACAATGTGATACCAATTCAAGAATTGCATGTTGTGCTATAAACGATAAACCAATATTAAGTTGCAAATGTGTATAATTTCGTAAGGAATTCCATCCGTAACAGCTACTGTAGGCCGCTTCAGTATTGTGAGAATATTTTAAGGATGCCATAAAACTTTGCATCTCAATCTTTTTCTTACATACAATCCATTTTGTTCTAACCAGTAGGAACAAAATATTTCCTAGTTTTTTATTCATTTCTTATTTTCCTGGTGAATTTTCATGTGATTGTCTACCTCGTTTATTACTAAAATGTGTACAGAAAAAATCTTTACATCTTTTTAGACCGAATAGCCCAGTAAAGTATTTTTATTTTAAATCTGTCAATTTAAGCTACTATATTTTATAACAAACGTCTTAGGAATGGTGATATGTCATTGAAATAAACGAATCTAGTCTATTATTTTTTATCAGCAATCGTTAATATTAGGATCGTAAACTAAAATAAATGTATTGATTTTCCTCATATATGTTGGTATACGGAATTACTTTCAGTTGAAATATATCTGTGCATGTTGAAAATATATTGATAAGTCAAGATACATAGTTCATTCATTTTATTAATTTGTATGTACATAATCCATAGTTGTCTGATATTCATACTTGAAATGCTGATAAAGTGTTTAATGTTTAATTATACACATGACCAGACTTCTTTCGGCAATCTTTAAGCTTCTTTGTGAATCACTTCTCAAAAATACGTTTTTATTTATGGCTGTCGCTATTGACAACGCGTTGCTTGGCGATAGAATTGATATTTCTTTATATAGTTCTTATATGTAAGCGATTGTTTCGTACATGGTTCGATTTGGAGTTCCTCACTGCCTCTTCATGATATGCATATTATTATTGTTATAATTTCATTTCAAGTATTCAAACAGTAAAGATTCAACTTACGCACGTTTTTTATTAATATATTTCAATTCGTTCAATTAATTTGTTCATTTCATTATGACAGTATATTCCAAAACCAAACTGTTCAACGATGGCAGCTTAAATTCATTATTATATTTTAAGATGTGTATTAGAGAAATATTTTTCTATTAACAATGGCCGTTCTCCAATATGTGAAGCATATTACCTTACGATGAAATATATCTACAGATGGATTATATTTCACTGTAATTCAATCACACATGTATTTTTTGAAGAGGGATAAAATAGTAGGGGCATTATATACTTTTTGAGCTCTGTTTTTAAAATCTGGTCAACGGAAGGAGATTTAAACATCAAAAAAAACCATTACTTTCAGCATGAAGCATGACCAGCTAAAATAAATAATTAAGAGTGAAAAATGTTTTTTCCGTATGTTTTATGTTTCTATAAAACGTCTTTTCTCGGCCCAAAGATTGTAAATCGACAGCTTCAAGGATCAAAGAGAATATTGAGTGTGGGAATCGAGATGAATTGAACGATCCACACTCCACACGCGAGCCTGATTATTGATTCTGAGAAAACGAAACGTCATTTTAATGATGGGTACCTGCCAAAAAATACATTAATAATGCATCCTTTCCCATGAATACGTTAATCTTAACCTCTATCGGGTACTAGCTTCGAATGCCGATATTAACTAGATGTAATCAGCTAAACTTATTTTAGCATTAAAAACTTTAAAAAATCTTCCTTTATTATTCAGTAAATTTAATATTCCAATTAACTGTGCTATTCAATATTCTTATAAACACTATAACCTCAGACCCAAACCGACTTAGGATTTTAATAGATAAAAAAACTTTTTTATCTAAAACAAAATAAATAGGTAGCCCGATCGCTTTCTTTCTTATACAAATATTTACAAGGTTTACATAAATTGTTCTGAATGTCAATGCATGAAATTTTTCGCAAGACTAGAAAAACATAATACCACTTGACAAGCATACAAACTGAACACCACATTTTTTGACCACTAGATATTTATACATACAATATTATTAATTTCATAACTTTTATATTTTGTAGATGATAAAATAGTACTAACTAATGCTTAAGTTCATTTTTTTAACTCTCAAATCATGAATTATAATATATTTATGAATTAATGTATCTGATGCAGTTTTTATCGACAGTATGCAACATATACATAATAAAGTGGTAAATAAATTATGAGAATATTCTAGGTATTGTTGATTTCACCACTAGTTTTATTTTTAAATACAATATTTATTTTTAAATAGTAGAACCTTATTAATTAACTGATTCGTACGATACGATACTAAACGTACAATTAGTAATTTTTTCACCTTACAAGTAATCTTTTCACAGAAGCCCAAATTGTACAGCTTCAGTTTGAGATTATCACAATAATGTGTTCATAGGAATATATTACTTTGAACTTGATATTAAGTGTTTAATTATAATAAATATATAAAATCAAATTGAGCATGAAACGATCTTGAAATTAAAAAAAAGAAACGGCGACAACACTGAATCGATTTGAACCCGAGAGACTGTCAATCTTTTTCCTGTGTGAGAGTTTATTTGACGGGCAGTAATCCATTATGGTCTGTGCCGATTTGTTAACTTTTACTCAGTCGACAGTCTTTATGACAGCAATGAATATATTAACGAGACCTCATAAGATCTCACACACCAAACACTCTTAAATCAAACCGTATAAAGGCAAGCACTTTATCAATAAAGTGATACATTTTAAGACACGCGGAAAGCGGTGGTTGTTTTAATAAAACTAATACATAAATCGATGTTTTCGTATTTATTTGGATGGTTTAAAAAACACACAATTTAATTAACTACAAATAAAACTATTTACACTAACTGCGAAGTATGTCTATTATGATAATGAACGATTTTAATTTCCCAATTGTTTGAATGATGATACAATTCATCTGCCACCTGAAGTGAATTTTACCCAGTGATTTCCATACTAGGTTATTTTTAAACTATTTGATACAAGTCGATTGTTGAGTTATATGTATGTAGCTGCATTTTCAGGGGACGCCTTCCATAACGCAATGCAATCAAGAAAATAAAATAATTTGCTCTTGGTATTATTGACCTGATACAGAGCTGCACGGGACCTATCTTTTAACCATGCACTTTTGTGCTTAAAAAATAAATATAGAATGAAAAAAGAGAATGTGACTTGCTCAGCCATTTATTTTAAGTGATATTAATTATCCTGTGTATCCGTATACTGAGAATCCGCCGTGGCGGAAGAGTTTCATCTACTCTGCGTTGAGCTTAGGAGGAATCAAGGATATCCCGTTCTCCTTATAATGTTACAAATTTATCGAATACCTCAAAATTTACCTTAATTGAGATCAGGTCACGCTGACCACGCTGGTCTGTTGGGCCAGTATGAGGACGAACCACAACAAACAGCTCTGCTCGTTCGGCATTCATCTCAGGGCAGTCTCACAGTACGTAAACTATATGATACTAATAACTAGTTGAGGTTAAAATAATATTTAAATCGTAAGTATTTAATTGTTATATCAACACCTTAGTATACAACACTAAAAAAGCCAGCCGAATAATATTTGTGGGTACAATAATAAATTTAAAAAAAAACCGGTTCTTTGACATAATTAATGTTTTACCTCTAGATTCGATCTCAGGACCACGGCACGAAGTAACACGGCTTGACAAACATTGTTGTTGTTACCGTCCCATTAAGTCCATTTTATCAACCAAAGCAAAATATTTTGAGAATCATTTATTCGTTAAGCGCGTCATAAAAAATAAAACTTTTTGTCTCTAGAATTGAGCTGTTTGCTTTTTATAGTATTCTAACCATGTTCAGAATTTGCGATGTCTAATATTGTTTTTCTTAGACTCTACTTAAGATCGATTACACTAAAAGTAAATGGTTTGAGATAATTAAGCGAACACAACCAAAATATTATTTGTAACTTTTTTTTATTTTACCACGTTCGCTCCCAATGTGGAGCATATGGACTTCTTATGGAGTTTATCTCAACAGAAGTGGTTCTACGAGAACTGCTTGTTACTCAGTTTCTTAACCTCTCTTTTTCTAAAGAGAGTAGGAATGAAAGGGTAGAGCTAGGACAGGACTAGTCGTTAGCTAATCGCTCTCGATACGCCCCGTTCATAGGATAGAATGGTTGGGAGGAGGGAATTCAAGACGTCACATACATCCCCATACCTTCAAACAGAAATTCATAAATCAATTTATAAAACTGTCCTTACTGGGATTCGAACCCGTAACCTCCGTAACCGAAGCCAACGACGTTGACCACTCGACCACACAGGTGGCACTGTCATTAGTAACTTACAAATTAAAAAAGCTTTTCACTTATTTTATTATTTTCTACGTAATAAATAAAGTTGGTTAAAAGATTATTTATTTTGAAATCTTTCCTGCATTTTTTAAATATCGTAACATACGCGAAATAATAACTTTACTGTTAAACAGTTTACTATGAATTCAAAATTAAAAAGCTCACTTCAAATTAAGCTATTGTTTATTCACTTTAACTGCTTTAAATATCATTTTAATTTCATGTAGTCGTAGAGTCGTGATGTTTTGAGTTGAGTTGGAGTAGTAAAACAAAAGCCACTCCGACTCTTTTTTTAAATAAATTGTTTTTTTAAAATCCTGGTCCGTTTCCAACGTGGAGCTTATGGCCTCAACAGACGTTTTTTCTCAGTCGCTTAACCCCTATTTTTCAAAAAGGATAGAAGAATAAGGCTAAGGCAGGACTAGTGGTTTACTAATCTCTCTCGCTACGCTCGGTTATTAAGGGATCGAAAGGGTGGAAGGGAATTTTTAGACGTCACGAACTCCCATGTCTTTAAACAGAAATCGATAAATCAATCGAAAAAATGCTGTTCCTACTGGGACTCAAACCCTTGAGGTCCGGCACGGAAGCCCACAACATTTACCGCTGCGCCATACAACCCGACATGATTAAATTTGATACAGTTATACTTTATAATATTTATCATAAATAGATAAAAACATTTGCAGTTTTTAAATAGGAGTCGCAATCAGACAATTTGTTAATGCCGGAGTCAGAACATTTGTCAATGCCGAAGTTACGGATTTTTTTCACGATTATACAGCCCTGAACTAAAAACACGACTTTTTCGACGTGAAGATATATTAGAAAATAGGAAAGATATAATAAGCAAAGGCACTGTTTAAATGTCAACCTATCCATACAATTGCAATCTATCGTATCATTCTACCGCAACACCTTGAAACTATTGAAAATTTAGTGATGTGTGATTGGTGAATAGTCAGAAAGCCATTATTTTATAATTATGTTTTTACCTATAAGCTAAATACTTTTTTACGTTATTCAAATAAAGACTTGATTCAAGTCAAAAGACTGATCTTGACGGTGCTTTGAAACAGCTGTCTTAACGACTCGAGTAATCTGATACACAGTTTTTAGCAATTTTCTTCGCTGTTTTAACGCAGTCATAAGATTGACTTTAGCATCTAGAAGAAAAAGCTTTATTGATGAAGTTTACTGCACAGCATCAGAATTTTACGCTCGATGTTTATACCGTATGCTGTGTTACTAAAAATAAAATTTCAAAGCACCCTGCCAAATTACGACCGCTTTATTTTGATCGGCTTTTACTAATACAAAAAAAAAATACAATTTTTAGTATTTAATTTTTTCACAGTAGATTTGCATTATTCTCTTCAAAGATTTCTAAATTTATACACATTTTTTAAATTTAATTGTATATATAGTAGAATGTTACAATTAATGTTTACATTTATATAATACATAGTTAATAGTGGATTTCTTTGGCACTGTTTTGGCAGGTTTTTTTCAATAAATATTGTTTTTTAAAGTCTTTCAAAAAATCTAATAAGTTACAAGATCGTCTTTTCGGAATAAAAGACAATGCTGCATTAAACTTTTCTATAAGCGTATTTTATAATCACACTTCTTAAATAAGGTAAAATATCAAAGTATTTAGTTCTACATGAGTTTATGGCTATTTCGGCGTGCGCCATTGTCAGAACTATTAGTTCTGCACACTGTAGTGCATGCAGTCTTGATGATTTTTTTCTAGGGACTTCTTTGGCAAAACTTTGAACACGACTTACGTTGTTACGCTACGGAATACACCCTGTAAGAAAAGTGTGACGCCGTATCGGGTGGTAGTAGGTACAACATTGAGTATCTTTGGGAATTAAAAAAAATGTTTTGATATGTTTACTTTATTAAAATGTTTTACCAAGTAAATAAAAAATTCAATCAACACATTTGAAATTTTATAATTTAAGATTTCGACTGAAGGTGCTTGGTGGAATTTCAATGAGTTGAAACACACCTCCACGACAATTAAAAACAATACAAAAATTTGTCTTAACTTAATTGATCTAGAGAAAGAAGTAATTAATATTTATGATACATTTTTTCTTACATAATAGTGTAACAGTGTGTGGATAACTCATAAATGAGCAATTTCTACGAAGGTTGGTGGTTATGTAAATTTAATGACGTACAAAGTGGTTTTACATAAATCAAATATAGTTAACTCAGTCATAAATAATTCTTAAGTTCCGGCTGTTGATTGAGCTGATTGATAAATGAGTTTTTCGGGAATACTTTAAGAATAAATTTATGGTTGTACAAATTCAAATTAGACTCATTAGCATAATCAATATTCTTATTTGATTCCAACGCACCTTCAGTGAAATACGTTTAAGCATACAGGTATTCATAAATATTATTTAAGGCTCTGATATATATAACACTATATTTTTATTGATGTTAATTAAATATCTGACATTGTATTTGTTATACATAGTAACGTTAATAATCAATTAATATTATTTTTGATTTAATGATATTTTTTAAAACTTTTAATCAAGCTTAGCAGTCAGTAATAGATAAACGAAAAAAGTTAGCCTATTGATAGTAAAATATAGTCAACATATTGAATACAGAAAATAAAAAAGACAATCAGTACAAAAAAAAATGAGTATGCAGAAATGTTATATGTGAGCTAAATTGAGCTTTTTTTAATATCACTCTAAGGGGTTACACTGTCAATACTTGGTGGAAACGCATTATATTAAGAATAACACAATATTCCTATGTACTTATATCCACTTTTATTTGCCAAGATCAGAATCGGTTTCGCTCATGGCAAGCATTATCAACTGATGAGAAATATAATTTAACATTGTAATTTATACAAAACAATTTGAAATAAAAAGGTGTAATAAGCAATTGGCATTGAAAAAAAATACAAATTACAAATTCAAATCTATTGAATGAACAAATTATTTTTGTAAATTCCCTGTTACTGTATCCGTTGCATTAACCGACGTTAACTATTCTTTATATATTAAACTCTACTTTTTTGTCTGTAAGAATTGGTGTTTTTTTTTTTTAATTTGTTTTTCATAATCATCATGGCTGTCAAAGTATACAAAGTTTCCAAAAGTATACTAACTTTAATTAACTACTTAGAAGCAGTTAAATCAGAATTTAGTTTTTAATTTTATAAATGTATTATACAATAATTACAAAGGAATATTGCGTTTTTCCTTTTTAAATTTATTTTAACTTGACTACAGAAAATAATCATTGTCTATTTAATACGTATAAAATGATTAATAGGTAAGTTAAAAAAACTCTTTCTTAAGGTCATTGAAAAAAAAAAGGACTCAAATATTATCCTACCGGATAACTGTTATTTTAAAAATAAAACTACCGTTAGAAACGATTCTCCAGATTATTATCAAAATCTTAATATCCTGTAAAATTTAATTTGTCATTTTTATTTTAATATCAGAAGAGAAGACAATCGATCTAAGGTTCCGTTCTTTTGATCGACAGGGAGGTCTATTAGATAATAAAACCCTTAAAGATACAGCATGGGCTGAATTGATAAGTTTTCATCAATTATTTCTTGCCGACAATAATGTATTCTGTTTTAATAATTAAACTTACCTTTACGTGATAATTTTTAGTTTTTTTATTATTATATTAAAATCCATTCAACACCTGTTATTAAAAAAATACATATTGTTGAAAGAGTCTTCTTTGTCGGCGCTTTTTGCTGCATATCTACTTGTAATTAAATTTTTACCATTGTTTTCGAATGAAAAATACACATTTTAATTATTGTCGTTATAATGATTATGCATTTTTATTTTAATATACATGTATTGTCAAATATCTAAGCTTTTAAAAATACTTAAATAAATCTCTTCATCGTTGCGATTTCAGTGATCTATCTTTGAAAGCTCCACTCATATCCACTTATATTTTTTGACCACTTGTACACATTTTATGACTATGATTTATGGTAATCACTCAAAGCTTTATTTTTCAGTTGGAAATGGTCACATTCTTCACAGAACTGATACCGTAGCTTTATAACATTTGCAACTATAAACAATAGTGATTTAACAAAGTATTTATCTAATCCTTTCAATCAATTTTAGGGTGTTCACTGTCAATACTTGGTGGAAAGGCATTATATTAATAAAAACAATAATCCTTTGTACTTCATTCCACTTTATTTAATATGTCAGGACCGGTTTCGCTCATTGCGAGCATTGTCAACTGATAAGAAATATAATTTAACAATGCTATTTATACAAAATTGAAAAGTTATACACAACAGTTGGCATTGAAAAGAAATTGCCAATTACATTAAAGTGATTCTAAAATAACACAAAATTAAAATGTTCAACACATCTAACATATAATTAAAAAGTCATCCCAGATTCATAAATTCAGAATGCGATTGAAAGTAATTACAAACATAATTAAAATTTGGGAAATTTTTGACAAAGTGATAAAATGCTACATTAATAAAGTGAATATGCTTAATGATATGAATATGCTTAATGATAGTTTTATGTTTTCCCCGCTTCCAAGTAGTTGGTGTGTTCATTCATCACTTAAACAAAATCGACAGCCAGGAAGATTCTGAAAAACAAATTTTTCAAAGACCATATCAATTCTAACAAAAGAATCTATATTTATTTATTTTTTTAATTTATATAAAAAAAAAAGAATAGTTAACAAGGGCTAATGCAATGGATAAAGTACTTTATTAACTTAAGACTTTATTAACTTAAGTACTTTATTAACTTAAGACACTTTATTAATGTAGCATTTTATCACTTTGTCAAAAATTTCCCAAATTTTAATTATGTTTGTAATTACTTTCAATCGCATTCTGAATTTATGAACCTGGGATGACTTTTTAATTATATGTTAGATGTGTTGAACATTTTAATTTTGTGTTATTTTAGAATCACTTTAATGTAATTGGCAATTTCTTTTCAATGCCAACTGTTGTGTATAACTTTTCAATTTTGTATAAATAGCATTGTTAAATTATATTTCTTATCAGTTGACAATGCTCGCAATGAGCGAAACCGGTCCTGACATATTAAATAAAGTGGAATGAAGTACAAAGGATTATTGTTTTTATTAATATAATCCTTTCAAACTTAATAATATTTTCATTTAATATTATTGATTTTTATCCTTTTACTATCGATTATTTTTTATTAAAAGGCAGTCATCGATGTATTTTTGACGATAAAAATGATCAGTCTTTCAATAAAGGAAACAAAATGTCACAATAAGAGGACGCCGAACGTGATTTGCAATTCTGCTGGTCTCTCAGATTAAGACAATGGTTAATAAATTGAATACTTCCAACAGACTATTTGATTGTTACATTATAAACGATCATCACAATTCACAATAGACAATGAGATTCACTGTTTTTTTTTTCAATCATAATGAAAGTTCATGCTGAATAATGTAGCAATGCTAAAGATTATTAATTTGTGATACTTATCCACGTAAATACATTAATCTTTATACATATCCGATTGTTAAAATAATATTTTTATATTATATAATTCTCATCATTTTGAGCACCTGTATCTCACGGGCAAACTATCGAAAAATAATTAGGTATTTTGCTTTTCTGAGTATTTTGGATCTGCTGTATTCAATCATACATTATGGTAAAAAATCGTTTGTCTTCTTTAAATAGAATGGAATATAATTATTGAGATTATGTTAAGGGCATGTTTGTTAGGAGGTAAACAACAAAAAAAGGTTTCTATATTTAAAAAAAACAGTCAATTTTTATGTACTTATTGAATGTATTATATTATTTTTAAAAAATTTGTATTACTCTTTGTATTATGCAAATTTTCATTTATTTGAAGCCTGATAAATATGTTTATTTATTTTAAAAATACGCGTTTCATCAAATTTTGGTGTCATAATAAAAAGTTGTGATGTTTTTGTTTTTAAATTCTATTGCCTGTCCACAAAAAAATGATAGATCACCATAAATGATAAAATATAATTTTCAAAAGATAATGCACGCATAATTCATTGCCTAAATCAAATCAAACACTCATCTTTTGATTATTAGTGTATTTGAATTATGTGGAACCCTGTACATTTTGTTTTTGTTCTGTTTTTTTAAACTAACGGTTAAAAAAAACTAAAAACAGGAAGTTCCGTGGGAGGTGATGCAACCAATTTAAGGTGCATTCGGTTTCTTTAAAGCTCAGATCTTCGTGCGACACTTCGGAAGTAACAATCAAAGAGGATATTACAGGTGGCGACATTTTCTTTTAGGGTGCCGCTTTCATAAACGAAGTTTGAATTTTAATATCCTTCTTTTAATTTTAATATAACAGTACAACAATCACAATGTAATAATATTTGTTCAAAAGCTATTGTATTATAATTCAAGTATAAAAGTTTATAGAGTATGCTTATATATTGTGGAATAAAGCGATTAGCTATACTATGTTCTGTATCATCATACTTTGTAAAAATGTAGGTTAAGTGACAAACTCACTTTGCTTGTGTTCTTGTTATCTAGATTTGTAAACATTGTTAGCTTTTCCGTTTCTAAGCTCAAGAAATGCGACCCCAATACCAACATTTTCTTAAATATCTATTTTAATATGGGTGATACAATGTTTATAATTAAGGTATTTTTATATCATAGTTTTTTGAACCTTTTGTAGTTTATATAAATACGCGATAACGCTTATCAGGTGATTAGCGCCCGCGATAACGATTGTTCGTAAGATTACTTAGAACGCTGAGAACACTCGTCAATAGTCAATTCATATGTGTGCTGGCATGACGTCTTTTTTACGCGCAACTTAAAATATGATTATTTATTAAAAAACCACAGATTTTTATAAAAAAATGTATGAGGAATGATGCAAAGAGATATTTTTAAGCCCTTGGACTATTTTTTTTTTTAAATTCATAAGAATAAGGCCAATAATGAGGAAACCACTGGGGTCAGAAAAGACCCCCATCGGCTGACAAGTATTTTTCTAGTCTCCGAGCCGCAAGAGTTAGCCTGCTTTATATGTTACAATGAATGTAACATTCATAACCAAAAACGTTTAATAAGTTGCAATGGAATTTTTATTTTCTAAATCACTATGATATTAACAATTTGACCAAAAAACAATAAGTGTGATAAGAGCAGGTATGCACACAAAGGAAAGTTCAAAATTATGTGGGAAAATTTTAAGGGTGAAGTTGTACTTATAAAATCAAGAAGTTTATCGTGTTGTTGGTATTCTGCTATTGAACTATTTGGTTAATTCCACTTATAACCACACTATTTTTTTTTGGATTTTCTGTAGACTTTTCAAAGCTTTTTGATAATACCACCGAAGCTTTCTTGTATGTATTTTTTTTAATGAATTTACTTATAAAAATAACCAAAAATGTACGTCGAGAAGTCTTCTCACCATAAATTTGTAATGTTATCTATAAAAGGGTCTCACCATTTTTCATTTCTAACAATATAATAAGATGTACAACATTTTTTACAAAATAATATATACTTCTAAAGTCTGACTTTAAATTATGACATATTGCCGTCAAAGTCATACGCTTTCACACTTTTGAAATTAATTTATGGATTTGTGTTTTTTTGACAAAAACCGATATTAAAACTGACAGCCGTTCAAATCGAGATTTATTCCGCTGGATTTTTGACAGTGGCAGTGATGTGAGGGGGTTTATAAGTTGTATTTCTCAGGCAAATTTAGTGACTATAATTCTACTTTATTCAAGACACTGACATTATTTTGATTATTCAAATCATAACTTTGCTTAAAAAGTGATAGTTAGTGAGAGAAATATTGAATGGAAATTTAAATCATAATATAATGCACAGATTTTTATTGTGTATATTTAGTAGTTCATCAAATGTTTGATATATCATTTTTGATAGCGTTAATAATTAACTTTTAAAAAAATCGTTGGGTGAAAAAAAAAATATTTGTTGAAAAATATGCTGGTAACCTACAAAAAAAATGAACACCTGAATTTTCATTCTTTAAATTAAAAAGCTATTTTTTATGAGAAACAGTTGCTATTTAGTGGCTCAGACTCTCTTCTTTTTCGGAAAGAGGTCAGAATAGAAGAACGAATATAGAAGATAACTGGTAGTTAGCTTGTCACTGTTCTTATAATTGGATCTGTTTCAATTATTCAACCATCACTGACGTTATATTTTTGAAGACAAGTTTTGAAAAATCATTAAATAAATTTATTCGAACAGGAGTTTGAACCAGTTGATACCACAGCCGAATAAAATAAGCTGACAGATTGTATTTGTTTCAACAGGCTATATATCTTTTTTGAAAAATTCTCCCTTGCAAAATGTTTATTCGGATCACCACTGCTTTCGTCGTATGACACATTGACTAGGCTTTTAACAGCTCGGTTGACAATAACAAGATGATGGAATACACATATGAGAACCATCCACTAAACTTTTGTACGAAAACACAATAGAAAAGTAGACATGCATATCTCAAAAAATTCTTTTCAAAAACAAAAATTAGAATATCATTACAAATATTTCACAACTAAACTATGTGTAACAACCGATATTACACCATGTAATAATTAACGTTTTAAGTGCCAATATTTTAAATGCATTTAAATTGAAAATAAATGATCTCAGTGTTTTGCAACTGAAATAATAATTCAAATGGCGTCAGTACGTTGGCATCGTGATGAGTCGTATTCATTAAAAAAGCCAATTAAAAAATATTTTTCTTAATTAATAGGTTCGATAGCTTCTCAATAAAAACAAGTGTTGAAATAAATTTGTTAAATATGTGCAATTACTTCTTAATTTACTAGGTAAATCTGTATCTGAAACAGAAACTTTAACAGATGTGTAATCTACCTAAAAATAATTTCTAATAATTAAATATGGTTGTAAACATTGTAAACTCCGACTTCGAATTCATTTTTTCAAATATTTCCGTGTAACTAACATATCTGTATACTATTAGATCATTTTAGTTACTAGAGAAGATTCTAGAAGATTTCACCAATCAATGTAATGAATATGGACTAAAAATTAGCATAGTTATCATTAAATTATTTTCCTCCTATTTTTCTGGCTCCCGACTCCGACTCCACTGCCTTGATTATTTTAAAAATGTGCATTTGAATTACAAATGTATTTAACAGCTTTTTATTTAAACATTATATAAATAAAGAGAATTTTATGATTGAAATATCGCACAATAAAATCACCGAGAAGCTCATAAAAATAAAGCAATTATTAACTGATTTATTTATATTTTGATTTAAAACAGCAAACCAATTTCTAAGCTATAATAAAATTACAATTTTTAAAAAAACGGCCCTTTGGCCGAGTAGTTTTTCTCAATTAAAAAAAAAACGGCGTTACCTTTTCTTGGAGTTAATACAGATACATAGTTTGTAATTTATGTTGGCAATATGATTTTACACAATATTTACACCAATTTTTGTACATAATATTCTATTAGACTTGAAAATAAAGTTTAAAAATAACGTCATTCGTAACGCGAATTTTGCTAAATTGGTTTATAATTGCTATCATACTACATAATCATCTTCTTTTTCGAGATTAATAATGATTGTATCCATATTTGGTAATAAATACATGTAAACTCTGAAAATTAACAGACGAGGGTATTTAAAATAACGAGTAAATTGGTGTAATTTGTCATTTATAAATCATATCCCGAGGTGCGCTGGTGACGTCAACCTGAGAGCTTTTTACCAGAGTGTACGGCCTATTATAAAAGGTAATCCATTTAAAAACGTATTCGCTAAAAAAGCAGACCGAGGAAAATAATCTCTGACGGCAAACTTTGCTAATATTATTAACACCTTATAAATAACAAACCTCTCTTCGGGCTTAACACTCTCAAGTAATAAATCGTGTGTATATTTCACTATTACTTTTCAGTTTAAATACACAATATTATTTTTCAAGAGAGAGAAAAGTTGATATTTTTTAAGTCTGTGAATTAAATAATATTTAAATGGTGCTACAAATTGCCTTTAGCAACTTTGATTCTAAAAGAACCCTTTTCTTTGAACAAAGTCGCTCTTTACGTGAAGCATATGATGTATCCCGGCAATTGCTTTTCTTTTTCTCATGACATTCCAGCATCTCTCTGTTCAGTATTATTTTGGAGTGTAGCCGATGGTCGTCTAGATTGCCGTAATACCACTGGTCGGAAGAAGAGACACGCAGGGTTGAGGCTCTCCGGAAGCGTCCGCAGCACGTGATCCAACCAGTTCCAACGCCTCTCCATAACAACTGATGTAAAAGGGCGCTGTCTTGTTCGTTTCTTTCTGAGATTCTCACAAAATAAAACCATTTCACACCCAAAATCTGACCCAATCGTCTATTACCGAAGCTCAGTATATGTTTTTGTCAATAGTCAAAAAAATAAATATGGTATGGGATTTCATTGAAAAAAAAATGACACCAACGTGGCATTGTATGCCGAACAACGATACTCATGTCATAATTCTTCATATACTTTTAATTTAGTTTTCAAGTTGTCATTAAATACAAAAAAAGGATTGCCGATTATAAGTTTTGATAAATAAAATTAAAAAAAAATACACATCAAAATTTCAAAATTGATTTTATTTTTTCAGTAACACAATATACCTAATATATTTTAAGTACCTTCCACCACATCGACTGTGGAAAGGAAAAAGGATGCAACCCTCAGTTTTTCTAAAACAGCTTTTTTTCGATAATCACATTGTATCCAACTTGACACACGTTCTATCAAAGGAGGAAGCTGAAAATGCCGAATTGGTATCTAAATTTAGCTTTTAACTTTGAAAAAGATGACCTTGTTGAAAGTTAAAACCAAGAAAAAATACTGAAATAAAGGCTTAACATAGACAATTTATTTAACTAATATTAGGTTATGTCAATTAAACACCAGTTTAGAAGTCTCCGTGCATTTCAAGGTTGTGTATAATTCATAATTTGCATATGGCCCAAAATCATCAAAACACGTTTTTTGCGCCTCCTGTAAAATTTTATATGTGTGGGTTACGTCCTTTTTCCTTTCCTCAGTCGATATGTAATTATAAGCGATTTTAAATTAGTTGTTAAAATAAATGCTGCAACAGGATTTTTATATATTGATCACAATCTCTTATTTACTTTCTTAACTAAAAATAGTTTTATAAAAACTGTTCATATTCTGTAAATTTATATACATTGAAATAATTATATTTTATTGCAGTTTTTATTTTAATATCATACGACATTGATACTGAAAGGGTCATGCAGTTTTCTTGTGAAAGGTTGCGCAAAAAAAAGATAATACATAATGATAAACATTGCCCGTAATTTACTGCTATATATGATGCATTATACAATTTGTGGATGAAATTTTAAACCAATTTTGTTCACAATACTAATAACTGTAACTAAATCATGAGAAAATATAATATTACATACGAAAGCCATATTTCAAACTATACATACCCACAAAGTATTAAATCTTTCACGTTAAATTCATATAATTTTAATTTTATTGCGGGGTAATTTTAAGAGATCTGAGTAAATATTTATTATGGGATTATGAAGGTTGAGCTGCAGCGTGGGGGGTGTTGTGTACGCCAAATTTTTATTTTTCATTAAATAATCAAAGTATATAGGCATGGTCATATAACATGAATACTTAAAATTATTCAAGCAAGCATTGATAATTTACACAAATCAAGCAGGGTTCTAGATCGTGAAATCCAAGAAGTGTAACGCGCCGTTTCTTAAAAATGAAACAATCTGTTACAGTTTTTAAATAGTTAAAACATTATTAAATTACAGGCATTATTGATGTAAAATATGTTTTAAGGTCTGATTTTTGGTCTAATTATTGAGAGCTACAATTCGTTTTTTTTTTCATTCTAATCTCTGCATTTAGGTATCATCGATGATATATAAAGATACCCCCGGTATATTTAGAATATTGGGACCTACATTGCAAGTTCAGCAAACGCAGTAACGGATTAAGCACATGGGAGATTAGAGGTTATATATTATAAGCTATTGTTGAGGCCCTTGAGATCCGGAGGCCTTGCAAGCCAAAGCCATTCGCTTACACCAGTGTTTCCTAACGTGAGGCTTACGCCTATTGAAAATTTTGGGGGGCAATCCGCAAATCATAAATATGTGTAATATTATTTTTGTTATGAAAAATACAGATTTTACGATTTAAAAGAAATTGATTTTCTACGTTTATGACCATTCAGTATTAAGAACTCTTTAAAATCCCTAAATAATTAATCCCTTAAAACAGTGCTTCCCAAAAAATTTCATTCCTCAGCCCCCTAAATCTGAAAAAAAATAATCCGCGGCTTTCCTCAATACAAAACATGTTCTGCGGCGGCCCTCGGAGAAATCCCGCAACCCGCTTTAACACGCTTTTCAAAATTAAAAAAATGGTGTGGCTTTGTGTCAAGGAAAAAACAAAATACCCAATTATGTCAAACTTTGCACAAAAAAATCTGCTGCCGTTTGCATCATTCAGCTCAATGGCTTTAGTCAATGATTTTTTATAGAAAAAAAAACGAAGTCATCTTGATGTCTGAAACCGTGGAGGTTTCACGAATTTAATCGAAAACAAATATATTTCACGTAAAAGTTCTTCGAAGCACAGATCAAGCACAAGAACCATACTAATTTGCATATTATTTTCTTCCATGTTGGAAATGTAACGTTAAATATATATTTACGAAAGACAAAAATAATATTGACCATCTATATTTTTTTAAACATGAAATTTCGCATGAAGATTTTTGAAGCATTGAAGTGGGGCATGGGACAAATAAGGTTGGAAAACACTTGCCTATACGATAATCTGCCACTGAACAAGCGTATTAATTTTAGAATATGATTTAAAATTAATCTGTTATAATATATTTCTAAGAATGTAATACTTCAATTTAAAAGTTTTTTGTATACCAGTTTCACCACAGTAAGATTTATAACTGTAAGTACTTCATATCACAAATGTCCCACGAAGATCTGACATGTTCACGCCTTGGCTTCGACTATTATAAAAAATCTTTCGAGAGCTTTTGTTGTGTACGGGAAACGGATGTCCGACTAGTCAATTGTTATAGAAAATAAAACTGCGTGTTGCGAAAATAAATTATTGCTAAAATAGAAATTCGCAAATTAAATGGTTTGCAGAATCTATAACTTCCTGTACCAATGATAATTTACAGCATTAAATATTGTTCTGTTCTTGGTTTACTAAACACGGTGTTAGTTATTAAATACCGAGTATGTTAGTGAAAATAAACATTTTATGATATGATCGATGTCAAATGATTATATGGGCCCACGAAAAGTGAAGTGAGCCAACTAGTAAAAAAATTCTTGGACTTGTAAGTACAATCACGTCTTTATTTGGTGTTTTGGTGGATTGCATATTTTTATTTTACGGATATAAAACTATTAACTGAGGTTACTTCACTTTTACGATACTTTAAGACGTGTGGAATATTACAATGCATCTAACTTATTTTTTTTTAAAATACCACTAACCTCATTTCACCGATAATGGGCCCATATGTAGTAATAATTTCATATTATTTATCGAGTTCATGACATGTGCTTGACGTCGTTGGCTTGAGAAAATTGCAGGTTTGAGTCCCATAATAAACCGATTTTTCAATCGACTTATGGATTTCTGTTGAAAGCATGAATGACTGTAATACCTAAAATTTTCATCAATCCGATCCTAAAAATAGGGCGTACCATAATCCTGTTCGCGACCTATCCTTACGTATCTTTTAATTTTTAAAAATAATGTTTGACAATCAGTTTCCGTAGAAAAAGGCTCAGAAGTATTTCAAATGCTCCATTTTTGAAGCGCTTATGGCTGTTAACAAAATGAAAAAAATATGTTTTAACATTATGTAGATGTAGTGCAAGCTTAATATATTTATCAACGTCTGTTACTCACGTGAAGCATATTGTTTCTAATGATGCATCTTACCATAGCTTGTTTTTACTTGTTCTGGTAGTGATTCAGCAGAACAACTTATCCTTTTGGAGAAGGTTGGGGATTAATAAACGGCACAAGGAAAGAACTGCTTGTAAGCTGGTAAAACTCCCTTCGCTCTATGATTAGTATCGGATAGGAGAGGAAATGTAAGCAACTTTGAATACAAATTTATAATAAGTTTGAAAAAATATTTTGTATTCCATCCCTTCGTGGTTACATATCCGTGAACGCCGCAACAAGCAATACGACCTATGAAATCGTTTACTACTCGGCTACGTGACTGGAATGATTGTTGTACCCGTATCGATATGATATCTTATATTTGCTTTTTTTTAGTTGGGGTGTAGCTTTAATTACGAATTTAGCAGAATTTAGTACCAGGTGGCAACACTGCCATTATCAAGCATTCGAATCTTGTTGTAGTACTTGAATTGCTCGCTGGCGGGCTGGTCGCGCCTGATTGCTGATACGACTCTATCACACTCTGCCCCTCTGTTATCACTTTGGCCCATCTAGGACTTGAAACAACTTGGCTCAGGCTTTAAATGTATTCTGAAGATAGTCAGATAGATACCTCCTGCGTTGTTCTGGTCTCCAGATCACCACCCTCGTCCTCCACATGATTATGTGAGTAATTTGCGAAATGAGCTATCAATAGCGTAATTTTTATTTTTTTCAAATTAACAAAAAATATTTGGTATTACATCCAATACGCCAAATGTTTAAATGTTGAAAGATCATACGAGAAAAACATGATGAGAATTTATTGTAAGTCTTTCGAGATAAACTCGAGGTAAATTGACATCACAAACACCCACGTATTAGGTTTCAAATTTGAATTATAAAATCTAAATGGGACATTGACCAGGAATCGAATCCAGACCCACCTGGTCGGTAGAGCAATCTCTAGCCAACTAGACCACAGTGGGCGACATATACCTAAGGTTGATTAAATAAATTATTGTTGCTCATGCATTTTTTTTTTTACAAATATTTTGAATCTTTTTTAATCACAACTTTCCACTTGTATTTCCACTTAGAGGCATTTGATTCGTACATAATTTCTGTATTCGTCGCGTATTCGATGAAAATTAATAGGTACATCTCAAAATTTCATAGAACAATCTTTTCAATACCGTATACAACAAGTTTTTTCTTATACCCGCGCCGTATTTGATAATACAATTTCAATGAAAAACCTATATTTCTTAAACATCTCTATTGCATTAATATTACATATTTGTTGAGCTTTACGGCATATTAAATATTCAATGAAAAAGACATCAGTTTCTTTATTTTTGACTGCACTTAACAGAAATTTCATTTTATTTTTACTGTACATATTAACTTTTTTCTGTCACAACTCACAATGGTCAAGGTCGCAAGTAAGCATACGTGTAAGCATGAGTGTTTGTAATTTCTTAAAATTATCTCTTTCCCTTAATCTTTTTTAATTAATTAGTCTTAATCTCTATCCTTGTATCCCTACTTTCTGAAAAAAAAGGTTGACCAACTGAGTAACAAACAGCTCTCGTAGAAAAACTGATGTTGAGATGCTTGTATTAAGAGACAATATGCTTCATATTGGGAGTGAACATGGACAAAAATACTGATTTAAACTATTAATAGTCTACGATGAAAGATTTGGGAGCTAATCGTATTTTAGGATGGGAACCGAATTAGTCTTTTTATCACTTTATACTTTTCTAGTATCACATTTCATACATTTCTGTATTTTTTTACTAAGAAATCTGTCAGATGAAAGCTTTGAATGGGGAAAAAAATAAGAAAAACCCGTTACAAATATTGAAAACGCGTGATTGTGATTTCTTACTGCTTAGTTAACAATAGTGTTAAATTATTTTTTTTATATTTTTTAACATCATTTAGTGAATCAAATCATTGATCGAATGCAATATCTAGCAATAAAAATATTCTAAATAATTATCGAAACTTATTAACGGTGGGATATTTATAAATAAAACACGTGCGTTTTATTGTAATTCTTAAAAAATTAAACAAGATTATTTCTTAATGTTTGGCAAGAAATCATATCCAGTAAAAAGTTTAAAAAACAAGAAAACACCGAAATTGTTTGCGAGTAATAATATTAAATCAAGTAGTGTTCATGCATACGTTAATAAAACACACACATCATAATAAATATGGATCCATTCATGCGTGGGCCCATTTTATGTGGAGTGTTGCAAAATATGTCAAGTAAACTTGCATGCGCATCTTTAGCGTACTCACTCTTAAACGGACTATCTCTCCATTCCAGGGATACAAAACTCGTCACTGTTACGTGATGAAATAAAAGCAAAACTTGTTGGTTCAGATTGTGTTGAATTGCTTAGCGATTAATCTTATGTTCTTTAAGCTATCCATGTTCTCTGTCCGTTTTAATTCTTGATTTGATTTTCATATTTTTTCTAATGCTTGTACTATCGTCTCTATTTCATGTTTTTAGTCTCTCCACTAGATCTCTCTTATTGATTTAATCTTTTCATTACATACTACTGAAAGTATTATAAAACAGAGGAGTATTACATCTATATTATTCTCTAAAATGGTATTCCGACTAAGTCATCAATTTTCAACGAATTTAAAATTAATGAATTTTATTATAAATTGACGATTACGTAATTTGACTCGCCATGAGCGAAACCGGTCCTGACAGAGGCGAATTACCCCATACGTGCAAGAGGCGCGCGCTTGGGGCCTCAAAGATAGTATATATTATAAAAACCCTTACATTTTAATTTTAGTTTTAAATATTCATTATTATTCTACGAAGAGGTTTGCAGAACTTTTATGTTCATCAAAAGCAAGGCCTTCAAAATTTATTGCGTCTGGGGCCTCCAAAGTGCTTAATCCGCCACTGGGTTCTGATATTGATAAATAAAAGTGAAATTAAGTACAAAGGAATATTGTATTTTTTTTATATCACTTATTTTGACTTGTCCCCGTTCTGGACTGGTTCATCAATATTCATAAATGGAAACTGGTATTATATCGTTTAAAAAATTGCTTCATGCGCGATGAAAATTTTTTTTACATGACCATAAAAGCTTTGTGAAAAGAAAAATCGCTATGTTGTCACTTTATTCGAAATAGTCAATATTTCTTATCTTAAATTTTTATTCAATGTTTCACAGTTGTTACCCCTGATATTCTTTTGTTTGAATCAAGTTCAGCATAGTCAACACGATGTTATACAAAGATATTACTATGGCAACCCTTTGACGGTATGACATTAGCGGCGAACTTTTGTTTGATACAGAACATTAGAGACCTACATTACAGCGTCTAAAATGGCCTGTGTCTGAAATGCCGCGAAAGAAGTAAAACTTTATATTATGAATTATGTGAATGAGGTGTGTTCACAACTTTACAAGTAGGCTGAAATGATGGGAATTGTTGAACACAGTATTTTTTAAAATTATTAAATCATTCGAATGAAATAAAATTAAATTATTGAAAACTCGGAAAACAGAAGTTAGAAAACCATGCCTGTAAAAAGGTAATAGAAAGTTCTCAGTGTTTGATAAATTCATGTTTAATTTATAATAACTTTATTCATAATAATAAAAAATGGTTACTTGGTAAATACTACTAGCATTATGTTTTGCACATTTAACTAATTGATTTAATCCATGGCTGTGTAATAGCAAAAACTTCTACTTCGAATCTGTTATTTGAAAATGATCCAACTCTAATTTAAAGAAGATTCAAAATTTGACAGAAAGTCTCTGCGTATTTGTTAATATCTACTTAAATGCATGGTGTTTTATTGTTTAATTAAAAATATTAAAATGTGTCAAAGACGCCCGTTTTGCACGATTCCGATCAAAACATCATTACTCCACAATTCCTTCCAACTACACAGCACAGATATAGTCATAACTTAACTTTTCACACAAAGACATCCTTTTTTTTAATAATTATTACGTTTTATAATTTAAAATTAATTCATTCATTGGTAAAGATAGTTATATTTAAACAAACTGTGTTAACACTTTTGACGGAATGGTTTCTAAAAAAGAATATCTGTGACCAATATGGAGTAGTGGAAAAAAAATAATTACTCGACTTTTATTTTTCAGAAAGGGTGTAAGCACTAGGGTAAAAATTAGTAAAATATATTATTACTTGCCCTCCTGTTTCTAATAAATAAGCAAGTTTTAAAATATCACACACATGTGTACATGTACTTGATGCATTAATCAAATATTATAACTGACACGTGCAAAAGTCCATCGGTTGACTTGAATGACAAAACCGCAATAAAACGGATATTTTAAGCAGAGCTGTGGAGTCAGGTGTTTTTCCGGAAGTCGTAAAAGCAGGAGAAAAATAATTTAAAGATATTGAAAAATGATTAATTAGTCTATTCATTGTTGAAATCTACTAGAATTATTCTTGCGACTAAAATGATCTGATGGTATACAGATATGTTGGTTAAACGAGAATATGTGAATAAATTAATTCGGAGTCAGTTATGTATTTAGGCCATAGTCGGAATCGGAGTCGTCTTCTTTCCCAACTCTGCAGCCCTGATTTTAAGAGATGGCGATCAACTAAATCGTTGGTCAGTACAGTATTACATTCTAAGAAAACTGTAGGTATCTTAGTTCTAGATTGTTTCATCGTAAGCATCCATTAATCATCTGGTCGAGCTATTTAGACTTCATTAAAACACATAAATGTCAGAAACAATAGCCTATTGTGCTTATTGAAATATACAATCGTATAAGTATATAACTGTAGATCACAATATTCCATTTGAAGACGTTTCGATAATCCCAATGAAAGTAACATCTTTCTTTTTATTGAATATTGTTACAGACATTTTTAATATTATTTAATAAATCGTGGATACCGTTTTTTGCATACACTAAATCTTGTGCTTGTTTGCCATTAGTTAATCGTAAATATTAGTATCTCTATTGTTTTCCAGACGCGGTGGCGCTATACCAAATGAGTTCATCCTTGATGAACCTTTACATGGAGATGTGTATTTTTCTTGAATATTCCAATTTACATTTGTTGATTTAAAATGCTAAAGGGGTTTGTGATACTCGATGATATCATTTTATGTGTATGTCTCATTGACAATATAGAGCGAGCACAGTGTTTTTCGATATGTGCCGGCATGTCTACCTCACGTCATAATATGACAATAAACAATCCATTAAACAATGTTTTTCATGTCGTGCATTTCACGTTTATGTTTGAAAAAATCTTGGATAAAAAACATACAGTGCGGTAATTTTACTGTATTTATTTATTGTTTTCATATTCAACGCTTTCCCGCATTTAACATTCTTTAAAGTTCAGGAAAATAAAAACATTGTTAAATAATCATGCATCCAACATTCATTTTTGACGGTCTCTTAATAAACGACAAATCGGGGTTCCACTGTATATAAACGCAAATTTTGATCTGGCATAAATGTTTTGCTGAGTACAGGTACATAGTCGAATCACATATATCTCGCTCGTTGATATCTAGGTAAATGGAATATTTTTAATATTCCACACTATAAGTGCCTAAAACTGTACAATTCAAGGGGACATAGCCGTATTATGATAATTCTGAATTCGTGGGCATTTATAATTAGGCACATTATTCTTATGCGAGCGTTTTGTTCGTAAAATCATCGTCATTACATGATCACGATTTAAAAGCTTTCTTGTCATGCGGCGGTGACACTGAACACGCTTTCGCTGTCATAGACAATGCCCGAAATAATCAGGCACTCATTTCACGCAAGTGGATACCCCCAAACCACCAAAGACAAGAGATACGCAACTTGCGGCATACACGTGGCAAATAAAATTAAAAAGAGCAAAAACTTTAATGATTTTAATAATATCATCGATTCCCTGAAGTGAAAAATTATGTTTTTAATAAAAAGGAAATCAATAAAATTGTACCAAACCAAAAGTTGATCAGTGCAATAACGCAATTCAAAGTAACTGTTTAATTTATTAGGCTTGAATTTGTTTTATTCAAGTCTTCTCTTTATGTGGAGCATTTGGACTCTAAATGGAATTTATTTCAATAGAAGTATTTTCTACAAGAACTGCTTGTTACTTAGTAACTCAACCTCTTTTTGTTTCCAAAAAGAGTAGGAACATAAAATAATATAAGCTCACATCCTATTGTAATAAAAAACTGAAACGTTTTTAAAAGATTTCCAAGTACATCAGTAACCAAGAAGAATACGGTCTTAAACAAAAAAATTTGTCTTACTCGGATTCACGATCAATATGAAGAATCTCTAAATGGAAACATCTATACATTTTATCACAATCAATTTATGATTCTGTACTTTACAACCATTATAGTATAATTTATTATTTTTTACCTATGGCACCAAATGAATTCTAGTTGGTTTTTACGGGAACTTCTGTCGTTTACCAGTAGTAAGGATCTCAATATCGGTATTTAAATATTTCATACAAAATACCTTTAATACAAAATGTATATCATTATTAACGGGTGATTTTTATTAACATTTTTTTTTAATAAAAATACAACATTAAAAGTGATCATCAATTCTGGAATTTGCCAATATTGATACAACTCAGATTCAAAATATTTTAATTCATCACAAACTAAGGGTGGGCTGGAGGGGGCTCGGAGGTGCTCGCGCGAGCCCCTTGTTACATTTTAATAAGGCCAGCGAGCCCCTTGTTAATTTAACAGAAAAATCTTCTCAGACCATGTTAGTATATAACTGGGATTTCTGACTTATATATTATCTACGACAGCTTCAGTTATACACAGTAGTACATTTTTAGCCATTTACATTGATAAGTCTACGGTAAATTGCATATTGTTACATATTGTAAGTGTACTAAGCAACAATCGATTGCTTATTAAACTATTGTATATAATTGCATAGGAGTGGTAAAAAAATTCACTCCTTTCCCAGAATACCGAGAATTACTTTGAGATTCAGCGAGCCACTTGTTAGCGTATTGCCAGCCAACCGCTGTCCCAAACAATTTTATGAAGAAATGTGACATTTCATTTTTGGTTTTGGTTAATTTTCAATCCTGAAATAGTGGTATGTTTTAATTTTCAAAACCGGTATTTCGGTATCGAAAAAACATTATGAATAGCGAGATCCCGGTTTCAGTAATATCGGTATCGCGATTTCTATTCACCAGTATGTTCACTTCTTCATATGTAATCTCAGCTTCGTTTATTACACCCTGTATATGATATTGATTTGCTTTACAGAATTCTGGAATACAATTACATTTAAAGTAGCACAAACATACCAACATACAGAATACATTCACTGCTCTCATTCTAGTCACATGATATCTTACATCGAATTGATGAAGATTATTTTTATTTCTTTTACGTCAAAAAATTCGATTCGGACTGGTTGGCCGCCCATGCTTAAAGTTATGGATATGCATACTAAGCGTGTAATGTCCATGATCACTTCACCGCCCAATTGAAAGAGATGTCTGATCACATTTCCATAAATTACACAAAAAGGTTATTTTTAATACAGTTTACCGTTTCATTAAAAGTCGTTTGCCGTTATGAGTTTTTTTTGTGTTGTTAAAATTACTAGTCTTATTATATCGTCGTTGCGCTTTCAAAATCCGATATGTGTTTTTTTTTCAAAACATGCTGTAGTCTCAAAACATGTTAAAATACAGTATGAATTACAATGTCTGTCCTCGACAAAATCGACATACTTGTAAAGTAATTCTAGAACGCCTTACATCGTAATCGTTTTTTTTCTTTATGGACGCGGTGAATTATTATATTTTTTTTAATGCAACAATCCTTTTTTGTGAAAATATATACATAGCGGATTTTGAAAACGCAATGAATATATAGAACACTACTAGTAATACTCTTGAAAAACATAAAACCCCACACCTTCTCTTTATTTTCTCAATCTGGTATTTGCACGGCAGCACAAAATAAATACCCGTACACTTATTTTTACTTATTTTTATCAACATTTAGTGTATCGAAATATCATCATCAATCCACAGAACACATATTATATTAAATATGTCATTACCTTATGGAATCTCATTGTTATTATTTGTTTTTTATGCTTGTATTAGATTCCTATCTTAATGTTACCAAAAGGACAAAAAACAACTTTTAAATGAAAAAAAAGTTTAAACTTTAAAAAAAACAAGTATAAGTTTTTATTTGTTTTTTTTCTATACTATAAGGTACGGTTTTCAAAATAAAATATGGCATTCTAGTTTATAAAAACTAATTAATTGATAAAAAAGAACAGTTTACTGTTTTATGACAGCGCTGGCCCACCATTATTATACATAATAATTTATAAAAAATAATCAACATTGTACACGAATAATTATAAAAAAAGATTATTTTTTTCTACATCCGCTCCCACATGATTCCTCTGTCCCCCGTCAGTCTTTTTGTTTCCTCCCATGTCATTCAAACGTCCCGTAGCTCCACTGAGTACGTCTTATAGATAGATGGTCATCAGTGACTTTCCACGGCGGCGGAGTCCAGCCGATTGGTAAAAGATACAAGCAGAGTTCAGGCTTTCTTGAGGCATCCACAGCACTGATTACCGATAAAAAAAGATTTCTCATGAAATATGACTGACACATAATCTAAACACCAAAATCGGCTAATAATTCACGCGATTAGTGAATCTGATCCAGATTTTTTTAGTGTGGAATGTTAATAATACAAAGAAGTGTTTTTTTTTTATATATAATCTAATTTCGTCAAGAGATGACAGTTAGCACATTGAAACTGACAACAGGAAATCGTCCTTCAAGTATCTGTTATCATACCGAGTATAACTTTGTTCAAGTCAAACGGAAAGGTACGAAGAATTTCCTTCCTCGGTCATAAACAGCCATCTATCTCTTCGGCCGATATATTTGACTTACGTACAATATTTCAACTGCGAGGCGGCATTTCCACGTACTGCAGCTTAAGTTATTCACAGCATGAATGATGTCATAATAAATATTAGTTTATTTAGCTTGCATTGAATTTATTTTATACGGTATTCTATCTCCGTGTATTCTTAATAATAATCAGTACTTTAAAAAAAATAGGTACAGGAATTCTTATTGTCAAGCTTTTTATTAAAGTTTTTTTTTCATCCATTCGTACCTAATGTGGAGCATAATGCTTCATAATGGAGGTATCTCAACATTAGTCAACTGCTTGTTACTCAGTTGTTTAACCTTTCTTTTTTTTCAAAGAAAGTAAAGATATAAGTATAGGGCTAAAACAGGACTAGTGGTCAACTAGTCACTCTTGCTTTGTCTCGTTAATTTTATAATTGGAAGGCTAGGAGTCCAGTGGTGGATTACCCCATAAGCGCAAGAGGCGCGCGCTTGGGGCCTCCAAATTTTAGTGGCCTCAAAAATAACATAAATTATATAAATCCTTATATTTTAATTTCAGTTTTCAATATTAATTATTATTTTACGAAGAGTTTTGAAACACTTTTATGTTATTCTAAAAACAGGGACTCCAAAGTGCTTAATCCGCTACTGGCTAGGACGATGTTTTTAACTGGATGTCTGCCACAGACGTGATATCTCGTAAAATTGTTCGTGCTCAACACACCATTTACGAGTAACCTCGTCAATAACTAATTAAATTAATAATTGCAAATAATAGCAGGCGTGCAAGTTACGAACGTATTTTTTTCTACGGCAGACAAAAGGTTGAGATGTCATAAACACCTATGCCTTTGAACATAAATCGATAAATCGATTGAAGAAAATGGTATTCGTATTGGGACTCGAATCTGCGAGATCCGTCACGGAAGCCTCGTCTTCCTCTGAGTGAAAAAGTTCTGTTGCGATACCTTTATTAAGAGACCATATGCTACAAATTGGGAGCGCACGTGGATAAAAAAAACAGAGAGAAGTTATTAAGCAATTTGCTATTTCTTTAGTAGTTTTATATTCTTGCTCTTATTGAAAAGAGAGACTTAGCGACTGAATTCTCATTAGGTCAGTTTTTGTTGGTGTCTCATATGACCGACGCAAAGGAAAACGGTCATGTATCGATCGTGCATGGGCTGGTATTAATCGAGAGTATCTCAGTTTATACTCCTGATCACGCGTAAAAACTATAGGATTGTTATTTCTGCCCTTGTAGAAAAAGAGAAATTCTAAAAATATCTTTGTTATAACGAGGGGCTTAAATTATTCGTTCGATCTTTTGAACTCTTCTTACTACGAAGGAACAATACACAAGAACACTTCCATAAACAGAATCACAAAAATCGGCTATATTATTATTTCATATCAGAATTAAATTCGGACATTCAAACTTTCAACATTTTTTAAAGAAATGGGATACATTGGGATGCAGGGGGAGAGGGGTCAGAGATGTAGTGGTTTATTGACTGTTACAAGAAAAAAGTTAATCTGATTCTTTTATCGGGACCTGTAGTCAATCTGTCGCATTTGTTATTCGGTGACATGTGCTTCGTCTCGCTTTATCCTGCGCTCTGCCTTACGACTGGACGGGCCTTTTCTCTCGCTTTAGCTGGCCCGAAAGCAATTCTTCAAACATCAAGTCATTTTGTTGAGATAGTGTCTTGATTCAGGTGTGCGACATGGATGAGGCGACGAGGGTGACAATGAAGTATTAAATTAATTAATTTCGTTTGTATTATCTATTTTCCATTATATTCAAGTATCCATGCAATTGAAAAAATGGTATATAAGAAGCATATCTGACTTTTCCGCCACACTTTTTTACTTTGTTATGAAACGGATATGTATAATATATAGTTCTCCATTATTTTCTTCCACTTTAATAACTTGCTACAGCACTTTCTTTAAGTATCATATTAAGGTACATATGCCTGTTTTGGTTATTTACGCATTGCGGATTTTTGTATAATTTTTCAATACTTTTATATGGAACTTCCAAAAAATAAGTATTTATTATTTTTTGTGCAACTACAATTTTCAATTTATTATTTTTAAATTATATTTACGAATTATTATTATATATAATATATGAGTGTGTATGTGGTTGTGCCGCATATTTTTACCAACGGCTTAAATACGAGGTTTTTTATTTGAATCGTTCAAATTATGTACATTCACACAAATGTTGTCACTATCGACTCCGGTTTCGCCTTTCGGCATCTTCAGGCGTTCAAATTCACGGATGAACTTAAACTGACGCTTAGTAAATGAATGCCTCGTGTTTATATAAGAAATAAATGTATCATTGCGTTTAAAGCCATTGCTGGCGAAAAGGATAAGCCCATGTGAATGCCCACATATTTGAATGGTGAGTAGTTTTATTTACTAAGCGTCAGTTCAAGTTCATCTGTCCACTTGAACGCCTGAAGATGCCGAAAGACGAAACCCGGGTCGTTAGTGACGAAATTTGTGTGAATGTACATAATTTGAACGTTTCAAATTTAATAATGAAATTCCACCAAGCACCTTCAGTCGAAATCTTAAACGAAATTTTTAATTTATTTATTCCCTCTCTCATTTCGGTTTTAAGTAGGCCAAACTTGTTCATTTCAATAGTAAATATAACCATTTACAAATTAACTCTATAATTAATAAAGTCTTGTCTCTAATACATTCAATGAATTTATTTAAAAGTGCTCTTGTTTTACAGGATGCGTTCAGTAAATGTCTATAAAGATAGAAATTCGGTAGGTATGTCAAAAAAAATACTACATTATATTCTATAAGCAACGTAATTATTTATAGCTCACTACTTATTAATATCCTTGCTATTTGTAAGATCTACGTGCCGTTAATATTCGTATGATGATAGGTGACCCTACATATTCGGACGGCGGCTCTGATACAGATCTGAATTGGAGGCTATTGACGGAAAAAGAATAATGGAGGAATAGACAGGACGACGGACAGCGGACGGCCGGCTGAATGCGGCCCATTGTTAGGCAGACGTGTCTCATTCTGTGGGCCCGTTTCTATTCGATCGGGCCGGACCTGTGCTTTTTTAGCCCCCCATATTCTCGAGACCGAATTCCGCGCAATCGACATCCGGAACAGTCTTTTATGATGAAAACAAACCAGGAACTAGGTATTCAAATACTTCTCATGAACATTCCTATAACACCTTCTCATGAACACCTTTACACCTCTTTAAAAAAATGGCGTAAATAATCATGTTAATTCATTTATTTTTGGATGCCTTACCAAATAAAACTTAGGTTTCTGAATACAGCTCTTTTTTCAACTATGCCTGCTTACTGTATGAAAATTTTGGATTCATTGTGAGAACTGTATTTTTAGTCTCATTTTCAGGATTAGACCGGTGTGAAGAAATTAAAACATCATGTGACATGCATACCCTTGAACACAAACTTTTAAATTAAAAATAACAATTTACATTTATATCGTCCGTAAAGTGAGTCGAGCACGACACCGTAGCCGAGTGGGATGAACGAACAAGTATGTAGATAACTCGTACAGGACCAGTAAAAAACTTCTCTTTTTTTTCAACAGAATTAAAGAGTTTGCATCAAATTAGGAACTTTTGATATGTGGTATAATTAAACTTTAAGTGAAGGCAGAGGGGGTCTCGTATTACTTGGATATAAGTGATTAAGATAAGTGAGTAACATTTTTTTTAAACCATGTCCGCTCCCAGTGTGGAGCATATGGACTCATAATGGAGTTTATCTCAACGGAAGTGTTTCTACGAGAACTGCTTGTTACTCAGTTGCTCAACCTCGCTTTTTTCCAAAGAGAGTAGGGATAGATGGAAAGGGCTAAGACAGGATTAGTGGTAAGCTAATCGCTCTCGATACGCCCCGTTCGTAGGATAGGATAAGTGAGCGGGGGGAATTCAAGACATCGCATACATCCATGCCTTTGATCAGAAATTCAAAAATCGATTGATAAGTCAACTTATAAAACTGTCCGTACGGGGATTTAAACCCGGGCCCTCCGTAGCCGAAGCCAACAACGTTGACCACTCAACCAGACAGGCGGCAATAAAATGGATACAAATTTCAATATAGGGATTTACAATATTATTTATGAAGAAAGAAAAGCGGAAGCGTATAAAAATACGTCATTAAAGTCAGGGGGAAGGGATAAATAAAAAATAGGTACCTACTTGAAGTACTTGGCGAAATCGTTGGGCTATTAAAAATAATTTGTGTAATTTGATGACTTCAGTCAAAAGTGAGCGCTATTTTTCACGTTTAACGGGCACGTCATTATTTGAATTAATACAGGAAATAAACTATAAATAATTTTAATATGACACAAGACAGACCAAAAGTGTAGAGAAATAGTAAATTAATATTGTCAATATCAGATGTAAACGTTAGTCCAGTGGTCGACAAACTCATTAGTCAACTGAGCCAAATATCAACAATACAACGATTTAAATTTCTTTTGAGAGCCAATTTTCTCAAACATTAGCTATATAGGTGGGTGCAATGTTATTAACTTGATTAGGGTATTCCTTTGCTGGTTTTTGCTTAAATGGTCCTCAATTTGATTGAGGTACTTTCGCCGAGATCGCCCCGTCCAACTCTACTGACTTCTGCGCCTGGGACACGAAGTTTTAAACATACTGTATGACTCAGGGTTTCCCAAACTATGTTCCGTAGAACAATGATGTTCCGTGGGACTTAATTGCAATGGTAATATACGCTGCAACACATTTAAGCATCATATTTAAAATCGAGTGATGGAAAATTTCCACTGATGTTTAAAACGTCAAATATTTAGGTACATGTGGAGATTTTAAATATCTAAGAGCTTTGTTTACTCATATTTATATGTAACATGCCTTAAAAATAATTAATCAATACATAATAAGTGATTTATTAAAATATATGTTTACTATTATGAATTACCCGACCTAAAAAATAAAATGTGTTCCGGTAACATTTCCAGATTTACGAAGTGTTCCATTGCATAATAAGTTTGGGAAAGCCTGCTGTATGTGATATTTTCACCGTATTTATGTGTAAGCCCAAATATATATTCTTACAATGAAATAATAAGAAACCGTATGTTCTACTATTATTACGATAATATATTTTTTTTAATGAGAGCTTTATTATAACACTAGACGTGTGACGCTGAACAACCAACTGAATAATAAATATATAATTTATATTTATAAAATAGTCTCAAATTTGCTGTATGTTACACATTTCTTAGCATTGTATGGACATCTAGGTATGACAGGTTGAAGCTTAGATTGGAAAACATCGCTAACGCTTCTTTCATAGTGACATCTAGAATAGAAAATTACACTGAAAATATATAATAGAATACTATTTTTATTTATCATTTGTGTATAAAATTATCCTTTTTTAATTGTATGGGACTTTACAACATATAAGAAATGTCTATGGTCTGAAGTGCATAAGTTATAAGAAGCATAACAGTTTTATGAGATTTCCTTTTTAAAAAGTCCAAAAATCATTTGGGTGTTCGTTTAAAAAAATAATAAGTATATACTGTATTTTTTAGAATATATATATAAACATTTAGACGAGATAATTTTGATTACAATGTAAAACACATAAATTAATCATACTTGTAGAATCTGATAAAATACTCTTCAAAGTGGCAGTAGGTTTTTGAGTTGGGACGGTTGGTATTCAAAACACAAAACTATCGACAGAATATCATAACCAGGCAGGAAAATGAAACTAAACAAATGAGGAAAAGTTTATTTGCAATATATCGCAGTCGACTTGGCAAAATATTTTTAGCGCCGCACTCTTACCCAAATAGATTTTGTTTATAGCCCCGAGGTATATTAGATTCTGTGGAAACGTCGTGAAATAGAAATATAATCATAAAATATGATGTTAACAAGTAATTATCATTACATATGAAATAAACCACCTACGACTTATACATTACCAAATGTAATGGCAAGTAGCTCTCGCTATATATAGCGCAATAAATCATACATAGATAGGTTAGAATTAAATTGATATTATTATTTGAGTGCATTCTCGTTGGACGGTGCGGACCAAAATGCCCAGGATTTTATAAAACGTAAGTTGTCGTATTCTTTGTTATTTACATTATATGATATATATCATTAGTATTAAATACACTAAAAACTCGCAAGTAAATAATTTTCTTGTCAAATTGGTCATAGTCTATGAATAAAGTAAATAATGTTTTTACGGAGGTCATTTGCATATTATACCAAATGATATGTCACGTGACTATTTCACGGCATGTTGATAACTAATACTAATATTTTAAAGCTACATATTGCTGACGTTTAAAAAATATTCATTTTATTTGAAAACTATTCGTAAAAATGGTTGCCACTGAATAATAGGTAGGTAAAAGTTGGCCGTGGTCTTATGTTTTTTTCTTCTATTTGAAGTGTCATTGGTGGCGAGCGAATCTTACGAAAAGCGTATTCTGTTACTCGTTTGTAATTCATCCACAGCAATGATGCAAGAAAAAAATAAAATTATCGCTTCGCATTTTGTTCTCGTGTCACCACATTATAAAGAGTTTTTAGATCAATTTGAACATACAGTTAGAAGTTTGAAGCTTGTAGGTAAAAAGAAAATCATCAATTAAAAAGAAAATGTGGCTTCTTTTGCCGCAATAACTAGAAGAGCTAAAAAAAAGGTCTTGCGTCTTTTCGTTATGGGAAATCCCAAAATTACGTATAAAACTGAAACTTTAATATTACAAAACAGGTAAAAATATGAGACTCAAAAGAGGACACGGGACCAAAAAGGTTGAGAAACTATGGTATAGAGTTTAATAGAAAAGCCCCAGGTGCTCCTTATTTTGATTGGTCTTTACCCCTTCTCACCCAGTCAGTACCTGATATATTTTTTACGTGTTTTTCCAAAGTAATGAAAATTATAAATTGCACAAATAAGGTGAGTTACTTCTATTCTATCGATAAAATTTTTCTATCATTGTTTTATTGTAATTTAAATAAATCATAAGTACTCATACATTTTACGAAAGGAGATATTGTTGGGTAAATAAAAAAATATATTTGGCCTTTTCAAATAATATCTATTATATAACTTGCTCGTTCTTAACCACATACAGGAAAAATAAATATAAATTGTATTTTTTAATGATTTGCTTTTCATATTAATGTTTTTCTTCATAATGACTTGGGAAACTACGATAAAATTGCAATCAATTATTTAGTTCAATCATAAATTGGTGTATTATCCGCATTCACTTTTTCTGTGATTCATAAACTCATTTCTCATTATCTGAGGAATGATACCTTTAATACATAGACTTTTATGATCGTTATACTGCATAATTTTAATGTTTTAAGCTAGGACAGGAGCGGAAGTTAAGAAAAAAACTAACAAAAATTGTTTATTAACATTTAAAAGTATCTCTAAATTAGGGCAGATTTATAGAATTGTATTTATTATTTGTACCAGTTTTACTTCTCGCTGGAGTGAACGTTTTTCTATACTTTTAATGAATGATTGAAAAAATCTTGTTCTTATCGGGATTCGAACCCGTGAAGTACGGCATGGAAGCCAACAACGTTGACCACTGCCGTGAAATTTTAGTTCTAATAACTAACGGTAGGTGAACCTTTAAAATTTGAAGTTTGAATGTCACTAAAACAGCTGATGGTTATGTCAAGACCAGTCCAGAGATAAGACCAGTCAATACCGTCAAGACTCGAGTCGAGATGTCCAGTGTGATGTTATTTTACTTAAAACTTATTTCACTATAAAAGTAATCATAAGATTTACTTTTTCAAAAAATGAGGTATGAATTTCCCCGCTTATTATCTGGAAGTATGAGTTTTACATGAATAAACTTATTAAATCAACATCTTAACTACAATATAAATAAAACCTAGCTTACTGTAGTCCATTTGACGGTACGTACACATATTTTACAGATTGATTGTTTTTTTCCGATGACAAATTTGACACCAACTTGATTACACAATCTAACCTCGAAAACAGTTGACACTACTACTAATTTTTATTATTTTAAACAAGTTTTCCATATGGATCCATAAAAATTTATCAAATGATGGCCAACAAAATTATTCTCCGTAATATTTTAAAAGATTGTATATTTTTAATCATGTCTACTCCCAAAGTTTGGCATTTAGAATCGTTCTTGAGTATTTCTTCAGAATGTATTTAATTGGTGAACAAGTCCTTTAGCCTCTATTTTAAGCGACGGTATGAATAAGTAGATAGATTTAGGAGTGAGCTATCAGTAAATCGGTAATACAATTGCTCTGTTTGTAGTGTTTTCAATATTCAGGAATATGGTGATGGGAAAAAACATAGTGTTCAGCTAAAACAAATTAAACTTAAAAAAAACTGTTGACGTAGGTAGTAGATAAAAATACGTCTTAAAAAAGGATACTTATTTTTTTCCAGGTGCAATTGAGTCAAATGTTGATTGCTGAATAATTATGTGTAATATTTATTTATTATTATTATTTACTGAATAATATTTCAAAAAAGCTTGTGATCTAAAAATGTCTACATACCGGGATGATGAGAGCTCATCAGACGATAGCATTGGAGTATTTCCGCAAACTTATATTGTCCTAAAATTTACTCCCAAAGCTAATGAGAAAGCTTTGGCTTGGTTCATTGGTAAAATCAATGGCAAACGACAAGAAGGAGGAGCTGAATTATTGGTACGCAGACAACCATATAAAGAAAATGAGGTTTGTTTATTTTTGCCATATATTCACCTATAACGAATTATTTGTAAGATTTTGAATTGAATACGACCCAAGTACATTTAGTATAAAATATAGTAAACATAAAGTAATTGAAATTCTCCTTTATCTATTCTGCCCTACTAAGTAAAAACACAGTAATTACATGTTTAATAGTTTGTCAGAATCAGGTATCAAACTTTCATTTACCTTATTTATATTTGTATATTGATTTCTTGGGATAATGTAATTAGGTGGTATGTTTTCTATCACAATACAATGCAATGATACAATTTTATTTACAAAGCCGAATTGGCTTACAAACATAATAAAGCTTTCTAGTTGATTTTTAATAAGCAAAAAAACAATTTGATCTCTCTTTAATAGAAAATATAAGTTTATTGTGTTATGTATTGTGTAAAATATTCTAAATTCTTCACTATATCCTGCCTTTTACTTAATTTAATTTTCTATGTTTTCACTTAGCAGGGCAGTATTATTGTGATTACTTTATTAAAAAGAACTCAATATTTTCATAATTGATATTTTATAAAAAAGAAATGTTAATAAATTAATAATTTTCATTTTACAGGGTCTTATTTTGCATATATCAGCATCCAAAATAAAATTTCTTCAAGTCGCTGAAGAGATTGAAATTGTCAAAAAGGACCACTCGGGAATTATCCGAGAATTTGTAGTCAGTCAATTGGAAGAATTTATAAAAGACGGTATGCATGTAGACGATTTTTTGACAACTGCTGAACGACAAACTATCGTCAGACACGAATTAGAAAATATTAGAGCTCTGTCTGATGAACACAATGTTCCTGGCTATAGTAATAGTAGCCTATATCAAGGAAAATCTATATTACAGTCACTAACGAAGGAAGGAATTTTAGAAAAAATATATGCATTACATGACGAAGAAGCACTCAGTAAACTAGGATCTAAATGGTTTATGGCACTTTTTAGTAAACAACCATATGGTAATAATAATTTACAAGCTTTATTAATCAACAATAGCCTAATGCACAAGGGTTAAATTGATTTTTTTAACTAAATTAATTTATCATTTTAGATATCTTGCCATTGCCGTTAATATGATATAATCTTTCTAGTGGTATTAGAATTAAATTATATTTTTAATCTTCAAAGTTTAACCATCTTAAAATTAACTATCACAGACATAAACCCTTTGTTCACTAGGCCATACATCATACATACTTTTGCTATTAATATTTTTCTTTTTAAATATACTGAATATTTTTTTTGGTTGCATTGTCTTATCTAATAAACAATATATCTTTGGTAATATTTGTTATTATTGTTAGTTCATATTTGATTATTATCATAACTTTTTATTAATGTCTATGTAAGTCCATTTGAATCATAATATATCATTAATTATAGATTGGTTTGGCTATGTATTTATTTAAATAATATATATTATTATGTCAGCTTATAAACATCTGACTAAAGCTATGCTTCTTTTTCAGAGGAAATACGAATATACTTTGGAGAATCCGTAGCATTATATTTCGTATTCATAGGATTTTATACGACTGCTATGGTATTTCCAATGATCCTCGGGTTCTTCCAACTTTTTTTGAGTCACGAAACATTAACATTCTTTTGTGTGTTTAATGTTTTGTGGGTAATTGTATTCCTGGAGGTAATTTTTTTCAGTAGCCATTTAAACATTCTGAAAAAAATATGTGTCTTGTTATTCTTGTTCTAATGATTTGTTTTTACAATTAGATGTGGAGACGAAAAAGTAATGAATTGGCTTTCAACTGGGGAACTATCGGCATGACGAGCTTGGATGAACCGAGAGCCAATTTTCGTGGAAGGATGGGAATAGATGCTGTTACAGGCAAAGCACAACCGCAAGCTCCAAGATGGAAAACTAATTTAAAAGTAATTTAATTCAATGAAACCTTTACATATTAAATTGAATACGATGAAACCTCTTAATAAATTGCAATGAAACTTTTTATAATAGCTGAGAACTCTTTGAAAATTCAAATGTGTAACAAAATTGCCAGTATTCCTCATTGTGGAGAGCTTCTTTCATGACAATGTTTTCAAATGTACCGTGTCTTGTTTCTTATTTATACTCTGCACACACCTTGCATCTCTTTTTTGTAGCTGGTAACGCTATCAAAATATGGTCTCTATTTTACCCTGACAGAACTTAAATATCCAGAACGGAATGGACCGAATCGTAGGGGTATAATATATGGTCCCCAAAAGGGAAATAGAACTGTTGTCGTGGTGTTCATTATAAGAATTTATTTTAATGGTAAAATATCTCAATTAAAGGCGTCTGCACTATTTAATAATAATTTGAAAACCCTGGACTGATATATAAAATATAACTAAAATTTTATTTTGTCAGTAAACTTCCCAATAATGAATAATTTTTGACAATTAAAAATATATCTAAATCAACCAATCTGCAATCTTCAATACAAATTATGTTTTTGTTTATTTTTAGATGTACTGTGTATCTCTACCTATTGTTTTTCTGTGCTTGTGCGGAGGTTTCGTGATTATGCTGTGGTCTTTTTGGGCAGAGGACGAATTGAAACTTCAATTCGAACCTGATAGCTGGTTTATAATGATACCTAGTATTATTTATACGGCGATTGTGTTCATTATCAATTTATGGTACAGAAGTTTTGCTACATATCTTACTGAATGGGGTACGTTACATTTTTATTGTATATATTATCATTGGTCGTATTGGTGCCTTATAACCAGTTCTTCACCCATGCCCATACTTTTCTAAAATTCCGATGGACTTGGCTTTGGTCAAGAATATTTTATGTCTGTGCTAACATCTCAGTAAAGCACTTTTGAGAGTTCATTATAAGCTATAAGATATTCATAACTCATTAAGACAAACTTCACATTTATGCCTAGATGTCAGCTATACAGATGTAAGGCTCTAGTTACATCTGACACTGAGATTAAATGCTAAGCAAATCGAAAACTTGTAAATTTATAATTTTAAAAACTACCACAAAAATATTTATCTTGTTATCAAAAGATAAAGGTTCACCTGTTGCCTTCTCCACTGTCAATAATCTAGGTTCTTCTTTCTTACCACTTGAAGCATTGTTTGACTACAAGTCTCTTCATTAAGCTTTCTTATTGTTGAAGGCCCCAAATGCCTGCCTCCTGCCGCGGCCTGCTGGCCATGTGCTACACCTGTGCGAAACATGTGTCACATTTAGTAACACACCCAGTGGAATAACAATGTTTGTTTCTTCATTAACCATATTCACTCTATATGTATATATATATATATATATATGTGAAGCATATGTCATCCGCAGCATGTGACCCAGGCATTTCCAATGTCTCTCCATGACCACTAACGTAACATGGAGCTGTCCTGTACATTCCCTAATCTCTGAGTTCCTCAAAAAATAAAACCACCCCACCCACAATATTCAACACAAGGACCTATTGTCGAAGCTCAGCATACGGTTTTTCTGAATCTTGATCAAATGCTATGATTCTCTATCGTTACCTTGTAATGATAGAATGCAAACTTTAACATTTGGTTTTCATTGTTTTATTTTAATCCATTCACGTACTGTATTCCGATCTATCTCCATTGAGAATAAACAACCTGTACTTTAATAAAAATAATAAAAGATTTTTAGTACTTTTTCCACATAAATTAAATAATAAATTAAAAGTAAATATTGAAAATCTTTTATTATTTTTATTATAATGCCTTTCCACCAAGTATTGGCAGTAAACACCTTAAAAGTAACCTGTACTTTTATTTGATTCTGTAGAAAATCATCGCACGCAGTCCCAGTACGACAGACATCGAGTCATCAAATTGGTACTCTTTGAATTTGTTAACAACTTCATGTCACTATTTTACATAGCGTTTGTGATTCAGGATCCTGAAATGTTAAAACAGCAAGTGGCCACTATGCTCATAATACTGCAAGCTATAAATCACCTTCAAGAGGCTTTATTACCCCTCATCTTGCGCGGATCATTCAATAAGGTCAATATCTCATATGTTCTATTACCTAATTTATAAAATCTCCAATAAATATAATAATCGAATTGCATAAAGGTCATATCAGCTTTAAAGCTTTTACGGTTTTTATATAAAATTATTATATTGGTTAGCTGTGTGTTCGTATCAAAGGTTTATTCCTGCAGATGTTGAAGAAAGCTGTAAACACACAAACAACCTAAAACCAAAACCGAGGTTGATTGATGAGTTTCGCTTGAGTGTATTTTAGGCATCAAAATTTTCAGCACATTCCACAAAATGCATTGTTTCTCTATTGAAAATCTATAATTATAACGCCTTTACATTACTGTACATATCATGTTTTATCATTATGCTACAGATTTCTAATCTCACTATAGAAAACAGGCTAGCAACATTTTTATATTTCATTTGTAATTAATCAATCTCACTATATCATTCTTTCATGAATTATTGCCTATGAAAACATTGATAAATTATATATATTTTTAACACGATGAAATCCCAACTAGTGAAGTTCTAATAAATAATTGATCATAATGTCATTTTTTATTTTTAGTTTGACAGTATCAAAGGTTTAATTTCCAGTGGCTATGTACCACCAAAGAAAGCCAACAGGAGTTTTTCATTTGATGAAAATCTTGCTGCCTTACCGAATATTCTTCAGAATGTAGACTGTCTCCAATATGATGATCCGCGAATCCAACAAGCTTACGAAGAAGGCACTATGGACGAGTATGAAGGAACATATGATGACTATTTAGAATTATTTATACAGTTTGGCTATGTGGTAAGTTTCTTCTTATGCTATAAATTAATCATTGTTGCCTTGTCATTAAAGATTTAACATTAAATATTTATAATATTCCCCCGTAGGTCCTGTTTTCGTCGGTGTATCCGTTGGCAGCATTTTGGGCTGTCGCCAACAATGTGTTAGAGATTCGAGCTGACGCTTTTAAGCTTTGTAAAGTCTGCCAGAGACCTATGGCTCGGAAAGTCAAAGATACTGGAGCATGGCAGGTATATGTATTTTTATAAAGTCACATTATCTTGTATTTGTAATCCATACTCCTTAGTTTAATCTGGGATTGTTTTTTTGAAATTATAATTTAATTGTAATATCACTTCTTGATTGAGTTCCAATATAAATATATATAAGTTCTTTTGATCAAGTTTTGCTGTGTTACTATTTTGACATAATGCTAAAATAGCTATCGATTGATTCGTTAAAAAATTAAATAGTTATTTCATATTTCTCATAACTTTTGTCTTTGAATTTTCCAGAGATCGTTTGAAGTTATCGGAGGAATGTCTATCATGACAAACTGTGGCCTCTTATATCTTTCCCCTCAAATTAAAAGCTACGGAGAAAGTTTGGAAATGAAACCTGTCGATTGGTTTTTCTACTTTGTTGTACTGGAACACTTGCTTTTGTTTGTTCGATACGTTCTACATCAAGCGATACCCGACAAACCAGAGTGGGTGAGAGTAGCTTTAGCCAGGAGGAATCACATTGCAAAAATGGCTTTGAAAAATGAGGTATTGTTTGACATCTGAGAATTATTAATTGCCTGCTGAGCTTTTATTATCTTCATAGTACTTTGTTGACATCGGCATTGAAATTTTACTAACCGTTTTCTACTTTTGTTTTCACAGAGGTTGCAGAAAAGTACTCGTTTGCTGACAAGAAAATACAGATCTGTTTATGGAACCACAAAGACAAAACTATAATCTTACTCTAAAATACATTGTGCCTTACGGTTGTGTCTCACTCTCTTTTTATCTCCTAATTATAAATATTGGTGCTTGGTGTGGAAACACTTAATTTTTAATATTTACATAAGAAATTCTAATAAACTTGGCCACAAAGTAGATGATTCGCTCTGCCGATTTGTCAACATTATGTTTTCAACAGTACATAAGAAGTAATATAAAAGCATACTTTTTTCCTATTATTGCTAGCAATGTTAGTTTTTAACATCTTAAAAATGGTTTCACAGTATGCCATCTTAACCTTTAAGCCCTGTTGACCGATGCGCCGGCCTAAAATGAGTTTATGTATTAACAAAGTGACCGCTTTACCAGCAGGCGGATCCTTTCACATGTTTTCTACTGTAAAACAGGTGAAATAACATATTGATGGCTTAGTTTCATAGCGCTGCAACTGGAAATTGGTAGTTTTGAGATACGGCTGACCAAATTGTTAACGCATCTACACTGAGTTGTAAAAAAGAGATCATTATTATTCTCATCTTTTTAGTGAATTTATCTCAATTCAATTCAAATTTATTTAGACGTTGGCAAAACTGTAAAACAATATTTCGATTTGTTCGAAACAATAGTTGTATTTATATGAAACTGAAACAAGATTATTAAAATTTCTTTATTCTCATATTCAAACATCTGCTTACCGAGAGAAAACTAGTGACTTTTTCTAGCTGTTTTGTGGAGCTATAGAGGAGAGGTATTCGAATATAGTTGTAATGTAACCCAAAACATGAAATTTTTGACTTATCATTCTATGGAACTTGGCCATTGATATATTTATACATAAATTATTTCACCTATGATATATAAATATCATTTCTTTATTATAAAAATATACAGCCAGCTTAATTTTTTTCATGGTCCAATTGTTTTCCTAATTTTACTCCATGCAATAAAACCATGCAATATTTTAATATTGCGAGTTCAGCGAAGATTTTATGTGGGATATTAGGGTTTAAAGAGTTGGAGAGAAATATTGCTCGGTATTCAAATATTGATACCACTATACAATTGAAAAAAATATGCATCATATTAATTATACTTACAGCTTCTCTTTAACCGGATCTCTGCCGCAAGCGAGTTTATTCGCTCTACAATTCTGTGTTTAAGGGGCCGTCCATACAAAATGAGCGAATTAATACGCTCTACTTTATACTTGATTTACAAGACACCAGTACCTCTCTTAACCGGTTCTCTGCCACGGACGTGTTAACACGCCATACAATGTCGTGCTCGTAGGGCCGGCCATACTAAATGTGCGTGTTTACACCCAGTATTTGAGACGCGGTTTAAAGGCCACAAGAAACGTATTTAATAGTTTTAAAATATCATGCATATAGTGACATCTCTTGCAATCATAGTATGATACTTAGACTTAAAAGATATTGTTTTTTAATCTATAATACATCGATTTTTAAAAAAAGCTTTTTTGTTGTGTTCAAATGTGTTGCTAGCAGAGCTAAGCGAATATGGCGGTAATTTTCGTGTTTGAAACATTTTTGGATAAATGATGGCGGAAATGACCCATCGTGTATTTATACGGTCAGTGTTTGTAATTTACTATTATTATATGTCCAAAAAGTACATATTTATTAGGTTTTTTTTTTTAAAGAAAATCACGGCCCTCCATGCACGGCCATATTAATACCGCACGGCACAGATCAGGTTAAACAAATTTATTTATTTCAGACATGCATTAATACATGTTAAGTAGTACTAAACCACCATATTTTTGAGCAGTATGAATTTTATTATTTGCAATGAACAGTTATATAATAGAATACACGACTACTGGTTTGGAAATCTTCTTTTTTTTTATCTCAAACGATTATTCTACGTAGATTCTACTCTGTTCAGAAATGATAAATATTAATTATTCCAAATGTATGTTTTTATATCCTATCTATATGATAACTTTGAATTCGATAAAATTTTATACAAACCAAATAGCTCAAACTGTGATAAATAATAAAAAAATATATATATTATACTCATTATAACAATGGCAACTTTAATATCTACAAACATACTATGTCTAAATCTAAAGACTGCCTTTTTTACTTAATAAAATTAATTGAAAAAAAATGCTTAATACCAAATGCTTTGTCGGAAGTTATTTGCTTTTGAAAGTCATATAAGAATATAAAATGTAATTAAGTAAAACCCAATTAATGGAACTCTAATTATCTAAACATCCAGTACCCTGCTAAATGATCCCGTGCAAAAAATATTCAAACTGCCCTCGGTCCCAATCAGTCTGGATAATAATCAGGGTTTATCAATGTCCACCAGCGAATCGATAATTGTGTATGCATTTAAAAGATGATTTGTAAACACTAAAACAGAACTGTCCTCTGCATCAGACTATTTATTTGTCTCAAATATTTTTTGCATTTAACTGAAAAGTATTTATATTAAGAATATTATTGATTTAAAATGTTGGTATATATATATATATGGTTTTTTCTAATAAATATATAAATTGTTGTAATAATTTTTACATTTTGTAATAATTAAATGTTTACTGTATCATAAAAAAGAATATAATATTTGTTAACAATAATATTGTTTTCTTTGTGCAACTTTAGTATATTTGGTAACAATGGAGATCTGCTATTAAGGTAAGCTTCAAGTTATAAAGATAAATTTTTACCCCGATTTGTTTAAAATTAATTGATAAATTAATTACACTCGTATCTCTTTATATTTTTTAAAATTAAAGCTCAGTTGCAGGTTTTGCAAAGTACACTGTTGCTAAGTCACATCTATATTGATGAAACTGTGACTTTCCTAGCAAGTAAAACTAACTAAAAAAAAACATTGTTTACACCACAGGTTCCCAAACTTATTTGACCCATGGCCCCCCTTCAGTGACGTAGCAAGGGGGGTGCGGTAGGGTCGAACCGCCCCTGGTGGCACATTTTTGGTAGCAGCATTTTCAAACATATGTACACTTTTTTTCTAAATAAAAAACAATTAAGCAAACTCCAATTTCATAGATAAAAAATAGAAGTGATTTGAAAACAAAATTAAAGGAAGTTTTGTCGGCGGCAAATTCAAGGACCGCCCCGGGCGGCAGGACCCCTTCCTACACCACTGCCCCCCTTTCAGACACAAAATTACACAAGGCCCTCCTGGAAATTTACCTTTTTTTAAATAAATAAACTGAAAAATGTAGTGAACTTATTTTTTAATATACAGTAATACCCCGCTTTACGCGAGGGATATGTTCCGAAAAAAATCGCGTTAACTGAAATTCGCGTATATCGAGGTTTATGATTAAACATAGTCAAAATTTAATACAAAAAAATACAAATCATTTTAATCAATCACTTTAATTCTAAGAACACTTTATGCAATACATACTCTTATTTTTTACGGAAAAATACATATATTGTCTTTTGGGTAGCGTTTGGTTTACGTTCTTGTAAAATACGTTCATAACACCCAGCACTGTTTTTAATTGTTTGACACACGGTCATCATTATTTTCTATACTCTGCAATATGTCCAAACCTGAATAAATTTTTGAAAGTGCATTTTGTATTTCCCCTGAAGAAAAAACTTTCTCTTCTACCTGTTCTTCCTCATTGTAGATAGGATTATTCTGTAACTCGATCAAATCTTCATTGCTGATAGGATCGTCGTGCGTTTCTTTACAGGCGGCATTTTAACGTAGGGTTAAATTATGTATGTATGTATCTCCAATAAATGTTAAAACAAAACTGCCAGCCGACCGAACTAACATTACGGAACAAATGAACACACGAAACGAACGAGGAAATCCCCATAGAACAAAGTCGAAGGACGGGGAATTCCCAATTCTTCAAAGAGAATATTCAGAGAAAGCGGGGATCCCGCGACCATAGAGAAGTTAATGACTAAATATGTTTCTACGCACTCTTTCGCGTAATGCGAGGCATTTGAGCGCGAAATTTGAAATTCGCGTTATAGTGAAACCGCGCTTAACGGGGTCGCGCTAAGCGGGGTATTACTGTACTTAGTGTTATAAATAAGATATGCCGATACTTAAATTATTGAGTAATTAATATTTATTAAATAATCCTAATGAGAAAGAAAGAAATCTAATTTAGTGTAAACTTTACACAAAATGATGAGCATTGAAGAACTTAGCACTGATGCTTATGTAGCTTCCCAGGCGGAACTGAAACGTACATATCTCAAATCCTAGCAGATAAATTCTGGCACTGATGATCATCTACAGCAGGGTTTCCCAAACCTATTGTGTAATAGAACAGTTCGCAAATCAGGTAATGTTACCGGAACATAGATTTTTTCAAGCCGGATTTTTGTAATAGTAAAAGAATTTTTAAAATAAGATGTTATTAAATCACTTAGTTATTCAAAATCTTCGCCTTACTTAGATATTTGACGTTTTATAAATCAGTGGAGATTTTATTTACTATCACTTAATTTTTATTATGAAGTAAAAGATGCTTAAATGTTTTGCAGCGAATTTACCCTTCCAAATATTTGCGGAACACTTATTTAGGTCCCACAGAACACCAGTGTTCTGAGGAACATTGTTTGGGAAAGCCTGATCTACAGACTGCACTCATTCAAGCTTCGGAACACTTTTATGACTAGGGAGAACAAGAATCTTGGAAAGAAAAAAGTCTTTTAGATGCTTTTAAATTTGTAGACTTCAAATTGATGTCAATTATAGACAATTATTGTCTTGTGTTTGTTTCAGTAAACGTCTAACTAATTATAAATTTAATGCAGAAACAGCTGAAACCGTACCCATACAGCATTAGTGATTTTTAACTAGTGTAATCCCTTTCTACAAATCAGATAAAGCTTATTGTGCATGATGACCTTTTCTCTAAAATATGGACAATATAATTGAACCCTTTTTAAGATAAACTAATGATATAAATAATTAGTATGTAAGACCATATCTTATTTAAAGTTAACCAGTAGTATGTGCGTGCATATATCATTTCCAAATCATGCATTTGTAATATGTGTTAGTTATCGAAAAAAGTTTATGCACTTGCAAGAAAGGGGTCGCTAGGGGTCAAATAAAACATCAATATTTAATATTCTACAACATATATTATATTATTACTCTGTCATGTCAATTCCTTAGTGAACACATCGATTTGAGCATTATAAATATTAGCTGAGAATTTTGTTTTAAGAATGCTTTTCCAGGAAACTTATACAACACCGCGTCGCCTGATGAAAGCATTTTTCAAATCCATGGGAGTCATCATCCTGAAACAAATTTATATGAATTACACATTTAAGATATAGTAAATACCATGTTATAATGAAAATATAATTATAAAATTCTCACATAATAAGGATCTCTAATAATTCTATCTCCCTCCGGATCAAAATCTCCCAACATTAAGAGCTGCGCTTTGCTGCTTTTGGGAGCGCGGCGTTTCAGCTCTTTCATATTTTCCTCATCCATACCAAAGATGAAATCATAGTTATGGAAGTCTGCTTCCTTTATCTGTAACAAGACACATTTTTCAATATATGATAACGTACGATAAACATCTTTAAATCAATTTAGATTTGAAATGTCCAAGAAAATATCTTTTATTCGAGCACCATTCTTATGTTGTAGGATACAAAGCATCACATTGTAACTTAGAAATAATATAATTCTGTTAAAATAATAATGTATTGTGATTTTTGTAACGAACTGCCAAATGCAACACACCTCACATAGTATTCTAAGCAACATATTTGGTTAATGTACGAGAGTCAAAATGCCTCTAGTGAATTTAGGACAAATCGGCAAGGATATTGCGGTTTTGGTGTGTCTCTGTCATTGCTACAAGTACAAGCATGAGATAAGATGTCATTAAAACATATTAACCTTTTTCATACGGTGCTCAAAATTCCGCGCGCTCCGGTGATATGTATTTACTACAACTTGTGAAAATTAAGTATTTCGACTGAGGGTGCTTGATGGAATTTCAATATCAAATTTGAATTTTGTACTTTTCCATGAGTTTTGTCGCTAACAACCCGGGTTTCGCCTTTCGGCACCTTCAGGCACTCCAAGTGCACGGATGTACTTGAACTCAGTTCAATGTCAAATGAAGGTAAAATGCACTAAGTATAACAAATAGCTAATGAACTTTTTGACATCCAGTGCGAGAGCAAATAGCATCAGTTGAAAAACACAGATTTATAGTTTAACGGTTTTATAGCTTATAGGCTAGATACCGCTATTTTTTAAAAGTCGAATACATTGATTGGTGAAGGAGGATGTTCTAGAATCTAGATGATTGGAGTAGCCAGAGTAGGATAAACTTATTTACTTTCTTCGTTGACCATTACTGGTTATTTACTCGTTATAATGCCTGACATTCAGTCTGCCACCTTCGCATGCTTCGGTTATATCTTCGAGTTCATCATTGTCTGTTATCTAAATATGGATGAACTATTTTCGCTGTAGATTCATTAGATATTACCTTCAAGCATGTATTTTGATTTTTTACTCTTCTTTTCAATTATGTGCTTCTTAGTGAATATTTTAAATATACCAGATTTATATATAATAAATAGTTATTTTTAAAAAAATAACCTTAAAAATAAAATAAAAAATTGAAAGATTTTTTTGTGCAACTTTTTATTTCTGTTTTCTGATATATTTTTTGATCTCTTTTTACATGGGCTGTAGTTTCGTAGTGATTTAATGTTGCATACCTAGTGTAAAAATTAGCGATCAAGACCCCAGGTGCAGCCCTGGTATGGTATAAATATCATGCTAGGTGCATTATCCAGCCCGTTGCATTATCTGCTTAACAAAACAGTTAAGCATTGTATCCATTAAAACTTCAGCATAGAACTAATTTTGATCAGTTTTTTATTGCATTCTAGTGCGCCTTCAATACACTCCTAATTCAATTAACAGTGAGTGTGTTAAATGGTGAATAAAAATATGCGTAAAGGATGCAACACATAAACAAACGTTTCTTTATCTGGTTTTTTCTGTGTCAGCTTTCGCAACATCGGCAAATAGCTGCTGCAAGAAATCTTGTAAAAATCAGAGAAAGATGGATCATATTGCTAAGTCCCACAATATGAGTTTAAAAAAATAGGATGTAGATAAATCGATAAATATTGAAGACTCAAAATATAGGCCTAAAACTTTATACTTGTCTTCAGCTCGTTGGAAAATCATTTCTGGTCGTAATTAATGTCAGTTGTTTTCATCACATATTTTCTTACTTGATTTCTTATCTTAGTGGTTTGACTCTTGTTTTTATATTCGGCTAAATCATCTTTTCTATTCTAAATAAATAGTCACATTAAAGAAGGTATTTATTCCTTTTTTTAAAGTAAACCAGTTATCAGGGATTAGACTTAGTGTTGTAAAAATAATGTGTAATAAATTGACAATGTGTGCAAAGAAAGATACATACTTGCCTGGCTCTATTAGAGTAATTCACATGATGTTTCTTCATAGTATCCAACGCCCTGTAATCTGGATGATTGCCGACATGCCAAGAACCAATTCCAGCACTATCGATTTCCCATTTATCACTTTGACCGGCATCTTTAACAGTTTTTATAAATACTCCCTCGGCTATTGGTGATCTGCATATATTACCTGAAAAAAACATGTTGCCATCACAACAATCACTTTTTACAAGTAATAACACATGGCATGGCACAAAATGTGCCCAACATTGAAGTAATTTTTTGCAATTGAAAATTTAATGGCTTGGTTATATTTTCTCTGTGATAAATTTAAAAGGATTCATTTATTATTATTATGTCAACTGAAGGTACTTATTGGAATTTCAACATCAATTTTTGTGCATTTACATATGCATTGTCACATTGTTACAAGTCCATATACCTATCGCCACCTTCAGGCATTCAATGCACGTATGAACTTGGACTGAAATATCAAAAAACTGAATGTGCACTTACATAAATGCTGAAAGGCAAAATTTGTGTCTTAAGTAACAAAATGTATGGAAATGTACAGAATTTTAATAGGATTCATCTACCAAAACACAACTTCTGATAAATAAGCAAATATTCCATGCAATTCTACAATGATCTCACCAGGATATTTTTGTCTGAATAATTTAGCAATCTTTTTTTTTATTATCCATGTCCGCTCCCAATGTGGAGCATATGGCTTCCTAATAGGGGTATCTCAACAGAAGTTTTTTCTACGAGAACTGTTTGTTACTCAGTCGCTCAACCTCTCTTTTTCCAAAGAGAGTAGTAGAGATAAAAGGATAAGGTTATGACAAGACTAGTGCTTAACTAATCACTCTCGCTGCGCGCAGTTATTTAAGGATCGGAAGGGTGAAGGGAATTTTTAGATATCACAAACACCTATGCCTTCGAGTAGAAATCGATAAATCAATCGAAAAAATGCTGTCTGTATTGGGACTCGAACCTGTGAGATCCAGCACGGAAACCAACAACGCTAACCGCTGCGCTATGGGACCCGACTTTTTTTTTATTTAAGTAAAATGATTTTTTTATCTAAATTCAAAAGAAGTTAAATGTACTTTCGATGGATTCGGTGGTAACTTTGTGGAAGTTCATTTTAATATAAAATAACTTAGATTATTCCACGCATTGTGCTACAAACTGTGACACGTGTTTCACCTCTTTCCTCAGACAGACTTACTTTCACAAATACTTGCTTAAGTACGAATGTAAGTAAGTTGAAGGTCATTGAATCTATCTTTTCTTTAATATTTAAATCCTTTCAATACATACACAGTTAAAGTTGCTGATGTATGAAATAAAATAAAAGACTTCAGCCGACAAACAATAAGTCGACTGCCAAAATTGTAAATAAAGTAACCCTATTTCACCTTGCGTTTTCTTGGAGATTTTTATTGAATATTGTATAAACGATTTTTTTTAAATTTTTAATGAAATATAATTAATTGTACATACCAAATTTCATATTTCCAGATTGTCATGATTGAATTGGTGAAATATCAGTAAGAAAAGAACTTACCTAATAGTAAGTAATATAGTCTAATTCGTTAATATTATTTATAATTGTCAAATAATTTACGGTAAACACTGATTCTCGATATATATTGAGCATAGTATATTTAGCAAATGGGTAAATATTTTCAATACACAACATTCGACAAATTTCGACACCATTCGTTAGCACATAGGGACTTTAAACGACAATTTTAAAAATAAACTGAAAGTACATGCCAAAATATCAAATCAATAACTTAATTTGGAAAATATACTTTATAAAATTAATTGCTATATAAATCAAACGAACTAGAGTAAGCTGTTTCAACTTATAACGACAGTAACATTAATTAATAATTTTGTTGGTGACATATATCTTTCATCGATGTTGTAGCATGGTAAATTTCAAGATAAGTTACACAAAAATATTTACCGAGGCAGATGAACAGAGCTTTCCTCTTGTCACCGGACGCCATGACTCGGAAATAAATCTTGTTTTTTTTATTGTCAAAATATAAGGTTTCTCTTACTTAAACCTTCAACGGTAATTACTCAAATTTGCCGCATTCGTTTTGCCGCAGAACTGTTATGCAGTGCGTTGCAGATAGCGGAATATTTGACAAATTACAAACGTCAAAATACATTAGTGCTACCAGTAATATCACTAAAGTGTAATAGTATTGTCTCTGAGTATAATAAAAATACGTTATAATATAGACAAAAATAATGCCGTGTTATTTATTTCATTGAAAAATTATAGTCGCAATATTCGATCAAAACCTAAATGATAATAAATATAAAAAAGATTTCATCAAACGACTGTAAAAATCTTCCAAACCCTAGTAAATATATTTAAACAAACACATTTCAAAAACCAATCTTTCAACTTTATAAAAAAAAAAAATATTTAATAACTAATGTAAAGTATATTTCTGTTTATGAAAATAATCAATTAAATAATATTGCTAATGCTTATCGCGATAAAAAAAATAAACCTGTATGTAACTTTTGTGTCCGCGTCTAAGTTTAGCTTTTGCTTTGAGTCATATTTTGACATAATGTTGGTACTAAGCACAGAACGCCTTTTTAAAGTTATTTTAGTTGTTTTTTAGCATTATAGACAACTTCAACACTCACATGCAGTGGCGTACTAAGTGCATGAGAGGACCCAGGCGCAATACAATTTGGAGGCCATCGTTTTCAAATACACATAAAAACTTAATAAAATTCAATGTAAAATAATACAAATATATTAAAATCTGAACAAAAAGCATATAATATATATTTGGGCGATATAATATATATATATTTGTAGCTCTTTAAATTCGGAGGTCAGTATTTAAATAGTGTTATGGTAAATATATTATTAAGCAAATAGTAAGTGTAAGCAGTGGCGGATTACCACGTAAGCGCTAAACGCGTGCATTTGGGGTCTTCAATTTTTTTTAAATCCATGTCTGTTCCAAACTTGGAGCATATGGTCTCCATTGGAGGTATCTCAACAGAGGTTTTGTTTACGAGAACTGTTTGTTGCTCAACCACTTACGCTCTTTTTTTCAAATACAGTAGTAGGGATAGTCTTTTATCATAATAAAGCCAATTCTCGAATTCTCTAGTGCAGGGTTTCCCAAACTTATTCTGGGATGGAACACTTCGCAACTCCGGAAATTTCAACGGAACACTTAGTTTAATTTTTGGGATGGGTAATTCGTAATAGTTTTTTTATTATTAAAATAACACATACGAATTAATAAATCTCATAGGGGGGGTATACTAGTGTAGAAATTTAAAAAAAATCGATTCTTTCTATTTAATATTTTTCTAATGTTTAGACATTTGAGAGTATGTTCTAAGTGAATTTTTCAAAATTTTAATTATTTACCGAGTTACAGCGATTTTGGTGACGCAACAACTAAGCTGGTCCGACCGGGACAAATCGAAACTCAAAACTTAAAACGCGTTTTTCTTGAAACTACTTTTTTCAAGCTGGCGTGCATAATATCTCAAGTTCTACCAAACCAATTTATTTTAAATTTTGTGTAAACTTTCTCTATACATGTAACAGATTATTTGAATTTGAATTTGAATTTTTTTTTCAAACGGGTTTTTTTTTATTTCTTCGGGGTACGGGCGATAGCGACATTTTTATTAATTAAGAATCCGTGAAATTTTTGGTTGGAATCATGTACGCCAGGACACCCCTTTTTTGGACCCCTCCCATTACAAGCCGATTAATTTTCGAGTTTTGATTTTTTTTTTTTTTTAAATTTGTAATGTATTTTTAAAATATAAGTAAACGAATGTTGAAAAAATGGATTACACCTGTTAGCAAACCTCATCGATCATTTACTTTTGCCTAAATCTCTTTTTTAATGATTGCATTTTCACAGTTTTTTACGCAATAGCATATATTTGTTCATGGAAATAGTAATAGTTTCAAGCATGCATAGCAGAAAGTTGACATTTGCTTTAAAACTGCTTTACACCGTGGCCGTTCTAGAATTGATTGTATTCCTACTGAGATTTTATGTCTTAGAAAAGATTGCAAAAAAAAATTCACGAAAAAAAGTCTTGTAGAATTTTCAATCAATTGAATATAATGATCGTACAACCATTGTTTATTTGTTATTTGGTAATACTATTTATCTAATGAAATATGCTTAACCATTTTTTCTTGTTTTGTACTGTATTGCATTTGGAAATCTATTTTGGTCCACTTCAATATTTATTTTGAAGGGTCAAAGAAAACTCATACAACGTACTGTTGGCCTTTAATGACTGATGATTTTGGGTGTGATAAAATAATCCTTCATCCTCGGCGATAGAAATTTGGCACAATTTTTGTTGTTTTATTCAATTTATATTCAAAACCTCCTCTTTTACCTAGATATTTGACATCATAAGTTATGTGGAGATAGACCATCACTCGCTTTTCAATATGAAGTAGAAAATGTTTAAATGTGTTGCAGCGTTTAAAACCATTCCAAATTTTTGTGGAAAATCCACTTCGGCCCGCAAAACACCTACTCTGGCTCCACAGAACATAGATTGGGAAACCGTGCTCTAGTGCAAGCATATTAAGAATAAGAAGTAAGGCTAGGCTAGTTTGAAATTGGAACCTAGCAAATTTTTAAAAAATACTCCCTCAAAATGTATTTATAAATATTTGTTCGAATTTCTTAACATAGTCAGAGTAAATTGGAGCAATATCTTAACTAAATTCTATTTTTCGCTTCACACAAAAGAAAATCATAAGAAAAACTGCGTTAAAATACTCCCAGATGGAATGTAAAAAATGCCCCTATTAAAATGGAAACCCAGCTGAGAATGCTTACGTATATTAGACATGCATGACTTTTAAATGCATATTATGGGCCTTTCGGGGATTATTGTTACTAAAATCCAGTTAACAATTTGAGTGTAAATCCATGCATATGGTATTCCATTAAAATATAATAATGAGTACCAAACTTAACCATTATGTATGTATAAGACAGGCATGCCTATTTCCTATAGCGGGCCGCAGTAAAAAAAAGCAATGCAATCTTTATCTTTGTTAAGTTAAAGCTAATTTTATTGAATTTGACAATTGTTAACAGTTCACGAACCGAGTACTACAAGGTTCTATGTAAAAAAAATTGACGAAACAGAAGTGACAATGTGGCAGTCTTTTAAGTACCATTATTGGTATACATTATTATTTTTGTTTCGTCAAAATTTTTCACATAGAGCCTTGTAGTACTCAAGTAGCAAGTTATTAAATGCAATTAGATTTCTAAAAATATAAATATTCACAATTTCGTAGGTTGTATACAATTCTAAGCTTTTTTTAGCCCATCAAAAATTTTTTGAACCCACGAAGAGTTTTTCAATAATAATTGTAGCATTTTTATACATTTTGTTTGTAATCATTTCACAAACACATTCTTGCTCATCCACGTTTTAATAATGTGAGTAAAAATATATTTAACTTTTTTTTTTTTGATGGATCGGGTTGTAACTTTGCGGAAATTCATTTTTAACATAATTTTTAATTTGATAGATAACTTTGTTATTCCACTTGTGTTACAAAATGTGACACAAAAATTGATTCTAATTCTTAAGTTATCGATTGCAAATATGAAATTACATTTTTTTTCTTTTCTACTAGACACAGGAAGGGAGCCATTGTTTTATATTCTATATCCCAAGATTTTTGTATTGATGTTGTATTTATACATACATTTTATGAAATCATGTTACATAGCTCTGTTCTTTTGCGTACTTCTGACGGTTTGCAAACTGTTTTATAATTAGAATGTAAAAGCTTTCAATTCGATTCTAGAACCGAATTCTTAGTGTAGAACCAACCTGCCAATGGGGATGCCACTGGGGAGAGCTTTAACTGTGTTCAACAATATTGCTTCGGATGTCGTCATATTCCACGTAGACGTGGGCGAGTTCCGACGAATACTATTTTTTTATGTATTAGAGTTCGTCGGAGCTTACTCAGTTGACTTTTTTTTTTCTACTGCTTTTAATATTAAATTGTACTATTTTTTTTTCTTCATTGTAAAAGTTTTAAATTTATAATTTGTCAACCTGTTACAATGTTAACTAAATAAAAAAATAGTAATTTGATAAAACTCCAGTTTTAAAAAAGGTATAAAGATATTTATTTTATTAAAAAACAACATTTAAATGTTACTAAAAAAATAGGCACATCTGTAATTAAAAGATTGACACAGCGTTATCATATTTCTCTAAAATCAAAATAAAAATATTATCAGTAACATTTTTCAATATATTATGATTGTGTAAGTTGTATAGATATATTTTTTTATTATAAAAGGTATGCACCTTTACAATTTTACGCTTACACACTAAGACCAACAGATTAGAATGTCACAAAATGCAATTTTCATATCAGCAAGATTATATAATATTAGTACATATTAATATTAAATAAGCGTAAGTACATTCTGAAATTTTTAATGATGGTTTCAATCAGTAGAAGGTTTTGCATCTTTCCTCAGCTTAGAACTGGATGTCTCAATTGATGTCAGCCATTGGGTTAATTCTAAAGGACATTGAGGTTTGACTTCCGTTCCTTTTAAACCCTTGAACAGTCCTTCCACTTCAACACCGACAATATTCTGTTTCGAGAGAGCTATTGCCCTAACAAAATTGTCATTGGTTGTAATGAATTTTTGTTCGATGTAGATAGCTTTATCATCCCAAAAGATTAGCTGAAACGAAGAAAAATATTTGCTACTTAGATACAGAGCACACCGAATGATTATTTATTCGGAAAAAGATCTGAAAAAAAATCTCTAAATAGAAAATATGCATTAGCCAGATTCCAAAAATATTTGTAACAAGAATTTTAAAAATTTTACCTGAGAAAAATCAGATGGTATTTTCGTGAATCATGTGAATCAGTCTTTGTAAATTGTGGGGACTTAAATACATATAACGCCAACTTGAATTTAAAAGGAAAATTTCAAGGATTTCTCAAACTTACCTTTGTTTCGATTTTATAGAATGTGAAAATAGGAATCGCTCTTCGGTATCGAACGTTAGATGCACCCTGCATCGCGTGTCCCTTTACAGCGGTAATATTTTCATAAATTCCAGTTCTATCATAAAAATGAAAACGGGCGAAATCCAATTCCCTGACATAACGAGCATTGTTCATATGGCGTAAGAATATATCTACGTCATTTGTTGTACAGAAACCTGCAATGAAAAAAAAAACAAAAATGTTCGATTAAATTGAAATTTGATATTTTTAATTTGTATTTTCGAAAATAGTTGGGTACGCCAATCAAACAAAATGTTATTTTATCTATGTAATTAATTATATTAGTACTTTGTACTAGCTGCCCGGTTCTGCTCTCTGCGGGATCACAATACGTGTCCCTGTTCAGCTGTTTATATGTAATTGCTAATTAACCACAGTCAAACTAGGAACGGCTACCTTTATAACTAGACTAAGAGATCACTGTCGGATGACTGGAGGCAGATTTATAAATTGAAAATTATAAAGGCATCATTTGCATTACCTGTAACTGTAACATTATTCCAATTCATTGTGCAATTCCCTAAAATTACATTATGTGACACCTGTTAGTCTAGAAATCCAAAATATAATATAACTGTCAGAAATAATGGAATAGCCTACATAAATAAATTAAATTTCAAAAGTATTTTTGAACCAAACAACTATATTCCGCCTTGAGTTGTGAGTGGAAAATTAGATATTAATTTAAATAAAAATCTTTGAAGAAAACACAGACTTTTTTCAATGCATTTTAATATTCCCTGGATGTTAAAAGTTATCAATAATTATCAGTTGGTGAAAAAAATATTCGCAAATTTAAATCAAAACATATTTAATGAATAAAACGAATTGTTAATTCTACTACACTGGTTATCATAAGCTCATTATTAGCTGTTCCAAATGTTAAAAACACTTATATTTAAGATGTGGGTACATGCTTAGACAATTTTTTAATTAGATATTTGTAAAGATATTATTTATCTGTACTCTTAAACGACATTTTAAAAGGCTCGTATTTAAAGGGTCAGAATTTTAATTCAGTTTCGGTCAGAATTTTTAATACATTGGTCAGAATTTATATTTCATTGGTCAGAATATATATTAAATGGTCATAATGTATCGGTCAGAATAACAGAGGGCAGAATAAATAATTTATGGTCAGAATTTATATTAAGTGGTCAGAATTTATATTAAAGTGGTCAGAATTTATATTAAATGGTCAGAATCTAAATGACATTGGTCATAATTATTTTGACAAGTGGTCTGAATTTTTTTGATAATAATGATGTCATCGTATTGCGATGCTATTGGTGCAAAACTGCAAAGTGAAGTTGCTTACGACAAATCGTCCAATGGGCGAGCGATGCCACTAGCGCCACGGCCATCGAATAAATCACTAGTATTGCGAAGGATGAATTGACAGTTCCCATCAGAGACAATCATAAACTACCTAGTATACTTTAGAGACAATATTATACTAGTTCCCATCTTTTGGCAACGGTTAACGGATCTTCTTTACGACGTGGAAAAGGATTATTATCGCTGTAATACTGTAAAAAAAGAGGGCAGCAATGTAATACTGGACTATATATTTTATACTGCATTGATAAACCTGATGTTATTGTATTTAAGACAGAAGAAGAATAGTCACATGAAACATTAGCAAATGACACGATGAAATTAAATGATGACATTAAATATAAGATACAGGCAATTTTTAATTTAAAAGTTAAGCTTAGGCTTGATGATGATGGTGGAAAGATGATGAGGATGATGAAAATTTTGCCGCGAAATCGGTTCAGATATATTTTTAAAAAATTTCGAATTCCTGCTGTGAATTTTGGGAATAAATACAATGTGCTCAATAAATATGCAGTACGCATTCGAAATTTAAAAAAATATTATCTGATACTATTTCAAATAATTACTGCATATTTGACATTTTTTAAAAATATTTATTATATATTTTGCGGTGAAATCGGTCCAGATAATATTTAAAAACAATGTAGAATAAGTCTTGCATATTTGGGCTCATTGTATTTATTCCCGAAATAAACAGCAGGAATTCGAAAATAAAAAAAATAAAAAAATGTCGAATGTGCAGTAATTTTTTCGCACATGAAGTGTTGAAAATCAAAATGTTTATGAAAATCTGACCGTATAACAGATTTTATTCTGACCGTTTATTAATTTTATTCTGACCGTATAATAATTTTATTCTGACCGTATTAATAATTTTATTCTGACCGTTAGTATTTTTATTCTGACCAAAAATTGAATTTTATTATGACCAAAAGATGATTTAAATTCTGACCAGAAATTGATTTAAATTCTGACCATTTATTTTGTTGCCATTTTAAAATATAAAACTGAATTTTCGCGCAAAGCATTCTTGCACAGACTGTATCTATTCTGAATAATTTTTATACTTAACTCAATACTGCCAAATTCAAACATAGTAACTCTGGAACTAGGGTATCAACACTTTTCATGATTTAATTATAACACAAAAATGAAAAACATCAAACCGAAACCCTCTGACGAGAGAATTTTATCAATTTCCCGAATTGTTATCTATAAAAGAAGACATAACACCAGAAGAAATCGAAAGGTATAGTTTTCATATCAGCGGTCTTAAAATTTATATGAAAATAAGATTCAAAGACATTTTAAAATTAAAGGTATTTAATTGAAAAAATATTTTCAATATTTCTGGAAGCCAAAAACTTTGGTCAAATAAAAAAATGCCTGGTTTGTATCCAAAAATGTGGTAAACAATGAAAGATATTTGAATACCCTTTCCTACAACTTATCTTGTTAGGTCAGGAGTCAGGATTCAGTGTGGTGAATAACATCATGACAAAACAAAGAAATGGTCTGAAAAAAGGAGACCTTCGTTTCTTTTTAACGAAAATTGAACCAGACATAAACTATTTAGTCTCGCAGTATCAGGCTCAAGGACCAAGGTTCTCATTAATTAAAGAATTTTATTTTTAAAATTTCTTGTTTTTTTCAATATATGTATACATACTCTTTTTTTGTTGCATACGTTAGTTATAAAAACTTGTTTTTTCAAATCTCCTAAATTCCTTCTAAAAATTTTTCACCTATATACTGGATTGAAATAGGCTCGTATTTAAAGGGTCAGAATTTTAATTCAGTTTCGGTCAGAATTTTTAATACATTGGTCAGAATTTATATTTCATTGGTCAGAATATATATTAAATGGTCATAATGTATCGGTCAGAATAACAGAGGGCAGAATAAATAATTTATGGTCAGAATTTATATTAAGTGGTCAGAATTTATATTAAAGTGGTCAGAATTTATATTAAATGGTCAGAATCTAAATGACATTGGTCATAATTATTTTGACAAGTGGTCTGAATTTTTTTGATAATAATGATGTCATCGTATTGCGATGCTATTGGTGCAAAACTGCAAAGTGAAGTTGCTTACGACAAATCGTCCAATGGGCGAGCGATGCCACTAGCGCCACGGCCATCGAATAAATCACTAGTATTGCGAAGGATGAATTGACAGTTCCCATCAGAGACAATCATAAACTACCTAGTATACTTTAGAGACAATATTATACTAGTTCCCATCTTTTGGCAACGGTTAACGGATCTTCTTTACGACGTGGAAAAGGATTATTATCGCTGTAATACTGTAAAAAAAGAGGGCAGCAATGTAATACTGGACTATATATTTTATACTGCATTGATAAACCTGATGTTATTGTATTTAAGACAGAAGAAGAATAGTCACATGAAACATTAGCAAATGACACGATGAAATTAAATGATGACATTAAATATAAGATACAGGCAATTTTTAATTTAAAAGTTAAGCTTAGGCTTGATGATGATGGTGGAAAGATGATGAGGATGATGAAAATTTTGCCGCGAAATCGGTTCAGATATATTTTTAAAAAATTTCGAATTCCTGCTGTGAATTTTGGGAATAAATACAATGTGCTCAATAAATATGCAGTACGCATTCGAAATTTAAAAAAATATTATCTGATACTATTTCAAATAATTACTGCATATTTGACATTTTTTAAAAATATTTATTATATATTTTGCGGTGAAATCGGTCCAGATAATATTTAAAAACAATGTAGAATAAGTCTTGCATATTTGGGCTCATTGTATTTATTCCCGAAATAAACAGCAGGAATTCGAAAATAAAAAAAATAAAAAAATGTCGAATGTGCAGTAATTTTTTCGCACATGAAGTGTTGAAAATCAAAATGTTTATGAAAATCTGACCGTATAACAGATTTTATTCTGACCGTTTATTAATTTTATTCTGACCGTATAATAATTTTATTCTGACCGTATTAATAATTTTATTCTGACCGTTAGTATTTTTATTCTGACCAAAAATTGAATTTTATTATGACCAAAAGATGATTTAAATTCTGACCAGAAATTGATTTAAATTCTGACCATTTATTTTGTTGCCATTGAAATATAGTGATGTTGGTGGGCTGTAAGAAATTTTTACCATAAAAAATAAGCAAATGTCGGCAGAAGGCATACAAATGTTGAAGGTTCCTGTTGTATAGGACATAGGTAAGCACAATATGTCATATAAATTAAAAGTCCCATTAGATTCCAATATGAATTTATTTGACGTAGGGCCTCGTAGGTTTTCAAAAATTTCAATTTGGCCCGTTTCTCAAAAAGTTGGGTGACCCCTGACCTCCATTATGAATACAAACTGCTACAATTTTCCAATACGAACAGTGTGAGATTCCAACTAGTCTCAATATTGCAATAGGTATCGGATAGCTAATTTTGTAACAGCAATAAAAATATTCACTGGCGATTAATTACTAGCAATAAGAAATAACCAGTTTCTTTTTAAATTATATATGAATGCATAATTATTATCCTTGCCGTCATAGGAATAAAATTAACTCATTATTATGCTATACGAAAGTTGCACTTTGGATCTAGAATATAATTATTCTACTCTTTACATATTTATATATTCTTTTATTGTAATAAGACTTTTTGTTGCTACAAAGAAGAAGCCGTTTGGCCTGTGAAGTAGGGTCAATATTTCCATTGTGTGAAGGCAGGTATTTTTTCCTAAGGGCCAAGAAACGCTACATACCAACTATTCCAAGCAAATTCGTTAAGAGCTGCAAACTTTCATATAAAGTTTGTATGAAAGAACAAAATAAATTCGCTTACAGCGTGACGTTTCGTGATCCTTCGGTGACCTTGACCACAGAAGTAAGCACGAAAATCTAAAAAAAGTCCGCAATAAACTACAATTAAGTTTTTGTGGATTCTATTGATGCCTATTATTGGCAAGAGACAGCTATGGGTATTTTTAAATGGTGGCAATGTTTGAACTTGGAAGGAGTCACTTCAAGCTTTTCGTAAACCCATGCGAAAAAATGATAATTGATAATAAATTGGCAAACAACCTTATAACAATAAATAAAACATAATTCGACCGTGGAAAGGAAAAAGGACGTAACCCTCAGTTTTTCTAAAACAGCTTTTTTTCAATAATCACAAGGTATACAACTTGACACACGTTCTATCAAAAGGATGGAAGCTGAAAATGCCAAATTGTTATCTAAATTTAGCTTTTAAGTTTGAAAAAGATGACCTTGTAAAAAGTTAAAACCAAGAAAAAAGACTGAAATAAAGTTTTAACCTAGACAATTTCTTTAATTAATATTAGGTTATATCAATTTAACACCAGTTTAGAAGTCTCCGTGCACTTCAAGGTTGTGTATAATCCATAATTTGCATATGGCCCAAAATCATCAAAATATGTTTTTTGCGCCTCCTGTAAAATTTGATATGTGTGGGTTACGTCCTTTTTCCTTTCCACAGTCGATATGTACATGGTTTGTAAAGTCTCTAGTGAATTGACAAACTATTAGACTGGGTTTCGCAAATTATCACTTGCAATGGTCAAAACGATAAAATAAACACATCCGTGTTTTCATTGAAATATTGTAAAATAATGGGATTCATATCCTAAGTAAGAATTACGCGATTAATTAAATGTATACATTTAAAAATGTTCATAGGTTGGGAGGTATTAAATAATTTCCCTTTCGTTGCATTTCTTAGTTACGTATGGATTTTCTATAAAACCCAAACCATTTACATATTATAAGTGAAAATATTTGATAATTTAAAAAAAATGCACCTATTAAATTGCCTATTTCATTAAAAAGTTATCAAAAACTTTGTGGAATACGATTGGTAAAAATAGAGTTTGACAATAAAATAATGAAATTGAATGGTCTTCTTATATTCGTGACCTTGTAGTTGACACTTGACCTTTCTTGGCGAAAAACTAGTTTCAGCAACGCTTGAGCTCTAATGTTTCATAAACGCGAGATCAAATTTAATAAAAATATGATACCAATACAAGTTATTAAAAATTCAACTGAATTTATCAACATGAATACCTGAAATCGTACCAAATGAAGCTCAAAACTAGTTTATTCACTTTTTTCTCGAAACTCAGCTATACATAGTTTATTTTGTGCATTCATTTGCGTAATTTATAGCACCTACATACCTAGAATTGAATCAAGTTAGCTCAATAATATTCTAACAAAATTAAACAGAACCACTCAAAACCAACGTTTAAACAGAATACGTTTACTGAAATATATTATGAATGTTTACCATAAATAGTTGTTGTTTCGTTGAGTTTACGTTTCTTGTCAAGCAGTCTTCCTAGTCCAATTGTAACAGCAATTCTGATAAAATAGTTAACATCCCAGAAAATGTAGAGAAGTGTCACAATCACCATGGATACGCAAAACATTTTAAAATTGGTATTTTCACTACTTAATTAGAATGAAATAACTCGGTACTTTTACAGAGGAAATTGACGTTTGATTGCCGGTCTCAATTTATGTTTACCTTACACACGTTTAGGGCAGAATAAAATGATACGTAGTTTAGCGAATAAAAATCCAGAGTAATCAAGCAAATAACTTTTAAGGAAATGTTGCTCCTCAACTTCGCGAACACTTGTACAAAGTGACGTTTAAGTATTTTAACTTTTGGCTGACTAACGGCAATTGAGTGAGTATATTTTCAACTCAAAACTCGCTGCAGTTAACGGGTTTGTATGTGAATAGATAAGTGGTTTAAAACCTTTTTTGCTTTGGCACACAATTATTTCACACTCGAACGTATTTAAAAACAAAACGCAACGACATCCTACTCAGTCTTTCAAATAAAAAGTTTCACCGTGAAACTTTTAAAAAAATATTTCAAAACTTGCTATCAATAATATAACTAAGAACTTACTCTCGCAAATATTTTTATTCCCTTGAAATGAATGTAAAGATTATCATCGAAATGATGTTTTCGTAGTAATTTATTTTAATTTGAGTGGTGGATGGCCTGAACCGTGTACCCACCGAAATTGAAGGGTTGTGAGAATTATGAAAATTAACTAGGTACATTATTAATTAATACAATTGTTTTTATATAAAATTCAAAATTAATTCGATCATTCCACTTATTGTGCTAACGGCAGTGACATGTGCACTAATGTCAATAATGATAATACTAATGTCATTAGTAATATCATTTTTGTTGTCTGTTTCTATCCCCCCCCCCTTTCCTTGCTTCCCATTTTAAAAATAAATCATGTTAGAATATTGAAATCGTTTATCTGAAGATAGCTCTGAAAAAGGCGAAACACGTGTCACTGTTGTTGGCACAATATGTGGAATGATCAGTCATTTTAAATTTTTAATAAAAAAAATTGTATTAAAATGAACTTCCACAAAGTTACCGCTGAGTCCATTGAAAAAAAAACTACATTACTAATAATACAATTCTGTCAGCTTTTACATTCAATGTATTTAATATCCCCTATCAATAAAATTATAACTAGTATTGAAAGTTCACAAACCACCAGTTAAGAATCGAATATTGAATAAATTAAACAGGTTCTCAATATTTTTTGTGATAGAATGTTTGATTCTTTTTTTAAGCAGTGAAAGATAGAAAGACAGTGCTAGAAAAAGTGAGAGAATCACTCTTGCTATGCAACGTGTTTAGGATTGTATTGGTGAAAGAATTTGAACATCCACATCTTTAAGCACAAATCTATAATCAATTAATGAAAGTTGACATAATACCATTCAAATACATAAACACAATGTAATAAACAGGACCTCAGCTTCATGTCATCAGACCCTCATCATGTTTCTTGTGCAAAAAGTTACTTGCTAATTATTGCTAGATTAGAAATTTTGAAAAACTAATAACATTATCAGAAATGCTGTATAAGGGTGTGGAGTCTCAAGTGGGGGAAATTCATTCACTGCCTCCTCCTTGACCAGATCCTTACGTTTTTAAGGCCCATAGAATTGCAACGCACAGTATGGCGATAGAAGCTGCTATGAAAATTTGGCAGACTTGATGGGAAAATTCCTCTAAGGGGAGGCAAACTTATAAATTCTTTCCAAATGTAATATGGTGAACGGAGATAACCAAAGTTTTGACTCCTTATTTCTGGACCAGCCAATTCAAAGCTGGCCGTGGTGACTTCACTGCCAAGCTCTTCCAGCTTGGCCTGTTAGCAAATAGTCCTGATTTAAATGCGGGAATATGATTCACAATGCTGATTACATTTAGGAATGTCAAGACTTGAACAACGTTCGGGAAAAATTGCTCAAGACGATACGTCTGTCAGATCTGTCGGCCCCGTCGGTCATGCAGACTTGGTTGCGTCTAAGACAAATTATAAGGCCTCGAGGAATTCACCGCATCTTATGGAAAGAGAATGGAACCCCATACATACAAGCTTTTATTTTTAACTTCACTTCTTTATTTATTTATCATTCTGCGCATTGTAGTGCATGCGACTAAGTATTGATGAATTTCTTCCCGGGACATCCCTCGCAGAACTTTGAACATGAATAATGTTGTCACACTACAGTATACACATAGCAAGAAAAGTGTGAAACCATAGCAGGTGGTGGTGGGTACAACATCGAGTACCCTAAGAAATTAAAAAAATATATTGAAATGTAGTAATTATTTTTCTTGTATTCAATAGGGGTCTGCACACTTGGGCGCCGTCGTCCAGCATTAGGTGACATATGTTCCTTATGCCTAATGTGCATAAGGAACACACGTCACCAAAGCGTGGACGACTTCTCGCCAATGTAAAGTGGCCTATTGAAATATGCTAAGCTGATTTTTTTTTTGAATTTGAAAGCTGAAATATGCTTAGGTGATGCGTCCTAAGCATATTTCGGCTTTCAAATATATATTTTTTTGCACATCAAGTAAGATGACCATATTAATATATCAATTGAGATTAATGTTGTTAGCTCTGTTCTTCTGCGTACTTCTGACGGTTTGCTGACGGTTTGCAAACGGTTTACGAATTAGAATCTAAAAGCTTTCAACTTGATTCTAATTCAAAAACAGTTTGCAAACCATCAGCAAACCGTCAGAAGTATGCAGAAGAACAGAGCTGTTGTTAAATATAATAAAATATTTATATACATATACGCTATTTTATAACAGCAATAGAATGCAAGTTCTGAACATGTGTTTTAACCGATTACAAAAGTTTGTTCAAATCAGTCTGAAATCAATTAAATGTGCTTCCAGCTATTGTAAGGCAAATTAATAGCGTATTTTTTTCTATCTTCTAAAATTTGTATACTCGCATGTAAATCTTAATAGTATCAAGTAACTTTTCTGCAGAGAATTATCTCTGTTTTTAATATTTCTTTCTTTCTAAAAATAATATTATATGGTAAGAATAAATCAATAAAAATGGCAATTTGATATTAAATAAAGCAATAATAAAATTCAGTTGAAAAAAAAGTTCATTTTTTTCATGTTATACTGATCTGAAAAAAAACACCAGGCCGTACAACGCTCACACTCACTCTCTGCCATGCATTGTGCAACACCACAGAGTTTTCCTGACCGTAACAGACAGGCAGATGAATCAAGAGAAAAAATATACATAGATTGTAATGATCGGTAAAGGCAAAAAAGAATTTGGGATTAGTTTATTGTTTTTATTAAATAATTTATATTGTATTTCAATATTTATAACAGAATCAATCAGATTTTTATTACAATTATTCTCTAATGGCTAAATGGTTTCTATACAAAAGCAAAATACATAGTGAACATCCTTGAATTTTAAGCATTCTTTAATAATAAGTCGCCTTTCAGGCTAAAGGCATATTCTTAAAATAATAGTATTGACTAATTGTTCATGTTTCCATATTCTTAATGGATGCCAAGACCTTTTTGAAAAATACATAGCCGTGTATTTTGTACAATAATAGGAAAACAATTTAAATTGTTATAGAAATGTGAAACATAACATTTTAACAAATGCTGTTTGTTTTATTACAAATTAATATGTTATATAGTATAATTTATTTTGATATTATATTATGACTGTACGTTTATATTACTATGTATCGAAAAGTCAAAATAATTTTTCCTAAGCCCAATACTGCGTTAAATAAAAAATCGTGAGCTTATGAAAATATAAGAGTTTGATTTGATATTAGATCAATATTATTTTCAATCGAGAATAATAATATTTGTCCCAATTGCCAAATATTTAAAGCATAATTATTTTATTAATCTAGTGTATTTTTGTGAGAAATTTACTTAAAGTCTACTTCCAAAAACTGGGTTAAAATAGAAATGTCTAAGGAAAGAAAAATAAAATCATAATTTTGACCATGTTGGGAACGTGACTCAAAATCAAGTAATACAAAAAACAATATTAGGTAAACAACAAATAAAACTGCCAAATTAACATTATACCTTTAACAAAAAGTGTCATCTTTCCAATTGATGTAAGCAATTTCATGTTTTATAAATGAAATATATATTGTAGCATAACACATCTTTCGTGAATAGTTTTTTTAGATATCATTTTCAACCAGTGCCTAAATTAATGCCATATCATATCAAGTTTTTGTGTACATGCTATTTGGATTTACATTACATTGTTCAATTTGCTGGCACGCTTTTGCAAGAAAAAAGAAAATGAATTTTGCAACTACAAATATTGAAAAAACCACTCGAAAATTTTATTAATTATTTTTGTATTGCCATTTATTATTTCAGTATTATATCAGTTATTAACTATAAACTTTTGTGCTTTGCAAAATTCAGTAAGCGATGCAGCTATTTTTAGACTGATAAAAAATGTGTCTCTGTTGACTCATTTTATGAGGTAAAATTTGATTTGTAATATATATATCAAAACATAATCATTTTTTTTTAATACCTGACTGCAATTCCATCGTATAATGAATACAGTTTTACCAAATGATAAATAGAAATCTGTCAATACTAGCAAAGCTAACAAGATAGTTGTTCGTGATCGAATTTAGCTCTCGTGACAAGTAACGAGCTTAATCAATTACATTGTGGATCTATAGATGAAAAAAATATGTAGTTTGCACTCTTACATATGTATAGGTTTACGTGTACGGAAGATCGAAATTTCAATACGAGTGAATTTATTAAAACAATATTGTAACACATTTATTGTAGTTCTGACTTTAGCAACATGACATTTTTTATAAAATAGTAAACTAAAAAATACCACAATATCAGAGCTTCTTTTGCAGTTTTTGATGGAACTTCAGGGACCCACTGCCGTCCATAGATATGCAACTGTAATTATATAACACTCAATAAATGGGAAAAATTGTACATATATCAAATCAACAAAAAAGCTGTTGCTTTTGACTGCTGAATGTAGTGAACATACACTGATTTCGAATTTATCTACGAATTAGGCTCACTTTACATTTAATGATAAAAGTTTTTTCTGTTTAATTTTGAAAAAGTTTTGGAAAGAAATATGTTTATTATCTGTAAAGAATAATGACAAAATAGGCCCAAAATATTAACCCAATGTAGTGAAAAGAGATTACAGGTTTAATATTATATGAAGTAACTAATGGTTTTGTGAAATAATATCATGATTAGACAATATTATTGCCAAAATTGAATTGACTCTTTCAGATGCTGATGTTGAACCTTTACCTTGAAATTTTCTATGACCTTTTGGCAGTCTCCATTCCGCATAACTACATAATATCTTATATTAAGTATTACAGTAAATAAAGTATCATTTTAGGATTCCGTGTAATGAATCAAAAAATGATTAGTATTTTGTGTTTTGTGCGCGAACTAGTCTGAAAATACTTGGATAAAACACAACACAGTCCCGTGTAACAATTATACTCTAAAAATATTGTGTATGCAAAACAATATTTCATTAAGTAAATAATTTTTGTATTATACATAGTTAGCTGTGAGAGTTTATAGAAATATTTAAGCATAAGAAACAGAAAAAGTTTACTAGCTAAAGTTTAATGCTCACCTTTATATGATGGGTTAATAACAAACGATACTATCAAATCAATATATATTACACCTATGTAAGTAAAACAAAAGAAGGAAAATTCCACTGACGTTTGGCGAGACATTTATTAATAAGATATCTTTAAGATAAAAAATATTGAACTTCAAAAATAGATTAGGTACATAATATGATAAAAATCAATTCGGTACTGTTTTTAAAATAATAATAAATGTTATAAAACATTTCTTGTCAACTATAAGGGACATCTTTTTGTTTCATCTCCAATTATATCGGCATTGCTTAGTGAATGAGTAAGATGCTAAATATTCAATGTATTGTTATCCAATTGTAGATAATGTAAAAATAAAAACAATAATAAAAACACAAACAAAACAAAATAAAGATTCTTCATCTTTTACAGCCCAAAATGTTGGCATACTAATAAACTGTAAAGCGTTTTTTAATTGGATTTCTTAGAAATTCATTAAGTTTATAATAGAAAATTAATTTAGTTACTATAAATATCTACACTATACATATTCATATCATACTATATTTACATATATTTGTTATTAATAATTTCCACCATCAGATCTCCATACTGAAAAAAGATATTTTAAAAGTTTTTAAGCCTACCTTTAATAAATATAGAACTGTCTTCTTTGATGGCTACGCAGAGCCTTCATTAGTGTAGCACCGATCGCAGCAGATTCAATTTGAGAAATCCATGTTCCAAGTATAAAAAAATAGTTTTGTTTCTTCAATTAACCGAAACAAGAACTAAATTTCACTTTGCTTACCGCATTGGCTATTAATTACATACTTAAGATATAGCAAAGAAATAATTTTCTATCTATTCCCTCCGTAACATTAATTTTTCTTCAATATTTTCAAACTTTAATTGTATAAATTGCTGTCATTAAAATCCCTGGGTCTGAATAGGAATAACAAATGTCAATAAGTAGCCACAACGTGGATTTTATTTTACGTACGGAAGTATGTACGTAGATGTTTTGTGGGAATAGACTACCTACCTCTTTCATTCCAAAAACTTTGCATGTCCGCGTTCATTCATATAAATAAGATTCACTCAATAAGATATTACGGTTGAATCTGAAAATCAACACGGTTTCAAATCTATCATATTGTTATTCAAAATAAGTGCATAATAAAATAGAGCTACTTCATGTTTTATAATTATAATATTGTAATTTATGCGGCTTAAAGTTACCATACAATTTAAATCCATTTCATAATGTTACAAATAAATAAGTTATACTTATGTTTATACATGTTATAATGTTGCGACTGGTAATTTAGATGTTCAAAAACCATCTAGCTCTGTGAAATTGAAATAAATTCAGGTCCAAAATATTGAGGAACCTTTAACAAAACAGCCCCACCACTAATTAAAAATTTATAAATAAACTGAATATTTTTTATTATCATCAGGCTTTTCAAGTACGCGAAGGTACTTGAACAGGCGGTTCAAGTAAAATCGTTTACTTGAAAAGCCTGAGATGCCGAAAGGCCAAACCCGGGTTGTTAACGACAAGATTAATGGAAGAGTACAGCATTTAGACAATTCACATTAGCAACAGTTTTATCCAAATAATGAGGAAAACGTAATGATAAGAAAAGATTTCAGATTAAAAAAAAATATGAAATTAAATTTGATAACTTTATCATTCCACTTGTGTTATAAAATGTGACATGTGACTGAACGCAGGGTGAGGGTAACACACAAACAATAATAGTACTAATGACTAATTAACCACCTACATTAGGTATGGTAAAATCATTGTACACTGATGTTGTTTCCCCGGCGCAATCCTAACATGCTTGGTCTGATAAACTCTCATCATTTTACTCAATGCCTAACAGAATTAAATATCCTAATTTCATAAATTCTTTTTGATATAGAGTTAAATACGATCAAACAAATAGCATGTAATTAATAACTCGTAAAATCATCTATTTAGGAGACACATCTTCAAATATATTAAAGTTGTTGCTAGATCACTTACAACCTCCTTTTTATACAATGAACAACTTAGGGAAACTTTTATTAAATAGTAAAGATAATTATGAATCATTTTCTCAGAGCGGCAAGACTGTCAAGGTGCTCATGTAGGGCAAACAGATAAAAACTTTAATTAAAGGTTATACCAAACTCAAGAAAATATAATAAATTCACAGCAAAGAAATATAATTAAGAATACAATAAATAACCAAGGGTTAAGATATTGAGATATGTAATTTATTAAAAAATGCTTGTAGGTATATTGCTTCATAATAGAAAATAATTTATGAAATATATAATCTGTCAGGTCGGTGATCTATCATGTGCTTCGATTGCAGTGCGCACTATCTTGGTCTCCAAAGAAATTGTTGATCTTTTCCTTTTTTTAGTTATATTAACTGACATTTTAGGGTTATCTTATCGCGATCATAAATCCCAAACAATATGATTTAGCCGGGGATGAAGCACACAGCGGGTCCCATAAAATTGAAAAAATTCAAGGTAACTGAGTAGTGGGGCCCCCAGTTTATATGTCATCCGATGACAGCACACAATGTTTTGTGGAACACTGTGGCGTGCAATTTATGTTACGTAATTATTAATAATATAGGTGACAGAACAACGCAGTTTTTGATAAATATGTACATACTAGAGGTCTGCACGGGCCCAGACCTGACCCTCTGGCTATTAACTGTCCCGGCCCACGGGTCGGGCTCAGGCGGGTAAGCGCAATTGAGACTCGGGCTCGGGCCGGGCCCGGGTAAGGAATTTATTCTTCAGAAAAATATTTCAGGCTATGTCCGTGTCATAAGTCAGCCATGATGATTTTAATTATTACCAGATATATAGAGAATCGTAAATTGTTGTAAATTTGTAAAAAACGAGTTTTTTTCGGGCCGTGGAGTATAAATCTGGGCTTCGAGTCGGGTTCGGGTAACAAATGTGATATTAGATTCGGGCCCGGGCCGGGTCGGGCCTGAGTCTTTCGGGCTCGGACCGGGTAATTTTGTAAAATTTCAGCCCGTGCAGACCTTTAGTACATACATACGTATTTTTATTATTTTCAGTTATTTAAGCCCGTGTTAAAGCAAAAAAAAATCAGTGTAAAAAAAGGAATCATAAATTGCACAAATAGGTTGAGTTTTTACATTTTTATTGTATTTAAAAAAAATAAATCTGAGTATTTTCAGGCGAAATGTTAAATGTAATTATTAATGTAATGTTAACAAAAATATAAATCATATTGTCATAAAGGTTAAAAATGTTTCAAAAAAAGAACACAAAAAATTAACCTTAGTTATCCATATAGGGAAGGTAAAAATTTAAGAGTAAAAATACTTGAAAAAAAAACACTATAAAACTAACCTAAGTTATCCTTATAGGGCACAATACTTAATGCCTATCCTATCTTTATACACTATCTTACATCGGCTACTTAATTGCTATCAAACTATTTACATACATTGACCGATCCATTGAATGAAATAGATTAACTATCCTGCCCCATTCTCACCCCACCGATTATCGAATGGAAGTTGTACTTATCTTCCACAAGCGATTCCATTCAATGGTGATTTCTTAATGGACTACTTTTATTCTGTCGCCTGCTGTTGTGGCTGAGTCGGTTAGAGCTTGCTCTACCCATCACGCTGGTCTGGGTCCGATTTCCGGTAATTAATTAATTAAATAATTTTAAATAATCTAACTGTAAAAAACTCTATTATTTATGTGTATGAATACGATGACGCTAGATGTCAGTGTAAACCCTAGACTACTTTAGTGTACAGTAACAATGTACTGAGATTACTGCATTCGTATAAATTTTGCAAAAAAAAACATACTTAAAGCGTGTTATTCTGTCGATAAAATTTTGTTATCGTTATTTTATTGTAATTTAAATAAATTCTGAGTAGGTACTCATATATTTTCAAAAGTGGACATTGTTGGGTAAATAAAAGAAAAATATTTGGCGTTTTCAAATAATATCTTTTATATAATTTGCTCGTTCTTAATTACATACAGGTAAAATAAAGATAAATTGTATTTTTAGTGTTTTGCTTTTATTAATATTAATGTTTTTCTTCAAAATTACTTAGGAACCTACGATAAAATTGCGAATAATTATTTAGTTTCATCATAAAATCGTTGTTCTACATGTTTACGCGGCAGTCAGTGTAATATTCTACTGAGGATTCATAAACTCATTTCTCATTCTATGCGCAATAATTCCTTTAACACGAGAGACTTTTAATATTGTTATACAAAGGCTTACTAAAAATAGAAAAAAAATTAAAAACAATTGTTTAGTAAAACTTAAAAGAGCTTTTACATCCCTAAGATAGAGCAGGACTTTATAGATTTATTGTTTTTATTATTTTTACCAGTTTTACTTCTCGCTGGAGTGATGTGAATGTGACAATGTGAAAGAGAAATGCCGTTCGTATCGGGATTCGAACCCGTGAACTCATGTATGTAACAGTTCTGCTTTTGATACCAGACGACTCAATTACTAAGTACTCTATAATTATTTTTTTAGATAAAATAAATATTCTCAACATTGTGTATTGTTTCGTTTGTCGCCCGCTGTGGTCTAGTTGGTTAGAGCTTGCTTTACCGATCAGGTGGGTCTGGGTTGGATTCCCGGTAAGGTCAATTTCAAAATTGGTTTTTTTTTCAATTTTAATTCGAGATCTAAGGATATGGGTGTTTGTGAAGTCAATTCTCCTTGAGTTGATCTCATGTGACTTTCAAAAATTTTCATCGAGTATATCTCGTATGATTTTTCAAGTTCAAAATATTTGACGCATTGGCGTAAGCTGTAATGTCAAATATTTTTTTAAAAAAATTAAAAAAAAACAGTTTAGTTATTACATCAAGGTTTTATCTCCATATTTCCTTAAGCCATTTAAGAACATTTGAAAGCATCAAAGTTCTATCTGCAGTTTCGTATATTCTAAATATGCTAATATAATTACAACATTTAAACAAAATTAATATACAAGATATACATTTAATTCTGATTATATTTATACTTATATAAACAATTGCTTTTAATCCTAAAATATAGTTTCTACTTACGTTTACTGAAATCTTAAATTGCTTCTGCTATACAGTTTTAGTTTTTACAAATGGAACCTTGTTTACCTAAGGCGACTTATTATACATTTACTGCAAGTGATCAGCATAAATTGATAATAAAACATAACTAATATGATTTGCAACTTGCAAACTGACTGTCCTTGAGCGTCTCATCGTGACACCAAAAAATAACCGGGACGAATGTTACCGGGAAGCATCATGGCACTTGATCGAGATCTAGTGATGTTGTTAATGTCTAGCAGTTCAATCCTACTGTCACTGGACAAACCGTACTGAAGTACAACATTTTGTAGGTTTTTTTTTAATGATGCCTTTTGTTATTCACCAAATTTACGGGCACATATTTGGTTTCACGCTTTTGTGCTGTCCAGTACATTTTTCTTCTCGCTTTCACAAATTCTTCGGGAGTAATTAAGATTTTCTTTATCCAGCATTACTGACGTATCAATGTGGAACACTTATTTCGCCAATGTATAGTCTTTCATTGTTTATTTTGATGTTTAATCTGTCTTCCAAGAATTTCCATATGATTTAAAATCAATACACGATTTACTATAGAAGTCTTTTTCAATTAGACTTGAAGATGCAACTGCAGGAACGTTCTCAATATAAAGTTCAGAGGTTTCTAGAATGTCACTTTTCCTATCACTTTATTTTACTAGACTGGCAATAGTTAAAGGATTGCACGACGTATGTGACTTTCCTGAAGCAGTTTCTATCTTCGGCGAAATAATCAGTGAACGCAAAAATGTACTGGCTATCGAATTTAATGCTATTTTCACCGACTTAGGTGTTTGACCAAGTTGAGCCATCTGCAGAAATAATAATATATTATTCATTATCATAATAATAAGATCAACATAATAACTAATCCATCATTCAATAAGTTCGTAGGATGGAGGTATTCACAATTTTGCATCAACATTTGTCCATGAGTCGATCAAAACAACAACGTGTCGACAATTCAGGGAGCTGTTTAGAGCTGTTTCAGCGCAGTAAAATAGATTTTTTTAACATGGTATGTGACAATGGATGAAACATGGATCCATCGCTACACTCCAGAGTCAAATCGGCAGTCAGCTGTGGACAGCAACCGGCGAATGCTCATCAAAGCGACTTAAAAAACAAATGTCAGCTGGTTATCTATTTTGAGGCCAAAGATAAATCGTTCTACAAAGAAGGCATCAAAATGTAAGAAAAGTGCTGGAATGAATGTATCACTCTTGAAGGAGACTATGTTGATGAAGTTGAAAGTCGAATTTAGCTATAAGTTCTTGTTTTATCCTAAAAACTTATTGAGTGACTTGTTATAATAATAGATGTTGACTACTCCCAAAACTATGACATGCACTGTCACTATGAGACTTATTTTATATTAATATTCAATTAATTAAAACACTATATTAAACAATGAATAACAACTTACCATTAATAGTTTTCGTTTCAAAAGCAATGCCACCAACATGCACTACTACAGTGAACTATAATATTGTCCCGTCCGCTTTCAAATACGTTGGTTACGTTGTTTGGCAAGAAACTTTAAAAACGATAATAAGTAGGCCCAAAAAATGTCAGGCAAATGAGATAACGCTCTAATATTTTTGTCATGGACGCCCTAGGTCAGTGTTTCTCAACCTATTTAGGCCCGTTGCCCCTTTTGAGTGTCTTTATTTTTCTGTGCCCCCCATACCATTGTTTTGTCTTCCCATAAAAATTCGAATTTCAAACCCTGAAATTTGCGGATATCCCAAATTTGCCAGCGTGTGACCTTTTTTTCTCTCTGTGACCCCCTTGAAACATAGAAATCCTTTGAGAAACCCTGCCCTAAGTAATATTCCACAACTATTTATGAAATTGTGTCGCTTACACTCTTTTGCCGACTATGAGTTGATATACTAGTGTCTTTTTTATTAAATTTATTGAAATATTTATCCAGTGATGTTTGTTCAGCAGTTTTTTTTCTCATAAAATATATGTTTATAAAAACCAATTGCATCGTTCACCGCTTTGTACACTTTTGTAAATGGATCAGTATCTTGTGCTTCCAAGCCCGCGATGAAGTGCCATCCGGCCAGTGGAGTATTTTAAAATTTTGATAAATTAAAAATATCTTTTTAAAGTTGTTTTTAAAAAGCATTTCCAAGTTAAATGACTATTAATGAGAGGGTTAATTTTTGATTCGGTGGTCTGTGAGTTTTACGACCCAGCCTTCCTAATTTAAAAAAAAAACTAATTATTTTTGCAGTTTTTTAGTGTGGCCCAACAGCCAATATATATATCTTCATGTTCATGGTGAGCAAGTTGACAATGCTCGCCATGACCGAAACTGGTCCTGACCTTTATAAATAATGTGGAAATAAAGTACAAAGGAATATTGTGTGTCTGTCAATATATTTGCCCACCCTTGTTCCCACCCATACATTCCTCTATGTATCATATCGACTGTGGAAAAGAAAAAGGACGTATCAAATCATAATGTATACAACTTGACACACATTCTATCAAAAGGATGGAAACTGAAAATGCCGAATAAGTATCTAAATTTAGCTTTTAAGTTTGAAAAAGATGACCTTGTAAAAAATTAAAACCAAGAAAAAACACTGAAAAAAGGTTTTTGCGGGTTACGTCCTTTTTCCTTTCCACAGTCGATATTAAAGCAATCTTCCAATTATTTTGTTAAAATTTTAGTAACAAAATCTATAGAAATCGATATATGAAACAAGCTTGTTTTTTTTTTAATTCTCATTCGCACAACTATAAAATTACGTAAGTAGAGGTAAACTACTGTATTGATTTTTTAGGTGCCAAAAAATAAATATTTCAAAAGTCCTATGTCTTGTTTGGGTTATATTTTATTTCAAATCTATTCAAACAAATCTAATAAATGAATTCCCCAACCATTTGTTTATTTATGTGCGATGTCTGAGAACAAATTGCAATATATATTTGATATAAGATTAAATTTAATGACTTTGTTATTCCACTGATAGTGCTACAATCCAGAACACAATCAGTGGGATAACAATATTATCAATCATAATTTTCTTCAAAAAATGAATTTGCAAAAAGTTACCGCCAAATTCATTGAAAATATTGATTAATTTGTTTTCTATAAAGATTTCTTCCTAGTTCTGTTAGCAGAGCTTAAATCATATCTTGTGGCTGAAAAAAAATATTATACAGTAAACATTGTCGGCTTAACTTGCAAACTGCTTATCTAGTATAAAAATTGAATAGTTTCAGTTTTAACCAATGGTTCTCTGAATTTCACATATTTTATATCAATATTTATTTGTATCAATTTATAAAAAAATCGTTATAGCAGTGTTACTCAACCTTTTTGGACCTGTGGCCCCTTTTGAGTGTTTTTATTTTTCTGTGGCCCCCATACCATTGTTTTGTCTTCCTATAAGAACTCTTATTTCAAAAACCCATGAATTTGCGGATTTCCCAAAATTACCAGCGTGGGACCTTTTTTTTTAGCTCTTCCAAAAATTTTCGCATCCAAAATTTCAGGAATTTACAAATTTGCCCAAATGAACAGCGTGGGAACTTTTTTGTTTTTGCTCTTCCAAGAATTTTAAATGCAAAATCATAGAAATTTATGGATTTCGAAAAATTTTCCCGTGGCCCCCCTAAACAGTACTGTGGCTCCCCTAAACAGAAATAAATCTCTGTGGCCCCCCATTGAAAAACCTTGCTTTATAGCAATTTTTTTTTCTCAACATTTTTTTTAACCAAATGCCTTGATAGGCAGTTTGCTAGTTAAAGCGACAATATATAATAAGCTTTTAACATTGCCATCAAACTATTTAATTTAATAAGTGGTCAATTAAAATTTATATTGCTCGTGGATACATAGCATTTACACCGTTCAATAGTTTTTTGAATCGTATAATAATGAATGACCCTCTTATGTTTATATCATGGCACATGAAAATGGCAGGGCGGTATCAATACAAAATATAGCTTAAATGAACATTTTTAATTATGTATTAATTCCATCAAAGTTACTGTCAAAACCATTAAAAATATAGATGAACAATATATCAATCTACACAAAGGACACTTTCTGCGTATTTTTTATTACAAAACTGTAATCGATTCTATTCAATGAATGAAATTACAAATACATGAAACATAATTAGGCCAATCAGTTTTTTGATTTAAGTTTAGGGCTGCAGGAAAACTTTAAATGCAAGTAATAATTAATACATTATAGGTGTTACAAAATGCTGTCAATTCAGTAAAAACATTTATGCTTATTATCACAAGAATAATTATAATACAATGAATAATGTTTTGTTGTTAGTATAGAACCAGCAATTAATGATATCAGTGACAAGAAAGCAGAGGAAAAACCCTACGTTAATGACACAAGCAAATAATTGTTTAGTAGTTTTAGTCGAATTTGTAACAAATAATACATAAAATGAGTCTTTACACATGTCCGTTGACTTTTTCTCCACTCTCCGTCGCAGGTTCTGTAATATTCGGGTGGCACTGGCAGTCGACAGGATTACATTTGCATTCCGGTTTTCTTAATTTTGCTGAAGAAATTTCATTAGATCGAACCCAAGCAGCAATCTATAAAATTATGGAAAATCCAATGTAAATATTGGAGTAATGTGGAGTTTATAGTTTTATAGTAGGTAGAATTGCTTAATGTTTGTGTGCGATAGGAAACGGGGGCTAAGTATTAAATTGGTACTTTTAAGGAGACCCAAAACAAGATTTGCATTTACATGAACTAATATGTAAAATGTGATATTTAGTGATATTTAAAAGTGAAAATAACTAATTTGGCAACACTGATTGACTGTTCCTTTTACTCCTATATGCATTTATTTATTGCAGTTACAATGGCACATTCAACACATTTTTCAAATTTTAAGACTTAACACCTTTTTCCTTTTGCACACATGTATAATGCAGGGCTGTGGAGTCTGAAAAATCTTCGAGACCTATATAAAAAAATTAAAATCAATGATGTCCCTTCATACCACAATAGTCCACAGTGTTGCCACTCCACTCTAGGCTGACTAAAGATGATCTGATGGTATACAAAACATATTTGAGTGTATTACTTGTAAACACGGCTTATTCCAAAATGGTTAAAAGATGAAACTTGAATTTCATTTTGAAAAACAATGTCCATTTTAAAAGTATTTTTAGCCTTACATTACTTTGGAATGATATTTTGGATGTTGTCAAGCCATGTTTGAGACCGATTTCTAAAAATACTTTCAAAAAATTATTTTTATCTACTAAATTACATTCATGGTTCATGTTTCAACAATTTTGGAATGAGCCGAGTTTGCAAATAATAGCCTCAATTATAATGTTTTTAAAATATATAAATATATATATATTATTCCAAAAAAAATACAAATAATTGTAATCTATAAATATTTTTTTTTTCATTTGATAATTATATTTTACGACATAAATTCTCAAATATAACGCAATGTGATTTGAAGCATGGTTGAAAGGAAAACCCAAACAAAAGTTAGAGGTTGTAATTTTAGCTTTACCAATGACTGCCACCTCGTATCCAACTTCTACAAATAGGTATCATTATTGATTTGAGTGTAGATAAATCCTTTCTTTTACATGTCATCAACATTTTGTCTGGTTTTCATTTTGCTATAGTTGCTTCATCGATAATAGCAAGAAGGCAACTGCATAGGCTGTCACTTTACACAAAAAGCACCAGATAAATCTTGCTCCCAGTAGGTACAATACAATTTTTTTTGGGCAAAAATACAAAACATTGACATTATTATCTTTTGGGCATAGTTTCGTTATTTATCGTATGTTTTGAATTCATATTAAAGAAACCAATACCATCTGACTAAGGCAAAAGAAGAATAAGTATTTAAAAAATAATATAAAAATTATACCAAACTTTCTGCAACTGTCATTATTTTAATTCTATTTTCATAGTTTCCTATTTTTCAATGTATTTAACATGGATTCAACTTTTATTGTTTTATAGTCAACATACCCTCCACAAATATCAGCGTAAATTTTTCACTTCAAGATAGAAGATGAGAAAGATTCAACAATAGATACCCAACAGTTTATTTATTGCTATATAAATATAGTGAAGCCTGTTATAAGTTCGATTTCTATACCTGATTCTTAAAGCGTGGAGCAACGAGTTTTACCAACATTATTTCTTTATCTTTATCATATACCAAAAGTAAGGTTTATGAATGTTTCATATTGAAAGGTTATGCGGTTTGAAAGAAGTTGAAGTGAAACAATCTTGGGGCAAAAATGGGTTCTTCAAAATTTTTTATCCTAAATACAGAAAGAAGAAGTCAGATACCTCTGGTGGCATTTCTGTAGGCATAACTGCTTTACAAGTCCCTGCGCATTGAACTTGGTGGAGTAGATTTACAACTGTGGATGCTCCACAGCCAATTATTCTTTGTCGACAGGTTGCTACTGCGTTTATAAAACCATCCGGTGAAATGAATTCATGATCCATGAAGATGGTTTTTTCGTCCCAATACACAGCCTGAAAAATATTTAGTTATGAAAAAACTTTGTTATTTAATATTAAGAGGTTCATTTTTTTTTTTTTTTACCATGTCCTCTCCCAATATGGAGCATATGGACTCCTAATGGAGTTTATCTCAACAGAAATGTTTCTACGAGAACTGCTTGTTACTCAGTTGCTCAACCTCTCTTTTTTCAAAGAGAGTAGGAATAGAAGGAAAAGGCTAGGACAGGACTAGTGGTTAGCTAATCGCTCTCGATACGCCCTGTTCATAGGATAGGATGGGTGGGAGGGGGGAATTCAAGACATCACATACATCCATGCCTTTGAACAGAAATTCATAAGTCGATTGAAAAATCAATTTATAAAACTGCCCGTACTGGGATTCGAACCCGTGCCCTCCGTAGCGGTAGCCAACGATGTTGACCACTCAACCACACAGGCGGCTAAGAGGTTCAAATCCTTTCTAAATACACTGAACTCCCTTTTTACACTTTTTTTTACAATTTTTACGAAAAAAAAGAGGTAAAATATTGAACATTCATTTAACAATGCCCAACAGTAATTTGGACTATATCGGTGTTGCTCAAGTCAATATTGCCCTTAGAAAAAGAACATTTACGGGTGGCAAACACCTGAAGCCAAAAAGAAAAGATATTCTACACCCAGTGGATGCAGTGTTTTTACACCTTGCGTGCATTTTACAAAAAAAAGTTGTTCTGTCAAATAATGATTCCAAGAGATGGAAAGATAATAAGAGAAAAATTATATTCCCAGTCTATCAGACTGAGACTTGATATTATTCCTTCCTTGATACGAACGGTACCTATAAAGCGATGAAGACTAAGACAAAACAACATTTTATAATTTCTGCATTTTCAATCTTGATACCACAAAACCATGTTTCTATACCTGGACAGAAAAAAGCTGGGAAAATAAACCAGTAAATATCTTCAGGCTTGCTAAAACATTTAAAAAATATAGACTTCTAAGGAAAAAAGATTCTTCGACTGTTTTGTAATGAATGTGTGGCACAAAATAAAAATAATATTAATTTCCGCACAGTACTGCATTTCATATTCATGACTAAAACAACAATAGATGAAATCAAACTGTAATTCCCTGTATGCTGGGATAATTATTTAGCAGCAAACTTTATTTTTGGCCGAGCAGAAAAATGCTACGTAAAAAGCAAACAATTTTGACACCGGAAGAATATCCAGGAGTGTTTAAGCAAATTGGCCCAATGTGTTGGGCGAAGACTAGGAAATAGTACATACTAAGTCCCTGAATAAATTATATAAAGACTTCCCATTTATAAGTGATTTAAAACGAATATCACTGAAAATAGAAACATCACCACTTGGACAAAAACGTGTATTGGTCAAAGGAAATACAAATTTTCATTATATTTCCAATAACACAGAAGGATACAGTTGCTTGGTAAAGGAAGGCATATCTTATTTACATTTGCAATGAGTGCAACTAAACAAGTTGCCTTTATCAAATTTAATAACACAATAAAATAAAGTTTCTAAGCATAATGTTATTGCCAAACGGTTGGCTATGTGATATGTGAATGTGTGGACAAAACCTTATACTATATAACAGTATGTACTTAATTATACTTTTGCACTTTACTTTTAATAAAATAATAGATATGATATGAATAAAAACCCTTGATTTTCATTCAAATTATGTTGTGTCCTTATGAGAAATCATTCAAATAGTGTTTTGTTCACAAGTTTCATGTAAATGGTGTTTTGTCCAAATTCCAAACCTAAAAATTATCAATATCAAAGAGTTCTAGATTATGCAAAATACCAGAATCAAAATTCATTCTGTAAACAGTTTTATACTAATAACATTATTTTGGGCACTTGGGCTACGTTATCAAATGACGTGCTTTTCACAATTTTCCAAACTCTGCATCTGTGTGACTAATCACTTTTTGAATGGTTGCTCATCACATTATTACTCCTGTAAATGAAAAAACCCAGAGAAGTTTAGGGGAAAATTCAATCTTTAAAGCTAGTTTTATATTTAACATGCTCAGTGCTGAAAATGTGTCAAGGTTATATTTAGAGTATGTTCATATTATTCAATATTGGTTTCTGTCAAATATTTTGGATCTGATTTAAATCATGTGATTTTTTGGGGAATATATAGTTTATATATTAGAAATTTTTCATTATACATATACATCTAGATTCTAGAATAATGAATGACAGCATAAACACCTTGACTATTGAAAAAAAATGAATTAAACACAGTTTTCAAAAACATTTCAAAGTGCCCGTTCACCACCCAGTTTGAATGAGGTAGATCAGCCAAAGTAGCTGTAGAACATTTTAACTGTGTTTATACGGTCTGTAGGAGTGGGCAGTATGGACAAAATTTGTCTTAGGCAAACATATGGATTGGGCGATATACAATAAATGAAAATGTTAAGAAAAAGTGCTCCAAATGAAGTTAAAAGAAATAATAATTTCATGTTTTCTAAAAATACACAAGTAAAAAATGGATAGACTTTTGCTAAGGTCCAAAAATCTGTAACAAAATGTTCAAGTGGTTATAACTTAGGGGCACTCATATGTTATATAGTCACACGATTTTGTCTGTTTGTAATCCACGCCCCATCGTTGCATTTTGTCGCATCAATTTTCCAAATTTTGACATAAACTGTCTCATTATATCAAACCTTCCCTAGAGAGTGACTGAAATATATGGACATGCTCTTAAATCAGAGACTCAAGTATCTTCATATAAACTTCATAAAATTACACTTAAAGAAGTCAAAAGGCGAAGCTGAATGTAATTCTTATATTGAATAATTGACTGTGGGTGCAACATGTTGCAGTCGCTGTCGTTTTACATATAATGTTTTGTTTTGATAAATAAGTTACCATTTTGTTAAGTAGACAAGTGTAATTAAATTTGAAACACATTAAAATATAGCAGTTAAATTAAAAACAAAAAAGTTTAATGGTAAAAATATGTTTGCTTTTCGATTTTATTTATTTTTCAGATGGCATTATGGAATGAGTATGAAAAACAGATAAATCGGTATAGCCTTACCTTTGAAGTAATCACGAACGTTGTCCCTGGTTTAATGTATCGTCTGTAGCGTACAGTTGTGGCAGCTTGCAGCACATTTCCACCAGCTCTTCGGATGCCGGCGTAGAGACCGCTACGCTCGTAGAACTCTGCTCTTGCGAAGTCAAGCTCTCGTAGGTATCGAGCATTGTTCATATGATAAAGAAGATTATCGATGTCATTGAGGAAACACCAAGCTGAAATTATTTTAGATTGTATATTAAAATAAAGCATTTTGTAAAAAAAAAATGACTTGAATAAATTGACAACTCTCATAGTTTACCATTTCAAACGGTAAAACAGTGAAACAAAGGTAAATACAGACAACCGAGCAAAGGCTATTTTGCAATAAATTTTGGTTATTGTTAAAAATTATCATCATTTAAATGAAGTTTTTTTCCAAGGCTGACTAATAAATCATTTTTAACCGTTTTTGACGCGTGTTAGATTTAGTATACTTACTTATTTTTCAAGAGAATTATGATAATATCCATAACTTTTTGACGAGTCTTTTAAACGTTTCATTTTTAATCTAGTGGCGCCCTAAAACGGCAGGATTACTTCTACTCAAGAAAAACGCCATATTTATTAAATCATATAATATAGTTTCCAAATAAAAGTCATTACTTATTGAATATGACAAAACATTTTAAATATCAATGTTCTCTCGGATTTAAAAAAATATATATATTGTCAGTATACCTAAATCGAGTGGAATGTTTTCACGGTTAAAGTAAACTGGATTTCGTCATGTGAAATTAGATTATCACAGATGCTTCAGTGTTTCTCTTGTTTTTAACCAAAAATAAAACCATTCGTAAACTATGTAATGTAATCGTAAGATTATTGCATTCATTTCTGACTTAAAAGTATATTTTCGTAGATCTGTATTTTCAATATTCATAACCTATATTTGTATCTCTGATCAATATAATATCGGAAGCAGTTTTTATGAAAGTAGCTTTTGTTTAATTATTTACCGTGTTTCTCAACGACATTAAACATATTGTACCTACAAAGATAATGGGGTAGCTTTTCGTTTTCAATTAATCACATATATAAATCCATAACTGCCAAGGGTAAGTATTTTGAAAACAATACGCCTACAGACACGCTCATAAGTCAAGCTCCATTTTGATATTGTTTGAAAAAAACCTCTTTATTTGAAATGTTTAAATTTCAGTCGCTTAAAAATGAAGAGCGTTGTTAATGTTTTGTCTAGACAACTTTCATTCCCTCTTTACCGACACACTATATTTCGGTTGCATTGTCCATCGCTGCAAGTAGCGCATTATTTTACCTATGTATATCCAGTTTTTGGTGGCGGAACTCATGTCAAACTTTTTTTCTAATCCATATCTTTTCCCAACATGGAGAATATGGCTTCCTAGTGGAGGTATTTGAACAGAAGCTTTTTTCGAGAACTGTTTGTTACTCAGTTGCTCAACCTCTCTCTCTTTTCGAAGAGAGTAAGGATATAAAGACACACCTAGTACAGGACTAGTGGTCAATGAATCGCTCTCGCTTTGTCCCATTTATTTTAGGATTGCAAAGATGGGAGGATTTTAAGATATCACACCTATGTATATAGACACGTATGCATTAAAACAGAAATCGTTTGAAGAAAATGCTGTTCGTACTGGGACTCGAATCTGTGAGATCCGTCTCGAAAGCTTCGTCTTCCTCTAAGTTACCAAGTTTAAAGGATTGCCAAGTGTCAGAGGTGCTGTGACAAGTTAAAGCAAAAACAATAAATTCGAATATTGTTTTGAAACATTCAAAATGCCAAGATAAAAGGTGCCGGAACGCCGTTCAACCGCATTACAAGGAAAAAAGCACTGTCTATCTATACCAATCGGAAATCCTGTTTATAACTTACTTATTTGTTGCTGGTTCATTCATGCACATAACATTCAAAAAATTTTGAAACCCAGAATACGTTCGACACATTTAAATCAAGCGAATGTGGTGGCCAATCAATTTTTAAAATTCCTGAAAATATTCGCTCTCGAAAAATGATTTGCAAAAGGTCAATCGACGCTCGAACTGAATGGGCTGTAGACTTTCCCATTTTGTTGAAACACATCAACGGACGGATGTCTTTAAAAAAACAACCGAGCATTGGTCTTTCGATACATTTACAAGAATTCCATAGTGATTTTGGAAAACATGGCATTCATTTTTTGTTATACATCTCTGCTCCCAATGTAGAGAATATTGCCTCCTAATTGAGATATCCTTTTTCACGAGAAGTGACTTAGTCCCTCAACCTCTTTTTTCCAAAGAAAATAATATGGATAAAATAATTAGGGTAGGACAAGATTAATGATTGAATAATCACTCTCGCTACGCCCAGTTATTAAAGGATCGCAAGGGCGGGAGAGAATGTTTAGACATCACACATTTTTTCGATCGATTTATCGATTTCTGTTCGAAGGCATTGTTGTTTATGACGTATAATATGTAATTATATGAAAATATAATCTGATTTGTGCGTATAGTACTTTTGACCATAATAAAATAATATAATATACGATTACAAACGAAAACATATCGACTGTGGAAAGGAAAATAGACGTAACCCTCAATTTTTCGAAACAGCTTTTTTTCGATAATCACAATGTATACCACCACCTGGCACACATTCTATCAAAAGGATGGAAGCTGAAAATGCCAAATAAATATCTAAATTAAGCTTTAAAGTTTGAAAAAGATGACCTTGTAAAAAAATAAAACCAAGAAAAAACACTGAAATAAAGCTTTTTCCGAGAAAATTTCTTTAATTAATATTTGGTTATATCAATTAAACACCAGCTTAGAAGTATCCGTGCACTTCAAGGTTGTGTATAAATCACAATTTGCATATGTCACAAAATCATCAAAACACGTTTTTAGCGCCTCCTGTAAAATTTGATATGTGTGGGTTACGTCCTTTTCCCTTTCCACAGTCGATATTGTATCATTATTATTATTATCAATGAGGCGTATTCATCGGCCAGCCTGTTTTACGAAGGCCAGTAATCAATCTTAGAAGCCATCTAATGTTAACTATCTCATCAGGAAATTTATGCAATTTTGGATGTCCGTGGCTATATTTCTGTTTATAATAAAAAAATGTCGATATACGGACATTATGATGAATGGTTGTATTATATGGAATATGGATAGATATTTTTTCATAGCCAAAGTCATATTACTCTATCATACGTGATATGACATAGCTACAATATTAACGGTTGTGAAGCTGAAGAGTGCACAAATAGAAATGTCGTAAACTCAAAATGTGTATATCCAGATATATTTTTATGTTTATGTTATCGTCGCTATTCCATGTAAAACAATTTCACGGAATCTTTCTAATGATAATGTTAACTATTAATTGATAATTAACTTATCGAATGATAAGTATTCTCCTTGAAAACATGTTTATTAGAGGCAGGGCCAGTGGCGTAGCTTGAAAATCTATAACCATATGCAAAAGTCATCGATGGGTTCATTTTTTTGTTATCAAAATAAAATTAATTCATATGAATATCGACTGTGGAAAGGAAAAAGGACGTAACCCACAGTTGTTTTTCCGATTATCACAATGTATAAAACTTGATACACGTTCTATCAAAAGGATGCAAGCTGCAAATGACGAATTGGTATCTAAATTTCACTTTTAAGTTTGAAAAAGATGACCTTGTAAAAAATTAAAACCAAGAAAAAAGACTGAAATAAAGGGTTTTCCTGGATAATTTATTTAATTAATATTAGGTTATGTCAATAAAACACCATTTTAGAAGTCTCCTTGGACTTTAAGGTTGTGTATAATTCATAATTTGCTTATGGCCCAAAATCATCAAAACACGTTTTTTGCGCCTCCTGTAAAATTTGATATGTGTGGGTTACGTCCTTTTTCCTTTCCACAGTCGAGTAAATGAGTAATGGTAATAGTCTTGCAAGACTATGCCTGTGTTAATAAAATTATAAATAAAAAACGAACATTTCATTCAACGACATTTTTCTCTACATACTTTATTGCTAATGATGCGTATAAGTAGTATCTAAATTTAACTTTTAAGTTTAAGAAATGAAGCATGTGAAAATTGCAACCACGAAAAAGGACCTTCATAAAACGTTTCTTAAACAACGTATGAAATTTATATTACACTGGGTTGATAAAACACCAGATTATAAGTCTTTTTGCATTTTGATTTTGTGTTTATTTAATAATTTGACTTTGGCCCAAAATTGTTAAAAAACGTTTTTCGTCTCTCCTGTAAAATTCTGTGTGGGTTGATTATTTTTACCTAAAAATAGTCGAATTTCGTACTATTTTTTTCGACAAATGTAAACTTTGTATAAATAAAGATTATCCTTATCAATATACAAGTATGACGTTATATCGTAGCTTTTATACGATGATATAAAATGCTGGCCGTAGTCACAATGATATAAATGCAATATAAAAATAATTTATAGAAAATCTTTTTTAAAACCAAGTTTAAAGAATCTAAACTTAGTGTACCCTTTACATAGAAAATACAACAATATCCATTGCAGTTAAAAATATTCCACTGGAGGGATTATTTGTTTATGAAGTGACATGACCGAAACGTGTACATTTTATTTATTTACCTACTTAGTTGCACGAAAGTTGTGTGATCATTAAAAATTTAATTACAATTGATGACTAGGAGCTTATACTCGCTATTTTGTAGTTGCATATAGCTTTTTATTGATTTTTATTTTCAGGGTCACTTCGGTCAGCGTAATTTTTACATTCGCCAGACAAATTACAGTTTAGATTGAAAACGTCACGCTTAAGTTTTTCTATGACATTAAATTAAAAGGTATTACTCAAAACAAATCGTCATAAAATAATAGATTATATTCAATATTTTGTGATAGTCATACAAAGATGGTTAAATATAGCTTTCACAAAGTATTGTTCAAATGAAAACTCAGATACAATAATAGATTTACCGAACTCCGCCAGCTAGAATCCAATTTGAAATTATCTAAAATTATCGAATTATCGAAATTATCTTATCGAGAATCTTATATATAATATACAAGTAAAATGGATGTGAAAATTTTCAGTGTTGTATATATTTCTCACGTGTGATATTTCATAACATGTAATATATCACGTGTGTAATTTACTTTTATCCTTATTTAAAAGAATTACAAATACTAGCTGCAGTATTTGAATAAATTATGTTTCTAAGATAGGTTTAACATTAAAAAAAGTCATTGTGATTTCGTTTTTTCTAGAAGCATCGATCATTTGATTGTTTGAAATATTCAGCTACTTAATAAACATTATTGCCATACCACGAAAAAATGTGTTAATATTATAAACTTTTAATGAATACGTAAAAAGTTTGATAGTTTTTTGTACTCACATTGCAATTCAGTTTTTTCCAGAATACAAATTTTTGTCTTGAAATATCTCGCCTTGAAAACTATGAATGTGATTCTCATAAAATACGATGCATCGAATAGAAGATACAGAAGAAGCACAACAAAAAGTATAATTGTTATCCACATTAACATTCCCCCCGATCCTTCGGCCGACATATTTGATTTGGCACTTTATATAAGATTGTTGTTTAAATTATACACGATATAACAGTTTCTAGGAAATGTTATATTTGATTATTTAAACCGTTTTATTGTGTACTATTTTATTTTCACTGTTGAAATTTTACGGTGCACTCTTTTTTACACTAAATGTCTCGGCATTGAGTCAATTGGAGCTGCATTAAAAAAAAATATACCAGAAAATGTATTCTGCAATATTTTTTTCATAACTATGTCATGTTGAAAGAAAAAATCGATATCGCAAGTCAGCTATTATACGCAATGCAAGCGATGTATTTATTTATTAATTACACGGTCAGCAGTCTTTAAACAATGCTTTATAACATCTGTATCGAAAATTATATTCTTGAATTGTAAAATAAATGCAGCACTGCGTCCTAGATAGTTTTTTCTTGACAATATATTCGGCTTCCACACGGATAAGAAATTATTAACCGGCAGTATCCAAGATGTGTTACAATATACACGATGAAAATGAGCTCTATTTTGTGACTACTATTATGAAATCAACATCACACTTTTTAAATCGGACAATGACGGAATACTTTATTCGTCGAGCTTAATTAAATAGCACTACCCCTTTTTGTATAACCTAAAAATGTTGAGACACGAATGCCGTGTTCTTGTAGCACCGCACACTTTGAAGGCATTTGAGTTTAACTTTCTTAAATTCACCTGAAATAACACACCCCGATATAGTTAACGCAAATTTGCATTATACTTATATCGACTTGAGGATGATATGACTGGCATTTTGAGTGGAAACTATTTTATTTCAGTGTGCTGCGAACGTCTACCGGTGATCGATACAGCTGATAAACAGTATGGCCAAGGGTAAATGTAAAATAAAAGAAGGGGATGAAAAGCGTTGCGTAAACGACGCGATACGAAAGCTTTCTCAGCTTACTAAAATTTAAATAATCTTGATTGGTTGGGTAATATCTTAGCAAATTTTGTTGTTATCATTTAATGTTTTGTAAATGGTATTCGATATGACTTTTGCACGTGTTGTCATGACCAGTAGAAAAGTAAGTTTTCTTCGAAAAACGATAAAATTCTGAGACTTTTTACTGTGCTGTAATTTTTCTTTGCTGCTTTTATTTTCACATACGTGGATGATATTGTTTGGAAACGAAGAATATGAGAATATTTCTAGAGCCAGAGTTATATAAAAGTTAAGGGTACATGGCAGTGTTCGCCCAGTAGCCTGAGCTATGTTATTAAAAAAAGCCTATATAGCGCATAAAACATAAGTACCCTTTGGTTTAATCAATTTATTCATTTTCATTTTTCTTACGTAAAATGCGGTAAGCAAGTCATAAGAATAGTACGGTACGGATAGCAAGATTAATGTGTCACATAGTATATCGAATGTGGAAAGGAAAAAGGACGTGACCCACAGTTTTTTTAAAACAGGTTTTTTTCGATAATTACAATGTATCAAACTTGATACACGTTCTATCAAAAGGATGAAAGCTGCAAATGCTGAATTAGTATCTAAATTTAGCTTTTAAGTTTGAAAAAGATGACCTTGTAAAAAATTAAAACCAATAAAAAAGTCTGATAAAAAGGTTTTTCCTAGACAATTCCTTAATTTAATATTAGATTATGTCAATTAAACACCAGTTTAGAAGTCTCCGTGCACTTCAAGGTTGTGTATAATTCATAATTAGCATATGGCCCAAAATCATCAATACACGTTTATTGCGCCTCCTGTAAAATTTGATATGTTTAGGGTACGTCCTTTTTTCTTTCCACAGTCGATATAATCCAGGGCTGTGGAGTGGAGTCGTGAAAAATGAACAGCTTGATTTTTGTGTATTCGAACAAAATAGTCCAAAGACTCCAAAGTGTTGACATTACATGCTTGGCTGACAATAAAACAATACACAAAGATTTTTTATCATCTATTTGAAGTCTTCACTACCCAACTGTTTGGGACGAATTTCCATTCAGTTACGGCTATTAACAACATATTTTCCAATTGCGCTGATAAGTGAATTCCGTTTAAAGTTTTTGTTCGTGCTGCACATAAACGAAGTGTTATTAATTTTCTTTTTAATTTCGTAATTTTGTAATATAATTAATGCATAATAGGATCTTTTATTTTACAAAAAGCTGACTAAAAGATTTAAATTTCAATAGAGTCTAACTACTATTCCACATGATTTTGGAATGGACTCTAATAAACCAGCATTATTCAATTCCTTTTCTTATTTTTAACATTGTACTACAAGACATGCCATTTAAAAGTGGTGAATAGAAAACAAGATACAGAGAATATATACAAATGTTATTTGTTTTTTAAAACAGTTCCTAAAATGTGCGAACACAACCTTGACAGGTTAGGCCAGAGGTGGGGAACCCGGGAAGGCCGCATGCGGCCTTTTGACCACTCCGGTGCGGCCTTCTGACCAATTCTGGAAAAATGAGGCTTGGAGATAGCTGGGGAAAAAGTATAGCAAGTTCGGGATTTCAAATTCCTCGGTGAACTAAAAAAAAAAACGAGGTTAGGAGATATCTGGGGAAAAAGTATAGCGAGGAAAAGTAAGGTAAGGGATTGAATATTAATCAATCCCGTCCTATGTTTACTGCGGCCTTATGTCGAATCAGAAAAATGAATGCGGCCTTTAGAAAAGAAAAGGTTCCCCACCTCTGGGTTAGGCGATGATGCCGCTCTGAGAAAATGATTATAACTAATCTTTATTAAATTATTTAATATAACTTTCCCTTAACCTTTATTTTATTTAGAAAAATAGCAATAAATCATTAAAAGACTAATCAATTCTGGAACTTGTCAATATTAATAACCTTAGGCTGATTATTTAAAATATTCCATTTCATCGCGAGCAATTTTATTAAAAATCACATACCTACATTAAAAAGTCGATTTTAGTAGGTTTTCAATAGCGGAATACTGGTATTTTCTAATTTTCAAAACAGATATTTCACTATTGAAAACAAAACATGAATACCGCTATTGAAATCCTTTGTCGCATGTAGTCAAATTATATATTTTACTGTGTAAAAACCTGCATGTGAACATATTCTATAATATACTCAAATTATAATATAATGTGTGGGATAATAAATACTATGCTGAAAACTCAACCTAGCTTTAAATCTCAATTATAAAAATTGTCTACGGATCAGAGTCGCCATACTGTAAATAATTTATAAACTATATCAATAAATATAATCTAAATTATTCATCCCTTTAAAATATATTTCTTAAAAAAATGCTCGTATTACGTAATATATTTACAATACACAAAAAAACATTGAAACTAATACCATTTTAATAATAATTATTGATTAGGTTTTACTGTACTTTTACTGTGAGGTGCAAATATATTATGAGGACGCCTAGAACAACGCTACCAAGAAGGATGATAAATAATATTATGTATTGAAATATATGAATGAATATGAAAATATATATTGAATTATGATAATATATGAATAAATCATATATGAAGAACGATAATAATATTATAATTTTAAAATGTCGTGTTTCTTCTGATATAAAAGATTGCAACTTCTTTTTTTTATTCGTACTTTTGAAAAATAATGTTTACCAGTGGCATTGATTCACATCAACGGTCAAAAAAAAGTTAACATTGAAAGATATTCTGTGGATTAAATATAAATGATTTACCATAAATTAACAGCCCGGTGTGATAATTGCCCTTTCAAGCCATTGTCTTGAAACCAAGTATTATTTATAGATTTCAAATTTGTTTTTATACTCATACTACTAGTCAATAACGATTTATTTATATTTCTATCGTTGATAATTACTGAAAAAAAATGTTTACAATGATTTAAGTTACGCTCCTTGGCCCAACCGCTCGAATTTGTTGCACCCATTTGCAAAATGGATACGGCCCTATTGAAATTATTTACATATTATAATCTTGAATGTGACTTTGCGCTTAACTACGCTTGCTTTAGCCGTGTGAACAGTTATATAATGATATAGTGAAGACACAAGTGTATTAGTTTATTAAACATCATTCGGATACGAATATCTTGTGGAGCGTTGTGTTTGATGTAAATAAGTGAATACGGTAAAGATCACAATTTCTTAATTGAATATAATCGTAAAATTGTACTTTTGCTTGAGATTACGTTAGTTTTATCTAATCTTTGGTGTTATTGAATTCCGATTATATTCACATCTTATTATGACGTATATCGCATACATATTTTATTCATAATTACAAATTGATAGAGTAATGATAGAAGATTTTTATTTATGGAGGTTCTAAAGATTTTTGATTTCCTAATTATCAAAATGAGTTGAATTTAGATTTTTTGTTATTATATTTTTATGGTTTTCATATCAAGCATGTTTTATCTAAAATTTGTGTTTGCGAAAAAATATCAATGTTGTGAAGAACTAGGTTATTTTTAACCTAAATAGTCGGTTTTTATTTATTTTTGATATCATAAACATAATTTCTCGTTGTTTTATTTTGATTTATTTCCTTAGATAATTTTCTAAGTAATCATCAACTATTCATGGTGCCTATGTTGAAGTGACACTGGACAATGTTTCAGTCATTCTTTCAAACATTTATTCTTTAGATTCGTTATCAACTAATTTCATCTTGAATTTAGAATCCGGTGTTTTAAGTTATATGAAATCGATCTAACTAAATATATTTGGTTAAAATCCAACATGGATATGCAAACTAAATAAAGAATTGTGCATTTATCTGCAGATTTTTTGACTATTTTCATTATTCTCTTTTTAAATTCCCGCTCTACTTGAAATGACAGCCAAGTAGTTAAAATTGGCTGCTGGAAAAATTGACGTGACGCCAAATGATTAAGAAGTTGTGATAGATAATTCTAATGAAACAAATAAAAAACTAATCATCGCATTTGTTTTTTGACCGTTATTTTAATGGTACCTACGTATCCATCTCCGTAAGCAAAACTTAACTTTCTATTTATTTGCAGGAAAATTTTTATTAAAATATCTGGCAGCATTAATATCTCCATATGACAGTTATCAATGAAGTTTATCAGACTTATCAGTTCGTGCGTTCGGCGAAGCGCGTGTCAAGTTTAAAAGGCATTTCATTATCACGCGTATCGTGATAATAGGATTTATCGAGATAAAATTTGTCAACATGACTTTTGTAACAGACTTGAGTTATTCTTTATCAAATAACTGTCAATGAGCGCTAACTAAAGTAAGGTTGTTTTCATTTTAATGTTAGATCTCTTCAATGAAGCTAAGCGTAAAATAAACTTTTCTTTTATTCGATAAAATGCAGTGTTACTAATTGACTTATAATTTAATAAAGGTTATAGTTGGACATTGAAACTTTAAAGATTAATTTTCTCACCTTGGAAATAGTGAGATCTTCTAAGGTATGGAAATAACTTTTATTTTTTATTATATTTTTTCTCCTAATTTTATGAAAACATTCCGGAAAATTCGGTTCACAATAAAGTTTGGTATTTTGTTATTAGGGCTTACAACTTATAATTGACCGTAAAAACCAGTTCATACCATAACAAAGTGATTTAATGTACATATATAGCGTAGTTTGAATGAAGCCAGGTAAAAAAAGACAATAGTTTTTTTTGAATATAAGAAAAACAATTAATTGAAATGACCACACATCAAAGAAACATAAAAAATAGTTTTCACATTGAATCGAAAATAGGAAATATAATAAGTCAGTTAAAAATATAATTGTGATCATAGTAATAATTATGCATGTTAGACATTTTATTATTATTTTATTATATTATGTAATAATAATAGAGTTAAAAAATCCTAAAAATTTACCACAATCTCAGAACACTACAAAATCTCGGTATATTGTTATTTTTTACAATGAAATTTAGAAAAACATAATTCCACCATGAATAATGTATTTTCTTACTTTCAAAATCATGCAATAAACAAAATCACAAAATTTACAAGTAAATAACCAAACTTGACATGTTAAATTGTCAAAAAACTATCCACCACGCATTTTGAGGGTTCACTCGTCGCTTTGAAGTTTTCAAAATTTTCTTTGCCTGTTCATTTTCGTAAAAGTCGTATTTTTGTACAAGCAGCTAGTTGACAGCCACTCAAATTACTTTAAAATCACTGTCTTCGCTTGTAACAGGCTCTAATAAATTTTAAACTGAATTAAAACGAAAATGAAATTGAAAAGAATTAATAAATATAATAATGAAAACTCTAGTCCTGTCTTGAATAACAGCTAACATGACTTAAGACACAGTTTTTTTTTTATAACGAATTCGTAATTTGAAAATCTTTTCTAACATCTCACTTTTTATTTATATTAATGAATCTCGCTTGAGGAGTGGCTGCATATTTTATCACAATATTTTTACATATGTCGGGTCTATGGCATATTGGTCGATGTCATTGACTTCCATACCATACCTCACGAGCTCAAATCCCAGTACGAACGGAATTTTTAAAATTGATTTATCGATTTCTGTTAGAAGGCATGTATGTTTTTGATGTCTAAAAATTCCCCCCCCACCATTCCGATTCTAAACTAATGGGATGTAGCGAGAGTGATTAGCCAACCACTAGTCCTGTCCTGCCCCATCCTTTCTATCCCTATTACTCTCATAAAAAAAAGAGAGGTTGAACGACTGAGTAACAAACCGTTATCTTAGAAAAACTCTTGCTGACATACTTCCATTAGGATGCCATATGCTTCATTGAGAGCGAACATGGGAAAAAATATATATTGATTGAATTGGCATTTACTTACTTGGTAGAATTTCATTGTAATAAGGTGAAAAAATAACAAAGTATTTTAGTTCTACGGATATAATTTTATATACAGTTGATAGCTATTTCGGCGTATGCCTTCATAACTACAAAAACTGGCTTAGAAGAGATACACAATATACCCTGTTATCCACTTTAACATACTAATGGATTATTTTTTCACCTTATTATGTATTTATACTTTTATAGCATTGAATAATGTCAACATACTTACCCACGTTTCTTTCACTCATCATTCTTAATATAAATTCAATTACTGTGCAGATATTGGTTAAATCACATACAAAAATAATGTAGTAATTATGTGTATAATGACATTGGCAGCTACGGTAATCTATGCTTTGCGATCAGAAGGTTCTGGCAAGGTGGCAAGTTAATATTTCAATTTTTATAGTGTGGTCGAGGGCATTGAAACTTGTTTCATCTCTTCATAAATTAATCTCGAGTGAGTTTGACCGGTGTTAAAAAAAATGTTTTATAATTGATAAATGATTGTATGGAATATTATAGAACTCAAGTAGTAAAATAAGCCGCAATCAAATAAAATGATGCATAAATCTATGGAAAAACTTCATCATTTTCATTTAAACAATGTTTGTACTATGACTATTATTGATGTATTGTGTTAAATAAATTATTCTATATTGACAGTTTATAGGAACAATGGACTTCTTCTTTTGGCTTGGATTGGTGATATTTGTTTATTACTTGATACTAATTATTATCATATGCATATCAGATTGCGATGCAAGACTGGCTTATGCTGAGAAATTTGGAAAATCTATCGGTAACTTGATTATTTTAATTTATAGAAATACTATATTCATCAATGTCTCACTATCTTTGCTATAAAGTCACTATGAAGTTATTATAGGTACTCTCTTGATTATATATTAATATAAAAAAGCATGAATGTACAGAAAAATCTTCACTGGAATACTGAAGTGAGCCAATAGAAAGCCACCGTTTTTTAGATAATATCTCTTAACCATGAAAATAAAATACTTTCTCACAATTGCTAACAATTTACTACCTTATGGTATAATAAACTCAGCACTGTAGCTTTTATTTAATAGTCGTCTAGTTAATTAATGTTATATGATAATTAGCGATATATTTATTTGAAACCATAAGTCACACCACGAGACAAACTTTTTTTGTGACTTCATTGAAGCGTATTGACCACTGTAGATTTCAAAAACAATACAATACTGTTCAAATTAAATTGTTAAAAGAATCTCAAAAACAGAAAATCATAATTTCTTTATAAATTGTACCCATAAAGCATTTCAAAAATTCATGTTATTATATAACAGGGAGGTGGTCACACTTTTATTTCAAACATCGAATAGTTAGTACAATTATTGACAAATTGTTCGTTTGTAATTAATAATTATTATCATGAGAGAACAATAAATACTCTTTTTTTTATAATTCAAATTGTGCAATATTTTGAAAACAGATATTTTTTACTTATAATAAATAACGATGGGAATGGGGGAAGTAGTATAAGTGCATCATTGGATAATTCCTTGTTAGTTTTGATTTATCAATTTGATCATTCAATTCTGTCATCAGATTATAATGTGAAAAAACATAAATAACTCTTAAATAATAAACCCATGTTGAATAACAAGTTAGTTAAAAAATCGAATTAACAATAAAAAGATAATTATAATAATAAATAAATACTTTCACCTTGAACGCGTGAAGATGCCGTAGGGCAAAACCCGGGTCACTAGTGACAAAACTAGTGTGATTGTACATAATTTGAACGATTCTAACGGTCTATTACTATTTGGGCACTTATCTCAACTGGTGGTTCTTATACCTCATACAGAACCAATAATTAAATATGGTAAATCGACAAAGCATGTAATCAATCCATTGAGAGCCCTAAAAATATATTTTAAAAATATTGTCAGATGTGTAGAGTGGTCAATAATCTTAGGTGGTCTTGATATTCCGCTCTATAGCCAGTTAAAAGATTTGTATTTAAAGGTATTGATGTCTCTCTCATTCGTCTGATGAGGTCATAGTGATTAATTGTTCTTTCCTTACCACATACTTCTATCAAAAAAAGAAACTTCCTTTTTATGTAAATTTATGTGTTCTATTGTATTTGTATTGTATTGTATTTTTATTTGTAATTATAAAAATTGAAATGAAGCCCTGCTTGTTAGAAATCACTGACCTGAATGTATTTAGGAAACAAGTCAATCGGAGTTGATTCACATTAAAAGGTGGTGTAAAAATATAAAAAATATTTACGAACTTAATTAAATGATTTTGTGATATATAGATACACTGACTGGAAAAGTAATATGGATAACAGGATCCTCGAGTGGGATTGGCGAACACTTGGCATATTCTTGTGCCAAAGTTGGTGCAAAAATTGTACTGTCTGCCCGACGAAAGGAGGAATTGGAGAGAGTAAAGCAAGAATGTGTCCGTAAGTGATTTTTGATTATTTAATTTTGGAACCTATTCCAATAAAATTTCATAAAGCACCCTCTACGTAGGATTTTTTGCTTTAATCGAAAAAGATGCGAGATTATTATTATTGTCTTCAAACATTCCATTACATCGTCAGTATACTTCCAAAAAACATTAAATCACAAAATTGGGTCATTCGAACTATGTCAATTTCATTGACAGTTAATACTGGCAGAAACCTATGAGAAACTTTGTTTTTTAGCTGTACAGAATTCTTATTTCTACATCTACCTAAAGACGATAAGACGGCAAAATGTATTCGAATGCTGCCGGTCACGTATGACATTACCTGACGCTAGGTGCAACTGCCATCGTTGCGCTTCATCGTTTTTATGGGCATTCCTTGGATGTGGGTTTTTGTGACTAGACAGATTGATGGTTGTTTTTATTTAATAAGTCAAAAAACATTTATATGGTTGTAATATGAGGTTTGAAGAGTATTTTAGACTTGGAGGATCAGTTTTTGATTGTTTTGGCCATGCTTAAAGATAATCTAATAAAATTGTCATTCTTTTCGTTCAAATAAAATAAAATTTTGTTTGTTAAACTGGTTACAAACTCATTCTTTTCTTTGTAAAACCTGTCCATTTTCGGCAAGACATCACAATGTTCAGACGCTGCATTGCTCAAAAGTAACTAGAGACTGCATCTGGCATGTAGACGCCACATGCTGCATTCCTGTGCCTTTTAACCGCGAGACCAAACTAGTTCATTTACATAGTAAGCATTCATTGGACACGTGCGTTGTCAGTTGTTAATTGTAGACCAGCGCCTTAGTCCCTACGGCCACTAGGGTATCCAATCCCGAACCTTTGTTGTTATCCCAGGATTTCGGGATTCACAATCTTTCGATCCTGGGATTAATTATTTATCATGATTTCATGTTTTCGTTTTTTTACATGTCACTAATTTTAATAAAAAAAAATAACTTGCGTTACATCTAATGACCATGGCGGCATATTTCTTTTTTATAAAACACAGGGATTTCGTGATCTCTAATCCCGGAATTGGAAGCCCTAACGGCCACGCTGCATTTCAGTTTGCTTCATGATATTCGAAAAAGTCAATTATCTCGAAAAAAGGTTTTCTGGCAGTATACCGACAGTATATTATATTCTGGACGCAATTTGAATTTAACTTTTAAAATATTTATCTAAACTAGAACAGTTTTACATATCTTAAATATAAACAAAATTGGTTGATAAATTTAAATCGATGTAATTTTTTGTAAAATATTTTCAGCAAAAACTTTTCACAATATTTTTCCTAGTATTAAAACAAAAAATATGTAAATTACTTCAACCAATTTATTTCTCAATGCCTACACAACTATTCTCACTACATAATTAAAATTTGGCTGCAACATTGTTGTTTCGGCGTAATAATTTTTTTCTTGTTTGTTTTTGTTACATTTCAGATTGAAATTTATTTTTTGTTTCTTTTAATATAATTATTGTTATGTCAGTTTTGACAAAGCCATCATTATTATTTAATCGTTTAATCGTCATTATTTAATTGTTTTTACATTTAACAAAAATATATTGTTTTTAGATTTTTTTTCCTGATAGTATATTTTATTGAAAATAAAGATGATAAGATCTTGAAAAATTCTGTTATATAATAAACATGTTTTGCTTTGTATGCATGGCATGGCGCCAATTATGTGTTATCGAAGTTTTGCAACTTTATAGCTTTAGAGTACGTAGTTTCGTTTACTTGTATAGTTTTGAATGCTTTAAAACGATCGTATACTTGTATTTAATTGTTTTATATTTTTAGGACTATCTTCCGGTAAACTAAAAGATGAAGACGTTATGGTATTACCAATGGACGTTTCCGCGGTTGAATTACATCAAACTCTGTTCGATCAGGTCGTAGATCATTTTGGAAAGCTCGATATTCTTGTAAATAATGCTGGACGATCACAGAGATCTGTCTGGGAAAACATTGACATAAAAGTTGACCGGGAAATGTTTGAGCTAAATGTGTTCGGACTTGTGCATTTGACAAGAATTGCAGTCAAATATTTTCTTAAAAGAGGAGAAGGCCATGTTGCGGTCACTTCAAGTACAGCTGGTATTATGGGAGTTCCTTATTCGGCATCTTATACGGCTACGAAGCATGCCATTCATGTAAGACAAATTACTTACTTCTTATATTAGACTTATTTAGGAATGAAATCGTTCATTATTTTCATACAATAAAGAACTGCTTTGATAAGGGTTAGTTAAAAATTGATTTGAAATATCAGTCTATTAAATTATTTTAAGTCAGATCAATATGATGTGTTAGCAAACTTGTCATGACTGATAAGACTGACCAGCGCAGGACGGATCTTCAAGAAGGTCGTCAGCTTTATATTTCTGAAAAGCCAACTATTCTCTTAGGACAAGCGGGAGTGACATTACACTCAATGCCGTCTGTCTGGACACGGATAAAACCTAACGTCATTTGCTTAACACTTTCATTCTACTAGTGTCATGGCATCTGACAAAAAATCGAGAGCTCTGCTTGCTTTGAATATTGGGGGTGGCGTGGTTTTATTATGTGACAAACTCAGATTAGGCTGATGACATTTCAGATTTCTGGATGAAAGTTGGGTACTAAATATTTTGATTATTAAGAGGAACAGAAGGAAAATGGCATTTCAGGGAAGGAGGCAAATCGACTGTTGGGTGTAAATTTTGTAGGCACTGTGTGTTGGCCACATGTTCCACGTAAGGAGCAGATATCCAAGAAAAAATAGAAATTTATGAACTATTTAAATAGTCAATTTTCAACAATTTCCATTTTCAATTAGTCATACATAAGGTTAATTTAACTTTAAGGTTCTTGATACTAATAATAATGACATGTTTCCTTATACTTTAGGGCTACTACGATTCATTGAGATCAGAGAAATTTTTAAAGAACTTGTCTGTGACCGTGTTCTGTCCTGGGCCGACATTTACTAACTTTTTACAAGAAAGCTTCACGGGGAAGCTGAATGAGAAATATGGACAAGCCGTTCAGTCGACGGATAAAAGAATGACAGGTCAAAGATGCGGTCATCTTTTTGCCTTATCCCTTGCTAACACAATTGATGAGGCGTGGGTTGCAGTATTTCCAATTGTGCCATTGTCATATTTGAATTGTTATTTCCCAAACTTGTTAAAAAGGTGACTATTTTAAATAGATAACAAATAATATATGCATGTAATATAATGGTGGCGGTTAAAATAGGATATCTGGATTTTATTTTATCTATTTTATAATTTGCTGTGGTCAAAAAATTTCATAAATTAAGTTTCTACAATTTCAGACAACTGTAATTTATTCATCATTTTCTCATCTTGCACAAATGCAGCGTTTTTCTATTTCTATTAAACCTTTCAGCCATTACTTTGCTTTACAAAGAGTTTAAATATATATATTTTTTTTTACATAAATTTTAACATTGAGAATAAAATGCGATTTTAAACTGTGCGTTAGAGTAGTTATTATGTTTGCCTTATACAATATAGAACATTGGTGAATGAATTAAAAAAAAAAATATGTTTTTAACTTTTATTTTCATTTAAAAAAGAAGAAAAAAAGTCTAATGTGTCAAAAAGAATGAAGATCATATATATATTTAATTTTTCAAAAGAATAAATTGTTACAGATTAAAAACAATATGCACTACAGGATAAAAGAGTACTAAAGATTGATATCGTTTATTGGTTGACTACGTGCCTTATCGAAGAAAGTTGTGGTTATGAAATGCAGATTTATTTCCCGTTTTAAAATCATTATAATGATCAGTTCAAAAAATGAACGCCTTATGAAATTTACGGCGTGAGAACAAAAAATATTTTACCAGAGACAAAGTATCGATTGAAATGCCAATGTTTAATCCTTAAATAAATATGGTGTTTATATTGACGTTTCAACATTAAAATAACAAAATAAAACTACATTTTTACTTACAAATGGCAGATAAGAGTGTTTACTGTCATATTAGAACAATTACTAGTTCGTTATCTTTCCGTAGGTGATTTTATATCGCATCAACGATAAATCATAAAGTAAAGAATTTAATTACAGTATAAGGCTAATTTTTATGTAATTCAGTTTTTTGTGTAAACATTATTTCAACGTATTATTAAAAACTATTGTTTTTCAGAATCATAACACTCATGGGGCCCAAAGTGTTGATGAAACTTCGGGACAGCAGAGTTTCATTGAAGGTGGAATAGAGGGATGCAGAGGATATTTATTTTTAACAATGTTATTTAAATCAGCTAATTCTATAATTATAATAGTTTATAATAGACTTATAATCAGCTAATTCTAGACTAATAAATTGATTAAATTTATTATATTCTTTGACAAAAATAAATGCTTAAGATGCTAAAGTTGCTAAAGATGCTAAACGATGTATATATGTAATATTATACTTAGCAAAACCTTTAAGTGATTTCTTTTACGAGGAAAGTGCAATTATTTTTATGACCAGGCTTTCTGTGCTCTATTAGTTTTTATAAGATTATTTTATTTATCGATTGGCCTTTGGCACGGCACTGAAAATGGTGTTTTCTGTATCACTCATCTTTAATTTTTACAATGGCATTTCACTAATGCGTTTGATATAATAATTTGTTCTTTTAATCTTACCAAACTTTAATCATACATATAAGTGAAAAATTATATTTTTTATTTAAAAACTAACAAGTGAATGAAAAATAATATGTATTGCTTTGACATATTGTTAACGTAACTTTAATTTAAAAAGATGCTTTTATCATATATGATATTACTACTTCAACTGTAGCTTACTGAAAAAATAAATTGTTTATTAAAAAATAAATATGAAGTACCATTTGATATATTTTTCAGCCCCCTTCATTCAATGCAGCAAATTATTTTTAAAAAGCTTAAATTTTTTGTTTTGCTTGAAAAATACTTTGAGGACCTACCCAAAGTAAACAAAAAAAAATGATTGGATTTTATTTCCTAGTGTAACATTACTTCTAAGAATGTCAATCCAGATTTAAAAACAAACAAGTCTCAAGAACCACAGGAATTAACAATGAATTATATGGAGAATTCTTCTTGTATTTATTTATGAACTTTTAATCAATATCAATGGTTTTAAGTATGAGTAGTAACTAGTCGGAATCAATAATTAATTCTTTATTTTTATCATAAAAGAATCTTGGAAATAGTGCCTTTAACTGATGTCATGAGGTAATATCAAATTGTTACATATAATTTATTGATTGAAATAATAGCAAAAATATATATATAGAAATACACTTAATAGACTGGTAATCTGTCATATTTTCTATATATATCCATGTCACATTTGAGGGAACAAATGTCAAGTGTGTTAAATGACTGAATCTTATAAATAAAATCTATTTCAATATTATAATACTGTGCCTATCATTTAAACTATTCTAAGCTTCCAGTCATTTTTATCTTTGTACAATTGAATTTATATTTTTATCAACGTTTCTATTTTATTTATTCATTCAATGTTTTATAATAAAAAATTTGGAATTTACATGTATACATATTTCATTTCGCTAACCTACTTAAAATATAAGAAAAAAGGCACGATTTGATACCAGTTGTACCATCACAAAATTGTGCGGGGCAGGAATTCAAAAGCCCTTAGTAGAAACATTGTATCAAGTGGCATATCTGTGCACAAAGGAAAAAAAAACCTCACGATTGCTGAAGAATTAATAAAATCTTGCGTATTAGTAATTGCTTAAACTGTATTAGATTCTGAAGCACAACGCAAAATCCAGCAGATTCTGTTATCGAACGATATAATTCAATCGGAAATTCAGAATCTCGGCTAAGTTATTTTACTGCAAGAAATAGAAGACCTTAAAGTCAGTCCTCTGAAAGTAAGCACATAACTGGATGATTCAACTAATGTTGATAATTGTAACCAGCTTTTGGTATTTGTGCGATATTTATATTATATGAGTCGCCGGAGTTGCCTTCGAGAGGAATTGATGTTTTCAATCACATCAAAGACTTTTTAAACATCAATTACCAATGAATGTGATCAATTTGCACTGATGGGGATCAATGTTAGGCAAAAATTCCAGATTTTTTCCATTTGCATTGCAGTGTTCTTCTTATTTCAACCATTCGCTAAACTTGATATTTATTATTATCTACAACAGGAATGGGCACGCTTTCCTAGGTCAGGGGCCAAATTATCATTCAGACTCCGAGTCAAGGGCCGGACAAATTAATAAACATAAAGTAATATTTAATTAAATAAAACACGTTGCTACTTGTTTTATATTTTTTTATTTATATAATGAACGTGTCATCTACATTATTGAATCCCTCCCTGGAACTATTAATTTCTTTCTTTATTACTTCGCCGAGATGAATCAGGGCCGGTGGTTGCCCATATATGATCTACAATGATACCTCAATGCAATGCAAATATTACGCAAATTTGACTGGGGTCACTTTGTACTCCACTGCTCATCGATCCTATTTTCGACGTTTTGGTACTCATGTGTTTTTTTTGCCTAACAATACACCCTTTTGTAGAATATACTAGAATAAAGAACTACGAGGGATTAAGCTAGAATGGAATAAATTCACAACACGCACCTGATAATAAATAAAAATATGTGATAACTTTTTTGTGTATGCATTTGTTATAGCTGGCCAGTGTCTCTTACGATCCCAGTTGGGTATAAGGTATTTGGTTAAATAAATAAAATAATCAACGTGATCATACTAAACTATGGTTTATTTTATTTTAAATTCATCAAAGGAATACGTACAATTAAATAATATTACGATTAGGCATTATGTAAATATTTTCATAGAAAAATGTTTGCACAAATTATTGTTCAGTAGTAGTATCCACCTTTTCTAATACATTTTTACGCTCTTCTTTTCCTCGCATGATAGCTTTTTTTAATAGATTACAATAGAATTGTATGCTCGCAGGAGAATCGTCATTACCTGGTACCGGGTAAGTTATTAAATTTGGATCACAATTGGAATCCACAAAGCCAATAGTAGGGATCAACATCTTTGCACTGTCCTGAACAGCGCGATGCTGGGATAAAACAGTGTTTAAAGTGTTCGTAAATATACATAGATCTGGCAAACGAGTCACTGCTTGAAACTGATGATTAGCATTTGTAAAGACTCCACCTCGCCAGAATCTGGTATTTGCATATTCACCGCATTCTTTTGCAGTTTTTTCTACTAGGTGTGCGTTGATAGCGTTTCTGTTTATAAACAGTATAATGCCTCCTCTGTAAGCAATATGTGCGGTGAAATTTAAAGCTTTGCGTAAATGTTCTGCAGTTATGTCCAAATCGAATATTATGTGCCCGAGTCTAGAACCGTATATATATGGACGCATTTTATCATTGAGAGATCCTTCCTTGTGTCCATAGTGTACTCTCGCTTCGAACAAGTCTTGAACAGTGAATAGGTTGTGTACATGGAAATAGTCGGGGTGCTTCAGAGGGTCAATTGCTGGAAGCTGAGCTGAAATATAAAAGAAAGTTGAATGAAATATTTGTCGGCACTCGTATGTATGAGATATCTTAGTCTGAGGCAATCTAAAGTGAAGCAGAAGATATCTATATAATAATGAAAAAAAATAAAACATAGTTATCATAACATGTTTAAAAGGGAAAATATAGGTTGGTATATTCGTTCGAGCACCAGTAATAGAATTTGGTTGATATTGTTATAAAAAATGTCACAAATCTAATTTAACAATAATAAGAAAATACTTGAGTGGTAAAGCAAGGTGAATTACGATAGTAACAATTATGTTGAAGGGGTTCAAGAAAATAAAATACTATATTTACGCTTTTCTCCTTCTGTTGTTTTTGCCTCAACTTGGGTAGAAAATGGTTTGGTTTTGAATGCATTCGATGATAGTCTAAAGAGATTGACAGGCTTCAAATCTGTAAAGAATTTTAGAGTTATGTTATTCACATCGTGCATCATAGGATCATTCAACAATTAGTGGGTAACCAAATAGATGGAACAACAAAATTCTTATTTAAAATGTTCATGTGGGCGATAGATATTTGGTAATGTTTATGTCGTAATTAAATATAGGTAACGACATTAGAGATACTTACAAAACAATGCGGCCTTTGTGGTCATTTTAAACAATTATTTATGTTAGTATTATGTCGATAACATTCAAATTAATTGCCAATTTTCTCGTAGGTTATGTGCAATTTCGGCCTAAATTTTTGACATATATTTCATAGACTCTTTGGGGTATCCATAGATTTTATAAAGCCACATCAGTAGTAGTATTTTTAATATAGGTAAAAAAGTAATATATTTCAATAGCTTTTTTTTTTAAATATTGAATCAAAATCTAAATTAATAAAGACACACTGCTAAATACATACTTGTTTTCAAATATGTATTTTAAAAAAATAGGTTGACCAGTATGGATAAAGTATACCATGAGTATTTTTTTTTACTGTTGGTGTACTGGAAATGAATTTCATTGATAACTTCATAGTGTTGATGTGTTGGCTATGTTCGCGAGTAGAATTGACAGATGATAATTTTCGAAACACATTGCGATTTTTATGAAATTGAATGGTGATATTTCAATTTAGTGTCGCTATCAAAATCTAAACACTCAAAATGGTGTTAGCTGATTTGGGGCGTAAGATTACGTCCGCTTTACAGTCTTTAAGTAAAGCAACGATTATAAATGAAGAGGTCCGTATTGAGGATACGTTTAAATATAAAAACATATGCGCTCATGAAACAAGATTTCTTAATATGTATGTCATTGTGTTTCCAGGTTTTGAATTCTATGTTAAAAGACATATGCGCTGCCTTATTAGAAGCTGATGTCAATATACGGTTGGTCAAAAAACTTCGTGAAAATGTGAGGGCTGTCATTGATTTTGAGGAAATGGCTGGTGGGCTGAACAAGAGAAGGATGATTCAATCAGCCGTCTTCAAAGAACTTGTCAAAGTTTGTTGTTTTTCTGATCAAAAATACCGATAAAAAAATTACACTAGTTGATCTATTTGATTGACATTATCACAGTTTTGAATACGGCACACTTTACGTGGCTTAACCACTCCACCGCTAACGACCTATTTGTGCATCGCTTACTTACTCACCCCAGACACTAACATCACCGGTGGCCAGCAATGTTTTCACCGTCAAGAATTTAATCCTACTTTGTGGTGTATAAAGTTCCAAAATCTGTATACTTAAGCCTTAATTTTGATAGTTAAGTTAGCTATTATAAAAGACGTTTCTACAGAAGTCAGCTTAGTTAAGTGAATTGAGTAATGATTCATAAATAATATGTGGAATATGTTCCAAATATGGTTTTTAGTAAATTTGTCTTTTAGTAGGCTGTGATTATTTCTGTGAAAAATTTCAAAGATTGAAAACAACACCATAATTTAAAAATCTTTTTTTGCAGACTTGCTGAAATTTGCAAAATACGAATTACATTTTAGTATGAAAACATCGCCATCGTATATGTAATGTTCCGAGCTTCATTCCTTTATCCTCATCTCCGAAACAGGTTGTTGCCAGGTGCAAAGAAAATTAGCGGAAGAATATTAATGTCTCTTCACGCCGAAATAATCGCGGCCTACTAAAAGATAAATTTACCTGTTTGAATATATCACTTAGTTCCATGTTTTAGAAATTTTTGTTACATATTAAAAAAAACTATCCAAGACTCTTGTTTTCTCTTGTTTATTAATGACCTAATTTTGTTTTTCATTATTGCAAACCATGTTTAATTTTCAGCTTGTAGATCCAGGAGTGAAGCCATATCAGCCGGTTAAAGGAAAGCCGAATATCATTATGTTTGTCGGTCTTCAGGGATCTGGTAAGACGACAACTTGTACAAAATTAGCGTACCACTATTTGAAGAAGAACTGGAAATCTTGTCTCGTCTGTGCGGATACTTTCCGTGCCGGTGCTTACGATCAAATTAAACAAAATGCCACTAAAGCCAGAATACCCTTCTATGGCAGGTTCGTTACAAAAAACAATGTTATTGACTTGATGTAATCCATTAACTTAATTATTTATGAACAATGCCAATTTATGATCTGCCATATTCAGTAGTAGTGTATTATAATTGTTATATTCATAATAATGAAAAAAACACAAATATATATAAAATAGCTATACACTTGTGTCTCAAATAATGTAATAAAATTCTGTTTTGTATTTAATTTAGTTACACAGAAGTCGATCCTGTTGTCATAGCCCAAGAGGGAGTAGAAATGTTCAGAAAGGAAGGTTTTGAATTCATCATAGTTGATACAAGTGGCAGACATAAACAGGAGGAATCTCTATTTGAGGAGATGTTGGCAGTTTCTAATGCAATAGTAAGTAGTATTGGTTGTCACACCATTTGAAACGCACTTGGGAACAGATATTATTAAAGTAATCATATTTTTTTTCCTGAATTCACCAACAATGAGGAATCAAAAAATATGAGAAATGTATTGTTTTCACCTTATTAATTAATGAAATGCAAGTAGAAAATTATGAAGGTAAATTTGTAATAATTTATGGCAATATTCACTCGAGCTCTTTTAAAAGGTTTCTGATATCTAATTCGTACCTTTATACATTGATACATACTAACAAATCCGAAACAACCTAACCATACAAATTTCGTAATAGTACTGACCTGATAATATCCTGGTGTTTTTTTTTGTGGATTCCTATCGTCGCTGCGGTTATTTTGTTTAATTACAAATATTCCAAGATGTGTCCATACTGTATTCAGTGTGAGCATCTCCAGAGAAACACTGTCCATACCGTCTACACTCTTAGCAGTTAACCCATTAGTCACTTAAATATCTTCAATTAGGCAGTATTACTATGGAAGTTCACACGGTGGACTCCATTTCGAGTTATTAAAATATTTATCAGATAAAATGAGACGCATTTCGATTATTAATTTCACATTGTATAAGTGTGTATGATCGCACATTTTTCGAATGGTTTTTCGGCTCCGAGGGTGTAGTTGAATTTTTTGAGCTGTTGTTTTATTTCATCAGATAGTCTGTGTTAGATTATATTATTCATTATTTAGTTGGTTTTATAAATTGCTGTACATTTTTTTCAGAAACCCGATAATATAATATTCGTAATGGACGCTACGATTGGTCAAGCTTGCGAGGCGCAAGCGAAGGCGTTCAAGGAGAAGGTTGACATTGGATCTGTTATTATTACTAAGCTGGATGGTCATGCGAAAGGTGGTGGTGCGCTATCAGCGTGAGTTTGAACACAACATTAATTATTATAGATTTTATTGACACTCACTTGATAGAACTAGAAATATTTATCTGCCTGTCTAACAGACATCAGAATTCACAGGTAAAGAGAAAATGTGTGTGTGCAGTAGGAGTGTGGAATTAATGTTGGCAGGTTACAATGTCGCATGATGTATAGTATAACTAGTTGTGAAATATAATTGATAGCTATCTTAATCGCTTAGCGGCTTACTTGTGGAACTAAATATTTTTTTTACCTAGTACTTATTATCATTCTTCTCTTTCTTCTTTGGCCATGTTCGCTCCCTATGTGGAGCATATGGCCGCCACGCGGCACCTCCATGTTTCCCTGTCTCCCGCCAATAGCTTTGCTTCCTCCCATGACATGCCAGCATCCCTCAGTTCCGCCGAGTACATCCTATGGATAGTACCCGACGGACGTCCAGGACGCCGGAATCCCACCGGTCGAAAGAAGAGGCAGGCAGGATTGAGGCTTTCCGGAGGCATCCGCAGCACGTGACCCAGCCAGTTCCAACGTCTCTCCATAACCACTGACGTGACGGGACGCTGTCTTGTACGCTCCCTTATCTCTGAATTCCTCACAAAATCAAACCACCTCACCCCCATTATCCGACGCAAGCATCTGTTCTCGAAGCTCAGTATACGGTTTTTCTGAGTCTTCGTCAGGTGCCATGATTCGCAACCGTAAAGCATTACCGGCAGAATGCAAGCGTTGAACAAGTGGCATTTGGTTTTAATCGAGTACAGCTGTGTGTCCCAGACAGTCCGCATTGAGTTGAATGTGGCTCCAGCCATTCCTAAACGAATGGCGAGCTCGTTTTTTGTACTACCGTCTTCGGGGATATGTACGCCGAGGTATCTGAAGCTGTCAACCCTCTCGATGATCTGTCCCGCGCTGGTAAGGGTCCTATCAGAGTCATGACAGGTTTGGTTACACATCACATTGGTCTTACTAGTATTAATTTTTAGACCAATGCGACCTGAGTTAGTTCCTAACCCATCAATAGTCTCCTGGATGCCCTCAATGGATTTATCGAATATTACAGCATCATCGGCATATTCAAGGTCACACAGCTTCAGACCGGGACCAACAGCCACACCTCGATCAGGCGGAATTGACCTGCGAAGTATGAAGTCAAGGATAATAATAAACAGGAACGGTGCAAGAACGCACCCCTGTCTCACTCCGGTAGTGACCCCGAACCATTCGGTATTTGAGTCACCGATTCTCACACAACATGCACTATTCTCATGTAAGGATTTGATAATGGCCACAATCTTTGGCGGAATCCCGTAGGCATCCAGTATCCTCCACAAAGAGGGTCTGTGCGGACTATCAAATGCCTTCTCATAGTCGACGAAACAACAAGCAAGAGCACTGTTAAATTCATTGCTCTGCTGGAGGAGACATCGAAGATTGTGTATTTGGTCCGCACACGACCTTCCAGGGAGGAAGCCCGCTTGATTTTTCCTAAGTATTTTCATAATGGGACCTCTTATTCTCGCCAAGAGAATGTGTGCCATTACCTTCCCAGGAATACTGAGAAGAGTTATGCCTCGGTAATTGTTACAGCTGAGGGGATCACCTTTTTTGTGGAGTGCTAACACCTCACCGTCCACCCAGTCCCTAGGACAACGCTCACCGTCCCACACCCTGGCCATCAGGTGATAGAGAGGATGTAGGACGGCGTTAAGACCACATTTCAGAAATTCCGAATGTATTCCGTCTCCACCCGGTGCTTTGCCGTTTTTAAGCCTCTTCACTGCCAAGATGATTTCGGCATGTGTGGGCGTACGGTCTGAAATACCGGACACTCGGGGGAGGTCCATAGATGTAGCCTCTTCGGTTACGTCAAAAGGGTCCTGGGGGGGCGGTCGGTTCAGCACCTCGCAGAAATGATCCTTCCAAATCTTTTTAACGCTTTCTGCGTTTGACTCTATTGCTCCATCAGGGCCGCGAATTGGCCCGGGAGTCGGTGGTCGGTGGTATTATCATTAGTAAAAAGTTAATATCATCAAATAATACAGAGCACTGAATCTCATTCGATTCTTTCACTAATATATACTACTTATTTGTTTGATATTAACTATCTCTATTAAAAGGTAAATTATGCATTAGATTGCGTGAATTGGTTATTTTGGATGGAGGGAGAGAGTTCTTGAAGGCAGTCTGTACCCACCTTGTTGCCATGCTCCTAATGATTATGTATAAATCAGTTACAAATGCTTTCAACCAAATATGTGTATGTGTCAAGGTGTTTTTTGACTGAAGAGATTGACTAGATTTTTACCAGTATATATATAATAACACGGTTCAATATAATATAACTGGTAACTGTTAAAGGGTTAATATATTCCATTATTTTTACCTTCTTCTATGCAAATTTGAATAGCTATACATAATAAATATTTATGGATATTCAAATTTTGTTCTTAAATCTTAACACGTTTTACAGAGCTATCTTTTTATACTCACGGTAGGTATTAACAAAACCGGAACACAAACGATAACCTGCTTTATATTTCAGATTTTGGATGTTTCTAATATTGTTATTTTACTGCGTTTTCAGTGTTGCTGCAACGAAGAGTCCAATTATATTTATAGGAACTGGTGAACATATAGACGATTTAGAATCATTTAAAACAAAACCTTTTATAAGTAAACTTCTCGGTATGGGTGACATTGAAGGTTTAATTGATAAAGTTAACGAACTAAAATTGGATGACAATGAACTTCTGGAAAAAATAAAACACGGCCAATTTACCTTACGAGACATGTACGAACAATTCCAAAATATTATGAAGATGGGACCATTTTCACAAATCATGGTTGGTATTATATTTTTCTTTGCTCTTTTTGGGGTCTAGTCTGTTTAATTGTCAATTAGCTCATTCAACCACTCTTTTCAGAGACGGCAAAAGTAAAGGGAAGAAGTTGGAGATTAAATAGTAGATAATCGTTCTTTTTACACCCCATTTTATAATGTGACAAAATTCATCACATATATTAAGTGTGTAACTTTGCTTACGCCGTTTTTTTCTGAAATTCGAGGCTTTATTGTTAAAAACTGGCTATACATTTATGATTGAAAATATTATACATCGCTAGCCACTACTTTCTCCCATCTTTCAGGCAGCGTACGAATCCCTCGATCATAATCTTTTGAAGTGATCTACGAATCAATCAAATTTCTTACTTCTTCATAAGACTGATAATGCTGGTCAGCCAGGCCGTGTGCCATTGATTGAAACAAGTGATGGTCAGAGGGAGCAACATCTGGAGAATACATCTGGTGGGGTTGGACTTCCTATTTCAACGTTTCCAAGTATGTCTTGACCACTTAAGCAAAAAGGGATCGAGTGTTGTCATGCTGCAAAATCACTTTATCGTATCTCTCGTTGTATTGTGGCCGTTTGTCTTTCAATGCTCGGCTCAAACGCATTAATTGCGTTCGATAACGATCACCTGTGATTGTTTCAGTCGGTTTTAATAGCTCATAATACACTACGCCAATCTAGTCCCACCAAATGCTGAGCATGACCTTGGAGCCGTGAATATTCGGGCTTGACCGTCGTCGTGGAAGCATGGTTGGGATATCCCCATGATTTTCTGCACTTGGGGGTTATCATAATGAACCTATTTTTCATCTCCAGTCACAATGCGATGTTGAAATCCCTTCCTTCTATGCCTTTTAAGCAACTATTCACAAGCAAACAAACGCCGTTCAACATCTCTCAGTTTCAACTCGTTTGGCACCCAATTTCCGTGCTTCTGAATCATTCCCATGTCTTTGAGGCGCGTTAAAATTGTTTGTCGAGTCACTCCCAATGATTGTGCCAATTCTTCTTGACTTTGACGCAAGTCTTCATTAAGTAATCTCTCCAATTCTGCATCTTCGAAAACCTTCTCTCTTCCTCCGCTATACCGGTCTTCGATGTGTTAATCACCGTTCTTGAAGCATTGAAACCACTCACGATGCATTCTTTCACTAATAGCGGCTTCACTATAAGTATTTGAAAGCATTCGATGAAGCAAAGTTGTACATCTAATACTATTTACTACAAATATATAAATGATTTTGAAAATCAATTTATTCTTTTGGGGATTTGAACTCTTGACCATGCAACCGAGTAGTATGAAAGCCCTAAGATGCATAATACTATGCAATATGCTATAGTATATTTATGTTTCGATAAGTCGATAGGTTGGTCTAATGTTTCTTGCTATTTCAGGGAATGATTCCAGGCTTCTCTCAAGATTTAACATCGAAATGTAGCGAACAAGAATCAATGGCGAGATTAAAACGGCTCATGACGATAATGGATTCAATGAATGATGCAGAACTCGATAACAGAGATGGTGCCAAACTATTTTCCAAACAAGCTAACAGAATGATAAGAGTAGCTCAAGGTGCCGGAGTGACAGAGAAAGAAGTCAAGGATTTAATATCGCAATACACCAAGTTTGCGGCTGTTGTCAAACGAATGGGAGGCATCAAAGGACTCTTCAAGGGCGGCGACATGGCCAAGAATGTGAATCAAACTCAGATGGCCAAATTGAATCAACAGATGGCAAAAATGATGGATCCCAGAGTTCTACATCAGATGGGTGGAGTGTCAGGACTCCAGAACATGATGAGGCAATTGCAACAGGGATCCGGCGGATTAGGAGGCCTCTCCGGACTCATGGGAGGGAAGTAGCATCAGTGAAATCCAATGTAGGTTAAGATCACGGTTATGGTAAAGCTAATGTTACGGCTACTTTCAAAAAACCGAGTTTTCTTCCCACACCAAAATTGGCATGAAATATTTTTTAATTTGCCATAGCCAAGACTTAGTTGAAACATTGTGTGTAAATTTCGATAAATAAATTCGTAATGTTTGATGATAAAATGTATCGCGATAATACTTGCATTTCTGATGTTGGTAAGGGATTCGCGTTTATAGAATCTTACAAAATTGATTTATTATGTAATTTTTTACTGTAAAATATTGTGCAATAAATAATTCACAGCAATACTGCTTATTGTTTTTATACGATTTCATTCTCAATGATAATTTCCATCGATCAACCATTATCTGTTGCAAAATATACCAGTGGTCATGAAAAAATGTCAGAAGTTTGAGTATATGTGCTTTGGATGCATACAGAAAGCATCACCCCTATTGGCGTCTCCTTCCAGCGTCTGTTCGACTGTTGGGTACAATCCATACCTATTAGTAAAAACTTATTATATCATCAAATGATATTTTTTTTACTAAGCAAACCAGAATACAAAAAAATATTGTTTTTTATCAATTATGACAAACTATGCCACCCGCACATTTGTTGGATTTTTCCGCGAAGCTAACCTCTCGTCTTAGATTAGTCATGGTAACATGAAAAGTAATTTGCAGGCGATAGGGATTCTTAGGTACTATCCATAGGATGTACTCTGCGGAACTGAGGGATACTGTCATGTTATGAGAGGAAGCAAAGCAATTGGTGGTAGACGAAAACATGAAGGTGCCGCATGGTAGCCATATGCCCCATATGGAGAGTGAATATAGTCAAAGAAGAAGAATTATTTTTGTTTCATCAAAATTTTTCACATAGAGCCTTGTAGTACTCAAGTAGCAAGTTTTAAATGCAATTAGATTTCTAAAAATATAAATATTCTTATTCTAAAAGAAAACTTTCGGTGGGCGCCAATTTCGGAATGTAAAATTGATAGTAATTAAAAAAATATATCATCAATTTTCAACAAACATGTACATATCTCAATTATTGACAGTTTTAAGTTTAAGTTTAAATCATGCTTTATTTAACCTAATACAAAAACGTAGGTAAAAGAATAATATGGTGATGTGCTGTGTTTGGCATGAAGGAGAAGGTGGCATGTATGGAAACGACTTTGCTTCCTTCTTTATTAACTTCCTCACAGTTATTGAGGACAAAACCATTTCAGTGGTGTTTTATAGCGATAGAAAGTGATAGCGGTAGAATAAAGTACATTTATATCTCTCCTGATATACGATATGTATTAACAGCACCAACAATATTCTTCCCAAACTTGATTGATAGTCAAATAAAAATAAATGTTTTTCACTGTGATAGCGTGTTAATCTTTGCTAATATTTTCTCAAAAATTGAGGCACGTAATGGAAATTATGTTTACTTGAATTACAGTATTAAGTTATATATCATTTTCACGAAGATCACTAGTGCCTCGCTTAATCAACCCTTTGCATCAAGTGTGCTCTGATAATTTGATCAATTGTGGGGTATAATGCAAAACGTACTATTTCCAAAACTGAAACTTTTCAGTAGAGTTAAATACTATAACGAATGACACAAACAAAATAACATTTGCATAAAAATATGATTTCTAATTTGAAAACGACAGTCTTGTAGACATTTTATATTAAAACTTATAGGATCAGTCGATTCCTTAAATATAAATTTTAAACAACTTTTGAAAAGGAACAATTAATACAAATATTGATTAAAAAAGTGTAAAACTCTAGTTCAATTATGCTATCAAAGTGAAGAATATAATAATACTTTGGCAAGCAAAGCAATGCAAGTATTGCTGCCATTTGTAACATTGTATTTATGTGAAACCGAATGTTCTGCATTAGCTGTAATGAAGTTCTAACATTTTTCTCAATGACACCTGGATTTAATAAACATCATGTAAATCATTTAATTTATGAATTAAACAAAGGGGAGGCACAGTAACATTTAACTTGGAAATTACTGATGTAGTAAATTGTGACGGGAAAAAATATATTTTTATCATAAAATGGTTTGTTAATAATAGAAAGAAGTGTGTATGATTTTTAAAAATTTATTCAATGATTATACATTTTGCTCATTAAAAAGTAATATCACTTGCATTCAATAAAATTAATAAGCTGACACATCACAGTCCATAGAGAACATCATTGATATCTCTCTGCGATGGCTTAATTGACAACATACGCGGGTGAGAATTTATAAAGAATTGCTATTGTCCATTATTCACCATTGGGCGTACGGGGAAGTATATCTTGCTGAATACAAGGGACTCTGCTGTTGTGGCAATCCGTATGAATATGTGTACGCCAAGGGGGCGGCATATGTCAGGGGAGCCGGTACTTTTGTGACGAGGCGAGCGTTATATGAGTCGGTTTGCGCGTATGAGATTGGCGCAGGTTTGTTGACATATGTGGTCAAATATGGAGCTTCGTAAGCGAGGGGTCCGTTGTATTCCAAGCTGTTTATAAAAGAGCCGTGGTATGGTTGGTATGCAAGTCCAGCTTGAATCGATTGATCATGGTAATTGGCATAAGGCGAAGGGAGGGCTACAGCTCTCTGCGGGTTGACAACCTGGTAACTCAGCGGTGCTTGAATGTATTGTTCCGGAGCCGGGATCACTTGCTGTTGAACCACTTGCTGCTGAACGACATGAGTCGGAACTACGTGTTCTTGTACTACTTGCGCGGCAGGGATTATCTGTTGCTGAAGTAAATGAGATGAAGGAATCACTTCTTGCTGGATCAGATGGCCCGATGGAATGACTTGTTCTGCTACAATGTGAGATGGTGATACAACTGACACTTGGGCTACTTGTGGGGCTTGGACAACATTTGTTGATGTTACGACATCGGTCGTTTGTGGATCGGCAATCAGAGCTGGAACGGGGTTTGGTGAATGAGGTGATGACACGAGCTCGGCCTTCACAATAGGATTAGCAAATTGAGGAAGGGGCTCTTTCTTGACAACAGCGTTGAATCCGTTGATGGGATCCGCGTTATATGTGACCGTGCGCTTTGTACCATCGGAGTCGATGAGGGAGTATTCGCCTTTGACTACATCTCCTGAACGGGTTTCGTATTGGTTCTTAATGTCTCCTGTGGAATAATCTGCGACATCATACGCGTATGCATATTGAGGATTAGCGTCATATCCTGTGTTTACCTCAGTCAATGGGGCCGCATGAAGAGGAATGATACTACTTCTTACACAGCTCACCAATGCCGCAATAAGTAAGAACTGGAAAAAAGAATGTAGAATAAGTAAGATCGGAAATGAATAAACTCTTAATATTAATAAATGCATCAGACACATGAGTAATCAGAAGCCTTGTAATTAATAAATAGATGCCTACAAAAATTATATTAAACAATATATGTATTATATTACACAGCATTTAAATATCAGCTGAAATAAATAAGTATTTTTATTCCTTGACAAGTTAGAGCTAAATAATTATTCACTCACTGATTGAACATGTTTATACACATAGCAAGTGGACACATTTTAAAGATCATCCTGATATGTAATCGAAGAAATATTTGTATTTACGGTTGTATTTTACCAAAAAATGTTTTAATCTAAGTAAGTGTATAAAGTGAGTTCCGACGAATACTATTTTTTATGTATTAGAGTAGAGTTCGTCGGAGCTTATTCAGTTGACTTCCTTGCTATTTTTTTTTCTACTGCTTTAAATATTTAATTGTACTATTTTTTTTTCTTCATTGTAAAAGTTTTAAATTTATAATTTGTCTAATGCAATGTTAATTAAATAAATAAAATAAAATAAATAACATATGACTTAGGTTTGGATGATTTGTCAGTGAAAGATGTATTCAGCAATTTGTAAATTATTATTTAAAGCTAGCCATAATAATAATATAAAATGTCAATTGGCACAATGGTAAAGTATTATTATTGCTAACACCTTTCTTGTCGTATTTTGAAAATTATTAACATACAGCATGCCACATATCTTTTAAATACTGAAAAAAATTAAAATATTGATTTCTAAAAAAGAATCTAGATTAGTTTAAAGTATTTAATTACAGTTTATTGAAATTTAAAAACAGTTAAAATTATAAAAAAGTTTCAATATAATCTAAATCTCAAACTATGCTGGGATCATTTCTTTTTTTTGTAATTCATCAAATGTGAAAATAAATAATCAAATTAGAAATCAACTCTACAGTCAGGTCAAAGGAATCATCAACCCACACAAAACAAATCCTACAGTAGGGATAAAAAACGTTTTTTTTACGATTTTGGTCCGAAGTAAAAATATTAAATAAAACACAATCTTAAAATGCACAAAGACCTATAAACGGGCGTTTCATTAACTCAATGTAAAATAAATTGAATAAGTTGCTTAAGAAAACCCATTATGAAGGTCCTTTTTCCTGGTTGCAGTTTTCACAGCTCCATCGTTTTTCAAACTTAAAAGCTAAATTTAGATAATAATTAGGAATTTTCAGCATACTTTTAATAGAACGTGTATGATACATTGTGATTATCGAAAAGAGCTATTTTGAAAAATCTTATTTCCTTTGACCTGACTACAGCCGAAATGCTGTAATAGTTTAAGATTATATAAAATAGTTTTGCGTAAGTAAAATAATACAATATTTTGTATAAATATCTCAAAAATAGTACTTTATACGTTATAAAAAAAAGTATTTCTGCATTTTTTTATGCAAGTTTACAACAGAAAATTTTGACGTATTAAAAAAAATAAAAAAACAATCAATCCTTATTAAGTCCATGGCGAAAAGGTAAACAACGTGTGTTTTTGTTTCAAAAAAGTTACGGTAATTTGATGAGAGGACTAGACTCATTTTCATTCTTGTCATTTTCACCAACAAGCTTGGAAATTCCTAATAAATTGTTTGTTTGGCAGAATAATAAACTTCACCATTTAGTTATCCATGTTTATTAGTGAATCACGCTTTAAAAGCTCTTATCTACTCAATGTGACGTGTAAAAAAATGAGCTTTTAAAGCGCGTAAGAATAATATAACTTATAGCTTTTTCAATTTACCAAAAGCCAACCGGTAAATAATTTAAAGGGGTACACCACATATAACAGTTATGGAAATATAATATTTTCACAACTTTGATATCTCAACATTTTATTTTCATTTACATGTGAGCAGCGGCGAATTACCCCGTAAGCGTAGGAGGCAAGCGCATGTGGCCTCCGAAGCTTGAGGGCCTCAAAAAAGCTTATATTGTATTTACATAGAATCATGTTATCTGAAAAACAAAACCTAAGAAGTGTATTGCGTTTGGGGTCTCCCAATTGCTGAATCCGTTTTTTCCGCTTGTAAAGGGTCTGGTAGTATTATCTAGAATATTCAGTGATACTTGTTTTGGGAAAACCAAAAAAAAAAGAACAATTTTCAAGCCATAGTTACAAATATTCGATTTATCGATTTCTGTTCGAAGGCATGGTTGTTTGATTAGTTAAACACTAGTCCTGTCCTAGCTTTATCCTTCTATCTTTTCTACTCTCTTTGTTAAAGAGAGGTTAAGTGACTGAATTACAGACAGTTCTGTTGGGATACCACCATTAGGAGGCCATACGCTCCAAACTGGGACCAGACATGGATTTATAAAAAAGTTACAAATTTGATAGTTTCATAACATAATAAATAGTTGTATTATATAGAAGATCGATTAAGAAAGTGACTTATAAATATTTTTCGTTTAAAATACAAGATCTTTTCAATTTAAACGTGAAGGTTCTTAGTTTTACGTGAAGATAATTAGTTATAAAAAAAGCAATATTGATATTATGAGTTTGGAAAAAAAATGAGAACAATGTAATGTTGGGATATTAATTGATAGGTATAATATTTTTTAATTACATTGAAACTAAGCGCACAACACACAAGTGATAAGTGATTATAATTACTATAGATTTCTCAAATCAATTCGAAGAATGTCGTAGTAAAAATGAACACTCCAGCATTATTCAAAAACACAATGAAAATATCAAGTATCGTTAACAGGTTGCAAATTGAATAATACACTAATTTTACTGTCCTTTACTTATAATTTGACGAAGAAGCTAAATATTATATAAAAAAATAAATTGATAGAGGTCAATAAACTTTTATTGTTATAGGCTTGTTTTAGTCAATTATTTAAACAAATAGTTAATTTAGAAAACTAGAAATTTACGTCCCTTAAAACTTAGTTGACAATCTAAATTATTTTATTGAAAGTATTGATTAGTTTCCCTTAAAACGATGCCTAAACACATTTATTATAAACGTTTCAATATTAATATACGTTGATTTTATATTATTATATTATAATTGAACGATAGTTTGACTATTAAATGAAAAAATACATATTTTCAGCAAATGACTAATGAGGTATTTGCTGAAAGTTTCGTTTGCCGAAAGTGGTAAACGAAATTGCAACAAGCAAAATGTTTAGTAAAAGAATATAATTATTAAATTTATTTAACATAAATGTAATTTTCCGTTGGGGATTCCTCAATATTTATATGGTTTATGTTTCTAAAATATTTTTGAATGAATGAATATTGTAGCGTTAAAGATAAATAATGAATATGGTACCACGGTTTTTGAGGAGCGGTCGAAAAAAAATAATGAAGGGGCAATATTTAACACTTTTATTATTTGTCGGGTTTATAAAAAAATAACGATAAATGCGGGCAAACGACGAATGTAAGAATTAAAGATCTGAGTCTCACTTAAAAGTCAAAAAAAATCATTCAGGTTCAAAAGATAAACATATAATAAATTAACACTTTGGAAAGGTATCACTGAGTGCGGATGCCCTTAACTAGAATTTATTAATGTTGCCATTATCAGAAATCGTATAAATAATTTAATAAAGTTATGATGACTGAAAAGGTTTTCATGCGACGGAATAGTTCCCGAAATATACACTACCCGAGATTATCGAACACACTTGAAATAGTAGCAAACGGTTAGGTAAATACACTGAATTAATAACTACCTTGACCGCCATTCTTGTTTGAGTTAGAATAATAAATTGTATTGTCGTTTCAGAAAAGTTTTACTCGAATGATACATTTTCCGGAAGGCTCGCAACTTATATACACTACGGGCAATAATAAATCGGTCCAATTTTGGAGACCCAAGCCGCCAACGCATCCGCGTCCTTGCTCGATAAACAATTAAAGGCGGATACTTCATATTGCAGGAAATATAAACTGTTTCATTTGCCAAATTAGCTATCCGAAACAGCAATCTGTCACTTTTACGAGATTGTTAAGAGATACAATCTGAGTAATAATAAAATCCATATATAGTTTTCAATTATCCTCTATTTGAAAACGTTAGAATTTTTCACAATACACATTTTCTTCATATTTGCTTGAGGAAACCCCAATATTTATTTTTTAACTTGAATGTAAGATTGTAAATTTGTAACGATTTTTATCAATTAAGTTTTATCCGGGGTCCAGTGGTCAATATTGATGACTTACTGTTCTCACGGGTTTTAATTTTCAACCGATTTATGGATTTCGGCTCGAAGGCATAGATGTGTGTGTTGTCTGATATTCCTTTCCACTCATCCGATCCTAAAAAATAGGATGTAGCTAGAGCGATTAGCTTACCACTAGTCATGTGTTATCCTTCTATCCACTAGTCTCTTTGAAACAAGAGAGGTTGAATATTATAAATTTAATTATATAAGTACACATAATTAAATTTCCTAAAATAATTATAATTATTGAAATTACCCACCATTTAAATCTATAGGCATTCACATGTTATAACATTTTAACGATAAACACATTTAATTTAAAAAAGACTTTTTGCTAAGTAAATATTTCCCCAGTTTATGGAACATCATTAAAATCAAATCATTAACATAATTAATCCACGTCGCCATCAATAGCTAGCTTTTAACTTAGTTAACACGATTTACATACTCCATTTGTACACTTGAACGCCTGAAAGTGCCGAACGGCGAAACCCGAGTCATGAGTCATGGGTGACAAAACTTGTATGAATGTACATAATTTGAACAGTTCAAATTGAATGTATAAAGTCAATTACTGTAAATATCGACAGCATTTCAACGATGCTTTAAATACTAATTTCAGTGCATATACCATTCAAATTTTTATATATTCTTTATAATATTAACAGCACAAAAAAAAATTACACATATTTACATTTGAATTTATAGCTCGACTAATCGCAGTTCGCTAAACTGCCAAACTTTTCCGTCATGCCATCTTTTCGATGGATTCGGCAATTGCTATGGGTAAATCCATTTCCAACACAACATTTGAATTATGTTTAATTTTTTCATTTGTTGTGTCAATCGGAGTGACATTCGCTTAATATTATCTATCATATCGTCATGATGATCTTTCTCAAAGAAATAAAATACGTGATACGAATAGTAACATTACAACGAGTGGAAAAACAAACTGAGTAAATTTTTTGTACTGCAAAAAAATAAATAATTTACAAACACGTTTTTTTATAATGTGTAATTAGTAGCTTCATAAAAATACGTAAAATTAAAAATAAAAAAATCTTTCTGTTCATTAATAACTAATTTAAAAACTTCTTAGGACGCGAGCCATCGGTAGAAAAGCCTGGTGCAAAGTCAGTTAAAACTGGCGACGAAACATAATAAATCAAATATTTTTTCTTATTGTCAATTCCCGTTTATGGCAATATCGTAACATGTCTATATTTCATTTGGTAAACTCATAAAATCTAGAGTGTAGGTATCCAACATTAGGAAAAATCACTTAAATGTAACATTTGTTTTTATTTATTCGAATTGTGTAAATGTGATATATTATTCTATTACCGAATTCATAAATTATTGTGGTATTTTCCAAATGCTACTTAAAAAACTGTACATTTATTTAAAATCATTTCGTTGTCGTTTCGAAATAAAGATTTTTTATTTACACACAAGCATACATAAGAAATAAAAAAAATTAAACCCCAATTCTCTCCAACAAATCATGAGTTAAATAAAAACTTATGCTTCTATAATATTTACTCATGGAAGTAGTAAACATTATTTTCCACATTTCTGTCAGTTTGTGAAGTATTTCGCTATATTTCCATTGTTTGCTTTTAAGGATTTTGATTCATTTCTATATTTTACGACAAACGGGTGTCAAATCATTTGAAACGTTGCTTTTAATTTAAAACCATTTCACGCCAAATCGTTGCCCCCGAAGTGAAAGATTATTTAAAAAAAAAAGTATTTTGTTGGATATTTAACGTTTGATTTAAATGTGTTTGTATAGTATTCGAAAAAAATTGTTTCTGATATAATTTATTTTAAGTAACAAAATAGTCTTTCAAAAGAACTTTTTATAAAACGACAATTTACCAAATATTATACTTTATTACTAAAAACTATTAGCTTAACCGATCAATTTTTATTACAACATGCTAAAATTATTACTAAATATTTTCTTCGACGTAACAATGTAATTTATTATTTCTATCTTAATTGAGTCCAGTCAGGACTAGGGTATCCAATCCCGGAGCCTTTTTCCAATTCCGGGATTTCGGAATTGATCCCCTATTTTTCTGGATCCCGGGATTGGGATTTTCTTACCGAGGAATTTGAAATCCTCAATTTGGTATACTTTTCCCAGGTTCTCATAGAAACTTGTTTTTTTTTTTTAGCTCACCGAGGAATTTGAAATTCTCGATTTGGTATACTTTTCCCAGATTCTCACAGAAGCTTGTTTTTTTTAGCTCACCGAGGAATTTGAAATTCTCGATTCGCTATATTTTTTTCCCGATTTTCACAGAACTTCGTTTTTTTTTTAGCTCACCGAAAAAATTTACATCTTGAATTTGCCAATTTGGTGTAAATTTTCAGGTTTTGCTGAAAATTTCTCAATCCCAAAATCCCGGGATCGCAGCCATCTCAATCCCGGAATTTCGGGATCAGAAAATTGAACGGGATCCCGGGGTCGGATGCCCTAGTCAGGACAATAGGAAATCTTTCAAGCCGTTTAACGTGACCTCTTGTTTGTAATCGTCTGAAATTCTGATTTGATGCTACTTACCGATAATTTTTTAAAACAAATATACATTTTTCCATGTTGAGAATCAGAATGCATGATTTAGTCGAAATATTTATGGTTGATCCACAACATGTCAGTGACTTACATTACCAGAAAGGTGCATTTAAAAAAAATACGACACGTCTCTCTCATAGTCAAATCCCTTAAACATCTTTGTCTTCATATATTACGTATGTCAATGTTTGTTCATTTACAGATATTGTACTCAAAACAGTTTTGCTTTTTACAAAATTCTATTTCTTCGGATATATGAATATGTTATATATGTAGGTTTAATTGCAACATAATCATATGTATGTGACTCTTATCTTTTTAGGGCCATGTTTTTTTTATCAACAGTTTTTTTTAAAATTGATTTTAATGACAAACTAACCACATTTTAGACGGCATAACTAAAACCGATTTTTTTTCTTCATTAATGTTTTTTGTATTGCTTATTTCAATTCATGTTTCATATTATTTTGTTTTTAAAAAAAAGCAGCTAGCCTTTATTCTTTTGTTTTAAGTAGCGTACACATGGGTGAAAAGTTTGAGCAAACTTTTAATTGTGTTTATAATGAAATTTAAGGCTTGGTGCTGACAGCGTTTGCTACGTTGGTATAATTAAATAATTATTAATTTCACGACTGAAAAAAAAACAGAATCTCATGCATTATTTCGTCGACACTTCTTATTAACCTGTATAATAGTTATTAAATTATAGTTAAACCAGTGGCGGATTACCTTATAAACAAATGAGGCTAGCGCTTGGAGCCTCCAAGTCTTAGAGGCCTCAAAAATAGCTTATGTAAATTTCGTTCAGATTTATATATATATGTTTACTTTTTTACTTAGAATTTTCTGATTTTTTTATGCTATCCGAAAAACAGGGCTTCTTAATTTTATTGCGCCTGGGGCCTCTCATGTGCTTTATCTGCCACTGAGTTTAACCAAACCTATTGATTCATTGAAGGACTGTTAGAGGAGCCAGCTAAAAACGACTGGTCGTTAGCGAATAACATAAATAATGAGTGGAAACATAAGGAAACATTGGTCCTACCAAATACAATAAAGTTAAAAATGAATACATTTAAACGAATTATTGTTATATTCTAATTATATGTAAATATACCTGGAGTATAAGCAACGTTCCCTCTAATTTTTCTTTTGAGTGTGCGGACCATCAACTTCCGTGAGTAGTAAATTTTCAGCGAAATAAAAAATGTGCGCAAATATAAAAATTTGGTGAAACAAACTTTTTTTTACAATATTTCTATGTGCAGCCTTGTGCGGCGATGGAAAAAATGTGTGCGGGCACATTTTGGGAGATGTGCGCGCGCACACGCGCACACTTTAGCGGGAACATTGAGTATAAGGTAATAATAACGTAATACGTATTCGTTTACTGGCGCTTAGAAAATATGTCGTTTTTATCGACCAATCACAATATTTTTGAATTATACCGTTTAAAATTATCATCAAACACAGTTATTTTATGATTATGATATATAAATAAAAAATGTTATTAAAATAAATAACCTTTTTATACAGAATCTCGCTTTCTTAGTCTATAAATATTTCTGAACCAAAATAACGTCTCATAATTTTTAAATATTATTTTACGAAAAGACGAGTTTTGGCATTGACAGGTCTTTTGCTGAGACACGCGTAAGTAAATAATAATAAAAAAACGACGATACACAGTCTCACAGTTATAAATAAAATGAAATTCGTAAGAATGATTACTGCCGAGGAATAAAATAGGCATACTATACTTATTTTATAACTCAACTCCTAAATTAAATTGCTGTCAAAATTTTGTATGTAATCATTAATATACGATATATATATATAAAGGCAGTATATTTCTTCGTAAATCGCTCGATTTATTGTAAATTTGCTTTTAAAATAAAACATTAGCGTTAATTTACAATCGATGCTTGGACGCTTACCTGTTCAAATCTTTTGAGTCATCAAATCTGCTCGATATTGCCATGTTTTTGACTTTGAAAACAAATTCACGGACAGGTAATTATATTGATTGTCAAAATAAATCTATTCCGGTGAAGTTATTTACTAGTTCAACTTAACACACACGCAGTGATAGCTCTATCATTAGGGTGACCAAATCAGAAACTGTAACGTTATAATAAAGATTAATAGTTATTTAAGTCTTAATTTTTTTATAAGATTTGTGCAACTTATTGTTTCTCTGATATTTTTATTACTAAAAATTGTCGCCGAGTCGTCAACTCCCGTGGTCTTATTCGGTCGTAATGTCAACGTATTCAATTCTTCGTTTAGACTAATTTATAAGTAAAAAGTAAATACAAATTGTGATGTTCACATTCCCTTTTACACACCTAATCAAAATAAACGAAAGTAAGACCAATATGATGTGTTATCAAACCTTTCATGATTCAGTACAGATCATCGGAAAGGTTAACAACTTCAGGGACTTCGACAAATAGCTCGAAATTTGACTAGGAATAGTTGGAGCCACACTCAATCCAATTACGGAATTCCCTGGAACGCGTAGCTGTACACGATTATCATAAAATGATTTTTTTTCAACATGGTTAGGGGACCTTTAGACCTGATTACGTGTAGTTTCTGTTGAAAATGCTCATGACGAAATAAACAACGGTAAATTGCCAATATATACAAGGGGCTCGCTTAATCTCAGAGTTATTAACTGTGTGCAGGTGAGGTGAGTTTTTTTTCACTCTCATTAAATTATACGAAATAAATAGTATTCCAATTGAACGTTTCTTAATATACTGATATGATGCAACAACACGCAATATAACGTAAAATAATTTATATCAATAGCAGAAAAAGAAAGAGATGGCTCAGATAGCAAGAGTGAAGAATTCTAAGATTGATGTAGATATATGTACAATTATTTTGAATTCGATTTCATGTTTTAAACGTTATACCTAAACCGTTATAGATGATATTAAATATTTTATAAATAACAGTGGTTAACCTGATTATTGTACTGGTTTGACCTGAGAATATGTTATGTTTGCACATTGCTGTTTCTGTTGTGCCAAGTAGTAAAATATTATAACTTTTCTATTGAACTTTAAAGTACAATCACGTCTTTACTTGGTGTTTTTGAGGATTGAATAATTTTATTTTAGGAATATAACACTATTACGGTGTGAATTTATTGAGCTCACTTCACTTTTACAATACTTTGAGTCATGTAGAATAATAAAAAGCATCCAAATCATCTTTCCTTAAAATATCATCTCTATATTTAGTGGAAAAATATATTACATTTCAACAGTTGACAGGTAAAGTCTCACAAGTGATATAATATAAATTTCTTAATTATGGTCACCCTGGTGAAACCGGATATATTACGTTATATAGATTAAAACAGGATTCTTCTGAATAAGTTCGATACCCACAAATTTAATCTAGAAGTAGATTGTAGGTAATAGGTAATACCCACACGACATGAAACCTAAGATTAGATTTATTTCTCAGTTGGATGAGATCATAATACGCGTTATAATAAAACAAAATGAACACGGGCGCTTCATAATTTGTGTAATACTAGATAAAATAACAAGCAATAAAATATTGCCATAAATAAGTAAAACAAAAAAAATCATATGTTTCAGCGTTTTTATGACATTAACTACAGATTTAAAAAACGAACGTTTTTTTGTAATCATCGTTCACAAAGCTTCCGTTGACATTTGAGGCGTTCAATATCAAACGCAGTTTCTCTTTATTTTTCATGAGAGCCGAAAATTTCTTTGATGTCAGTTAAACGAAATTTAAATGCGAATTAACTTTTATATCTAACGAAAACTCAAGTCATTAAAAGTCAACGTATTAAGCTTATATTCCATAAAAAAAAACACTGAATGATATTCAGTTAGCTAATTAAAATCCTGTCATCTGATTGTCTCTCAATGGCTTGGCCGGTGCTTTACCAAGATACCTTGAACTAGGCCAATTTTGGTGGTATAATCATGATTAAAAGTTGATTTTTTTTACATATTTAGTAAGATTTTGAAACTTAAAGATACATAATGTATTCTGTGGTCTAGTTGGTTAGAGCTGCCGATCAGGCGGGTCTGGGTTCGATTTACGGTAAGGTCAATGTCAAACTGAGATGTGATTTTTTTACTAGATGTATAATATAACATATAATTTTACTTCATGTTAACACTTTTCGAATACATATAAGTAACGTACTCGAAGAATATAATATTTTATACTCGCAGTTGATAATGCTGGTTTCTGTATCGAGTCCAATAAGCATAGATAAATTATCAATTTATTGTACCGCACACGTGCAAATGAAATGAAATGATACACGTGCGCAAAGGTTAACCTTCCAATTATATTTCTTCAGGGAATACAATATATTCTGTATTTGTAAATAATGACAAATTTCTGCCACAAAACTGACTAAATTGTTTGACATGTCGTAGAATGATATGGCACAGTTATTTGACAATTATAAATAATTTAAATATTTTATTCAATACAAAAAAAACTATACCCTTTACTCACTTGAAAAATTGTTGAATTAAACAAAAATTGAAAATTATATATGTAACTATAACTGATGCATCGTAAATATCTCTATTAATTTCGGATATGTATCGAGTCACAAACGAGTAATATCAACCTCCAATATAAGTACATAATTATTTAATCAATATGTTTCCTAGAAAAAACACAGCGAAATAGCTAGTATGAACATTACTTAGGACAAAAAGGTAGGTTGTCAGAGTAGAGTATGATAATATTGTTAATTTTATTTCAGGCTGTATAAGGTATATAGTTAAGCTAAATTCCGCTAAAACATAGTTATGTCAATCAATGGCTTAAACAGCTTAGCCAGTGATATAAATTAAAAAAAAGTGATTTATCGAAATTTATGATTATTCAAAAATTATATTATTTTGGTGTCAACATCCAATTAAAAAATATGACAAATGATTTATATTTCAATGTCCATTCATACCGAACACCTTAGTCAAGTTTTTTTCTGGTGGGAATCAGATTTGCCCTCGAAAGCTGCAAAAAATGCATTCGAGCATATTACGTTAGCATATCATTACAACATAAATACGCTACGGTGCTTAAATTATAATCGTGTAATAAGAAATTAATAATGGACGACATAGCTAGACGGAAATTGAACAATATTGTCGTAGGCGATTGTCATTTATATCGAACGTCAAAAAATGGTGTAGGAAACATTTTACATGAACAACGACTATAATATTTATTTAGTCAATAATTTAATATTTTAATTTTTGGGTTGATGTCTTCTGATCAACGTGGTTGGCTTAAGTTATGGTTTTCGCAAGCTCAAATCATAGTACGGATACTTTTGGCATAAATTGATTTAATAAATCGATCTATGGATCTATGTTCAAAACCGTATCGATGTAAGTGATGTCTTAATTAAGATACTAAAAAATTAAGCGAAGCGGGAACGAACAACTAGTCATTCTGATCTTAATCTTTAAAAGTAAAAGCTAGTTCTTCTAGAAAAAAATTTGTTAGTTACAATTACTTTTTTCATCAAAGAAGCAAGTAGTAAATAACAAACTGTTAGTTCTAAATCGAATTTCGTCCAAATTTTCGTTAGCTTAGGTTAGGTTAGGTTAGGTAGTTTTTTGTCATATTAATTGAATATACATTAATACTAGCCAGTGGATATTAACCATTTTTACGTACATGTACTTGACAAATTTTTGTTGTTATTATTATTTTGAACCTACAATCGTGATAGATACTAATTAAATTAATACTGAAATATTATATAACATAAATGCACTGTTACGACTATACATTTTACCTATTGACTGTCTTGTTCAAATCATGACTACTTAATTGCATCAGTCGATATTTCATAATATCATTAAGAAAATAAACTTATATTATATACTTCCTATAAAAGATGTCTTCGATACGAGAATTACTTGTACATGCAACGTTAAATTAATGTATCACCGTGATTGTTCTTTACTTGCAGACTCTTTTGGAAAAGTGCGTTGATTTCACCAACCACGTTGTAGACAGTGTTCGTCCAATTTTCTCAGAAATATAATAAATAGACAAAAAAATACATGACAAAATATTTTTTTATCCACCCATTAAAGGCAAAATTTGAGTTTAAATATTGAACGATACAATCATAAATCTTACTTTATATAAATAGTATATTTATTATTTTATTTATCGCCACTCGTTTCTTTTCTCATTCTATTCTGAATTATTGCATGTCGTCTTGCGGTATCTTTAGATATTCAATAGCCGAGTTAAAGGAATCTTTTTAAACCAGATTTATTTAAATTTAGTAAAATATGTATTAATAATTTATAACTCGAGCAGTTTTAAGTAAGATTCTCTTTGACAGACTGATAACAGTTTATTTATTAATCTGCTTACACAATATTAAATGGTTTATAAGCCGAAACAACTTTTTTGCACCGTCTATATTTGATGGCTTAAAACAGATCCTAGTGCAATGGGGAATGTGTGTTTTTTTAAAAACACTTTAATCTGTTTAATGCCTGTACTTAAAGTTTTTTTTTCGGTTCAATTTATTACATGGCTACTGGATTGGTATCATTAATAGCTCAACAAACGTGTTAAATATTTATGATTAGTTATTCAACGAAGAGTTAAACATGCCACATCAAACAAAAACTATTTTGCTAATCATGGTTTATGGTGCTTTAGAATTAATTTATAACTTAATATCACATTTTTTTGGGGTCAAATCCGATTACGCGGAAAGTAAAGAATCATATCGAATTTTCGAATATTCAATATTCGAACACATTATGTTCTTTTTGATATTCGAATAATACTAGCATGTTTTAATTCAGCAAATATTTGAAATCCTTAGTGGCTGGAACATGGAGAATAAATGTGGATCGTTCTTCATTCAACAATATGTCAAAGATGGCAACTGATTTATCGTCACCGTAATAGAAGATGTTTGTAAGTTACTAAAATAGAAAATATTGGAAATGCGTACACTAAAGTTTTCGGATATCAACAATTCATGGTCTGGAATAACTCATTCATTTATTATGTTAGTTTGGCAAAAACGGCAATTTTCCTTGTCTATTAATCCCTATCTTTTTTTTGTCGATTGACAGACATCCACCGATACTTTGATATATACATACGTAATACAAAATATTGAGACTGACCGATTTCATCCTGAATAATAAAATTTTCATTCGCTATTTACCCAGAACTATCATTTTTTACCAACTTCTCAAATTCTTTTCGATTCAAGTCATTATAATATTTTATTTTGACTGCTATTTAAGAACTTCTTCGACAAAGCTTCTTCACTATGTGACAGGTATATTAAAAATGATACATATAACATTCTGACAAAAGAGTTATTATATACTTTGAAATATTTGAAAATTCGTCAAAACCGAATGGTTCTAAAACCCTGTGATATAATAATATGTATTTTAGATTAGAGCGTTACGATTGTTAAAAAAATATTGTCTAGTTTTTTTAACTACAATATTGTCTTTGAAAAAAGCAGAAAGCAGTGACTCATTTTATTATAATGCTACATCTATAATTATATTTTATATTCACTAAATACGTAATTAATAATATTGAACACACGTAATGGATGTAAAGTCTTGTTTCTCAGAATATTTTTTAAAATATCGTAGGAACTGTATTTGGATATGAACACTTCAGTGTCAAAGCCTGAAAAATGTGTTACCTTCAGTTTTTTTTTCAAGAAGAAAAATTATGGTAAAATGTAAATTAATATCAATAAAACATTTTTGAAAAATAGTGCTAAATAATAATTATATACTTATGAAAATTGAACTGCCATATTTAATCATATGTAATCAATAAGCATTTTAAATATATTATTTTTATACACTTATCATGAGATTAAATTTTTATTCAATGTCGTCCAAAATTTTCCAATTTTTATAAGCTTAACCCCCACAACTTCAAAGATCTTAGCCAATTCATAAAGGTCTTCCTTCATACTATTTTCATAACCTATATTTGTATGCAGTAGCGTAGCAAGGGGGGTGCGGTAAGAGCGGACTGCCCCGAGCGGCACATTTTTGGGGGCGACATTTTCAAAAACGATATTTTGTGAGAAATTATATTTATAAATAAAACAGTAGTTGAAGTGATTTAAAAACAAAATTCGAGATCATATTGGGGGCGGCAAATTCAAGGATCACCCCAGGATCTCTTCCTACTCCACTGTACGTATGTAGTATGTACATTTATTCGTTGAAACTGTGAGTAAGATTGTAAAGTCAGTGAAAGTGTTTCTTGGCTATTTGTGTTTATAATGTGGTTAATGATGGATTTAGATTCTGTCAGCTGAAGACGTTGAACGAGGAAAAAAAATAAAATCCTCGTAACGAAAACTTATTGCGGCAGTTCACAAAATAAAAGTCACAATCTGTAGCCAATGAGTGATTTTGAAAAGGTGGACAATTGCAATAAAATTATCAAGATTAAACAAAAAACACATTCAATATAGTACCACACATGAAAATAGCAAGTGTTGTTTTAATTGTGTCTCTAAGAATTATTTGCACTAAACTCCTCAATGCTTAACTGCGACACAAATGTATGTATGCAAATGAAGTAAAAATCTTTTATTTCTATTTTTTAAATTGCAATAACCAATCGGTTCTCTATAGGTAGAACCGCCCCAAATAATTCTATTATTTCATGTTGTGTAAAGTCACATTTATTGTTCATTATATGTCAAGTCTTCATTGCTTAAAAAATGGATATCTTTTTCATTTTGGAAGAGGCTTTTTCCCATTCCTGTCATGTTTACAGAGTTCCATAACGTATAAGGTATGAGCGAATTAACACCCCATTAAATTTGATACTGAAATTTTGTTAAGCACATTCACTCAAAATCTTAAAGAAACACCTTATTGGTTTATGTCTGTAAATCAGCTAATTGTGCAGCTATATTATATTACCAATCTTTAATACTACAAACAATGCTTTAATAGAAAAAAAACAATTCTGTCAAAGTTAGTACATATTATCTTTACTTTAAGCAGTACTTAAGCCTTATAAATTATTGACATAATCAGAAGAAAATCCTGTTGCTAACTTAATGTGGGAGCTATTGTTCTTTGCGCAGTTAGGCACTGAGATGTCTTAAGTCGATACAAAACTATATAATCGCTCTCAAACGCTTACATATTGTGACAAACAAAGACAATCTGAATGTGGGTGGATTTAAGGCTTCCAATTATATAACAAACAATTCATTTGCTATCAATTTAACTCGTTGAATGCCGATTTATATTTTAAATAGGTAAAAAGTTACAAATCTTACTTAAAAATAAATATGCATGCACATAATATATACTACTTAAACTATTATTAAAAACTCGTTGGTAATAATAATTCATCCTTCAAGTAGAATCAACAAAACTCTAGAAAGAATTGAACGAAAACTCAATGTTGTAACTGTATCTCTCTATTAAGAAACATATGAGATATAATAATACATTATAGAAAAGGTAATTTGTTAGAAAATCTTGCTTTCTATTCCCCGTTTCAGAACTAGATAACCAGTGACGTTCCTAGGCTATGTACCGCCCTTAAGCAGAGCCCTAAAAAAGCGCCCGTTTTTTAAATTATTTACACATTATTCTAGGAATACATATACAAATATAGAAGTTAAAATCCACTACTCACCTAAGTACTCAAACAAATGTTTTGTCACTTATTCCGTTTTGGTTTCAAGTGATTCATAATATATGTGTAGCTCATTAAAAACGATCCTTATGAATAAATATGATATGAAAGCCCATATTACTGTTCAATAATTATGAAAAAATAACGCTTACCTTCACTACACATCATAAAATTAATGTAAATTTATCGTATTAAAAGTATCGATTCTTGATTTGGTATTTTTTTATCAATGCCTCAATAGGTGTCATATTTATTGTAAACTAAATTCGTGTCAAAAATATTTAGTCATAAAAAAATCGGTGATCCTTTGCCGCTCTCTAGAACTTGCCGCCCGTAGGCAATTGCCTATTCGCCTATGCCCACGGGACGTCCCTGCAGATAACTCTGTCAGAAATGATCAAACAAAATACAGTCTCTGTATTATACCTTTTGGATAAATCTTTTAAAAAGTAATTGGACAAAATTGCATATTTTTATTTTGAAAGTACAACTTGTAATATTGCTACGAATGCCATGATGCGGGGGTAGTCAAAACAATAATCTCTCAGTTTTGCTTGTTAAAATTACATACTTTTATATATAGTCTTACGAAACTTATGATATTGTCGCTTTCTGCAACTTTTCCACAACTATCATCATCATGCCATCCCCATTATATCCATATGGGATCAGTTGTTCAGGGTTCAGTTATTTTCTCACCACTGTCCGTTGTATAACAGTTTTTTCACGATGTTAAATATGCCGTACAATACGCCATGAATGTCTGTAATAAATTGACTTTGATTTATTTAGTGAGTCTGAACTTTCTTTGGAAATGGCATTCAAAGGTTGGCATCCGGTTTTCTCAACACACTTTACGGGAAGAGTTAAAATCTTACATGAATAATAAAAACAAAAATGGATTTCTTAGCTTCTGAGAAACACAAGAGTGTGAGTAGTATTAAATAAAACAAGGAATTAATTTAGTTTCAAAGTATTATTTATATAATACAACTAAAGTTTCAGTATTTAAAATATGTGAGCCCTCGAGAGGTGAAGTGAGCCAACTAGTAAAAAGATTAATGTCTTTACTTGGTGTTTTAGTGGATTGCATATTTTTATTTTACTCAGATAACACTTTTCCAATGTGTATTGACTGAGGTTACTTCACTTTTACGATACTTTAATACATGCGGACTATTACAACGCATCTAACTTATTTGTATCTAAAATACCTCTTGGCTCACTTCATCTCTAATGGGCCCAATTTAAACACCATTTTTTAACCATGTCCGCTCCCAATGTGTAACATATGTACTTCTAATGAAGTTAATCGTAATGCACCTATCCCTCGATGTACACGGTATCTTTTTTACACGTTTTCGCTTTTACATGGTTTAAAAAAGTTAACTTGAAAATTTTAATTCTTCATATTCGTAAGAAAAAAAACAAGTACACAATTTTTAATTACGTGTTTTATATCTTGAATAATATTTGTAGCCTTATTATGTCGAAAGAAGTAAAAAGAAAAGTTATTTCGTTAGCAAAAAAATAAAAATATTTGATCTTTTACAAAACGGAGAAAGAGTAATAGATGTTGCTAGATTATATAGCATGAATGAAGCTACAATAAGAACCATTAGAAAAAATGAAAACTCAATTAGAAATAGTGTAGCAGCTAGCACTACGAGTACGAGCACAACTTCATATATCAGAGATATTGCAATGGAAAACATGGAGAAGGCATTAATGATTTGGATAGAGGACCAAACTCAAAAACGGATGCCAATTGATACCAATGCTATTACAAAAAAAGCATTGCGGATTTATGAAAAAAATAAATAGAAGATACCATCCTCTTTTTCATCTGAAAAGAAGCATACTTTCACAGCAAGTCATCAAGTCAAAGTCACAGTGATTTGTGATAGTGATGAATGATAAAAACTCCACCAACCGTTGTAATATTTTTTTAATGAATATTTTGGATTTCATTTTTTTGTTACTCTATAAGCTTTGTATCTTGACAGTGCTGCTTTACGGTTGCGAATCATGGCACATTACGAAAGCGCAGAGTAACCGTATACTGTGCTTCGAAAACAGATGCCTGCGGCGAATGCTAGGAGTGAAATGGTCTGACTTTGTCAGGAACACGGAGATTAGAGAGCGGACTAACCAGCCTCTTATTACGTCCAAAATAAAGAAGCGGCGGTGGACCTGGCTTGGACACGTGCTAAGTATGCCTCAGGAGAGCCTGAACCCTGCCTGTCTCTTCTTCCAACCGGACGGATCCCGGCGTCGTATAAGGCCACTGATGTACTCAGCGGAGTTACGGGACGCTGGAATGACCTGGGAGGAAGCAAGAAGACTGGCTGGGGATAGAGAATCATGGAGGAACTTCGTGGTGACCATATGCTCCGTATAAGGAGCGGATATGGACTAAAAAAAAAAGCTTTACCTGTATTTAATTAATAAAAGAATACGTATGTTTATACTTTTTAATAATTTTGTTTTTTATATATTTTAGAAAACACCCAAATTATGCGTTTTTCGTGTACTTTTCGATTTACACGGTTTTACATTAAAAAATATACAACTTCGATTAACACGTTTTTCTCAGGAACCTATCTACCGGGTGTACATAAGTTTTATAAATTAAATATGCTTTTCCTTTTGTATTGAGACAAATGACCATAGTAGAACACTAATTTGGACTTAGGACAACCGAATAAGTTTCTACAAGACTTACATTAAAACATAAAAATACTACTGTCTGAAGACACTCTCATCCACGTGGAATATAATATGTTGACATGCGAAGCAATAACGCTTACCAATAATAAAGCTTAAGCCAGAATGATATTATTCATGTTCATCAAAAAAATATCTTTAATATAACGGATCGCAGAATTCTCATTGAGGTCTCGAACAAGTCAAACGAAATATATTGCCAGGTACATCCAGGGGTGGGCTGGAGCCCCTTGTTAAATATTACTTATATCTCATGGCTCACATCTCAGGCTCATATACTCATATCATGTAATAATGTATAACAATCGATAGCTTTAATGATTATTGCGTATAATTTCATATGACTTATAAAAAATTAACACTTTCTCCAAAATCTCAGAGAAGATTAAGCGAGCCCCTTGTATTGGTAGCACACCGACGGGTGTATCCTATGGAACTATACACATTGCTATGTTACTACCTTAATAAAATGAAACTCCTTGAAAAGTGTAAGCATAATCCGATAAATCACGGTTGGTAATGAGTTAAGGTTCACCAAAACCCGATTGCAATTGAATAATGCGATGTCGAGGTCATTGCCACGGCACTGGGGACTGACGATCGAGTGGCCAGCGCACGGCTTCGACAGGGCTGCGCTGATATTCCAAGTTATTACGTCGCATCGGAAGTGGGAGTCTGATCGCCTTAGGAAACTGCTTCACCCACCATACTTACCTTATCTATTTAGTAAAACAACTATTATTGCTCGCCAATAATTTTGTCTGTACAAGACGTCGCGTCGCAGTGCTCGTTTTGTCCGCCAGTACTGAGTAGTACATAAAAGTTATAGATAAGTCATTGCTGCAAATCATTGAAGCCATAAAATATTTATTTATACCGCATAACAATTCAACAGGGCACCCCAACCTTTTATATAAAGGAACATGAAAAAAGAACCACCAAAAATAGTTTCTTAAAAAATACAACAGTTTGAAAATTACATTCGAACAAAAAAAACGTACACGAGTAAAAACAGTATACGTACATTAGGGCATCCAATCCCGGGATCCGGGATCCCGTAATCCCGTTCAATTTTCTGATCCCGAAATTCCGGGATTGAGATGGCTGCGATCCCGGGATTGAGAATTTTTGAGCAAATTCTCGAAATTTACACGAAATTCGGCAAATTGAAGATTTCAAATTCCTCGGTGAGCTAAAAAAAAAAACGAGTTTCTGTGAGATTCCGGGAAAAAGTATACCAAATCGGAGATTTCAAATTCCTCGGTGAGCTAAAAAAAAAAAAAACGAGTTTCCGTTAGATTCCGGGAAAAAGTAAGTATAGCAAATTGAGGATTTAAAATTCCTAGGTGAGAAAATCTCAATCCCGGGATCCCGGGATTCAAAATAAATCAATCCCGAAATCCCGGGATTGGAAAAAGGCTTCGGGATTGAATACCCTAACATACATACAACACAAGTTAAAATTTTAATACTATTAGCAATTATTCTTAAAAATTACAATATATTGATAATATTGTAAATTGAAATAATGGTTTCTAATCTACAATATTTATTTTTTTACTATGTCCGCTCCCAATGTGGAGCATATTTACTCCTAATGGAGTTTATCTCAACAGAAGTGTTTTTTCTACGACAACTGCCTGTTACTCAGTTGCTCAACCTCTTTTTTTCCAAAGAGAGTAGGAATAGAAGGATAGGGCTAGGACAGGAGTAGTGGTTAGCTAGTCGCTCTCCATACGCCCCGCCCCGTTCATAGGATAGGATAAGAGGGGGGAATTGAAGACATCACATACATCCATGCCTTCGAACAGAAATTCATAAATCGATTGAAAAATCAATTTATAAAACTGTCCGTACTGGGATTCGAACCCGTGACCTCTGCGACCGAAGCCAACGACGTTGACCACTCGACCATACAGGCGGCATTTTAATTTGGCGTATTTTGATTACGAGGGATTTGGAGCGATACAAAATATTCTTATTCTGCGCGCTACTATCGGCGCGTTAAAGTCTTACATTAATTACCACAAGTCAAAGGGTTCTGCAGAGCGCTAATGCCAGCGTCGGCGCGTCATTAAATAGAGCTTACTCCAAAATTATATTTCATAAAATAATTATTTGAGATTGTATTCGTTACACGAAGCCTCCCCTGATTTATATATATATATATAGTATATGGATGTTATAAACGTATACGCTGCTTTTTTTAATAGAGAAGAACATAATAAAAAATATATGGCATTGCAACTAATGAGCAAAAAGCAATCAGTCGAGAAGAAGAGACACCACCCGACCAATACCCAAAACCTCAAATAAAATACTTAATTGAAAAACTAGAAATTTGATGCCGAGCTCGGAAAGTTTTGCAGACCCACCTGGCACTATAGCATTATACAATAACAGTCAAAAAATTAAATCGTGTTACTCAATGAAAACGTTGAGTAAAAAGAAGTTTTCGGAGAAAATAGTCAAGTCTTTTCTTCTACATGAAATCGTGTTATTTTTTTTTTGATTTAATGCGGTTTTTTATTTTTGATTAGAAAAGTATGCCGCACAGTAAACAATTCAACATTAATTGTGCAAGATCCGAATAATACAGTATTTTATTCAATTCAATTATTTTTTAATCATATCTATCATTTTTGAACAAGTAGCTCATAACTACATTTAAAGCACAAAAAATACTTCGCTAAATAAATTAACCACCACTGATATAGAGTGTATTATGTTTTAAAAGCGATTTATAGCGCTCAACGGTTCGTCAATATCGTATGAAAGAGTATCCGACAAATACTTTTTGACCACTACTCCCGAGTAAATTAGGTCATATTTATGACACGAAGGAAAAGTAAGCCCGCATGAACCCAAGTTCCGAACTCTAATTAATGTCATAATAATTAAAAAATCAATACTTATTACATAAAGCTGCATTTTTAGAGCTTGGTCTATAATGTACCTCGATCGTAATTTAAGCGAATTTTGCAGACATTTTCCGGATATCATGTCGCGAATGGAAATAACAAATTTTTAGATCTCAGAATTAACATTTTTTCACACCAGGAGAACCTATAGCCAGGTACGGTGGTTTCTATGTAAAACATTTCCATTTTGATTCGGATGATTTATTAATATCGCAAAACTTTGAATCTTTTTGTTGTAAGCATTCAATTACAAAATATTAAAGTTTGTTTTCTAGGACTATATTTACAAGTATAATTGCTAAAACTGTTTTTTGATTCACGTTCGCACGAAATGTGGGTCATATGGATATCAACAGAACTTTTTTACAATAACTGCTTATTACTCAGTTTTTCAACGTCTCTCTTTTCAGAGAGAGTAAGGATAAAAAATATAGAAAAAACAGGACTAATAGTTAACTAATCTCTAACGCTTAGCCCCATAATTTTAGATTTGGAGGTATATAATGGAATTTTTAGACATCACAAACACCCATGCCTTCGAATAGAAATCGATAAAGTGCTATTGTACTGGGAATCGAACCCGTGAGATTCGTCACGGAACCTAACATTAAAGGGAGTAGAGATATAAAGAATAAGGCCAGGACAGGATTAGTGGTTAGTTAATAGCTCACAACTAAAGTAATACCATTATTGAAGTCGAACAAAAATTCTTGCACTTCTGTAATACATGATACTGTTTCCATTGATTGTAATTGGACAAAATTTTATCAATGATCATGTGATTTCATCCTACTTATTTGCACGTTCAAAATCTTAAATCTCAATGGAAAGGATTTTAACCTAAATGAATGAACCTTCATACTTTACTCTTTCCCATGTTTCAACCATTTTTGTTTAAAAATCCTTTGTTGACACGATCAAAAAAATGTCAGATGATATTTAATTTATTTCAAATGATAAGTGGTATTGTTTTTATTGATATAATAACATTAAGAGATTTTAACATTAAAAGATTAAATAAATATTTATTTATGGACAATTTATTAAAATTAATTGGTTGGCGTATCTCTTTACGCATTTCAATTCTAGTAAGCAGGATACGTTATATATTTTTTTTAAATAACATCATTATTATTATATAAGTAGTCAAGCGTCCTTTGTATATTGACAGACCTACGCGTGCCTGCCTATTGACAGACAAACTGCAGAAGAATTAATGGCCTGAGGCATCCATTTTGTTGCTATATTAATTGCTACAACTTTTAAGCAAAAATGACAACCAAACTTTAAATTTATAGAGGATGTTGACACTATTTAAACGTATCCGCTATAAGGTAATATTCGACATTATGTAAATATGTTCTTTTATTATCTTTTAAGTAGTGGCAGAAAGAAATCGTCTTTGTCATATCGAGTGTGGAAAGGAAAAATGATGTAACCCACACATAGCAAATTTTACAGGAGGCACAAAAAACGTGTTTTGATGATTTTAGGCCATATGCAAATTATGAGTTATACACAATCTTGAAGTGCACGAAAACTTCTAAACTGTTGTTCAAATTGACACAATCTATTAATTAAATAAATTGACTAAGAAAAACCTTTATTTCTGTCTTTTTTCTTAGTTTTAAATTTTATACAAGGTCATCTTTTTCAAACTTAAAAGCGAAATTTAGATACTAATTCGGCATTTGCAGCTTGCATCCTTTGATAGAACGTGTATTAGGTTTGATACATTGTGATTATCGAAAAAAAACCTGTTTTGAAAAAACTGTGGGCTACATTCTTTTTCCTTTCCACAATCGATATAGTAACACAGCGATACATAAATTTCGTTTTAAGCCAATCATTGTTCAATATCGAATAAAGCGTCCGTTATAAAAAAATTAAGAGCGTTATCTCATTCGCCTGATCTTTTTAAGGGCCTGTGTATTTTAGTATTTTGACTTGTTATCGTTTGTTCCACGTGGACCCCGGTTGAGAAACGCTTATCTAGAGAACTGAAAGTGGTCAGAGAATTTTATTATACTATCAGAATAGGCATTGACCATATATTACTATTTTTTTAACCGCACTTAAGGAATTTCTTATTCGAAGTTAATTTTAAAATAGACTCCTGTAAAAATTTATAAATTGTCGGCTAGGATTTTAGGCATATACATACGTACCTTCCCTTGTAGACATTGCGGAATGTGAAAACATTATCCAAGAACAAGTCGTCATTTTTTTACTATTTTGGCGCTGTTTATTTCAGTTAATATAAGTTGTTGTAAGATACTTTCTTGTCACTTACTCAATTGCTAGACCTCTTTACGAATTGAAGCATAAGGCTAGGTCGTTGGCTATTTTCTCTCGCTGAACCCCGTTTTAAAGACCGGATAGGTGAGAGAGAGTGCAGACATCACAAATATTCATAAATTGAAACTAAAATCCATAAATCGATAAAAAAATCAGTTTATTCGAAATCAAGTCCGTGAAAACTCCAACCCAACCCAACTGTTTTTATAAACAAGTCTGGAGTTTTCTTTATGAATGAATTAGAGTTCAATTTGTGTCCAATTTTTCAGTTCTGAAAAGAAAACGCATACAGTTAAATATTATTAAATTTTTTTAATACTCGGTATCACATTTGCCTCCTTACTTTTTTCATTTTATATATATTTTTTCATTATTTTGGCATCTTCAAGTCTTCGCACATGGATGTTTTTAAAACTGAAAGTTAAGCACCAGTTATTATATAAAGTGTTTTTAGTCATTTGCGTTCTCTACTTACAGCATATGGTCACTCTACAAGTGGCAATCAAAGTACCCCATACGCATCACCAAGCTTATAACACTAACTTATATTTGTAAAAAATTGCTAGTATTTTAAGTATAAACTTTTTTTCTTCAGCAGAGTGGGTGCCCTAGAAAATCATAAAGCGAATAACCAATTTTGCACAGACATAAATAATATTTTCTTCTGTTTTTACATATTGGAAATCTGGGAAAAATTTTTCATGCACGTCGATGTTGAACTTTGATCAGGTACTCAAGAAGAAATTTAAACTATGTATTTGAATATTGGTATTACCCAACTTGACATCTTGTCTGTTTTTCAAGGTATAATTAATTTGTAATGCCTTTGTTTTGGAATGTTATAAGCATTTGGTTTTACCTGTCATTTGGGATGTTGCGATGATACATTTATTGTGAAACTTATGTAGCCAATACACACAGTTATACATGAGTTGGCCTCTGGAGCAGTGCTTATCAAACTTTTTCATGCAACGGCCGACTAAATCTAAAAAAAATAATCCGTGGCAGCCCCCGAAGAAAACCTGCAGTCTCCAGTTTGGGGGGCACAGCTCTAGAGCATAGCGTTACTCTTCTTTGTATTGATGCAAACTCCGTTTAAGAGTCGATCCATGAAAGTTTTTTTCAAAAACTCTTCTTTTACTTTGTATTTCACTTCTGCACACTACAGTGCATGCAACTGAGTCTTGATGAATTTCTGTTTTAAATGTGTGTTTGTGCTTAAAAAATTAAGCACAAACACACATTGGTACGCTGTGGAATACACTATATAAGAAGGGGTTAAAGCCATAGCAGGTGGTGAACGTTACAGCGTTGAGTACCTTATAGAATATTTAAAAAAAACTGTATCTGACCATTTATAGCATGTAAAAATCATCTTGAATATAAAATATGAATGCCAGGCATTTTTCACATAATTTATTTGTGTTCATCTTAAAAATTAGTAAACGAAAAAACATTTTAATTACATCAAATATAACATTAAAAATGCATACCGACCAACTCGTAGTTTGCGAGTGACGCTTGGCCACCGCTTTCCAAAAAAAATATATCAACTCTGTTTGCATAATCTCTAAAATTTTCAAACTTTAAAAACATCCCAAACATTTCTAATATCAACATAAATCTAAAAGTGTATATTACTATAAGTTATCATAATTTTCCACGTATGTGACATAAATATTATTATAATCATATTTCATAAACATGAATAAATCTCATAATAAAATGCACAAAAAAATGAAGTCTAAATTATTTATTATAGATATAATTTTAAGCGGGAATGTATTTACATTAATTAAAAAAAATCCCCCATGAAAAACGATTGAACGGATATAAAAACATCAAATGCGATTCCTTAATGTAAATCAAACTAAATCAAAAACCTGTTTCTCGTGTGAATTTTGTACAGATTTGCAATTCATTTTTATGTCAAATACTTTTTTTCGTTGTATTAATTTGCATACGAAAAATGGTCTAAAATTCAGGTGACCTCATTCATCCGTTTGATTATATCTAATTTGCATGTAAAAGTAAATCACTAGAAATCTTGGAATCGATAATTTTTCATGGTTTGCGGCGGGGCGGTATGCAAATATTTTAAAACACTTTATGTAATTATAAGCAATTAAAAAAACCAATTAGACACTCCTTACTCATTCGCTGTATAAGCCTCATAAACGACTGAGTAAAAGAGAAAAAAAATACAAAGATTTGCATACGTCATTGACAGCCTATCAATCATTATTTTATATTTTCTGCACGTAATAATTATTTACTAAAACTACGTGGCAAAGTTTCCCAATTATGTTTGTGTAGTATGGCCCTTAATTTTTTATTAAATAAGCAAAGGCTCATAAAAAAACACTGTCGTTAGTTATTTTCATTGTTTGTAGTGAAAGCGATAAACATAGATAATATATATTACTAAATAATGAAAATGGTTTATTAAAGGAACATGTTCACGACATACAACTAATTTTCCCTTATAATATCAACAAAAATGTAATTTGATGGAAGCTATATTTGCTCATGAATATAATGTCGTATAATTATAATGTCACTATTATAATTTGATTTTTCCATGTGTCACGCTTGTAAAATCTAATATTTCATTAATTTAAATTTAAATTAGCAAACATTGTTTAATATTGCAGTGTCCGATCACTATGAAATGCTTAACAATTTAAATAATTATTTTGGTTGCACTCCTCTTTCCACATGAATAAACCAAATCATACATGATTAAGCTTAATTAATAATAATTGAACATGCACTGCGCTTAAACTCACTATTAAAAAAATAAATTATGTAATTAACATTTTAAAGTTAGTAAGTATTAAATGATATATTTCTTTTTTTAAAATATTATTTTCCAGTATATTATTTGGCAGTATTCTAGTGTAGAAATTTGAAAAAGTCGATTATTTTTTAAATATATTTTTCTAAAGTTTAGACATTTGAGAGTATGTCCTCAAAGGGATTTTTCAAAAATTCAATTATTTACTGAGTTATAGCGATTTTGCTGATGCAGCAACTAAGCTGGTCCCACCGGAACAGATCGAAACTCAAAACTACTTTTTTCAAGCTGACGTACATAATATCTCAAGTTCTACCGAACCGATTTATTTGAAATTTTGTGTGAACCTTCTATATACATTTTTCTAGAGCCCGTAGCAGATTTAAGTCAAAATTTTAATTTTAAATATTTTTAAAAAATTTTAAACTGTTAATTTTTTTTTCAAACGGCTGCAATTTTCTGAAAAAAAATTTATTTACTTCTTCGAGGTAGGGGCTCTAGTGACATTTTTATTTATTAAGAAACCGTTAATTTTTTTTTTCAAATGACCAGAAAGGTTGGAATCGTGTACGTGAGGACACCACCTTTTTTTTTGACCCCTCCCTTTACCAGCCGATAACTTTTCGAGTTTTGAATTTATTTATTTTTTTAATTTTTTTATATATTTTTAAAATATAAATAAAGAACGGTAAAAAAATGGACACAAAAAATTACTTTGTGTATTTTTTACAGAGCTCGAAAAAGCAATTAAAAATTCGTGCCTCTACACCCTCTTAAGGAAAACTTCTTTTTCAATTAGTGATTGATTAAAAATAGACGCACACGATGTGTAAAATAATTTATTTGTGATAACGAAACAAAAATGTTTAAAACTTCGACGGAATTTAATTACGTTATTTTTATCAAATGTAGATGTCGTTATGAAATAACTGCTGGCGCGCTCTATTTCTTGATATTTCAAATTCTTATAAAGCTTCTTAGATGAGAAAAAAAACAATATAATACACATGACTATCCTGTCTCACTCATATTTAAAAAAAAAATATGGGATCAAAAAAAAAATTAAAAAAAATATATAAAAAATAAAAAGAGACAAGGAACCAACACTAAAAAGAGGGGAAACCCCAACATCAGACGAAAGTGCAATTGGAGTAATCCATAAGGTCCTACAACCAAGTGTAAGACACCAACCAAAATAAATAAGCATGTTGTTAACTTGATAAATTAACTTAAGAATTTCTGATTTAGTGGATGACACTTGGACATTATTACAAACTAAGTGACTATATATCAGAAAACAATACTTTTATAGTTACGAACCTTTTTTGTAATAATCAAATACCTAAATATCAGTTAATCGCTGCATTCACACAAGAAAACATTTTAATAAATTGAGGAAAATACATTACTAACACTTAGCATACTATTATAATTAGCTAACAAGTGTGTAATGTTTGAAATGCTATAATTAGCTTAATGTAAACATTCAAAATTAACGGCTCCTTACCTTTGACCTTTTACCCTGCATTTAATTTCTAATGAAGTACTTGTAATAAAAACATGTAAAAAGCGTTTGATAGGCAGTGATTTGATTACTTGATTACCGTTATTTTATTTTACATAACCATTGGCCTTGAAACTACGCTAAAAAGCTATCAACAAAATATTGAGTTTTTTTACGATATCCTACCTACGTATGTTATATTGTACCGTTAATACGTGAATATTATAATAAATTGAAATTGCGACATAAAAATAAAATGGTGAGTATAATTATTTCAATTAAACGAATTGTATTTTTTCATTCGTAATGCTTTTTGTGATAAATATTTAAAAAAAAAATGATGCCCTTCATTGTTGTATTTCTTTTAATATATTCGCTCCCAATGTGGAGCATGTGCCCCCCTCAATAAAGATATATCGACAGAATATATTTTACGAGAACTTCCTCTTACTCAGTTGCTTAAAATTGCTTTTTCGAATATAATATAGGTCTAATGATGGGGTCAGGACAGGACTAGTGGTTAGCTAATCACTCTCGCTACGTCCGTTTTTAAGGTATTAAAGACATCACATACATTCATGCCTTCGGACAGAAATCTAAAAATATTTTATTAAACATAAATGACCTCTAAGAATAATGATAAATGCAAGACAGATAATGCTCAATATTGAATGTATTATTTTATCAACCTACGTCAACATAAATATAAAAAATAATGGAGTTGGCATAAAAACTCAGTTTACTCCAAATTTATGACGCGAACCGCCAAAATTAAGTGATATCCAGATAATCGCCATAATTGAACATATATCACGCGTTAATATTGAAAAATATCTGGTTTCAATATCGTTATTGACATAAAATCAAACGGCTTTTTACGGTGCAGAATTGTTAATCTGTTTTTTTTAAATGCTTAAATCGTTATATCACACGTAATTAACTTGTGTTATATTATCATATTGCCTGTTGAACAACAGAACGAGGCTCACAGAAAATGATTATAATCTAATTAATGTGAATTAGCATTTACTTGACAGCACTATACTATCGTGCTAACTAAAAACTTTACATTTTTCAACAAACTACGCATTTTTTCGATAGTCACAATGTATACAACTTGATAAACGTTATATTTAAAGGATGTTAACTGCAAATTTCTAATTAGCATTTAATGTTTGGAAAAAGAAGGGCCCGTGGAAATTGAGATCAGGAGAAAAGACTTAAAAAATGTTTTTTTTAACAATTTAGTTAACTATCGAAAGACGGCTTTTGTGTCTCCTGTAAAATTTGTTACGTCTTTTTTCATTTCTACAGTCGAAATGCAACTGTTAAATAATCTGATGCTTTTCAAACACACTTGAATATTGTTCAGATGGTGGGTCAATGCCGAAAAAACTTCGACATAATTTTTGTGAACCTTAATTTTTTCAAATCATAACGAAAATTATGAGTTGAATTTAACACAAAAAACGGACCACATATTGTATTCTACTTGAGTTTTATGTAACTATATAACATTAAGAAATTTTCCAGTTTTATATAAATTATAATAATGCTATTTTTATAAATTTTGTAATAATAATATAATACCGGTGTATTTTTATACTCGGCATAAAAAGTATTTCGAAAAAGTAACGAAATAGTTCACGATAAAAAAAGTAAAAGGTGAATGATCTCTGGCGGGAGATGGGACGTGATGCGCTGGTTGTGAACAGCTGTGCGGGGAGTAGTAAGTAGCATTTCATACTAAATAATGTAAGCAAAATAACAAGGTCGTCTTGCGAAGAAAGAGTAATTTACAATTCCGTTCGTGTAGTTGACCTGGAATCTAAATAACATAACTATACGGATTAGCGATTACCGAATAATGAATAAATACATGATATATCTCAATATGAATCGCCATTATTGGCCAATAACCTATTAACACAACACATTTGAAGCAATGAAGCAAACTTTTGAGTCACAATTATTTTCAAGGCTTTAAATCAGGGCTGAGTCGTGGAGTCACGGTATTTTGGCCGGAGTCGAAGTCGGAGTCGTGAAAAATGATAAGCTCGATTTTTCTTTGAAGAATATATTCAATGATGTGTATTCAAACAAAATAGTCCAAAGTGTTGACATTGCATGCTTGGCTGACTGAAGATGATCTGATGGAATACATATATATAAGTTAAAATTAAATTATTGTCAATTTCAAATTAGCTTATCGCAGAAGAACTTTTAATCTTAATAAAAAAAATCTAATAAATTAGCAATTCTTCGATAGATACTTAATTTTATTCCATAGAACTTTAAAATGAATAAAGCATAGCTGACTGCGTGGTTGAGTGTCAACGTCGTTGGCTTAGAACACGGAGGTAATTGGTTTGAATTCCAGTACGGAAAGTTTTTGTAGATTGATTTTTAAATCGATTTCTGTTTGAAGGTATGGATGTATGTAATATCTTAAATTCACCCCTCCCATCCATCACATCCTAAAAAAATGGGAGGTAGAAAGAGCGATTAGCTAACTACCAGTCCTGTCCTAGATCTATCCTTTTTTTCCCCAGTCTCCGAGAAAAATTGAGCCACTGACTAAAAATCAGTTCTCGTAGAAACTCTTCTGTTGAGAAAAACTCTTTTAGGAGTACATATATGCTCCACATTGGGAGCGGACATGGTAAAAAATTGTCATACCGGATTTTGCCACCGTATGCTAAGCATTATCTTATATAAATTGTGAGACATATCAGCTTGTGCGATAGTGCGACAGTGCGATAGTGCGACAGAAATAAGAAATTTCTTTTCATGGATGTGAGCACTAGTTAAATGACCGGAAAAATATCAAAGAACGCAGTGATATGCAAAAACAGATACAGAAAAAATAAACTCTTGCAAGTAAATTTTGTTAATAAGATTTTATTTTTAACATTTTATTGGAACCATGTCCCATTTCTATCTGAAGCAAATGATCTCATTGAGATGTTATTAAATTATTCTACGAAAACTTCTTGTTATTCGCATTCTACTTTTCTCAATTTTTGGTATAAATGCTTTATATTTATAAAAATATCACTAAAAACTTCTATAGAGACTAATACCACATTTTTTTAAATAATCAGGTCTCGATTCCCTCGTCGCGAGTATTTTTGTGATAATAACATAAAATTGTGGAATTAATACGAACAATATGTTTTATTTAAATAAATATTTTTTTTTCGCCATAGAAATTGTCAGCGAAAACGATGACAACCTTCACACCGTACCATGTGCAGACGAGCCGAGAACCATCCCAGAATGGACTTTCTAATATAGTATTGATGACACCCATGAATATATAGGCAAATCTGCAGGCAGGACACCTAACGAAGTCTTTATTATGGACAGGGGTACGTATGTGTTAGGGTAGGATGTTGAAAATTCAAGATTTCAATACCGGGATACCATTTAATCGTAATATGTAACACTTTTTTATTTTTATTAATTTACATGGATTTTTTGACGTTTTTATATTATCCTAAAAACAGTAATTCCAAATTTTATTGCGCACGGGGCCTGTCTTGTGCCTAATTCGTCACTGCTTTTAATGAAAAACCATACGTCGAATGACAAAGTATATTTTTTAGCTTAAAACTTTCTTCTGTTGAAATTAATTAAATAATACATTTGAAAAGAAAAAAACCCTTAAGAAATACAATTAAGTATTTCGACTGAGGGTGCTTGATGGAATTTCAATATCAAATTTGAATTGTTTGAATTTTGTACTTTTCCATGAGTTTTGTCGCTAACGACCCGGGTTTCGCCTTTCGGCATCTTCAGGCATTCCAAGTGCACGGATGTACTTGAACTGATAATGATAAAGCTAGGAAAAGACTAGTGGTTAGCTTACCGCTCCCTTTATGCTAGTTTTGAGAGTAAGAAACGTGGACGTGAACATAATACATCACACAAACTCATGCATTTTGAAAGAAATCTATAAATCAATTGATAATCAAGTTATATAAACTGTCCGTATTGGAATTCGAACACTTGACCTCCGTAACTGAAGCCAACGACGTTGATCACTCCACCACGCATAATATCATAATAATGTTTTTTTACAAATCGTAATACAGAAATGATGCGTATTAAATTAAGATTTATAACTTTTTATTTCACTAGTTGTGGTGGTACTTCAGTCCAGATAACAGTGTAGAGATGCTTTCTAAAGAGACAACACGTGTGGAATAACTACATAGATACACAACCAGTAGTAAAACACTCGAAAAATAGTGGGATTATATTTTATAATCCCGGGACGAATGAATTGGTCGCGATTGCGGTCATTTTTCTAAACCATACCATTTCTAACAAATAATTTATGTTTAAATTTTAAGTGAAAATAACAAAAAAATGTTGACTTATTTTTAGAAAAACGGGGTGTTATGCTTTTCATGGAAACTAAAACTCGTGTTTAATAAAACAGTACAGTTTTTATAATAATATTTTTTTTGATGAACAGTAAAATTAAGCACGTAATTTTATCGTTGAGTAAAACAAGTCTTCTGTTTGAAATTTCTTTTTGTGTCGAATTTTTCTTGACTAAACAGTGAACTAAAATATTTTACGTAACATAAAAATAAATCATTCGATAAAGATAATCGTTTATTCATTTCCATAATTCATAGATAATAAATTTCAACCTTCACTGATAAATGATAGCCCATCGATGGAAGTCAATATGTATACCATTTTTCCTCAAATAATAATAAAAAAACAGCAGTTGTACGACGTATGTAAAGTACACTTATTTCACCTGGTATTAATTTAATACGCCGAGCAAAAGCAATGAAAATAGTCGATTGCCATACAAATGTTTATTTGTATAAAATTGCACTAAATAAAGAACTAACGAGATGCACCCACCGACAGTAAAACTGATCTGCAATGATTCATGTAATAAAGAAATATTAATTTGACTCTCTGCCTTATAAAGAGTACCCAATCAGGTGTATTCCATGTACAACTTTGCCAATAAAGGTACAGTGTCGAAGCTGATAACCGGTTGAGTTGAGGACTCAAACCCATCCACCGTAGGCGCGGTTCGATCCACAATGTGATCTAGAAAAGGTCATGGCTTATTTAGTACTCTCTTACTTGTTTACTGCCACGGTTTTCTGCAGGCAGTAAAAGCGACAAACGAGTTTATCAATACAAATATAAGTTCGTATTTTTAATTTTGCACACAACTATTATATTACAAGATAATTTATGTGCAAAAAGAGAAATATTTTACGATTCACTAAATCAATCTTCTTTATTTATTTCCAGCGTCGTGTAGATCATAATTATAAATATTTAAAACATTTTTTAAAATTGATATCCGTTACCAATGTGTAGTATATGACCTCATAATGAATGTATCTCAACTGAAGCTTTTTCTTCAACGAGAACTGCTTGTCACTCAGTCGCACCACTATTCATTTTCAAAGACAGTAATAGGGATAGAAGAGTAAGGCTAGTGGTAAACTAATCGTTCTCGCTACGCCCTGTTACTTGAAGGATTGAAAAGGTGGGAAGGATTTTTTTAGACATCACAAACACCCATGCATTTGAATAGAAATCGTTAATTAAATCTGTAAATCTGATAATTAACATTGCCCGCTGCGCCACGGATACGGCTACAATTATTTACCGAATTTAATAAAAAATATTGGATATAATAAAACATCTTTTACAGTTACATCTATGTATGTAAGTGAATGCGGTACATCAATTTAGCGAAAACGATCATAGAAAATGCTAATATCAAAAAACCAGTGAGTACCGACATGTATTGTGCTCAAGATTTTTTTATTTTGCTAAAATCATTGAATTATTTAAATGGCATCATTTATCATAACTTGCGTGGTTTTTCTTCTGTTAAAAACATTGTTATTAAATTATTATATTGCAATAAATATATGACAACAAAAGGCGTTGAATCATTTTTTATTGCCGTTATAAGGAATTTCGTATTCATGTTTTTTTTCGTTAATTTACTGAGCCATTTATATTGACTATAAAATAAGATATATTATTTAGTATTGTCGACACCGCGTCGTTTAAAATGATAATTTATATTCAACTTTAATATTGTTTATTGCTACGTGTGCCTCATTGAATTGTTTTTTTTTTGTATTTGTAAAAATTTGTTGTTTATGTCAGTTTTAGTTGATAATGTGTAACGCCGGATGTGAATAAAATGTGAAATGCATTTTATTAATATTGTTAAATCTTTCAAGGGCGCAAAACGCGTTAAACAATGTCATTAAAAAAAGTCAATTTTTAATGAATAATTAATTAAAAAGTGACCGCCGGAAGCAACAAGAATTTAAGAATACTTTGCTTTAAGTGTGTTTGTTGGGCTTCAATTTTTGATTATATAGATAAAAAAAAAACTTTTTTTTTTAAAAATTTTCTTTTTTAAACAATGTTATCTCAATGTGTGTGGCTTTTTAATGTCTTAAAACTATCCTACTATATTAACCCTTTGGTTACGGAGCAGCGATTTATCGCCGCTGTTTTTAGCTCCAATTCAATTTACCGTAGTTTTGCGTACGGGCAGATATCGATCCAACTATTGTTTTAATATGCACTAATACACGTTTATCTATGATATTATAATAAATATATTTTATTGATTGTTTATATTAATATGAATATACCAACAAAAAATAAAATCACTCGACTTATTTCGAATTTTGAATTTTTTTTTTAAATTGATATTTTTAATCATTATTATGTTTATCGGGTGGGACGGGAATGGTTTGGCAATTTGGCGATGAAAATAAACATAGTAGCTGTCATTTTGAATTATATACGATTGCATTTTCCTGTCAAAATTGCAATTTATGTATATTTTATCTTTATACTATCTTTAATGTATTGTACTTTATTTCATTGACTTAATTTGAAAAATGTAGAAAATATTTTTTTTTTCGAAACCCCTAAAATTTTTAAAAACCCGTCTTTTTCGAAAATTTATATAAAATTCGGTCTGTATCCAAAGAGTTAATAAACTGCAAATTGCGCATTCCAGTAAAACAAACCGTTTTATGTTCAATTAGGGTTAACCGTCTACTTATCTATATTTATGAGTAGTGACACTTTTTTTTTATCCAAACAATAAAATGCCAATTATGTTTCAGTTAATTGCGTAAATGATTAACTGTGATCGATGTGTAATAATAGTTTAAAGCTAAACACATATTATATGGTATTTAAAATTTGATGAAACCATTTACTTTTATTTGATAATAACATACACACGGCAATATATTAATGGTTATCAGTGTAAAACGTTATTGGAGTGCCAATTTGTATGATTGTCACATAACAATGAAAGGTTATTGTCATTATTAACTTAGAAAAGTACTTATTTATAAGCAGTTCTAATGTTTTATTAAGCGAATCAAAATGAATCTTCATAAATTATTGAATTCATTGTTATTTTACAAGGCTCAGTGTCACCTTATTTGAAAGCATTCACTTAGTACAATTGATGGGCAGAAATAGAGTAAGTGTGTTATTGTTTATTGTTTAAAAAATCAAAATTTACAGTACATGACATAACAGTTGACGCCAATTCGCCATGCGTTTGACAGAATTTTAATGAGACAAAACAAATATAATGAGACAAAAATAAGGCTACATAATTCAACAAAATCAATAAATAAAAAAGAAAAACTTAACAAACAGTTCACGAACACTATCACCAAAAATTTCCAGTTCTCTAGGCCAGCGTTTCTCAACCGGGGGCCACAGAAGAAAGTATCAGTTTTGGGGAGCCACAGCAGATTTTAGGGGGGCCACGGCCACTCAAAATATAATGAACTAAATTTATATTAAAATCAAATATAATACAGTAGGACAATAATACATTGCAGTAGAAATAAGGTATTTATTATGCATACTTTTTACTATTTTACCAATGATATTTAAGGATACCATAATAACTGCATCCAAAAGTAAGTGTCGACAATATTGTATTGACTATCTTGTCCACGGATTTCTTTCATCACCCCATGATATTATGAAACTCGTGTACGTTAAATATGTTTTGCTTCACTAATGCTACTATCCATTTTATACAAAACACATAGACATGAAAGAAAAGCCATTTTAATAATTCAAAAAGCTTTAAGAAGTTTCCGCAGCAAAAAATAGGATTTATAGTATTCAGTGAAAAATTAGACACTGGTTTAATTAATAGTTTCTTACGAAATTTCCAAATTAATTGCAAAAGCTAGAAAAACGCATAATATTTCCAAATCTTTGATTTTGCAATTTCAATAGTTATGAATCTAGAGTGAAAATGCAATTATTCAAGTGATTACTTTGAGCAATTCCGTTCAGTATCAAGACGTATGTATGAGATAGCAGATGATAAAAAAACAACTAAATGAACATTTTGCATTGAAAATTGACTAACCTAAAACGATGTGTCAGATTTTTGATGACGAGAAAATTAGTTAAGATAATTTAATGCTCTTTGCCAGAAACCTTATGACACTAAAGGTGTAACGATTGAACAAGGAATTAAGATTTTTATGAATTAAAGATATAACGCTTCAATTGTTGAAAGTATTGAAGTTTTACTTTGATAAATAATCAGGTACTATTTTTTTTGAATTCCCTGCGCGATTCATCTTCAACATTAGGTTGTAAAACATGGGAACTTTGCGTAAAACCCTTAATATTGTAATAAACAGTAAATTTCATAAAATCCCATTGACTTCAAGAATGTCTTTTTCGAAATCATTTTTTTAATCAGCTCGATGCAAATACCAAAACTGATCATTGGCAAAGCTTTGTCCCTTCGCTTAGTGGCTAGTGTCCTTAGGGTCCTTCATAGGGCTGCAAATTCAAATACCGCCCCGGGCGTTAGGACCCCTTCGTACACTTCTGCATATCATGCCAAAACTTCTTGCTTAGCAGGTATTAAGTAATTGAAGCCTAACACCCAATCCATGGGAGTGGCTGGTAAAGTACGTGATAAAAGGTTTTGCAGAATCTTCTTACCGAATAATACAGTGCATTGATAGTCTTTACAAAACATACAGAACTACTTCTACAAATGCATTGCTGGTTCTGCTTGGTAAACTTTTGTTAAATCTGTACAAGGCGCAACAGCAATGCTAAATAATGGGTGTGAAGTCCCAGGTTAGGAGAATTCTTTGACTGCCTTCTTCTCGACCAGACCCTTCATTCTTAATTGAACTGTGGTGCACAATATTGCTACAGACGCTGCTATGCGAATTTGGTAAAATTGATGGGAAATTATTCTAAGGACAGGCAATCTTATAAATTCTTTCAAAATTTAAAAATGCGAATGGAGACCAACGCTTCGACTCCAAATTTTCGGATAGGCCAATTTATAACTAGCCATGATCACTTCACTGCCAAGCTATTCCAGGTCGGCTGATTAGTAAATAGCTTCAGGATGCTGATCGCATTTTTTGAAAATGTCCAAACATGAACAACGAACGGGAAGAACTACTCAAGATTATACGACCACAGTCGCATCTGGTGGTCCTGTTGGTCATGCCGACTTAGTTGCATCTAGAAAAAATTACAAAACATTCAAAGAGTTGACGGCGCCTTATTAAAAACGAATTGAATTCATTTAATAAAAACTCTTGGGATAACGTTCTTTCATTTTATTTAGCATTCTGCACCCTGCAGTGCATGCAAAATAGTTTTAAGAAATTTATGGAAAAAACATTAACACGAATAACGCTGCAGAATACGCCCCCGTAAGAAGAGTGTGAACCATAGCGGGCTGTGATGGTTACAACCTTGAGTACCCTAGGGATTTACAAAAAAATGTAATATTATAAACTATTTTGTAAACATATTTTTTTTAACAAACAATTTTATTGTATTGTATTTTTTAAAAATAAATGTACCTACATTTTTTTTTCTTTTTTCCGAGCCCCGAGAATTTTATTACTAGGGGTAGGGGGGCCACGGAAAAATATGAGACTCAAAAGGGGGCCACGGGCTTAAAAAGGTTGAGAAACTATGCTCTAGGCAATGAGTTGATCAGCCGAACGGCCCTTGAAACTGGCAACTCACACGTCCTAAGCGAGGAGCAAATTTTTAGAAATAAAAGCCTTTGGTCACAGTTTCACCCACGTAAGAATAAATTGGGAGTATGTAAATTAATAGTCATGGGAATTTCAGGATTATGAACTCGGCCCCAAGAAGAAGAGAAAAATGCTTTAAGCTTTAAAAAGATCTTCGAGCTTCAAGGGAGTGAAACGATAACATTCCTTAAAGAAATTAAAGAAAGGAATTATCAAAGGGGAAGAATTTAATTTTTTTGAAATAATAATAATATCTTAGAAATTTCTTATTTCCATTCAAAATCCTCTTTACTTTCTCTGTCTCTCTCATTCAATGACAGTGTGTATGAGTGTTGCGTTACAGATACAAATACATTTATTTAATTTACTGATGCCTACTATTGTAATAGTCAACGTCGTTGGCTTCCGCGAAGAATCTCACGGGTTCAGGCACAAACAAAAATAAAAAAAACAATTTATCGATTTCTGTTAAAAGTCGTGGATGTCTGTGATGTCTCAAATTTCCCTCCCACTCTTACAAATTTAAAGCAGCTGGGCGTGGGGAGAGCAATGAACTAATCATTAGCCCTAGCCTTTCTAATCCCTACTCTATTTGAAAAAAAAGAGAGATTGAACAATGCACTAACAAACGGTAATTGTAGAAAAATTTATGTTGCGATACATGCATAAGAAGGCCATATGTTACATTTTGGAACAGGACATGAATTTAAAAAAATATTCCATTAGTTTTTTTTGTAATCAACTATAATTCTTAAATCAGCAGGCCATAAATACAATGCAAAAAAAAATCCGAACAGCAAAAATTAATTAGATATTTTAAGCTATTAATTCTTCAAATAAATTATTCACTTGTCAAATGTAATTCTTCCATCCAACATTACAGCCCACGTAAGAGACATATTGTGAGCGATGAAACAAAAATTGTGACGGATTTAATTTTATTTTACAAATTGTGTATAAACTGTGGATAGTAAAAACATTGATTTATACTGTTAGAATTTCAATTGCATTTCATTTAGTTTTCTCTACACTTGCAGTCTGAAATGAATTAGATTCATTACAGCACGGGTTAATACAACCATTACAAGCAAGTTGATTTAATTATGTATCCATTGTTTTAAGCATGCCCGATGAACGCATTGTAAGTTTTCTTTCTTTTCAAATAAATTATTTTCTCACATAGGACATGCGTCCCATGCAAGCCTTCACCTTTAAATCGAGTTCGTTGCATTCAATTCAATTATTAAATTCCAAGGATAGCAATTGTAATATATGAAATAATATTCATTCTTTTTAGCTATACACGTTTCAAAAGTGATTACATATGTTATGTTTTATTACATTACAAATTAGGCTTTTGTTCATTATGAGCACTTTTTTATGTATAGTAATTTGGTCGAGATGTTCAAAAAGATTTTTTTATACAAACCAATTCGGATGCATTTTTTGTGTTGTTACTACCTTAAAACGTAAAACGGTATCAAACGGTAAAATTTATATTTAACACAACGAAAACTTAACAATTTTCAATACAATGAAAACAATGGCATCTTTGCTCTAAATAGCACTTGGCCGTTAGTTATTTTTTAATTACGCCCAGTTCCTACAAGGGCATCCAATTCTTGACCCCTTTTGTGATACCGGGATTGATCATTCACCATAATATCAAAAACCTAGGAATTTACGGAATTCCCAAAATTAAAATATGTAGGAGCTTAAACGATATTCTGGGATTAGAACGATCAAACCCCGGGATTGCGGGATCACAAAATTAGACCGGATCTCGGAATTGGAGGCCTTACGTATTTTTACGTTTACACTTACGGAAAAAAAACGGAATCACGATGATCACAATGCAAATTCTCTTTTTTCTCGTCTTGTCTTATTTTGTCCACCTTAGGCCTATATTATTCCTACTTGGCTTTGGAATGGAAATTTTAAGTTATATTAAAAAAAAATCCAAACGTTAGGTTATTGCGCGCATGAATTACTATGTCTATTTACATAGAGATAAAGTATCGCATTTGCACTGTCACTATCAAATTTAGATATTAAATATTACACCGCTGTAGAATGTAGATAAGCTTCTTGCACTGATAAGACGAATATACTAAACCGTTACGAGCTTATCAAATATATAAATGTTACAATAATCTATGCATAAATTGTCCAATTAAGTCAGTCAAAAAAATGAATACTTCAACTGTGAAATTCTGTAAACGACTGTAGATATGCATCCAACAGATGTTTCACGTTGTATGCATTGTTCAGTTATGTACTAAGATTGTCTGGGGAGGAATTAAAGAAAACATGGCGTTATACATTGGCAAGATTTTACACTCTTAATGTGTCAGATACGCAATGGAACATCGTTATCAATAAATAAATATTACGATAAGGTATTTTGTCTCATATGATATGAATATAGTAGTTTTTTTCCAGGGCTGTGGAGTCGTGAAGAAATAAGACGACTCCGACGTTAGCTTATTACGCGACCTTAATTATTTTTTAATCTTAGTGGCATATAGTGTCGCCACTTTTGACCATAGAGATTTGAATACATATTTATTTTTAAAAAGACTTTAGTATTTAGTTTTTTTCGAGTATGAATCCAGAAAAATAGTCCAATTCCACAGCTCTGTTTTTTTAATCATATATTTCATATTATCATATAGATATATTTTTTAAATGAACTGACTGTTAGTCAGTCGCGCAACCCCTCTTTTTGGATATGGTAAATATACAATTATGGAGTTAAAATACCACGTGTACTTATTATCTTGACTTAAGGAGAGTGTCACGTGTAAAGGAAGATAATGTAAATATCAAATATATGCATAAATATAAGCAAACAAATCATACACTGGCTTGTGATTTTTTTTTGAATATCAAATTAACGGAGCTTTAAGTACCAGGACGCGCTAGCGTCAAGGTTCTTCTAGTCTCCTTCATCGATAAAGTTTTTGAAAAATTGTAAATTGTATCTCCTTACCATCGTTTGCAGACAGAAGGGCGTGATCACAACAGAGATAAAAAGTTCACGGGAACTCCATACGCTTCCCCCATACGATATACGTACATGTACACACATACATATATACATACAGTACACAAAAATGTCAAAAAAAGAGTCATTTTCGTGATGCTAAGTTCGTTCTTAAATTGTCAATTTTAGACGACGTAACATCTATGGAGGGTTTGGCTTATGATATTGTCCGTGCATAGATTCGTGCCCGTGGGCACAGTGGCAAAAAAGACGAACGCCCGAGCACGTTGAAAACTTGATTACAAGACCGTCTGTGTATGGCAAGTGATATTGTTACTGGTGATCTTTAAAGATCAACTTGTACTTACGCATTGTTGCAGTATAATAGCAATGCACATAAAAAAAGAAATTACAAATTCAAGATTAAGGTTAATTTAACGCAACCGAAGCATCCTTTACGCATTTTTTGTTCTTGCTGTGTTAATTAACATACTTTATTGTAAATAAATCGAAAGCAAACGTAATGAGTATTTTATTTTAAATTTAAATTGAATCCTTTATTCTTGCAGATTTGAGCATTCGAGAAATGAAGTGAACCGAGTAGTAAAACGGTTAAATTTTTCTATTTAACTTTTAAGTACAATCACGTTTTTTACTTGGTGCTTTGGAAGATTACATATTTTTATTTTAGAAAGATAACAACTATTGCAATGTTTATGTGCTGTACTGTGCTCACTTTTTTTTTACGATACTTTAATACATGTAGAATATTATAATGCATCTAACTCATCTTTTCCTAAAAAACAATATTAAAAAATGCGTTTTGAAACGTTAATTGCCACAATTAAAAGAATAGAGTTAGCGGAAAAATATTGTAAGAAATTACTCGATGAACTGAGATGTATTAAATAATTTACCTGGCTAGATTCTCATTGCACTTATTTACTTTATCTTAAAGCTAACATAAATCGGTAACTCACCAGCGACGTATGGTAAGTCTACTGAACGAATAAAAAACAAAACAAAAGTTTATTATTTTTTCTCACGAATTTTTGTCACTGTCACAGAAACTTTACTGTTCCTCTCACTCTTTATCATAATTAACATGAGAGAATTAAAATCATCCTACGATTGATGAAATGTGATTAGTTAGTAACGTGATTATACAACAATGAATAATTATTCCCGTGAGATCTGATTAACAATCAGCGATCGTTGATCACGTTTACTAAGTTATATTCTATGATATTATCAATATTGCGATTGCATATTATACTGTCAAACAATTCGTATCCGAGATCAATTTTAAAAAGAACAATACATGTTCTGATTTGTTGAATGAATTATGTTTTAGTTATATCATCCGGATTTCAAATTTACTTGTACATCTTTTGTTCAGTTAATATTTATTGAAATATTATTTAACTTCCTAGCTTACTAACTATAGCCGCCTCATTCTTGTATAAATATATTCATATTTCACTAAGCTATGTTCGGTCCCAACGACACACATAAATACTTGAGATGGAATACTTCAAAGTAAAATATTTAACGATAGCTGATTGCAAATCTACCGCTCACTTCACTTTTCAGAATGGAATAATATATAAGGATATAATAAGAAATAGTTCGGGACTAAGCTAACTGATCTCTACCCGAAGATCTTTAGGGCTCGAATCCCAGTACAAAAATTATTTTTTCAATCGGTGTTTGTGATGTCAAAAATTTCTTCTTACCCTTCCGATCCTAAAATACGGGCGCGTAGCGAGACCGATCAGTTAACCAGTGCTGTCCAAGCCTTATCCTTGTATCTCTACTCTTTTCGAAAAAGATAAATTAAGCAACTGAGTAACAAGCAGTTCTAGTAGATACAAGTCTGTTGAGATACGTCTATTGAGAGTTCACATGTTTTACACTGGTAGCGAACATGGATTGAAAAAATGATATTTTTAACATGCGAGAGTGCATCGAAATTATTTATTATATGTACATATTTTAATTTCAATCAGACTATTCTGCGACGAACTGTATGTATTTCAATGTCAGCATAATCTACACTTCTCAAACTGTGATTTTCTCCTACTTGAATTAACATCCATAAAAAAATATTGTTTTATATTTAGATAATTGACCTACATTATATAACTATATTATATAATCATACCAAAGGGCATAGAGTGACATTATTTTTGTTCATTTTGCAATGTCTAAATATTTTTTCATTTATTTAGTAAACAGGAATATTTCTTTAGGATGTCAATTATTGGCTGAAAAGCATAACATTTAACAATAAAGTCCATTTTTTGTGTTTACATAATTCTATATATCCCAATTAAATCTCGATCTTTATTGACATATTTGGAAAAAGTACAATTTATTTTTATTTTACTTACAAATACCTATTAAATAGTAAGCAGAGTGAGAAAACAATTCAATTTAATTCTTAGTGGGAAAGCATTATATTTAAAAATAAATCCTATTTTTTATACTACATCCTGTTATTTCAATGAAATTCTGATATATGTATGTGGAAATAGTACAATTAAAAAAATAATAAAACAGACTTGAAGAATTTAATCAATAAATTTAAAATCATTTGACTATAATAATATTCTAGATATCATTTCAGATCATACGCTTGACTTTGAAAAATAAGTCTACCTACTCACTATTTAAATCAAACGAAATCGTTTTTTTACTATTGTGATGAGTGATAAATTTGAATAAAACTTTTTAATTACTCACTCAATATGTTATTGCTATGATTGTATGTTTGATATTTCTGCTAACTATCGGTAAGAATATAATATGGAGTTGTTGAAATTAATTCGTTACATGTTTCATAAAAAAACAAATTACATAATCCGATATACAATTTTCAACAAACTGAAAGGAAAAAAGATAAACGAGGCGTCAAAAAATTAAAACTTATAAGTCCACATTTTGTCAAAATCTTACAAAAGTTCTTAGATAAACAATTATTTATTTCTCATAATAGAACGTAATATAATTCACAAAGCCCAAAAAAATGCGAGAAAAAAAATGTTTTAACTTTTCATATTTTAATAAACGGTTGGCAAACTATAAAAATATACATTCTTTTCTTCATTGGAAATACAGTAAGAACAAACGATGAAATCAACTCCCGAAAACTAATAATTTAAGCATGAAACACAAAAACGGCGTTTGCTATTTTGATTTAAATAAAGAACATGCATTTAGACGCTGAATAACGATGAATTGTCATTTAAATTAATTTATATATATTTTTTTATGATTTAAAAAAAAAAAAATTTGAACATTTTATACAATTTCTTTTTAATACTTCCCCTAAGGTTCTAAAAAATAATTCCGATATGTTGCTGACCCTTAAAAAATTAAGTGAAAAATAAGTTTTTTTTTTTTAATGTACGTCCTGGGTTTCTACCGCCCATCAAAAATAAGTGCTAAACCATGTTTTTTCACTTGGTTCTTTAAGAACCAGCACCATATTAGAATTATTTATCAGCACCGCAGGGAAGTGTTAAAAGGTGTGACAACTTTATTTTAATAAATCAAACTTTGACTTTGGGTTTTCCACAATTAATTCCGATGATGGTCACGTTTCAAATTCTGTATTAATAAGGTTCTGAAGAATCACTTATTTTCCCGCTGTTCATTTTGAATTTCTAATGTGGTTAAAATGTTTAGCCAAAATGTTTTCTAAGACGTATTTCCTTCATAGCCTATTATATTTATGAGAATTCGATCTAATGAAAGAGGTTTAAATAAAATATGACAACTCTTCTGCAAGTTTGAGTAGCATTGTATCTTGCGTATACTTTTAATGCCCAGCGGAACGTACGCTATTATTTTGCTTGCACCATTACAGTAATAAAAAATGCGCCGAATGAAATGTGAACTATTTTAAATGCTCAACACATTTTAAATTAGTAACCTTGTTATATTTATATGCTAAGAGAAAAACATACGCCAAGCAATAGGATTGACATTTTGACAGTCCAGTTCTGGGTAGTTTCGTAATTCCATCAAAGTTCACGTAGGTATTTTGAATGTGATCAATTGAAATTTATATATGACCGGAAAATATAATTGGACGAACATGTCTGTCCAATTATGTCTCTGTGAATTAGCTGAAACAATTTCATATCCTGATGAATAAAAATGATATTAGGTAGATTGTTCTCGGATAATGATTTATTGTGAGCATTTCAATACATCGGCAAAAGAAGGATGATGAAATAATAAACACTTTCGTTAATTTCTTAAAATTAATTGAACGTATGATAACTTCAACTTAAACTGAATTAGAATTTGTGTACATTATAAGCAGTGATTTTCTTTAATAAAATTCTGTTTAAAGTGGAAAATACTTTTTTTTATTATTACATATTTAAGCAACGTTACATACAGTTATTTTATACTCAAACTTTCATATGTATGCGCTTTATCATATTATAAAACACACATTCTTTTTTTCATTATAAATAAGTAAACAATATTCCGGTATTTTTAACGAATTAAAGATTCAGAAGCAACTATTATACGGAAATTATTATTTTTCACGACGATTTTTTATTTGTACCACGTACGTAAACGATTGATTTACGTAAAGCAGGCGTTGACAAACCTTTTCATAACATGGTAAATTTTGGGGTCAACATTTTTTTTGTAAATATTTTCTGTTTTTGGAAAGCACATGCAAAAACCAAAAAAATATTTCATTTTGTATATTTACATTTTGAACTTAATATACATACATTATGATTTATGAATACATTAAAAACACAATGTGATTTATGTAATTGGTTAAAACGAAATCCTGCATTATAAACTAAAATATTGTTGTGGGGGAGGGGGGGGGGTATGTAAAACAGATGCGATATGGTTTTCAAAATGTTGGAACATTTATTCTTGCTAGAAGATGTTTTATTTATGAAGGAATTCTTATTATTCTATATGAAGAAAATAAAATAATATGTAATGTTGACGAAAATTTTGCGAGAGACTTTTTGGACCCCTGAAAAATATGTAAAACTATATATAAGAGTTTTGGTTTTGATTTTTTTTTAAAACCTGCTCTCAATAAATAATTACAGAATTAATTACCAATAGTAAGAAAGCTTGAAAAATATAATTATAAATATTGAGGACGAACAATATCATCCATTGTATCGGTCATCCAATCGGTAATAAAGAATCGAAATAATAAATATTTAAAAATATTTATATTTTTTTCCATTCATTCAGGAAGGATTTGTATTTTTTATTTTATAAATAAAATCAGCGAGATCGTTAATATGGGTGTTAAAATAAAGTCAAAACCGTTACATAAGCTAGTAATTTAAAATTTGTATTGTAATCGTTGATAAGTGATCGTATCATTGATTCACGTCGACATGACTTACTTCATAATTTTACGTAGGTGCTGTAATAATCGATACTTAGAAATCGATACCAATAAATAATTCAAATGTCCCTTCATCTACGTAAATCCGTTTTTCGAAAGACGTGTTGTCTTCTGGCAGGGTTTTCCAAACCTTTTCTGCAATGGAACATTTAACAAATGTAATCTATGACACTTTATAAAACAAATAACATAAATTTATGAGTAATTAAAGCTCTAAATCAGGGAGTGGTTCAGAAAGTGTGGCCCGCGTGACTTTTTGATGTGTCTCGCGAAATTAGTATTAAATCTACATTTTTTTCAAACGGGATATTTGAAATTATTTTTTTAATCGATTTCTGTTCGAAGACATTGATGTTTGTGATGTCGCATTAGAAATAGCTCCCACTTTTCCAATCCTGAAATAAAAAGGTGTTAGCGAGAGCGATAAAGTGTCTTGCATAGTTTTAGTTTTGTCCTGCCCTATCCTTCTATCCCTTTTGCTTTCTTAGAAAAAAAAAAGTTGAGCGACAAACTGGTCTAGTAGACAATTTCCTGTTGAGATACTTAAGAGATTAGGATCTCACATGGCTTTTTGGAAATATTTATAGGCATACGAATTTAAAGATGAATTCTGACAGCTAGTAAATAGTTTTTTCCTTTATCTAATATGTATATTATATAAATTTATGTTAAATAACTAATTGATGTCATTTTTAATTTATTTAAATTTTGATTCCACATAGATGACAAATTTCATTTATATAAATGATTAAGAATACGAGTATGTAGTCATTAAAATCAATAATCATTTGAAGGTAAATAGGAAAATGATTCGTGCATTGAAATATTGATGTTAATTTGTGAATTTTTATATCTATGACAAAATACTTAAAATAATTTACAGAATGATTTCTGATAAGACGGTGAAAAAAATCGTAAATTATAAAAATGACAAATAAACACATACCGAATTATAATAATAATAAGGTCAACTGTATAATTTTGTAGAACAAAATACTTTATTATAATGGAGTTCATTCAATAAACTAATAAACGTGTCATATATTTGAAGGATTCAAATTTTATATTAAATTCTTTTAAATTTTTAGTTCAATACTTTTATTTAACAAATAACTACAGTTGAAAATGTGGACAAAACCATTTCGTACCGAACGCTCTGAATTGAATAGAATATCGATTGAAATTTATCACATCACACCACTAGCGATGTGACCACAATAGTAAAAATACGCCCGATTTTATCGCTTCATTCAACCTTTGCGTCACAATTAAAAAAATTGCTCTCGATCTCATTTGCGGGCAGAAGGTCCGGTTTTTAGTAATGACGAAACAAATATGTGACATTTAAAGGTTGGCAAAAATGGCGAGTACGTCTGGAAACAGACTGTCAGTGGTCCGTTTAAAGATAGGCCATCATGCATTATGGCCAAGAACTGTCATAAAATATTACATGTCCCGGCAAAATGTGATCGCTGATAAAATAAAAACTGCGAGATTGCTGTTTAAATATGGTGCAGTACAGCAATGGAATGTTTTCTGTAAAATTAATAAATTAATTTACAATTTCACATAAAAAGTATTTGTTTTTTATACGGCTTACACAAAAACGATACATACTGGGAAACATATGTATTTATTTCATGCTAATTTTATGATAATAATTATTTGTTATGCGGAAACAAGAGTTAGTGAACAACGCTTTACGCGGTTCTACTTTAACGCGGTTAAATATGGACTTTATTAAATGATGTGTAAGGTATTTTGAAGTCACTCGATAAGTAAATACCCCATGAAAACCCATGCCTAAGATTTCAAGTATATGAAATTAAAAAAGAAAATGGTACCCATGGTACCAATGGTAAAGACCCATCGCAAATCTAAGAACGGGCTTTTGCCACTAAGCCACGATGGCGGGAAAGAAGAAGAAGAAACAGCTATGCTAAATATTTTTTTATATTAGAAAAAGTTTTGATAAAAATAAATCTTCAATCTATCGCAGTTTCCGTTTATTGAACTATGCGAAGATCAATAATTGATTTTTTTAAAGAGGAAATGCTATTACAACAAGTAATAATAACAATTCACTAATATATTTTAATAAAGTTTTGACAATCTAAATGTGATATGATATGACCGGAAATAAGAAAAACCGGTCATGATCTTATTAAATAAATGTCGAAATAGTACAGATGAATATTTTATTTTTTGAATTATTATTTATGTATAAAATGACTAGTAGCTAAAGGATTAATTTAAAAGTACTCACTGTCAATACTTGGTGGAAAGGCATTCTGATAAAAAAATACAATAAAAATTTGTACTAATTCCCACATTTATTTATCAAGATCAGACCGGTTTCACTCATGATAAGCATTATCAACTGATGATAATGATGATCAGTTGATAATATTTGTGACGAGCAAAACCGGTCCTGATCTTAATAAATAAAAAGTTGCAATTTGTACAAATGCCTATTGTATTTTTTAAACGAATAGATTATCCTAGTAAGAAAGTGTAGACATTTGCTGTTTATTTTTACAATGTTAAAATTTAAAATCAATAGCTTGAATATCACGATTTAAAATTTACACTAAGAATTGATCACTAAGAATTTCACAAAAAATATATGTACATATAAGTGTGCGCTTTATTTATGGTTACAAATATTATACACCATCTTAAGAGAAACGTATTGTGAAGATGAAATAGGCGTCACCCACACATTATTTATTTTTATTATATAAACAGCTTACATGTGTATTCTGAAGATATCTTTTCATCAATATAAAACGTGTTTTTCGGAGTACTCTACATTGGAAGTCACTGAATGTATGTTTTGCACTGTTTTGTTGTCACTGGATGCACTTTAACAGGATGTATGCTGGACAAAATAAAGGGATTATTTAAGAATACTGTTTTAATCTTTTTCATTTTGTGATTCTCATTTTGCAAAATACTGCAAATAGTCTTTAGATTGTGTTTTTAATAAATCTACCGAGACGTTAATTAATCAAAGTGTGATTGATACTTGTTTTTTTTTATATGTACTGAACAGATAGATACTTGTTTGAAAACTGCAGATGAGGAACCATATTTTATAATCAGATATTTTTAACTATTTCTTGAACTTACATAAAACGCAAAAATGCTCTTTTTTGGCAGTATTAAATAATATTTATAAATAATCGATATTTTTTTATAAAATTATATCGTACGAGCAGCTGTACGCTTTGTCAATTAATTGATTAAATTATTTTTTCGAATATTTTTTAATGGACTTACTATAAAAAAAAGTTAACATAAATATTGTTTTTAGAACTAACATGGGATGCGTCAAGTAATCAATACAATAATAATTGTAATTTACAAAAACATTTTTCCACAAGATAATTAAAATATCGAAAAATTTGATGAATAGTATGCTAAAGTTATATTTTATAAATATATTAATCTGTCATTCGAAAAATATTTTTTCGTCGCCGTTAAAAACTCACTTAACTTATGCGCGAATTTATTATTTTTACAGTAATTATTTTTATTCGGAATATTTTTGTAATTTAAAACAAAAAATCTTTATTTATAAATTTGTTTCGTGAATATTTATGAATCATAAATAAAAAACTCATCGTATCATGTACCGTCAAAAATAAAGATAAATTACTTTACGTAAGGTATGTCAAAAAATCTCATAAATTTAATCAATTATAAAAACGATTGTTTTCTAATAAATAAGCATTAAATATTCATCTTTTGATGTGAATAATTTTGAATATTTCCTTGATGTATTAATTTATTGATAAAATCACGTTCATTAAAAAGCGATAAAACCGATGCACATTTTTAAAAAAATATTATTGACCTCACTATTGTTAATATAGTGGATTTAGAGAAACTCTGTATATTTTAAAGAAAATCTTATTTATAGTAAAGTATTATATTTTTATATATTTTATTTTCATTCAAGTTTCCGTGATTTAATTTAAGAAAAATCTTCTATTTTCTAAACACATCATTATAGATTCCTTAGTAAAGAATCTTTCGATTAAAATAAAGTAGAATCCATCAAAAACAATTTAAGTCTGCAATGGTTAAGTTGAAAATATTCGATACCATTTTTTTCTAGATCTTTTAAGAATGTACCTAATTAAAAAGCTAAGTGTAAAATTACTCTATATTTATTTAATGATAATAAATTAAAAGTTATGATTTCTTATTATTATGTTAATAACAATAATATTTATTTGAATACGTTCGTTTGATACTGGGCAGAAAATCAGGGAGCTTTTTAATTTATTACCAAGGAAAAACAAATGTAAAACTGTCACTTATTTCTTAAGATAGGGTGCCATTTCATCAAGGAAGTATTGGTATATAAGAATTATAAAAAAATCAACTGTTCTCTGACATGTCACATTGGAAGCAAAAAAATAAATTTGGCAACTCATTGATGAATGATGATTTATGACAAAATAAATTGAAATGGTTGTGTAATTTAGTTAGACTCAACTGTAATAACTTAACACCAGTAGTTAATGATATTTCGACTGGTTAAAAAATACGTGATGGAAAAATCAACAAACGACTAATCCGTGTGGTAATATCTCCCTCGGACACGATGCGGACCTACATACAGTGTCTGATGCAGACGTCACGTTGGAAGTTCATCGTCATTGCCAAGCGTCCTCGAAGCCTCGGAGGGAGTATATAAGCGTATCAAGTCGCAGGGTGGGTATCAGTCATCCTCTGGATATCATAGCAATCGAAGCAATTACAATTCATCAAGAAAAATGGCTTTCAAGGTATGACAATACCAAGTTTTTATGTAACACAGTTTTTTTTGTGTCGAATACAATTAAAACTATCAGAAAATAAATATATAAAAACAAGTGAAAATGTTTGTAAAAAGTGCTTTTTTACTTATGGAAAATATCATGTTTATAACAAAACATTATATTTATCAAGCTTTTTTATTGTAGATTACTTTCAAATATTGTGCAGAAATGCTAAAATTATACATTAAATTCAGTGAAATATATATAAATTCTATTCCAAGGTCTACACTCAAAATTTACTAATTTTTAAAAATTTAATTCGACAAGGCATTGTTCAATTGTATGAGATGAACAACTTTATAATATAAATTAATAATAACTATGACATGACTATCTTTTCAGTATTTTAGAGCTACACTAAAATAGTGGATTAGTGTTTACATTTTACTATGACCAATTACCGTTTTAATGAAATTTCAAATTCCAGATTTTTCAATTTATTGATAATTTGTATTGTTAGAAACATAATTTTTGTATTGACATTTTGTTTTGTTTTGTATTTTCAATGAATAGTGCGCGATGGTATTTTATTTTCAAGTGTTTTTTTTGTTAACTCTAGTAGTATAAAGAAAATTCAAAATAATGGTCGATATTGTAATTCACACATTATTCAGAATCTTTTCTTCCTCGTTGAATATCGGCTATTCTCTAATGTTTTTTGTCAGATCTGTTATGAGATAACGGCATTTCAATCAAGATTATCAATATCTATAACTCCCTGAAAAAGGTGATCTCGTCATGGATATAAAAAAGCCCAACTGAAATATCAATATATTTTCAGTTCTCAATCGAATTCAAATCAACTATTATTACACTATTGTAGTATGTTGCCAGTGAAAAAATGTATATTTAAGTATTTTGATTATTTTTCCATGTAACTATAATTACATATTAAAAACGTTACTTTGCTTTTATGATATACACATTATTTATAATTTTTACTTATTTTATAACAAACGTTTGTTTTTTATTATCTTTCATAATTTTAAAAGAAAAATATTATGATCAATAGGCCACTATTCATAAAACTTTTCTTCGAAAACGTATTAAAAGAAAATAATTTTCAATGGGAAAGAAATGAAGTTACGACTCTTGCCCTCATATAATGTATTGAAACTTAATGCATACTAAAAAACGATTTAATATTATGTATTGAGATTGAAAGTATGCAAGAATTTGCATGAAAACAAACAAATCATTTGACTTTATTTTCTGTTTGACTTATACTAATATGGTGGTTTTGTATCTGTGTTTTTACGAGTTTTTGTTCGCCGATTTGAGAATTTTTTTATTTATTCAATCTTTAAATTATTGGGCTTAAAGGCTTACCACCATTTCCTGTTAAAAAAAACTTATGTTAAGATGCTCCACTGTGAGTCTACATCTTGAATTTATATTTTTATTGTGATCTTTTATTTTGACTTAAAAAATGTGAAAGTTCATGATTTTTTTATTGTATAGGTTATATTGGCACTCGCAGCATGCGTGGCTTATGCCAGCGCATCGGTAGGCATTGCTCCCGTGGCGTATGCCGCTCCGCTAGTAAAGGCTGTGGACTCAGAATACGACCCCCATCCCCAATACAGCTACGGCTATGATGTCCAGGATGCCCTCACTGGAGATTCCAAGACCCACCAAGAAACACGCGACGGAGACGTTGTGCAAGGACAATACTCCCTCGTAGAATCTGACGGAACACGAAGAATCGTTGACTATACCGCTGACCCTATCAACGGTTTTAATGCTGTTGTCAGGAAAGAACCTCTCGGTGGAAGACTTGTAGCAGCGGCCCCAGTCGTCGCAGCCCCAATTCATCAAGCACCAATCGTCGCCGCAGGTCCTGCTCCGATTATATCTGAAGCCCCAACTGTCGTCGATGCAAGATTAGCTTCCCCATTAGCACGCTTTGCAGCACCAGGCCCAGTTGCCTATTCTGCTGGAGTAGCATCGCCGTTGGCCTATTCTGCTGGAGTAGCAGCACCTTTGGCCTATTCTGCTGGAGTAGCAGCACCTTTGGCTTATTCTGCTGGAGTAGCAGCACCTTTGGCTTATTCTGCTGGAGTAGCAGCGCCTTTGGCTTATTCTGCTAGAGTTGGAGCTCCTTTAGCTTACTCTGCCGGCTTAGCGTCTCCCCTTACTTATTCTAATGCCATCGGCGGTCCATTGGCTTATTCTCATGGAGTAGGTGCCCCACTTGCTTACTCTAACGGAATCGGTGCTCCTCTCGCTTATTCAGCTGGAGTTGCAAGTCCACTTGCTTATTCCCATGGAATTGGCGCTCCTTTGGCTTATTCTTCTCCTTTCGCAAGGTTCTCATCACCTCTCCCGTATTCAGCCAGATTTTCTCCTTATACTTCCGTCTATTAAATTAATAATATCTCTAATGCCGTATTTGCCCATTTGCCACACTGCATAAAATACAAAAAATGGCCTAAAATGTTTACTGACAGTATTACACCGTATGATTGACTGCATTAATGGAACCAAATTTGTGAATTTTTTGCAAACAATAAATAAAATTTTAAACAAATAATTTGCTGTATATTTTATTGTACCCATTTATTAATTTAAAAAATGTATAACTTTTTTAAAAATATATTAGCTTACAAAGTGAAGAAGCATGTTAACTCCTAATATGACTTACCTAGACAGAAGCTGTTATACGAGAACTGTTAGTTACTCAGTTACTGTACATCTCTTTTTCAGAATGTTTAGAGATGGAAAGATGGTATTAAGATATGATCAATTGTCAGAGCTGTTCGTACTGGGATTTGAACCCGTGAAAACCTCAACCAATGCCAGTGAAAATGAACACTTGACCACAGAACTGGCGTTTAAGTTATCGTTTAGTAACTCACGTTATAAAAAACATTAATAAAAATAAATTGTGCAATTCAAAAATATTAAAATAAATACTCTGTATAGGTCTATATAGCTCGTTGCATATGCGCCAGATATCTTTAATTATTTGTTTTTCATAAGTATAAATTCAGGAGAAAAAATACCATTTCTTTCTATTTTATAATTATGTCTTTAAATCATGTTGTATGCATTTTTAGGATCATTTCCAGTTCTTTCACTGAATTAACTCCGTCTTTATATAAGTGAATACAAATAAGTACACACATAATAGAATGTGTTTTTTATTTTTATAAATTAATATGTATAACATTACAAGGAAATCGGGTATCAAGCTCGGAATCCATTTTTATTCAATTGTATTTTATTATGGCATTTTATGATGTTAATGTGAAACACAACATATTTTGAAAATCCAGTTTTACAAAGGTATTTTTTTAACTTACCGTATATATTGTATAACCTTTAACTTCCCTTCGCCTACAAATTCAAATTATAAGGTATGTATATGTACTCAGTAGCTATTATACTATGTCAACTACGTGCACTTTCGTAACCGAATAAAACAGAACATGACGAGATAGGAGGTCCAGACAAAACCGCCAGGACATTGCTTCCGAGACATTGCCGTCAAAACAAATCCGCCCAGAACTAATTAGTATAATTATACTCAGAAATGAGACAATTTTTATTTTTTACATAATACTTTATTGTAGATAGGTAAAAAAATAAAGATATACATACATACTTACGTTTAGGTAAATAAAAAATATTTGAAATTAAATTTTAATACATTATATTAAAAATAAGTACTTCTTTTTGCAGTGTTTCGTTTGATTTTAGATAATGATATTTTGTCGCATTGTATAAACGGATAAGGTTAAAAAATTACATTGTTTATTTTGTAACTACATATCTGAATTTTTTTCCGACAGCTTGTCTGAACGGATTTGTCCCTGCGATATTGACGAATACCGTTCCGGGTGGACTTGTTTTGGCGGCAATGTCCCGGCGGTTTTATCGTGGTGCCCAATGTAGACAATGCTTTAATTTATTTTTAATATTGTTTTATGTATATCTATTTTATTAAAAAATGAATTCGACAAAAATATTATATTGCGTAGATATCATTTTTCCCATATTATATTTTGTCACTGTTTTGCTTTATCATTTTCTATTTTGCAAGAAACCCTTAAAACGATTGAAAAACTAATTACAAAAACTATTTGTGCTGCGATTTGAGCCAGTAAGCACCGGTCCTTAAACCAACGGCGTTGACAACTCCACCATAAAAGTGACCCGAGTACATAAATAGTGATAAACATATTAATAAATATATGTTTTAACCAGGGCTGTGGAGTCGTGTAAAAAAAAGGTGACTCCGACTCCAGCTTTAAAATAATTAACGACTCCGACTCGGAAGAAATTTTTCAATAAATTCATTTTAACTTATATATATATATACCATCAGATTAGCATGTCAACCAAGCATACAATGTTGACACGTTGGACTATTTTGTTTGAATACACATCATTAAATATATTTTTCAAAAAAAATCTAGCCGCCCATTTTTCACGACTTCGACTCCGGCCAAAATACCGTGACTCCATGACTCCGACTCCGGCTCAACAGGCCCTGGTTTTAACACCAGCTCAAAACACTTGATCCTTAATAAATAAATGAACACAACCCAAAATTTTATAAATATTTTATTTTTTAAGTTTATATTTTTACATTGACTAATACAACATTTTAAATAAATTTATAAATATCTTCCATGAATTTTTTTTTTTATTATTTTTATTATACAAATTAATCAATTACAATCTTTTTCCACAAAAAACGATCAAATATATTAAAGATAAAACGAAAATATATCGAATAAATGCTAGATAAGGAGTTTTGGCAGATGTTAGTGTATACAAATTTACGTCAATATTTCTGAAATAAATTTTGGTAATGTTACCAAACTTTATTTCAGAAAAATTTTGACATGCGTCAACAAAATAAAGGTCTTACAATGATTAATGCATGACCTGTCTAATTTAGCGATTTTTTAAATGTTAATGTGACCTATTTTTGTTTGTAATATTTTTATTATTATTTTAGGTATGCAGAGAAAAGATTTTTTTTTGATCTATAGGAAAATTATTTTCGTTTCGTTTACCGTATTTATCGTTTTGTTTATCTCGTCCCTTCATAAAAAATATTTTGATAATTCATATGCATAAAGTGTATATGCAAATTTAATATATTGCAATGAACCAGCTCAAATCAATTTATTCTTCCTGGTAATAATTCAATAAATAAATCAGATTAAAAGTAATTTATTATCGTTCTAGTTTTGGGTGGCCGAGATCTAGACCTGTTGACATTTAGTATGCAAGCTGAGTTTTTTTGTGTACGAAATCGAAATGATATTACATATTATGTGTGTTATTTGTACTGCGGTCTATTGCGCGGAGAAAATTTAAAATGCAATTCGCGTACGCCTTGCCTATTATTTCGTGGCATAATACTCTCGATTTGACCTGTGCGATGTGTCGCTGGTCATTAACTTTGCCTTTAGATATGCCTAATAATTGCATACTCATTTACCATACGTTACTAATAATTTGTGTGGTAAAACCGATGCAATATTAAGAATGGTTTAAATTTATGCAAACTGCTGTGCTTATTGCAAAAATAAAATACTATTTTGCATTCAAATTTGAATTATTTTTACTCTGCACACTTCCATAAGTTTTGTCGATAACGACCCGGGTTTTGCCTTTCTGCATCTTTTGGTTTTATCTAGTGCACGAATGCACTTGAACTAATAGTAAGCCCGGTTTGTTATCGACAAAACTTATGGAAGTGTACAGAATAAAAATAATTCAAATTTAACATTAAATTTCCAATTAGCACCTTCAGTCGAAATTATTAATTGTACTAGCTGACCCGGCATGCGTTACAATGCCACTCAAAGAAAGAAAGTTTTAGTGTTTTAATTTTGTTTATTGAAGTGCATATTCTCTCTTTCTGTCTATTTGATGTTTGACGTTTGCTGCCGATTGTAACGACACACGCGCCATCTATTCTAAGCTAATTGTAATATAACCTTCGCGCAAGTGCAAGCATATGTTGTCAAAATGAACTGTAAGTGCTGAAAATAAGTGCTTTTGGATATATTTTGTTTTTTGCCTGGTGGGTATATGAATAGATCTGCAGGTTTTTCAATGCGTGAACAGGCCAGATACAGCTGCCCATGTAAGAAGCATGGATTTTTTAAATTTATTCCACACACTTGTAGCGATTGTCCAAATGCGAGTCGCACCGGGAACTGCAAACATTTGAATTCTAATGGCCTATTTGTCGGAATTATTGGGATGCTTGGCAACAGAAGATCGTATCCTTTAATTTCTCCATTTAAAATTGTAGCTTAGATGATATCGTTCATTACTTTTTCACTGAAAGCCTGGTACCGTGCAAAGTCGTGGTCGATTTATATTTCGGAGAAGAATGATAGGTACGCCAATTTTCAGTGTTAAAACGTGCGGTAGCATGCCTGGAAAATCAAGTGAGTTTAAGAATTCAGTTGGATAATTGACAACTTCGTCTTGATCAATTTATAGTATCCAATCCAAAATATAATAACTTTATGTATCGAATAGGGGTTTTCTTATGTAGAACTTTATTATAATAACGCAAAATCGTTATATATGTGTGTAGGCATATATGTATTTGGGCACCATGAGCATTTTCAAACCATCAAAACAACCAGAACATTTTTCCATTTCATAACATAATAGCAATCCCACCTAACAAGCGAATGGATATTTTGAGAAATTAATAATTCAATTTTCATATTAAACAATATTAATATTAGGTATTTACCAAAAACAATAAGTATTTTATAATCTTCATTGAAACGAGTGACAATCTAATTTGTTGCGATATTTCTTTTCAACTGAAAAAAAGCATTAACCACTTGAATACCAAGCGGACACCGGTGTCCGGAACATATGCAAGCGAACACGGATGTCCAAGACATTTAAAAAATCAAATACTTGGTATTCTAATAGAATATAAGCAATATTTTGATGAATATGCGTAGTGCTATCTATGCTGAGTCAATATATTCAACCTATAGTCAACCTAAAGGTTTTTAAAATATCGAATTCGAGTGTGTATTAGGCAAAATTATTTTTCTCAAAAACACACAGTATCTCTGAGACATATTAATGATTTATTTGCGCGGTATTCAAGCGGTCAATTATATGACCAGTAAAAACGTCTTTATAATTTTAGATACGCCACGTTTTGTCACGTAAATGATAGCAACAGTCGGCGTTATTTTAATAAATTAAATCAAGAGGCAGCTTTTGTCAAATGCGAATAGTACAATAGATAAAAAAGCCGATCCTTGCAACACAAGCTTCTCAAAAATTCTATAATATATTAAAGAAATTGGTTTTAATTTTCATTTTTATTATGTAATAATAATTATTAATTTCTTTGTTTTTTCTGCCAGAGTGGCATCGAATTGCTGGTTGAAAGCACGGCCAATTAGTTGAGCTTGTTAGATTCACATTGCGTCGGATATTAGTTATCTGTACATTACACTTCTGCAATTAAAATTCCAATTCTGCAATAATAGAGAAGGCTATCAGCCTAACTTTGATATATTATCATTCTTTTCTGTGTTTTTCTATTGAAATCGTTAACATTGTTTCAATATTATCCATCCAGAGATCATGCTTCTTTTTTTTTTTTCTAAGATGTTCTTCGGCCTCTTTTCGCATGCTGACTATTTGATATATCGAAGATGTTATACATTCACAAAAATTTTATGAATCTCTAAGTTTCCCCTCACATGAGGAAATATATACCTTGTTAGGTACTTCCCTTATCATGTACATCTTGATAAAACGAGAAACATACTTCCAAGCTTCCACATGAACAAGTGTGTCCATAGTTGACAAGAATTCCACCTTTATAAACAGAAAAGCAAGCCATGAATACCAAATATTAAAAATTTAAAAAAACTTTTTTTCTCTATTCTCCATACTAAGAGGCATGTTATGATTACATATGGGTAAAATAAGATAAATAATAAAACTAACCTATTTTTATGCTTCAACGAAAATCTATAAAACTGTTGACTATATTTAAAATTAATAACTTCGTTAGAAAATATTATTGTTCTTATCATAAGAAGCAGAGTCGCAACAACCAGTAAATGTTGCATACGTATGTGATTATTTTTTGCTGAACTTGAAGAAAATATTTTTTTAATATAAAATGTAATGTTCTCTGAATTATAGGAATAATTTCCGTGCATATTTTTTAACGGTTTTTCAAAATACAGTTGTCTAAAGATTGAATAAGATATAGAAAAAACATACTAAGTCCATTCTATTTTTTGTAACTTTGCTTAGATAAATATTTTTTACGCTTAATGTCGCACGCCAAATTACAATTTAATATAGAATCTCTGTTAATGTAAGTTTTTTATTTTAGCTTATATGACATGTTTACATATACTTTATCTGTTGAATGAGCCTTTGAATTTTCCCCTCAATTTCCAAATCCCTGACGTCATTAACAGCAAGTGCCAAAAGTAGATTCATTACAACAATTGGCACTAATACCAAAAAAACTATAAACAGAATTTGAGGAAACAACGTATATTGTTCCCATCCTTCAGCAGCAGCTATATCCGAGTACATGAATTCGGAGGTCATCATCACGATTGTCTTCATAATTGACTTCCACGGGCCGTCAAATGGAGCTTTGGAGTCAAATAATACCCAGAATGCCAAAGAAAATCCAATGATCATAAATAAACCAAATAAAATTAATACCTAAAACAGTACAATTCGGTATATGTCTTCATCATAACTATTAATAAAAGTAAATAAAATATCTATCAATCATACATAAAATAATATTTGCATAACTAAAACACTTGGATATTTTTTCAACTTGTTACAATGTAGTTCTACCATGTAAATGCCAATTTAATCAATAAATGTAGGTCATAATATTTGTCAGTAGAAATAGATTCTTTTTGCTATGCAATCTTTCTCAGTGGCTCAATTTCCAAGGTGTCGTTGGACTCATACAACTGGTCCAGTATAAAAAAAAACGGTACTCAACCGCTGTAAAAGAAGAAGAAAATGTATTCATTTGAAGATTTTCATACGGTCCTTGATTTTTATTGTGATACATGTCTTTTAAAATTAAGTGGTACTCTCTGTGCTAAAGCTACAGTATAATTTAATATTAATTTTCACCAAATCAATCATAAAATGAGGCCCCAATACGTGATTCACTTTTTGAATAAAACATATTTTTTACCTTTATAGCTCTTATGGCCACCGTAGAAAACATTTGGTAGAAATATCCAAATTGCGGAAATCTTGACAGTAAAATAATTATTTCCAACCAAGCCAGAAGAATAGCTCCGGCGGTAATGGATCGGGGCCAGTGATTTTCAACTTTATGGTTAATCAAAATGACGGCGAAGGGAAGTCCCAGAGAGAGCAGTTTCATCCAAACTTCATAACTTAACAAATATAGAAACTTTGTGGAAATAATGTATAATAATTCCTTAAACAAATAAAAATATAATAAGGTGACGATGGCAAACGCAAGTTCTAGAAACAATAGTTTCACCCAAACTTCACAACAGTGCAAGTATTGGAGTTTTTAGAAAGAATGTATAATAAATAGTTTCTAAAACATATATGTATTTATTTTAATTTTGGCACAGATTTTAATTTTAATTTTATATAATTTATGTTACGTTCAAACTTTGCAAAACCTTAAATTACTTGAAGTAAATTATACTTATTTAGAAAGATACTGGGTAACAATATTTTTTTGAATTTTTCACTATAGCGGTGATTATTTTCATTTGCAATTCATATTTTCTTTTCAAAAGTAAACTGCTAGTTATCTAAGTATGTAAAAAGATTCTCAAATCTATTTTTATGTTTAGAATTATTGTAGATATAAAAACTATTTTAAAAAGCTAAATTAACGTATTTTTTTAGTAACTATTGCTTAACTTTAAATTGGTATCCAAAACTGAAAGTCAGTTCGAGTGCAGTTTGTGGAAGTGTACATAATGAAAATAATTCTAAATGAAAGTTATTCTATTACTGCGATATTGAAAAACTGTTATTGAGTAATTATTTTACAAATAACATACAATATTTTTAAAATTATTGAACACTACAACATAATATACCTGATCACTTTTAAGGTGTTCACTGTCAATACTTGGTGGAATGGCATTATAATAAAAATAATAAAACATTTTTAGTACTTTTTCCACATAAAATTTATTAGATCAGGACCGGTTTCGCTCATGATGAGCATTGTCAACTGATAAGAAAAAACAATAAAACAGTGATATTTATACAAAAGTTAAGTGATAAAAAGGCCAGTAGTTTCATTCAATTCAGCACCGTCCTATAAACTAGCTAAAAATGCGAACCTACTTTTTAAATATAAATTAAATTTCAGTACTAAATTTAGTATTAAAAATTCGATTGAGTTAGTAAATAAAATTAAAGATATCTCAGTGCCTTTAAATTCTAAGCTTGTTTCTTTTGATGTAGTTAGTTTATTTACGAGTGTCCCTATACCTGAGTTAAAGTTAGCTTTTTTAGACTTTATAGATAGTAAAAATCTTAATCCCTTGTTAGTTAATGATATTAAATCTATTGTCAATTGTTGTATTGACCAAAACTTCTTTAAATTCAATGATATAATTTACCAACAGTTGAATGGGTTGGCAATGGGTAGCCCTTTGTCTCCTATTTTAGCTGATTTTTTCATGGATTTTTTAGAATCTAAAATCAGTAATTTTGATCTCTTTAGAAATGTCATTTACTGGTATAGATACGTAGATGACATCTTAGTACTTTGGGGAGGTACAGAGAGACAACTTAATCAATTCTTAAAACTTATAAATAACGTTAACCCGCATATTCAATTTACAATGGAGTTGGGGTTGAATAAAATAAACTTTTTGGATTTAACGATCGAGATTATTAATAATCGGCATTGTTTCAGTATATTTAGAAAAGATTCATACAGCGATAACATCATTAACAATTCTTCCAGACATCATATCTCGCATAAATTAGCAACCTTTCATTGCTTTATTCATCGTCTCTTGTTGATTCCGATGACTAAAGCTAGTTATGATCTTGAGTTAAATACGATAAAACAAATTGCGATGAATAATGGTTATGATTCGGATTTAATAGATCGTCTTTTATTTAAAAAACACAAAAAACTAGCTTTGCTAAATGTTAGCTCTAGTTTGTTGATTAATGCACCAGCTGTTGAGAAACAGTGGTTGAAATTGAGCTACTTGGGTAGTGTTTCAGAAAAGATTTCAAGGAAATTCAACAAAAACCTTTTTAATGTCACTATTTATAATTCTTTTAACTTACAACGCATTTTAGTAAATTCTAAAGATAAACTCAACATTCTTAACCAAAGTGGCATATATTTAATTGATTGTGATTCTTGTGGAGCCAGGTATATTGGTCAAACGGGAAGAGCTTTTAATATCAGATTTAAAGAACATCTAGCCTGCTCACGTAAAGGGAATGAATTATCTTCATTTGGGAACCATTTATTCCTAAATAAGCATACATTTGATATCTCTAAAAACTTTAAAATCCTGCATGTTAACAATAAATCTTTAAAACTTGATAAACAAGAGATCTTAGAAATAAACCGACATAAATTCTTGCCGGACTCTAATTTATTAAATGAACAGCTTGTATTTGCATCATCACCCTTGTTATATCCGTTTCATTAACATAATTCTAGCCTATTACATTTCCTTTTTTGTACTGTTTTATTTCTTTAGAATTTTAATTTGAATTTTAATTTTCTCCGTTTGCTTTTATTTTCTAAGAATTGATATTGCCTTTATTCTTTTCGCAGGAATCAATTTTGCGGGATTAAACTCTACTGGATTTTCCAAACTCAATTTGGCTGACAGACATTAAGATTATTTATTATATACACTAATTGTTGGTTTTTACTTTGGTAATGATAATTCATACCTAATTGGTTTTTGTCATAATAGTTTCATTGCTAAGTGGTCTTCAACTTTTTATTTATAGTTTATTTTCCTTGTATTTTACTTCAATTCTTTTGCTAGGTTGTAATACCAATTGTTTGTCATACCTTGTTTTTATCACTTAACTTTTGTATAAATATCACTGTTTTATTGTTTTTTCTTATCAGTTGACAATGCTCATCATGAGCGAAACCGGTCCTGATCTAATAAATTTTATGTGGAAAAAGTACTAAAAATGTTTTATTATTTTTATTATAATATACCTGTTCATACCTGTATGCCGATGATTACGATAGATGACGAAAGAATGAAAATCCACGACTGTTTATGAAAAATTCTTGGAGGTGTTTCCATAACTTGTTCATACTTGTAAATAACAATTACTGATATCGTGAGAGCGGTGACAAAAAACCAGTACGTGAATAATATCCAAAAGAAAAATCTCTGCAAAGATTTCCACTGTAAATATAAAAACTTTCAATCAAAGGATGAAGCACCAGTTTATTCACACCATATTTGTTGCTTGTCGTGGTGAGCGCTTTCATGACTTTCATTGTCTCATAAGGATTATCGAGCGTATCTTTATTGTAACGCGGCATCAAAATGCTATAATCGATAACGATTTTATATTCTTTCGGTTGCAAACAATATCCTGATGTCGTTATGTAACTATTGAAGACTTCATCTAAATAATCAGCAGACCCTTGCATATTGCTCGTCATAGTAGCTAAAACTGTTTCTTTTTTACCATTGTCGTCTTTCATTACTTCGGAAAAGTCTGCACCGTTTTTTAAAAATACATCAATGCACTTCTTATCACAGTTGTCTGCTAGTAGGTAGTAAATAATATTAATCACTACGAATAGTAAATAATATTAATCAAAATATTCAATTTCAATCACTACTGAACGAGCGTGCCAACATGTGTGACTAACTTCAACCAGTGAATTTTGTGTGTGACGGTGATGCGAGCGCATCTTAAAATTTCACTCTCATCATTTTTGCATAACGCGCCTAAAGAAGTATAACTTCAAAAAACACGATGATAAAATGTAGTTAAAATTTTTAAAAAATCCTCAAAATAATATAATAAAAAAAAATATTGTGTGTAGGAACTTTTAGGGAACGAGTTTTTAGTAAATGTTAGAATTGGCAGATTTTCATAAAAATCGAATATTTTTCCCTTTTAAAATTGAAAACAAAGTTCAAACGTAAAAAAATTAAATCGTTTATAGTATATTTGCTAGTATGTGTGTCAGACACAGCCCTTGAATGAGAGCAAAGAGTTCACTGCACTCTCATGTACATATTTCATTAATAGACGATATGAAAAAAATATTTATACAATTCGTAAATGTTAAATTCCTCGTGTGTTGCCATAGAAATGTTTTTGAAAAAAAAAAATTATATAACAAACTTTTCTAACGGATGTCACGCCAATGCTTTTAGTACGGGTATTTTTGTCACGGGAGTGCATATATCACACTGCACTCCTCGATTTTGTGCGGCGAGCCAAATGTTTGTGACTTCACACTAAGTATTGATCACATGACTCGTATACTTTAAATAAATATTTTTAGTTCAGGCGGTGAAAATATTTCCCTGTATCTGAAAACACACGAGCGTTTCGCAACGTTGAAAAAAGAAGGGCCTGTGAAAATTGCGACCAGGAAATAGAGCTTACACGAGGTTTTTCTTAACTCGATGGCTCCTACAGACGAGATATCTCGTAAAAATTGTCGTGCTCAACACGCCAGAGACGAGTTATCTCGTCGATAACTAATTAAATTAATAGTTGAAAATTATAGCCGGCGTGCTAGGTAATTACTATTAATTATCTACAGCAGATAAAAGGTTAAACAAATTTTTGAAGCAATATCATATGGGGTAAATAAAATACGAGTTTTTAGTCTTCGTACACTTCAAGGTTGTGTCTATATTTTGACTTTAACCCAAAATAATTAGAAATCGTTTTTTGTGCCTCCGGTAAAATGTGTTCTGTGAAGGTTACGTCCTTTTGCATTTAACAGTTGAATTATCATGGATAAAAGTATTTAAATATGACAGATGTCACGCATCCTCCACGGTAAAAGATGTTTTAACATAATAATACAGCTAGCTGTCAAGTATTTTTACGCTATATTGCAACAAATATTACCTAAAATGGGACACCATTTGATATAGAAATAACAAACATATTAACCAAGTCCGTTTGTTGTTAATTTGTTTTATTCCAAATAAAATTGATAACATTATAATAAATTTCGATCGCGTAATCATTTTTCACTTTTATTTAGTTTTAAGCGCTTTTTTCTCTCCTATAGAATATTTAATCACCATGACTTATGGTTGGAAAAATAGTGTTAAGTATAATACAGTTTGATTGTTGAACTTAGCAGATTCATATTGCGTCGTAGATAAGCTTTTTTTCATTTCAAACGACGACTTTTACTGTAATAACTCCAATTCAATAATATTTGATAAAGCTGTCAATTCGATTTTGGTTTCTTTTTATCCTTTTCGGTGTTTTTGAGTAAAATTTTTAACATTTTTTGAACATCATCCATCTGGGATACAAATGTCATTGTTTTTTGTAGATTGTCTTCGGCTTTCCTTTTCATACTGGCTCTTTGACATATCGATGTTATTATGCTTTCACTGAACAAGTTTTGAGTCAAAGATTTCGGCTGACCTGGCATGATTTTTACTTGAAGGGGTACTTCCCAACTCTCCATATATCGCTTAATAAAAGGAGGAACATACTTCCATGCTACCACATGCACCAAATTGTCAAGAGTTGACAAGAATTCCACCTTGATAAACAAAAAAAACAAATCATCAATCTCATTTATTATTGTACTATGTATACATATTTATTATATTGTTGATTTAAAAAAATATTATACGTATTGTTAATTTAATGAGAATTTTGAAGTTGAAAGAAATCCAATAACATATTGTAGCATAAAATTTGTTACTAATTATAGATTAACTATAATAAACATATTAAATGTTACGACTAAGGACCTATCAAAATTAATTAAATCCTAAGTAACATTATGTGAAATTTCGATTTGCACGGTCTAGTACAGACGTGAGGAACCTGCGGCCTTCTGGCCAATTCTGAAATTCTGTAATTTTTTGTAAATTCGTAAATTACTGAGAATCTGAGAAGTGAATTCGTAAATTCCAGCCAAAGATTCCTTAGTCAATGCTTACTGCGGCCTTATGTCGAATCAGAAAAATGAATGCGGCTTTTAGAGAAGAAAAGGTTCCCCACTCCTGGTCTAGTACTTCATAAAGACATACAAGAATATCGGCTTAACGATTTGGTGTGAAACTAAATCAAAAGTTAGATTGATTTATGTTACGCAATCAATAACTTCGTATAGAAATCATATTGTTCTTATTATAATATAAGAAACAGAGTGTCAACAAACAGTGGAGCACACGTGATAAGTGACCATTTTTTTTAACAAATTTATTGAGTTTTAAGCCGTGTTCTTCGAGTCTCCTTTATCGCTGAAGCTTTGGTAATTTGCATTATTTTACCGTCGCTGCTGACGGAAGGGCGTGATCGTTACAGAAGTGAGCAATCCTCAGTGAAGCCAGTTCACGGGGACACTATATGCATTCGTATGCAAATCACATCATGTATATCGTCACACATACTGTATACATACATATATACATACAATACACAAGGAAGTCAACTAAAAAGAGTTATTTTCACGATGCTAATGGTTATGTTTATACGTTTTAATTATTTTAGACGAAAAATAAAATCTATGATGGATCGTTGAGCAGAACTGCTCTCGGTCTAAAACGATTCTTAATTGGGAAGATAAAAGATCGCGAGGACTATTTCTGATAAGCTTCAAGAAAATGACGTGGAAAATTTTCACACATATTTTTTTTACGGTTTTTCAAATTTAGAAATCAACAGGTTTCAAATAAATCCATTCCGTTATACTGTAGTTTCTTTTCTTAATCAAATATTTTTATGCTTAATGTCTCATGCAAAATTAAAATTTAATATGAAATCTTAATTAAAAACAGTTTAAATAATATTTACCTGTTGAGAGAGCCTTCGAATTTTACCCTCAATTTCCAAATCCTTTGTATCACTAACAGCAAGTGCCAAAAGCAGATTCATCACAACAATTGGCATTGATATCAAAAACACTATAAACAGAATTTGAGGAAACGACGGATATTGTTCCCATCCTTCAACACCAGCTATGTCTGAGTAGTCGAACTCGGAAGTCATCATCACGATTGTCTTCATAATTGACTTCCACGGGCCTTCAAAGGGAGTTTTGGAGTCAAATAATACCCAGAATGCCAGGGAAAATCCAATGATCATAAATGAACCGAATAAAGCTAACACCTAAAATACATGAACATTTTAACTTGGGGTTTGCGGTAGATTATTTAAGTGAAAAGAAGATTTTTGTACGGGCACTGAGGTGTTGCTAGAAATTAGTGTGGGTCATGTGAAATACTTTTGTTTTTGAGAAAAGAATATATTCCGGATTATTAAATCTATATAAGAATAAGGCTGGTCATATGATTAATATTTCGTCTTTACCTCATCTGAACACACAATCAAAAACAATCATATTTTTAACATTTTTTTGTTTATCTTGGTCAAGTTAGTAATATTTGAAGAAACTGGTGTTATGTTTGATATTACGCGGGAAAAATACTCATTATGCAAAGATAAATAAAGGATATAACTGATAATTGATTTAATTTTCGTCAGTCGAAAAAGTTTCTTTTGGCCATGCCAATTTTCTTAGAGGCTCAATTTTAAAGGCGTTGTTAGGATCATCCGATACACACAGTAAATAAAAATGGTATCTAAACTTTTATTAACTAAATAAAAAAAAAACAAATTTACTATTTTGAAAGGTTTTATACAATTCTTTTTTGTATTAAAATATCATAGTATAGCACTTTTGTGGCACTCAGTGTGCTAAATCGGCTGTATAGTTTCATATATTATTTTCACAAAATCAATTTAAAAATGTGACCTCAATTAACTTTTGAAACAAAAAATATTTTTTACCTTTATGGCTCTCATAGCCACCGTAGAGAACATTTGGTAGAAATATCCAAATTGGGGAAATCTTGATAGTAAAATAATCATTTCCATCCAAGCCAGAAGAATAGCCCCGGCAGTTATATATCGGGCCCAGTAATTGTCAACTTTATGTTTAATCACACTGACGGTTAAAGCAAGTCCAAGAGATAGTAGTTTCACCCAAACTTCATAACTGTAGAAGTATCGAATTTTTTTGGAAATAATGTATAATGATTCCTAAAACAAATAAAAATATAATAAGTAGACGATGGCAAACGCCGAAATAGTTTCAACTAATTGTATAAAAAAATAGATCTTCAATTTTTTCAACGGATTTCTACCAAGTAAATGGAAATTCAATCAACAAATGAAAATATATTTTTTTAGGCAATAATTTTTTTTTGTATTTTTTTGTTTAAAAAAAGTGTTACAATGATTGTATTGAAATTTTTATGTGTTGGACTTTATTTTATTTTTAAAAGTAAAATCGTATCTACCCAAGGCTTTTAAAAAAAAAAAATTCTTCTGAAATTCGTTCATTGCATACAAAAACGGATTATATGAATCTGTATACAAATACGGATTATATAAAAAACTATATTAATATAGAATTGTTTCATAATATTTTCTAAGTATCCAAGACTGAAAATTATTATATTTTACTTTTCTACTCGAGATCACAATATCATGTTTATTATTGCGCTATTGAAAGAGTCTACTAAGTAAAACAGTGATTATTTTATTTTATAGTTTTTATTAGATTATACCTCTATGAAGATCGCTGCGATAGAAAGCCAAAGAAACAAGCTCCACAACAGTTTATGATAAACCATTGGAGGCTTTTCCATAACTTGTTCGTACTTGTAAATAACAATTACTGATATCGTGAGAGCGGTGACAAAAAACCCGTACGTGAATAATATGCAATAGAAAAATCTCCTCAAAGCTTTCCACTGTAAATATAAAAAGCTTTCAATTAAAGGATGAATCACCAGTTTATTCACACCATATTTGTCACTTGTTCCGGTGAGAGCTTTTACAACGTTCATTGTCTCAAAACGGTTTACACACATACTTTTATTTCTATGTGGCATCAAAATGCTAAAATCGATGGTGATTTCGCAGTCTAGCTCTTCCAAATGATATGTATTTATCTTCATGTAATTATTAAAGAGTTCATCTAAATACTCAACAGATCTTTGCATATTATTCGTTATAATAGCCAAAACTGTTCTATTTTTGTTATTTCGATCTGATATTACTTCTGAAAAGTCCGCACCGTATTCTAGAAATAAATCAATGCACTTTCTGTGACCGGCATATGCCGATGAATGAAATGGGAGCCATCCAAATTGATCTCTTTCAAGCATCAACTCAGGTTTTATACTTAACAACAATTTTATAATTTCCACGTGACCTTCTCTCGCTGCCAAATGTAGAGGTGTCGTATCTTCGAATGCTTTTAATTTCAAATCGGCTCCAGCGTCGCATAATGCTGACACGCATTCTAAATTATTATTAAAACTTGCCCGATGCAGTGGAGTCATTTTAAATTTTAAGTCTTGTTTGTTTAATAAGATATCGTTGTCTTTTTCTGACAGAAACAGCGACAAAATTTTCGTGTTTCCTATTTTCGCAGCGACGTGTAGTACATTGATTTCGTCTTCCAATGTAATACTGCACGATGCTTTTTCAGAAAGAAGGACTCGTAAGCAATACACCTGGCCGTGAATTATAGCTGTATATAATGGAGTTAAGCCTTCAGAGTTTTTGCAGTTTATTGATTCATTTTTGTTGGGAACATTTCTAATAAGCTCTTTTAAAAGCAAGACATTTCCGGTTTGAGCGGCGATGTGTAAAACTGTGTTTTTTTCTCCGGTAGTGGCCATGACATCTGAACCGGCTTCCAATAAAATTGAAACACCTTTCATCCACAGAGATTGGACCGCCATATGAAGAGCAGTGTGTTTATCTTTGTTCAACAGGTCAAGTATATTGTTATTTCTATCGAAGCACACACTTGTTAAGGCTATCAATGATTTAATCTTTTTGTTGGCGACCGCAGAATGCAATGGTGTCTGTTTGTCATTATTTTGGCACCCAGGGTAAGCATTGATGTCTATTAAAAGCTGTATCGATTGTTTGCTATCCAACAAAACGGCGATGTGAAAAGGAGTTGTAAACATTTTCCCACTATCAGAAATCTTCATAGTGTTTTGAATGTCATTTTCAGCCTGATTTATTTTCGCGTACGTCACGAACTCTCTGATCGTTTCAAAAAACCTGAAAACCGATAAATTCGACTTTGAAATAAGAAAAAAAAACAGCAGCTGAATTGGAAAATGATGTAAAATAATAGTAAAGAACAATTTTACTGTTATCGATATACTGAATACATAAATTACAAAAAATACAATACTTAATAATAAGCTTGTCTTATGAAACCTATAACTTTTTTGTCACCAAAGAAACGGATATGTGAGATTACTATTTTTTTTATAATAAAATTTACCTACATATGTACATGGCAAGAGTTGGATAAATAGTACAGCAAGTGTTAATTTTCTATAAAATATTAATGTTACATTTTGATAATAAACAAAGTATTACCATTATTTTTATTATTCAAAAAAATATATTTCTTATAAAATACAAAATTGATCGTTTGGTTTTTAGTTAATTTCTTACGACCGACTACATATGATGATTGCTTAATTTCTCTGACAAGTAAAACTAGACAATTCAAAAATAGTATTAACCAGTGCCGCACAAACATTGTTAATATTGTTCTTATAGTTACAGGATTTTATTTTTTAAATTATCCCTCGACGTGAATCACCTGTTAGCGTAAATGTAATATTAATGCGCTTCTTTTGATGTGGGATTTATAGAGACACTTGGAGATTTCCATAGATAAATTCAGCCATATGTAGAATTTCAGGATAATGACAATACCTTTGTTCAGTAATTTCAGTCAGGTCTCCCAAGTAAGCTTTTCCACAGACATCAAGTGGAGTCATCCCTTCATAATTGTTCAATATAGGAGAAAAGTCTGCTGCTAAAAGACTTCTTACGATCTCTACTTGTAATCGGGCACTGGCAATATGAAGAGCTGTGCTGTTACTCCAAATTTCTGATGTCTGTAATAGGAACGAAATATAATAAATCAAAGCAATGCTGGACAATTTTTTCTAGGCAAGATATGTATTTATCCTAAAAATATATAAATATTGTTATGTTCGGTATCAATGATTTTAATACTTATTTATAATGTTGTTGATTTAGTTTGGTCTGTGCAGCAGATTTGTATAATTATTCAGATGTTTTTGATTTTTTTGTGTCGTAGATATTTGATACAAATGTGCACTTCAGGTCGCATACAATCTGAAAAATCTAGGTCACTTATATGTGCAATCATATCGCAAAATTAAAGACGCTATAATCTTTAAACGGTGGCAGAAAGTTTTAATTGAAAATTGTGTTATAAGTAAAACAACACCCAACTTACTATTGCATCGAATATCTCAGTGCTAACGTCAACGGCAACTTAAAACGGAATAACTTACTTTATTTTTTAATCCTACGCAATCGTGGTTAATTGAATCTCTCCATTTATCAGACAGTGTAATTTCTTGATGATCTTTAATCCTTAAAAAAGCATCCACACATTTTGTGTGTCCTTGCCAGGATGCAATTTCCAATGGCGACCTTCCGTTTTTGTCCACCCTCAAAACATTAGCTCTTCTTGATATTAATTCTTCGAGAATTTTGTCTCTCCCGTAGAAAGCACATATGTGACATGCGGTGAGTCCTGTTTCTAAGCAAGTTGCTTCTGCATATGCACCTTTTTCAAGTGACCTTTAACAAAATATCATATCCTGAATCCCCGTTAAATAGTCTAATACAACCTTTTTCGGGTGGCGACCCCTTTTCATAAAATCTATGTGACTCGCGACCCCCCATACAATCCAAAAGTCATTTACAATGAATGTAATTTAAAAAAACAACGAAAATATTTTTTAAGTATAATTTTATTTTAAATTTTGTATGTTGAATAATTAATTTAATGCGATGGTTGAAATTGCATGTTGTTAACCAGTCTCAAAATTCGCGGATGAGTTTTGGTTAACGCCAACCTCATGTCATTTTCAACATTTAATTGGTTTCTTACTTTTGTTTTTAAATAAAAAAGCGTTGAAAATCCACTTTCGCAGAGATATGTAGAAACAAATGGAACTTTGGATGAATTTTTTTAGTTAACTGTATAAGTTGGCGACCCCCCAAAAACCCCTTCGCGACCCCCAGGTTGGGAACCTATGGTCTAATAGAATATAAAAAAAGATTCGGTTCTGTTTTTAAATTCAGACACTAGAATATATGTCATAGTTTAATAGAATAATATTATATATAATTCATGTATGTGCTTGTAAAGTAAAACTGAAAGAAATTTATTAAAAAAAAACACTGATTCTGTAAAAAAAATATTTTCCATTATTATATTATGATCTTCTTCTACACAATTGACAGTTTTTTAATTGCTGTTTTTTTATTATCTCGAAATGAATGTTCCATGGACTTGAATAAGTGATATTCTGAATGTGATATATCAGGTGAATATGTGAGATGTTGTAGAAATTCCATAATTATCAAAATTTGTTTTTTTTCTTTTTTTACTACCAACAAAATATTTGTTTTCCTCTATAAATTAATAACAAGAGTTTTCATGTGTTTCCACATTAATTTCTTACAAAAAACGGAACGTATAAAACAGCGCTTTTTAACACCAGTGAACATGAAGAGACGTTGGAACTGGCTGGGTTACGTGCTGCGGGTGCCTCCGAAGAGTCTCCCTCCTTCTTGACTCTTCTTTCAATCACTGGGACTCCTACATTTTGGAAGACGGTACTATTCATATGAAGGATGCTGGCATGTCATGGGAGGAAGTAAATCAATTAAGGTAATACTGAACAATGGAGATACCGTACGACGGTTATATACTATATGTTATATAAAGAGCGAATATGATTAAATAAGAAGCTTACTTTAGTGCCCAATTGAAATCGTCCTCTTCTATACTTTCTAGTAGTTCAGTATGAAGCATATCAAGTCGTCTCTTTTTAGATTTCCCTTTGCCCCATCCACCAAATTCTTTCACTACAACGTCGTAAGTAGCTTGCGTGAAAGTACGTTGACTATTTTTGCCTGTTTTTTTCTTTTGATTGATTGCAATTACACGATTCACTAGGTGGATAAATTTGATATTTTTCATCTTCATTTTATTTCCAGCATTTTCAACACTCGATATTTCATTCTCGATCTGAAGAAATGTATCATTTTTAACACGGTTTCCACTAATAGATTTTTTTCTTTTTAAGAGAGATTTTTTTTCATCACTGTTACTGTCTGAAATTCTGTCTTTTTTGTCCATTTTAAATACAAATATATGCAACTTAGATTGATTTCTTCTCACTTATATTGTTTTTTAGTCTACGTACTGTAGTGGTAAATACTAAGAATGTTTATTAAAATCTATTTTTTTCATCGCTTTAACATGCTATTTAATAACGTATTTTTATCAGCATATTTATCTTTTGTATATATTTCTGATTGGTTATTTCACAAACGAATGTGCTAGTTATCAAGTTTATTATCTTAAGATAAAATAAAACATGACTAAAAATTACAATTTAAAAAAAATTCAATAGAATCTGAAAATTGTCCTCAAAATTATAGTATTAATGTATGTATAAAATTATATTGTTACTTCTTGTTTGAAGTGAATGTAAGAAATAGCAAATTTACATAACAATCAAACGATATTTACCATTTAAAAACTGAAAACAGATTTATTAGAGTTCATTGTCATATTTTATGTTTTGAAAATGAAGATTTACCTCTTTTAAAACGTCTCATTTAGACCGGCCGAGTACGCAGACGATTTACAGTTGAGCAACGATACTGGCCAAGTAAGCGTCTACACACATGCATACAAGTTTTTGAGTGAGTCATTGCATTTATATGTGCGTTTTGTTCAATTCAACATCATTCCGATCCGAATAGCCGCCGTAAAATAATGAAAAAAATCCAAAAAATATTTCAATCAAATTATCCCTAACATGATAAAAGCTACTGTAAGACGAGTTGATGAGCCAAAATAAACAGAATTGGACAAGAAAATGGGTTTTACCGAGAGAGGTTTCTTTTTTTCTAAAAACAACTTAACATATGCTGCGTAATCACATTGTTGTCAATTAACTTGACACTAAGCACAACAACTTTTTAAGCACGGCGAGTATGTAAGTGATTTCACACCACAGGTGGTGGTGGTATGTTTTTTGTCTTTAAAAAAGAAACGGATACTATTTACTTGATCGTTCGTTGCACTCGTTGGTTCACTAAGGTGAGTAAATGTCACATTCGTGTTGTTTTTTTGTTCTTTTTTAGCAGCGTACTCGGGAGCAACGTTCCCTCTAAGCTGCGCGCGTGCGCGGCCGCGCAGCAGTTGAGAAGTTCCCGCGCACTCATTCCGGGTTGGCGCGCACTACAAGACAGTTGCTCAATTGATATTTGATCGGTCCGCGCAGCCTCCACGCAGCCTCCGCGCAGCCTCCACGCAGCCTCCGCGCAGCCTTTGAAATTTCCGCGCATCTAAACCTTCGGCTTAGAGGGAACGTTGCTCGGGAGTAGGAGTTAAAGAGGCATTGGTCATACTAATTATGTCATGAAAATAATTTCAAATGTTTTTTTTATACATATTTCATTATATTATTCTCTATACACGCCGAGCTATAATATTGTATACATATTTCTACGATAAGAATATAATTGAAATATTATCTTCTTAAAGTACTGTTAAGAATTTTATTTTTATAATACTATCAATGAAATAAGCCAATAGTTATTTTAGAAATCTTATTTTACGATATTGTATATATGTATCATTACGGTTTTCTAAAATTCTGAAAATGTTTTAGCTAATTAAGGTATTCTTTAATCATTTCATCGGCATTGGTATAAATTATATAAATTTAAATTGAAAATCTTACTTGTGACATGTTTTGCCTCTTTTCAAAAACATCCTTAGACAGACCCGTTCTCATAAACCAAAACTTGAAATTACAAGATGTCTGACGACATATTACTTATTTTAAATACAAAAGTTTCTCTCATCTTAAATGCAACATTTTTAAATAATTAAATTGAATTTAATTTAATTAAACATTAAATAATGATTTAAGACGTCTTGAGATTTATTTTTCACGGGGAAAAATACTAATTTTTTAGCCATGAATATAAAACATTGACAAAGGTTATAATAATTTCTTTTGAATTAACATTGTATTTAAAAAAAAAACATGTTACACATTACTTTTTACATATCTTCTATCTGAGGTAAACTTTAGAGATAAAAATGTATTTTTTCTTATTATAATAGAAGCGATTACATGCTTGGTAAAGTTCTTTGTCATACCGTCAGATTCGTAGAAAACTTTTATTATCAAATAGACAGCCTTTTTTTATAGTATTTCAGGTATTCGAGACTGACATTACACAGCAAAAAACAGCGTATCAAGTAAAGGGTTGAAAAGAATGGCACCTAAAATAATCAAAAAAAATTAAGCTTTTAATCATGATTTAATTAATTAATGATCTTTTTCTCTTTACATATTATGACTATCCATATTTTTATATTGTAGAGTGGTCAAGTGTTGTTGTCCACGGGTTCGAAACCTAATATGGACGGTTTCGGAGAATGGATATTGAACTGTTAATATTGTTATATTTTTTATTAATATTTTTCAACTAAACATGTCGCTTTATATATGTATAAATACTTAAGCAAATATAATGAATTTACTTTTTCTATTTTTGGGTATCATCAACGTTATATCGCATTTAACAAATATAAGTAACTTGTTATAATAACTGTTGTTATAAAAAATAAATATGGTTATCATAGAAGCAGTCGCAATCTCAAATTCAGATAAAGTTTACTGTGAGCATATTATAGTATACGAAGTAATTTGGTAACGTAATATTCAAACTTTTGGTTTAATTATAAGAATTAAAAATAAAACATAAATTTGACTTTAGTCTTATATAAATCTCAAAAGATTTTTTTATATTGCCTGATTCAATTTGTAAATTTTGGCCTTAAATCTTTTTAATGACAAGTAGAAGAGCGTTCAAACTCGCGTTCAGAGACCAGTGCTGTCCAATTAGTGCTTTGCGGCTCGGGGTTTGCTACGAGCTTGGAGTTTGTTGGCCGTTTTAGATTGCAGTGGTGCACCTTAGAAGGGTAAGTAAAGGAAGTTGTCTCTTGATGCCAGATCAGGGAGGGACTTCGAAATGAGACTCTTGAAAAAAACTCTTTTTTTTACTACGATAATACTATGATATCATATTTCAATATTTAGGATTAACAACGATCAGGGCATGAGTATTTCATTGTTAAGAATTCAGTAGCGGTTCTACATACTGGGATAGGTGGGCTTAGCCCAACCTGCATTTTTCACCCAAAATGTGTAAAAAAATACTTATGATGGCTGAATAAAAATGAACAGCAATTCGGCCGCTGAACAAAATAAATACATTGCTAAACGTAACTAACCTTTGGCAAATTTATACAATATCTTTGTTTTGATTTTCTTCTGTCAATATAAGGCGATTATATGGCTACCTACAATAATACTCTCGATTGTGTTTTGTATTACAATTTTAAGCCGAGCCGGCATAAAAAAAATATCCCTAGCACACCCAAGATTTTAGATCACGATCCTTAAGATATTCTTAAATTTCATTGATAAGTGTCTGATATATTAACAAAGAGTGTACCTGTTTCGTGTTTGGAACCGATTTGGGACGCACATTGCTGAAAAAAATACACCATTTGCTTAGTTCACCCCTGGATGCATAATATGTAAGGAACGCTTCTAGTAGATAACGCCGTTTTAGGTAGAAACCAGCGGAGAAAACTAATTATATTTCATATGAAAATCTTCACTGCACAAAGTGTTGCTTTTTGGTTTTTTTTTTTTGCAGTAGTGGAGTTGTCATTGTTTTTGGACTTACGTTCTATATGGCTCCCAGTCAATGTTTAGAACCCTAAAATGGAAGCTTTAATATAAAACATACTTTTCACTCAATTTGTGATTTGTTTACAATTTAAATAATGTAGATATGTGGTGTTTTCAATTTTTGTAAATAAACCATAGCTGTAGAAATAATATAAAGTACTAGTGGCTCCAGTCGGTTTCGCTCGGTAAATGTAATACAGTAATACCCCGCTTTACGCGAGGGATACGTTCCGAAAAAAATCGCGTTAACTGAAATTCGCGTATAACGAGGTTTATGATTAAACATAGTCAAAATTTAATACAAAAAAATACAAATCATTTTAATTAATCACTTTAATTCTAAGAACACTTTATGCAATACATACTCTTATTTTTTACGGAAAAATACATCTATTGTCTTTTGGGTAGCGTTTTGTTTACGTTCTTGTAAAATACGTTCATAACACCCAACACTGTTTTTAATTGTTTGACACACGGTCAAGACACGGTCATCATTATTGTCTATACTCTGCAATATGTCCAATCCGTAAGGTTAAATTATGTATGTATCTCCAATAAATGTTAAAACAAAACTGCCAGCCGACCGAACTAACATTACGGAACAAATGAACACACGAAACGAACGAGGAAATCCCCATAGAACAAAGTCGAAGGACGGGGAATTCCCAATTCTTCAAAGAGAATATTCAGAGAAAGCGGGGATCCCGCGACCATAGAGAAGTTAATGACTAAATATGTTTATACGCACTCTTTCGCGTAATGCGAGGCATTTGAGCGCGAAATTTGAAATTCGCGTTATAGTGAAACCGCGCTTAACGGGGTCGCGCTAAGCGGGGTATTACTGTATGCATAAGTGTCGATATCTTATATTTAAAGTATACACATAGTGCATACATCTATGAAGTACATATAAGATAATATTTGCTGGTTGTGAAATGATTTTTTTTTATTTACAAACCATAAAAAACCATTAGCAATATATTAAAAAATGTTATTCGAGTGGTATCAGTTCTGGTTGAAAATGGTTGATAAAAAAGAAAAATAAATATATGCGAACAACGATAACATCGATCAATGATAAGATTTTAAAACGAGTAAACTTAGTATTTACTTTTAATAATTATTTTACCAATAAAGAAATCCGCGAATGTGACATTTTCTTATATATCGCACGCAATATTGATTTCTCTGAAGTTCAAGTATAACATTTGGTTTTCTGGTTTTATGGGTAATTTGTCTAAAAAAGGTTACCACATTTTTTAACCATGTATGTAAAAATAGATAAAGATGTAAAATGTACACCCTTTTACTTGCATAGTTTTTTTTATTATGAAAATCTGAAAACATATTGTTAATGTAAAGATTATGAATAATATTTGCATTGTATTTTTTCAGTATTTGACAAGCAAATGCAAAAATAATAATTTTAAATAATCGTGAACATCCAGAATTTTAAAACTATTTAAAGTAATTAATTACATACGGTGAGAGAGATTTAATGGGCCCATAAGAGGTAAAGTGAGCCAACTAGTATAATAGTAAAAAAAATCTTGAACTTTCAAGTACTATCACGTCTTTACTCGGAGCTTTGGTGGATTGCATATTTTTATTTTACGGACATAACACTACTGCAACGTGTATTAACTGAGGTTACTTTACTTTTACGATACTTTAAGACGTGTAGAATATTAAAACGCATTAAATTGTTTTTTTTTCTAAAATACAACTTGGCTCACTTCACCGGTAATGGGCTCAAATTGGCCTTGTTTTATTTTTTATGTGGTTTTATGGTGTGTGTAATCTTCTTGGAATTATACATACACATCAAGTCTTGAGAATATAGTGTGAAGCTTGTTTTTTTTTCAAAATAATGATTGAAGTATATTTTATTAAAAAAAAAACTGTTAGTTGAGTTACTCCTTTACCCGACATATTTAACATATCTTATTAAACAAGATCAAGTGAAATTTTAGCATTAGTCTACGAGCTGCGACAAATTCAAAATAAATACGTTTAGTTGTTTGATTTTAAGAACAAAATACACATTTTATTTTGTTTATTCATTTTTAAAATTTAAAATTTTTAAATTTAAACTTAAAAAAAATATATTTGACATTACAGCTTACGTCAATTTGCCAAATATTTTGAAGTTGAAAGATCATACGAGATATACTCGATGAGAATTTTTGAAAGTCACATGAGATTAACTCAAGGAGAATTAACTTCACAAACACCCATGTCTTAGATCTCAAATTAAAATCCAATTTGATACTGACCTTACCGGGAATCGAACCCAGACCCACCTGATTGATAGAGCAAGCTCTAACCAACTAGACCACAGCGGGCAACTTCATATATCCTTGTTAGCTAAAACTTTTCTCTTTTTTCTTAATATTGTAATAACTTTTTACAGCCGAAGAGTTTTGAATATTAGATGACTGAGAATGAAACTTTTTTTATTCTGAGTTCACTCTCTTGACAGCGTACTCGGCAGTGCGAGTAAAGATGGCGTTAGTTATTCCCATTCATAGATTTTTAAATTAATTGGAGAGTTTTTTTACACATGTTCCATTATATTCTTTTCTAAATACGTCGAGCTAAATTATCATACAAATATTTTGATGAAAATAATATAATTGAAATGGCATCTGATTAAACGAACTGTTTATAATTTCATTTGTTTATTCCTATCAATTAAGTTTTACTTCATGATTTTTTTCATACTTAATTTTTATTTAAAAGTAATAACATAGTAAATCTTTGTGACTGTGTAGAAACATAATCAAAACGGTTTGCTGAAATTCTGAAAAAGTGTCATTTAGTTAATGTATTACTGAATCATTTCATCTTATTCCACTTTTCATTTGCCGTAAAGGACAGCCAGATGTATCCTGAAACGGTGACATATAAATTCATTTTTGATAGAGTCGGAGTTATACTGTGAAAAATTGTTTTTGAAACAAAATAATAATTGAAAACTTTGTGTACAAACGCGTTTCGCCTCTTTAAACCAACTCTTTTTCATAATACAACCAATGAATAACCAGGTTTTTTAAGACATAATTATTATTTATATCGATTGAATAACTTTTTGTAAGCTTAAAATATGTCACATTTTATAATGTTTTAAACAGTTAATAATGAAACAAGAAGTTTTGCGATTTAGTTTTTACTGGGAGAAATATTTATTTTTAGTTAAGGAATATAAAATATACACATAGTCAAATGATTTTTTTTAAACTATAGAACACATTACAGAATAATACTATTCATTTTTTTTTATTGGAATCAAGTTTCAACGTCGATAAATTCTCACCTTGCATTTGATTTTTTTTTATTACTATTTGGTAAATAGCAGTAATTATGTCTTTGCTGAAGTACTTCTTCATGTTGACTGGTTCTATCATAAGAACACCGTTTTTTTCAAACAGGCAGCTTTTTTTATAGTTATTAAGGCATTTTGGAAGGAGATTCCACAGCGGAGTACAGACTATCAAGTCAAGAGTTGAAAGAAATTGCAGCTAAAATAATTAAAAAAAAAAAACAATTAACAATAATGATATAGTGAATTAAACTCAACGATATTTTCTTTGTAACATGTTACGATAAACATTTATAATTTGATAAATGCATTTATCGATAAAAATCAATAAAATTGTCCACATTGGGCTTCGAGCCCGTGAATACCTCATCCAAAACCAACGATGCCTACCGCTCTTCAAAAAGGCTCGCCATCACTGGTCTATGACAACAAAACTGAAGCGTCGGGCAGATGAAATATGACAACCGTGAACATGTACTCAATTGTGTTATAGCAACTAGGGATTCTGAAGTTTCGGGGTTTTCAAAGTACCGGGACTCGAGACTTTTATTTCCTCTTCAATGAAATCATAATTTCATTAAAATTAAATATTTGCATGTATGTATGGATGTATTTTTGTATAACATACACTCTAGAGGTCTGCACGGGCCGAAATTTTACAAAATTACCCAGTCCAAGCCCGAAATACTCAGGCCCGACCCAGCCCGGGCCCGAATCTAATACCACACTTGTTACCCGAACCCGACCCGAAGCTCGGATTTATACTTTACAGCCCGAAAAAAACTCGTATTTTACAAATTTACAACAATTTACGATTCTCTATAGAACTGGTAATAGTTAAATTCATCATGGCTGACTTATGATACGAACATAGTCTGAAATATTTTTCTGAAGAATAAATTCTTTACCCGGGCCCGGCCCGAGCCCGAGTCTCTATTGCGCTTACCCGCCCGAACCCGGGCCGCGGGCTGGGCCAGATAAGAGCCCAAGGGCCAGACCCGGGCCCGTGCAGACCTCTAATACACTCGGCGCCTTTTGAAAGTACGCACAAGTAAAAATCGCGTTTTTTTAATACAATATTTAATCATTATCATTTTTCTTATGTAATGGATGTTTGCAATGCTTACGGCTAATTTTGACTAAGAAGGGATGATAACGGTACATGTAATAAAAAAATATCAATGAAGCTGCCTTTATGACCGTAACTTCACAATACAGCTTTTAGACCTTTTTTGTCCTATTGAGATATTGGTACCTTTGTGAAATAGTAAAAAAACGTTTGTACATAAAACAACATCAGGTATGAACATTTAATTTTAATATTTTGTAATTTGCTTTTGCTACATTTATATTACAATATATAAACACATGGTATTTGAAACTTCTACGAAATTATAAATCCCAAACATCTATCAGATCCCTTTTATATATGTATACTTAATTTTGCTAAGACCCCGAGTAAGTGTCACGTCCCGATCATGTCTTGTCCGTTTTTCAATGTGTTCCCCTTTTATATCTGCTTTCATTCAATACACATCAGTTCTTATGAGGGTTTCTTAACCACACATTTTTTATTCAAAATTTAAATGTACATGTTATTATCACATCATAAATCACAGTCAGAATTCCCGGAACATTTTCCAAAAAAGTCCCGGGACTTAAGACAGCAAAAAACGGTCCCGGGACGCCTCGACACAGAATCCTAAATAGCAATCATCTGAAGCTCATGCTAAAACCCATTACATCCACCTTGATACAAAGTAAGCATCTTATTATTTATGCACACGAGAATAGCTTTGTGGAGATGATGTTTATAATTAAAACAAATTTATTATGACTTAGAGATTATAAAATGTTTCAGTAATTATTTTACCTGTTCTAAAAGCCTCTGAATCTTTCCTTCAGTCATCAAGTCTTTTGTATCACTAACTGCAAGGGCCACGAGTAGATTCATAACAACAATTGGCATAGCAACCAAAAATATCACGAAAATTAGTTGAGGGAACGACGGGTCCTCCATCCATCCTTTTTCCCCAGCCAAAGATGAATAGTCGAATTCAGACGTCATCATCACAATTGTTTTCATAACAGAATTCCATGGTCCGTTAAAAGGTTCCTCCGACTTAAATAGAACCCAGAAGGCGAGAGAAAATCCCAGTATCATAAAACAGCCAAAAAGTGCCATTACCTGTAATTAAATCAAAAACCAAATTTAGTTTGTATCTGCCTTGATTATTATTTTAAATAATAAAGCGAAAAACTGTAGATAAGAAAAAATGCTTAGCGTTTGCTGTGCCATTGCAAATTATCATATACAGTTAACAGGTGTGAAAGCAGTGGTAGATGAAGTAGGGCAATACCAAGTTTATTTAATTGGATTAGCAATTTCTTAAATTTATATGAAATAAAAAAAAAAATATTAATACTATATATCACGTCACGATCTAGAGTGGAGGAAAGTGTAGAAAAAGAGTTTCAGATAAAATAAATCATCCACTGCTGGACACCAGACAATGATTGTTTCGTTTTTAAAAACAAATCCTATACACTTTAAATGCATGATTTTATATTTATAAATAAAAAATATTTTCATATACAATGGGTGATTGTGATTGCAGGAAAAACATTTTTTGATAGTTTTTTTTTTTTTAAATATATTTAAATCCAAAAACATTTTGTACTCTTAAAAAAGCACCTCAACATTAGAGGCATAAAACATGATTTTTATCAAATAAAAAGATAACACTTAGAATACACAATCAATTATACAATACACAGCCAAACTACTTAATGCTATTATGATAAACCATGTTTTTTTATTGTGAAAATTGTATTAAAAAAACGGTCGAAAATCAATGGCCGCCAAAACTGCAGCTTGCTCTGTTCGAATGAAGATTATAATGGTTTTTCACGTGTAAACAAGATATATATTGAATAACATGAAAAGTAAATATGTATGTTACCATTGAGTATAAGAATAAAAGGTAAAATCAATTCCTGTTTTCCGAAAAAGCCAAAACAAAAGTTTGTTCTTTTCGTAGTCATCTATGCATTTAAGGTTAAACAATTAAACATTTGATGACATTAAGACAACGACGTTGAAAAGTTTTTGACGGTGGGTAAGAAAGGAAAGAATCATTTTTTTTAAAATCGTGTAACGTCATTTATGAACGGTTCCTTATGAGATTAACCCGTTGTTAAGATATGGTAGGGTAGGCATGGCTAACCAATGGCATTCGAGTCAAATTTATACTGGCATACGAATGATAAACTAATGTCAAATCCGAATGATATTTTTACCAATTGAAATTCTATGTTTATTAAAATGAATCTTGTAGAATGTAGAAGATGAATGGGAAGAAATGTAAATATCGTATACATATATCGATGTCTTTAAAAATGAGTTTATTTAAAAAAATCTGAAACGAACATGATTTAAAAACAGTTATAAATGGATCTAAAATTGACAACTTACTATTGTTATATTGAAATAGTGTACTTGCCTTTAATACTCGAAATGCAACTGTTGCAAACATTTGATACAAGTAGCCAAACTTTGGAAATCTGGACAGCAACATCACGATCTCTATCCAAGCCATGAGAATAGCTCCAGCTGTTACGTACCGAGGCCACATTTCTTCCACGTTGTGATTTATTAAAGATACAACCAATGAGAGAGCCAATGAACCCATTTTTATAATGGCTGCAGGGCTTTTTAAATAGTTCAACTTTTTGACTGATAAAAATAACAAATCCTGAAACAGAATTAATTAAAAAATCATTAGGCCTTATTGGTTTCTTACATTTGCAAATATTTAAATACATAAACTTCACACTTTTGAGAAACTAATTTCAATTTTACACGATTTACGGCAATTTAATTCGCATAAATAAGCTTACGTTGACATTATTACATCTCTATCAGTGGCGGATTGAGCACATGGGAGGCCCCGGGCGCAATCAAATTTAAACATAAAAACGTCGGAAAATTCCATGTAAAACAATAAAAATAATTTACAATCTGAACAAAAGTCACATTCGCTTATGAGATAATCCGCCACTGATTTTAATCAGTATCTTTAATTAAACATTTTTGAACTAATAACGAAAATTCACCAAAATTGTAATGATAGAGTTTATTTTTGTAAGTTTTTTGCTAGATTATAAATATCTACTTGTGCACTCAGGTGTGAAAGTGGGAAGTTGAAACACACCGTTTTTAAGGGGGTATTTATTCTAGTGTAGAAATTTGATAAAATCGATTCATTCTTTTTTATATTTTTTTGAATGTAAGACATTAGAGAGTATGCCCTCAAAAAGATTTTTAAAAATTATTTACTGAGTTACAGCAATTTTGGTGACGCCGCAACTAAGCTGGTCTGACAGGAACAGATCGAAACTCAAAACTTTAAACGCGTTTTTCTCGAAACTACTTTTTTCAAGCTGACGTACATAATATCTCAAGTTCTAGCAAACCGATTTATTTGAAATTTTGTGTGAACCTTTTATATACATTTTTCTAGAGCCTGTAGCAGATTTAAGTCAAAATTTTAATTTTTACTATTTTTAAAAAATTTTAAACTGTTAAAATTTTTTGTTTTCAAACACCTGCCATTTTATGAAAAAAAAATATTTTTACTTCTTCGAGGTAGGGGCTATAGCGACATTTTCATTTATTAAGAATCTGTTTAAAAAAAATCAGATGACCAGAAAGGTTGGAATTGTGTACGCCAGGACACCACATTTTTTTGGACCCTCCCTTTACCAGCCGATAACTTTTCGAGTTTTGATTTTTTTTTTATTTTTTATATATTTTTAAAATAAACGAATGGTAAAAAAAATGAACATGCAAAATTGTCTTTGATTATTTTTTACAGAGTTCGAAAAAACACCCAAAATTCGTGCCTCTACACTAGAATACCCCTTAATGAAAGTTGGTGTACAAATTGAAAAAAGGCTACAGAATCGTTAAAACTATTAAGAGTGAAATGTTATGGTAAAAACAACTCATAAGATGCATAAACAACTAAACAATTGTGCAGACAAAAAGTTTCTTTAAAACATTTACTTTCCTTTCCATTTTCAATTAAATATATTTTCCGTAACGCTAAGTCCACTTCATTTTTTTTTAGAATCAATTTCTACTTTTAGTGTTAAAAATGATTAAGTATGTTTTTATAGAAGTTTCAAGAAGCATTACAATTTCAATGGGAACTATGAAACATAAATAATTAAAATAAATGCTGTTGATTTTCACAGAAATCACGGCGAGATTTTAACGCTACGATATTGTATATCCCTAATCGATATTTTTTAGGTAGTGTTAGTTAATTTAATTGGACGATTTTTTAAATAATAAATATAGATCTTCTTACCTGTAAAAAAACAGCCACCATCGTAATCCATAGAATCACTATACACGATGATTTGTAAAGTATTATCGAAGGATGATTGCTATAGATATCATAGTTATAGATAATAATCACCGTAGCAGTTAGTGACACAACAAAAAGGCAGTATGTAACCAAAATATATAAGAAAAATTTATTTAATTCTTTCCAATGAAGATATTGAAAGCTTTCAATCAAGGGGTGTAAGATCAGTTTTTTTTGGTCATAGTTACTGTCTGGATTTGTTAGAGCTATAGCTATTCTCATTGCACATGTTTCCTTGTCTTTACTTTTTTCAACCATCGGTGGCATTAAAAATGAATAGTCGATTGTGATTCTGCAACGCGAGTCGTCCAAATGATGCTCGTTTATATTAATAAATGAGCTACACAAATCTTCTAAATATTCAACAGGATTATGCATAATGCTCGTAATGACATCCAAAACTTTCTTGAGTTCATTTTCATTCGACGGTATCTCCTCTGAAATATCAGCTCCGTGCTCAATAAATAGCCTAATACATTCTTTGTGCCCCATATGAGCAGCTTTGTGATATGGCAGGCATTTGAGATTGTCGTCTGTGTCATTTTTTTCTGACAAGGAGACATCTTTAGGAAGCGTGAGCACTTTTTGTTTTTTGTTGATCTTTCCATCTAACAAAATTTTGACACATTCAGCATTGTTATTTTCTGTCGCCAAATAGAGTGGCGACACTTTGCATTTCGAAGCTATCGCCCAATATTCGTCCCCATGTTTCGAATGCAATAACGCCAATAATATATGCTTATCTCCTACTTCTGCAGATTTATGAATTACACTTGTGTCATTAGGACCATTACCATTGAGATTTATATTACACATATTTCCAACATCAAGTAGTTTTTTTAGAAAATGGATATCACTTCTCGCTATAGCTATATAAAGCGGTGTCTCATTGTCGTCGGTAAAATCATTTATAAATTGTTTGCAAATGGGTTTTTTTTCGATAATGTCGAGTAGCATTTCGACATTTCCAGTTTCAGCAGTCATGTGTAAAACTGATTTATTTTTTTCACCTCGGAGCATGAAGTTTGAACCGTTTACTAAGAGCATGTTCACGCCTGTTATCCATCCTGATGCGATAGCCAAATGAAGAGGAGTTTGTTTTTTATTATTGGTTTTGTCTAGAAGACCTTTACTTTTTACAGGTGTGTCGGTAAAAATATTTGTCACTGCAATTAACGATTTTTCCATTTTGTATGTGGCAGCTGTGTGTAGCGGCGTATCCCCGTCTTTATTTTGACACCCAATAAAAGCTTTCATTTCCGTGTGTAAAAGATTTATGCTTCTTCTACTATCCAGCAATACAGCAAAATGAAGAGGTGATGCAGATACTTCAGGATTTTTTATAGATGTTTGAATGTCATCTTTGATTTTATCGCATTCGTTATTATTAGAAATATGTTCGATCATTTTCATAGAGTTTTGAATGCCATCTTTGATTTTCTGACATTTTTTATGATTAACATACATCTGTAAGATTTTATAAAATCTGAAATTTAAGAAAAGGTGGGCTAATTAAATCATTTACAATTTTCTGCTCTATGTTTTGAATCGAATAAAGCATTAATTTGATTGAACGACTAACGTTCTTTTTAAAATTTGGCAACGTTTTTATGACGGCATCATAGATGTCCGTGATGTCTCATTTTGTAGCTAAAGGCCATGCGCGTTAGTTTGTTAAATAAAATCAGTTTCAAATTGTCTGATTTTAAAAATAAAATATTCTCATTAATTAAAGGAAACAATTTATAAAAGATCCACTCGATATAAACGAATAGATAAATTTCTTTATTTTTATAATTTAAGATTTCGACTGAAGGTGCTTGGTGGAATTTCAATATTAAATTTGAATCGTTCAAACTATGTACATTCTCACAGATTTTGTCACTAACGACCCGACCGTCAGTTCAAGTTCATCCGTGCACTTGAATGCCTGAAGATGCCGAAAGGCGAATCCCGGGTCGTTAGTGACAAAATCTGTGAGAATGTACATAGTTTGAACGATTCAAATTTTTTATTTTTATTTATATTGTTTTTGAATGTTAAACTTTATGAATTTATTTCCTCTAAGTCTTTGTTTTATATAAAAAAAAAACGATAATAATTATGCAATACAGACATTGAAATATCGACGTATTATTTTAAGTTTTTTTAATGATGATAAACAGTATCATAAAATAAAAATAATAAAAGATTTTTAGTACTTTTTCCACATAAAATTTATTAGATCAGGACCGGTTTCGCTCATCGCGAGCATTATCAACTGATTTGGTGTTTTTCAAATCATCATTAGGATATTTACTTTTGTTATGTAGTGTTCCACTTTGTGTAAAAATTTCCCAAATTTTAATTGTGTTTATAATTGATATCGTTTGCCACTTAGATTTATTATTGTTTGATGATGATTTTTTAATTGTTATGGGTGTTAAGCATTTTAATTTTGTGTAATTACAATGTAATTTGCTAATTCTTTAAATTGTTAATAGTTGCTTACACCTTTTTATTTCAATTTAAATTTGTATAAATATCACTGTTTATTTATTTTTCTTATCAGTTGATAATGCTCGCGATGAGCGAAACCGGTCCTGATCTAATAAATTTTATGTGGAAAAAGTACTAAAAATCTTTTATTATTTTTATTATAATGCCTTTCCACCAAGTATTGATAGTAAACACCTTAAAAGTGATAAACAGTATCATTTATGTACACTGTGTAGTCAATATAACAATGAAAATTATAATACTCAGTTATAAAAATAAGTTATACCTTTCTTCGATATCTTTCCTGTAGGCACGGATAGAAATATTTTCATAATCGTTGTAGTATTTTTTTCCGCAAACATCAAGAGCAGTGAGCCCATTCTTATCTTTCGATGTAAGAGAATAGTCGGCTGCAAGAAGAATTTCAACGCATTTCACGTGCAAGCAAGCGCTGGCAAGATGAAGCGCTGAGTATCCGCTCCAAATTTTGGATATCTGGAATCGATTGGACAGACTACAAATCACATCCGTCGGGTACTATCCATAGGATGTATTCGGCGGAACTGAGGGATGCTGGCATGTCATGGGAGGAAGCAAAGCTATTGGCGGGAGACAGGGAAATATGGAGGTGCCGCGTGGCGGCCATTTGCTCCACATAGGGAGTGAACATGGCCAACACATTTTTTTTTTTAATAATAGTACACTACACGTGTGTAGTTTATATGCTAGAGCGGTGGTTCTGAACGGGGGCGGTACCACCCTCCTGAGCGGCGTTTGGAAGTCTAGGGGGCGATGCGAGTGGAAAATGCACTTAGGGTGGCCACTGAGAAATTGCAAGACTATTATTGTACTTATTTTATTATCGACGTTTTATTTGTACTTTTTAGCATTTTTTATTTGTAGTAGTAAATTCATTGCACGAAATAATAGTACTACATAGAGAATTGTGTAATTTAATAATTTGGTTTTTTTGGATGGCGTTGGATAATTTTGAATTATTTATTTCTGCTAAAGGGGGCGATTCTTTCAATACGGTTAACAAACACTGTGCTAGATTGTTCTCCAGTATATAAACTAAACATGTGTAGTTACTTTATCATTAAAACATAAAATTATGTTGAATAACTTTATATAAATATAAACATTATACATTTCTGTACACCCGATCCTTTTTTTACGCGATACATTGGTTCCAGAAATTGACACGTACATATAAAAAATCGCGTAAAATAAACGTTTGAAAAGTCGGTTCCAAAAATCAAAATATCGCTTAAAAAGTATGAAAAATGTATGAAAAAAACCAAGATATGCCTTCAAATTCGCACATGAAAGATTTTTTTACATAATAAGGAATATTTTTTTTATAAAATTATTTGCTGGCATACTTATTTGTCCTGATTGTTATTGTTCACCAATTTCGCTTATGGCGAGCATTATCAACTGATAGGAAAACACAATATTACAGTTTTATTTACACAAGTCAAATTAAGCCCTCATGATTTTATTTTGTTCATTTCGAAGTAGTTTTGTTCATTTGGCTATTTTATTTATTTTCTTTGAAAAACACCGCGTTGCGATGAGTAAATCGCGTAAATAAAAAGAACGGTGCCGTTCAAAAATGTCGCAAAACAGCACCAAAAAACCGCATAAAAATGGTCTGGGAATGGATAAATTTATTCATTCGATCTCTTCTTATTTTTATTCATAGATCTTTACTTATCCCAAGATTTTGTGTAAGCTTCATTTTTTTATACGCAGTTTTTTGGAAAGAATCTACAGCGTATATCAAAAGATATGCATATTTAATGTTTCCTTTACCTCGGTCTTGGTGTCCATACAATAAAATGAGGCCTTATGTTTAAATGGCATCTCCGTGTTATCTGTATCTTCTAAATATTTTTCTTTCGAAAGAATATCCACACATTCTATATTGTTTGTCCAAACTGCAATTTCCAGCGGAGATCTCTCACCGTTGTCTTGTTTGGTGAAATTTGCTTTTCTTTTAATTAGTTCTTCAAGAATTTTGTGAGATCCATAATATGCGGCTAGATGGCAGGCAGATAATGAAGTGTATTTGCATGCAGCATCTACACTAGCACCACGATCCAAGGCCCTGCAAAATTCAAATCCAAACAATTAACTAGTTCATAGTACCCAACCTTTTTCGGGTGGCGATCCCTTTTTATAAAAACCACGTAACACGCGACCCTGATGCAATTGAAAAGGGCATATAAATAAGGTGATTTAAAAAATAACGACGTTGGCGACCCATAGGTTGGGAACCCGTGAACTAGTCGGTTATTTTTCAACTGTCTGTACTTGGAATATTACGTATGTATGCACATCACATCATAAATTCCGGTATTTTTGTACTTCGTTAGATATAAATTAATTTGAGCTTAATTTCCCAACATTACATTTCATAGAATCTTAGATACATGATATACAGTGGAACCCCCAATTACACTACCCCGAATTACGCGCCGGCTTGAAATATTCGCATTCCATTGCCGTTACTAAGAGACGGTCGTCTGTGCTTCGCATACAGTTTTTTTTGTAAAACTAAGGGAAATCTTAGTTTTGCGTTTTCCGCGGAAAAAAATCAAATCCCTTATTTTGTATGACATTCACACCCCCAATTACACGGTCCCGAATATAGTGTAAATGGGGGTTTTACTGTATTATGATATATCTTATCATATACCATACCAATACGCATAAACATAGAAATACATACATAGATGATTGACTTAAATACATATGAAATATTTGACTACTACTCGCTTATTCAGTTTTATTTTAATATAAAATATTTGTGATAACATTGATTTATTCTTGGAGTAAATAATCGTTATTAATTTCAAAGGAATAATAGAATAAAATTTTAATTATTTTATTTGTAATTGACTTACTTAATAGTTCGCGATAAATCATCCTCTTGTATGGCCAGTAACAAATCTGTATTAAAGATGTGGTAAAATTTTTCAACACCCGCCACTTTGATACTGGCCCAGACTTTCTCTCGAAAATATTCTCGTACACTTTTATTATGAATGAGCATTTTGCTTCTGTATCCCACATTTTCGATTGGGGTTTTCTCAGACTCCTCTGTGAGTTTGAATGTTGTATGCTCATCTGTTTGCTCATTGCCAGACTCTACGTCACCAATATGCTTCGAAAAGAGCAATATGCTTTCATCCATTGTTTTAATGTGCTTTCACAATATTCCTTACTTCAATTTCTTAGATTTATTTGGCTTCAATGTCAGATCAATAAATTTTGTTATGATCAATGTTTATATATGTATAAAATAATCACATATCATTGAATTGCTGCCTGTAAAGTTAAAATTGATACAAATATGCTATAAAATATCTCTGTACACTGTTGAACTAAAAAAAACTTATTCGCCGAACTTAAGTGGTTAAAAAACACACCAACTAGAAATTAAAATATTGTTTACGACCAGAAACAAATCACGACCTGAGAACTGCCCGTACATCTAAAATAAATGTTTTGTTTTTGCTAGAAATATTAAATTCGCGTCTTTTTTCAATAATGTTGGTGCTGTGGTAAGATATCTGTCTTAAAGAGAAAAATCTCTTTATATTTAAGATAAATTATTTTAATACGTCCTTAAATAATCACAGTATGCATAGCATCTCAATACTAGATATTTTAAATGTCTTAGGAGAGAAATTAGTAAGCTTGTTATAAGATGGATTTTATTTTTTTAATTAAAATTATATATCTTAAATATAAAAATTACCGAATGTTTGAAAAATTTATGTTCTAACGCAAGCTAATTTTATTGCAAACCGTTCGGAACTCAGATATAAACTGACAAATTTTAAACGAAATATCCCAACGAATATTTAACGCTAAATAATATTATCTTAACACATGTCAACTAAAAAGTTCACACAATGTATCAGATATAAATAGTTAAGCAAACAAAACGAGTCTTGTTTACCCAGATTATAGTTTCAGATTATTTTGTTGGAACGATATATATAATGTTTACATAACTCTCGAACTATCGTATTATTAAACCTTAAAAAATATACCGAACACTGTTGTTACAGAAAAAAAAGTTGGCAACTATGCAGACAAACTTCAAACGTTTGGTTTAATTGAAAATATGTTTAATACAGCAGTAATTTGATATAATATCCAAGTCAATTTGTAACTTCAATTTTTGGTCTTGAATCTTCTTAAAAATAGTTGAAGAGCGTCCAAGCTTGCGTTTAGAGGTCAGTACTGTTTAATTGATGCTTTGCGGTCCAAAATTTACAACAAATTGTGGAGCTCGTTGAGTACAGTATATCACAGTGGCTTACTTAATGAAGGTAAGGAGAGACATTTGTTCCCAAATGCCAGATCGATTTTAAATCGATTTTAAAATGTTATATTTTACTTTCTTACGATTTTATAAAAACGTATATGATTTGCTAACAAAGTGTGCACATTCAGGCTCATTGAAGAAATATACAAAGAAGCTTCATTTGTCCAGTTAAATCTTTCCTTGGCAATATTTAAAAAATGCCAGTTGTAGATCGTTTCATATTAAGTAGGAAACAGCGGAGAAAATTAATTATATTTTATATGATAATCTCTACCTTATAAATAATTGTTTTACTGTAAATGAAGAAAAACGGTGTCATAGCCGAATTGTCATTGGACTCTTGGACTTTCGGCCCATATGGCTCCCGGTCAAAGTTTTGAATCCCCAAACAGAACATTTTGATACATTATTCAATTCACAATTTTGTATCCAATGGCGTTGATGTATGTGACGTTTTTAATCTTTTCTCTCATTTCTATCTTATCCTAAAAACGGTGAGTTAGAATTGTACCAGTCGTTTTTAGCTTTATATTCCTTTCGTTTTCCTCTTTGCATTTCCATAAATATCGAGAAGGCAAAAAATATTATTTAGCTATAGGGTAATATTATCTATTTTTTACTATGATATTTATTTAAATCTTGATTAATACAAAATTTTTGAACTAGATTATAAAAACGCAAGAAGCACGCTCTTGACGCCTTCGAATCCAGGCCACAAAAATAACTTATATACTTACCAGCATATCTTGAATTCAGTTTTATTACATTTCAATATTTTTTTTGTTAAATAAATAATAAATAAATGCAATGTTGCTTACAATGTACTGAATGATACATCTGTGATAAACGTGATATGAAAACCACACATTTTCAATGATATTTGCTATTTTGAAAACTGAGCAATCAAATCGTTTTGGTGAACTGATTTAAATTATTATAATATACATGGGGCATCCCAAGTGTTCAATCCGTCACTGGATAAAAATCAATTACCAATTATTTTCGTTGTGAAAACAAATGCAAATGAATTGCTATGAGTGATAATTAATAAATCATAGAAAATCAAATTAGATAAACAAGAAATTAAAAATTATATATTTTTTCCCGATTAAAATCTATTTTATGAACTCTTCGCTTTTATTGTGTCCATTTTACTACTTTTACTTGTTAATAACTATTTTTGTTTTTAATTGTTTTGTCCTCGCAATCGAGAATCGAAGAATTTTAAATAAAACTTTATATTTTTTTGTTAGGGACTATTTTACTTATTTATTTTTAGTGTGATAACAAATTACCAGATTTTTAATACTACTCTTTTAAGTGTGACTTGGCTTAATAACCTTTCATTAATATTTATTTTTATCCGATGAAAATTCTCTTAATGAACCTAACCGGTCTTTATACTATTACATAAATGTGGAATTAGTACAAAAGGGTGCTTTATTTTGTAATACAATGTATACGAAATAAATTATATTCAATAAAAAAAAATTAAAAAATCCGGTATTGTGTAAGTAAAGCAAAAGAAATAAGGAATGTCCGGTGGTGCCGGGGTATCGAAGAGTAATTATACAATACCGAATCTTGAGAATTTTACATATGATATGTTGGTATTAGGGTATCCAATCCTGGAGCCTTTTTCCAATCCCGGGATCCCGGGATTGGGATTTGCTCATTGAGGAATTTGAAAACCTCGATTTGGTATACTTTTTCCCAGATTATCACAGAATCTCGTTTTTTTTAGCTCACCGAGAAATCTGAAATTTTCGATTTGCCAATTTCGTGTAAATTTTCGGGATTTGCTCAAAATTTCTCAATCCCGAAATCCGGGATCGCAGCCGTATCAATCCCGGAATTTCGGGATAAGAAAATTGAACAGGATCCCGAATCCCAGGATTGGATGCCCTAGTTGGTATCAACCGTTAAAAAAACATGTTTCAAGTGAGCATGCTACGTTATTGTAAAAAAATAAATACAGTGACAACTTTTTAACAATATAGAATAGAATTAATTTATTAATTTTATATTTATTATACCAGTGGAATAAATTTGGTTGAAAAGAGCTGATAAAAAAGAGAGTGGGGTAAAACCTACTATTATTGGCCATTTTCAATTATTGAAGACTTGCAAATAAAATCTAGTTTTATAAGATATAATACTAACATTACCACAGGTTGACTTAATAAGGAAGTTCTTTAAGTATTCCTCTGTTGATATAGCAAATAACTATCATTTAAAGAACTGTTAAATAACCTAAAATCTGATTTAAAACTTACCGTTGGAGCTCTGTCGCGAAACAAGTGAGATTTGTTGTAATAATCACAAGGATTTGATTACCGTGTAAACGTTAAACATTTATTTGTTCATTAAATGAATTGAAAATTGATTTGAGTAGTTTGTCTTTAGTGTATTTATAAATCATTCACTGATTGAATTTGATATATTTTTGTAAAAAGTTATTATGGTGGTGGCCAATAATTAATTCTATTTTTTGCAGAATTTCTATTATTAGCTTGGCTGGCCAATAATACAATATGTGAAATACAAGTAAAATATTCAGTTTTATTTCGAAAATAGTATTTTGAGAATATTATTAATCACCTATGTATTTATCAGATTTTTCCGACAATCCTGTATAAATGTTGGCCACCTGGCCCATAATTGTGGTTTTGATGGCCAATAATCAAAACTTTTTTCACGCAATAGAGTAAACATCATCAAAAGAAAACATTACAGCCATGTTTACTTTTTCGCCAGCGAATTAGTTTTTGATCCTCTTATTGTGTTTGAATATCAAAGAGTTCCAGAAAGAATAGCGCAATATGTAACTTCGACTTTAGGTGTTGGAAAGAGTGATAGCGGTTGGATGACATATCAAGTATTTTTTAAGTACATCGCGAACATGTTACATCCTCAAGTCCAAAAAGCTGGTATCAAATTTCCAGTCCTTTTTTTTAGATAGCCACATGTCCCATATTACATATAAAATAAGCAAGTTATGTTCTGATCTAAAAAATATTTTTTTTCTCTATACCTAGCTCTATTCCTACTCTCTTTGGAAAAAAAGAGGTTGAGCAACTGAGTAACAAGCAGTTCTCGTAGAAAAACTTCTGTTGAGATAAACTCGATTAGGAGTCCATATGCTCCACATTGGGAGCGGACACGGTTAAAAAAATACCTAGCTCTATACAGTTATTCAGACTTATCATTAGATGAATTGATTAAACCAGCGATTTCCAACCTGGGAAGCGTGGGCTATTGCAAAGGGAGGCGCGAACAGTCCAAAATATTTATTTACCCTTTAAAGTGTCTTTATTACTATATGAAATAAAGGATGGGGAGGCGCAGTAACATAAAGGTTGGAAACCACTGGATTAAACACTTCAAAGATAATGACGAACTTTGGTTATTGAATTTTGATAACATAGGTTTTTAAAACCTTTATAGGTATTTCCATTTGTAAAATTTATGTCCATTCGACTCGATTTAATGAAAAAATATGATTCTTACATTAAAATGACATTACATTTGTATTAATCACTTAACTTTACACTTTATATTGATGTGGGAACATAACATTACATTTTTAATTATTATTTTATTTTTTAACAATGTTTTACTGCAATTTTTGGTATGGCCAATAATTGTATCTTTTGTTGGCCGATAATTGAAAAAAGTGGCCAATAATTGTAGATTTCTGCCTTTTTTTTGTTTATTTTTTTTCAAGTGCAAAATAGTTTTTTTTACATGTTTCGATAATTGATTATCATAAATAAATAAGCAATTTAACATAAAATGTTTTTTTATTTCACCTTTCTAAGGATACGTTTCCACAAATCAAGAACATAGTTGAAAAAATCCTTAAGTGGCCAATAATTGTATGTTTTACCCTAATACATATATGCCAACAAAGATAAAATCGATCTATTATTAGACATTAAAACGTATAAAAATCAATATGGCTTATCGATAAACTCTTTCCATTCATACGAAAAATTATTTCTTGTTATCGCAATAATAATTTACCGTTTTTTTGAACATAAATAAAAAAAAACTGCATGTTTACAGACGTGATTTATACAGAAAATGTTGCTCATCACTTACATAGATTTTTTTCATTTTTATGCAATAATCGATATGCGAATGCGAAACTATAACTTTTTTCAAAATTCTCGAGAACCTTCAGAGTTTTTAAAATAATTTGCTTACGGAAAACGAGAGTAAACTCTATTAGTTTTTTTATTATTTTAACTGTATGATTAGAATAAATGAAACTAATTGAAAATTTAATTAATCACGTTCCCAAGCAGTTCGTATAAAATGTTAGTAATGCATTATTGTTATGACCACACCAAGCTTGGTCCTAAAGATTTTTTAGTATCTTTGATAATTGTTATCAATGTAACAGATTCAAAATAACAAAGTGGAGTTTTACCAAGTAAATGCCAAATCAATTAATGTTATCGATGTTTTAAGACACAATTAAGTTTAGCATCCGTAATCAGGTAAAGTGAATCTTACATATAACATTTCATTTCTTGGACACATACATATTATATTGCATTCCTAGAGTGTGAATCTTTTATCTTTCAAAGTAGTAAAAATTATATTAGAATGCTTTTTAAAATAACAAAATGGAGTTCTACCAAGTAAATGCCAAATCAATTAATGTTATCAATGTTTTAAGACACAATTAAGTTTAGCATCCGTAATCAGGTAAAGTGAATCTTACATATGACATTTCATTTCTTGGACACATACATATTATATTGCATTCCTAGAGTGTGAATCTTTTTTCTTTCAAAGTAGTAAAAATAATATTAGAATGATTTTTGAAGTTTATTTAATAACAGTTCTGTAATAAAATCAGGCTTCTGCATTTATATGGAAAAAAAGTTGTAAAGATTTACTCGTTCATATAATTCTATAATATACAATATCAAGAGAAATTTAAGCGGTGCGAGATGTAGCATGAAAAATAAATATCCTTCAGATAGACTATGTATACTTTTTAAATGGTTTGATTTTGTTGTGTGTTGTACATCTCATAATACACAACATCAAGCAAAATGCTAAGTGCTAAGTCACAAATGTTGTAGAGATTAATTGCAGCACAATTTTCCGTGAACCATATTCTAACTGAACACTATTTATAAATATTATAGCTGGAAGAGTTTCTTCCCCGTATAATAGAAATCTTGCATCGTTATACACTTCTGTTATAAAACCCATGATACTGCAACAAAATGTTTTGATAATAAGAGCCACCAAAATACTTGTCTTTTTATTTATTTTTTTAAGTTTAATGCATGTTAGTAAGTGTTGAAAAACTTACTAACATGCATTTCGTGTAGAAAAGTCAACATTAAGAAGCATTCCATTCTGACTTTTCATGCTCCACAATGAAAGAGATAATAATAAAACAATCATCCTTTTTTATACATTGAGTAATTCAGGATTTAACAAATCAAGCTGCCACTTTTTAAATTTCCCCTTTTCTCATCTACCAAATTCGTTAACTTTAGCATTAAATGTAACTTTCGAAGAGCTTTGTTGAATTTTTTTGTTTGTCTTCTTATTTCGGTTGATAAGACGTTTCAGTAAGACAATAAATTTAATATAATATCTTTTCCATTTTTAGATTAGAGACTTCTTCATCACTGTAACGTGAAGCAAGTCTGTCATTGTCGTCCATTTTCTATCAACAGTATTATTTCAATTCTGTAAAGTTTTGAAAACTAGGCAACTGAGATTGAAAGGTTTTTTATTTGTTATTTTGGTTGAGACAAAATATGACATATGTTATTAAGGTTTTATTTTAAAACGTTTTAGTGATTTTAAATATCCTTTCTAAGTTGTTCATTCTAGTTAAAAAAAAAATCATTTACTGTATACGGAGGACCGCACAGTAGTATCCCGAAACGGCAACATACTATGAATACTTGATGGACTCGGTGTAAATATTGTAAAAGTTAATCTTTAATACGAAAAATTTGAATTCATTAAATCAAAACTAATGAAAGTTGAGATACTTGCTTAAATAATTGTAACAATTATCTACTACTTAAAGATAATAATGATGCATATTTTAATTCGTATTTAGTACTAATTATTCTTCACATTAATAGCCGATAAAATAATCGCTCACAAATCACAAATACGTCCGTCACAACACTGTCCTTTTCGCCCAATGATAACGGCTTATATTGAAAAGCACATTTTTCGACCAATGCTAACGGCTTATTTTGAATCGCATATTTTTGAATTTTTCGTTTGTCCAATTGGAATGGACGTCTTTTTATATTCAAGATTCAAATTTCCTGGCTTAGAACTGAAGCATTGTAATAATATTGAGAGAACTTTATTTGAAAGTTTGCATCGCTACGAAGTTTTTTAAATAATCAAAGATACTGACTCGATTTTTTGAAGTTATAATTATAGGGCTGGGCGAAGATTTTTTGGAGCTGATTTGGCAGATTTTGATCAGTGTCATTGATTCGATTATTGCAAGGTATGGTTATATTTTGCATCCGGCCTTGAAAATCTTTGCAACAAATGCAACAAAAATCCCCCCCCCCCCCGGAGGTCAACGGACTTACAGCTAGTTTATATATAAATGATGCGAAATGTTTACAGTTAGTTTCAAATCATCAGTCCCAGTTAAAGCCCGATGATGCCAAAAAGAAAAACCAGGGTTGTAAGTAAAAATGTTTATGAGAGTGTTCAAAACATGTTTCATTAATAATATACCTGCTACAAGAGCTTTTGAATCTTTCCTTCAGTTTCATTCACTTCAGTGAATATGCATTTTTAATAAAATAAAAAAAAAATGACAACCTTGTATAAAACGTGATTCGCTTACTTGAAAAACATCTTTGGATCATCTCTTTCTAAAGGCACAAAAAGTGGAATAAAATAGTTTGTTATGAAATATGTACCTATATTTAATAAGTAACTTCTTGTTAGCTGAAGGCCCATATTTTGATTTGATAGCTATATGAAACACTCGATAATGAAAGAAGATCAATTAAAAGTTTTCAAAATTATTTTTCACGGGGAGAATTTTTTTAGTATGGAAAGAAATATAAAATATTGACGCAATCAAATGTATTTATTGTATTGGATGAATTAACATTTTTTTCTTAATGTTGTAGTTTATCATTTATTACTTTTTACATATCTTCTGTCTTAGAAGCAAGCGCCGATGAATTTTCACGATGAATTTTTTTTTTCTTGATTATTAGTACTTGGTAAATAGAAGCAATTATATTTTTGCTAAAGTGCTTCTTCATATTGGTAGGTTTTAACTTAAGAACTCTTTTGCTAGTTGATTCATCAAACAGACAGCTTTTTTTATAGTGTTTCAGCCATTCAGGGAAGAGATTCCACAGCGGAGTACAGCCTATCAAGTCGAGAGTTGAAAGGAATTGCAGCTAAAACAAATAATAAATTAACCAACTTATAATCATTACATAAATTTATTCATTAAAGGTAATAACTTTTTTATATATTACAATAACTTGTGTAAAACTTACTATTTCTTTACCGGACCAGTAACAATTGATTTTTCAATAATGCATATGAACATCTGTGATGTCTATAAGTAAGTAAGCGTAGCTAGACTGATAAGCCGACCACCAATTGTGTCCTAGCCCTTAACCCTTTGAACTCCTATGTCGAGATAGCATCGACATTGGTTTTTTACCGGCAACTCCTATGTCGAGGCCACATCGACGTTTTTTTTTATTAATATTTTTTATTTTTAAAAAATATTTGGCATTACAGCTAATGCCATTGCGCGAAATATTTTGAAGTTGAAAGATTATACGAGAAAAACTCGATGAAAATTTTAGTATTGTAAGTCACTCGAGATAAACTTGAGGTAAATTGACATTGCAAACACCCATGTCTTGGGTCTCAAATTTAAATTGAAAAATCTAAATTTGAAATTGACCTTAGTGGGGATCGAAGCCAGACCCACCTGGTTGGTAGAGCAAGCTCACACTTGAGCAGGGATGGCGAACCTATGGCACGGGTGCCCGAGGTGGCACGTTTGAGAATTTGGATGGCACGCTAACGATTTCTAAGTTCAAAAAAATATTTTTTTAATTTTTTATTTAATAATCTTTGAATTATTAATTTATTCCGTTTTATTATTTTTCAAATGTTGTTGTTATAGTAATTTTTATTTTCAAGCCGAAGATAAATTCAGAAAAAAAACATTTTTTTTTCTATTTTGTTATTTTTTTACTGCTTGGGCGTGCCACACAATCAAGAAATAATATTTGAGGATTTTTGGCACGCGGACCCAAAAAGGTTCGCCACCACTGCACTAGAGGAACCAGCTTGAGAGAGGAAACATAAATTTCTTATTTATAACAAATGCCATTTATTTCCTACTCGAGATTACTAAAACCATTTTTAATTTAATTATTTTATCATTGTTTTAAATGTTTTTAGCTATAACATAATTATCACCAAATTCACTGAAAGTATCTTAGATTGCTTGAACACTTTTGAAAAAAAAATAAGAGTTCAACGGGTTAAGAGGTCTCCGGTTGAGTGAAAAAAATGCGGGATCATGTGAACAGAATCAGGTTAACAAGGTTGCAAAACACATTTATAAATATTTGTCATTACAGTTAATAATACCCAAAGTGCCATATATTAAATATACGGTTAATTTTATGAGAATTCGAAATGTCACTCTGTATAAACTCCGCACAAAAAAAGAAAAATCCGCACAAACGCCCATGTCCAAGATTTTAATTGACAATTTAAAAGAATATTAATTTGATATTGAAAAATATTATAGGTTCAAGAACCTTTATGGTTCCTATGGCATCCATGATACCTCTACGGTTAAGTTTTTACCAGTAGATTGTATAATATAATATAAAGTTGTTACTGAAGGGCTCATTATTCAAATGAAAGTAATGAAATTTTTTAAATATTTTCTCGGTGACTTTAAATGTCGTGAAATAAAATTTTTATTTGACCAAGCATATAAAATCATCAAAATAAGTAAAAAAAATAATCGCTGAGGTTATAATAAATCTCATTTTACTAACTAATAAGTTTCGTATTCAGTATATATTAATGGTACAAAATGTTAACTAGATTGTCTTATGCTCATCATATATTTGAATGCCTGGTGATCGTGAAAGGTAAAACCAGTATCGTTAATAATGCGAGTGTACAAAATTTGAAAAATTTAAGCTTTTTTTAAATTAAAAATTAATACCAGAGATGATGTTAAAAAGTTTTTAATTTTTTCAAAATACATATTATGATTTCTGTTGTACCTGTTCAAAAAGCCTCTGAATCTTTCCTTTAGTCTCCAAGTCTTTTGTATCACTGACTGCAAGAGCCACAAGTAGATTCATTACAACAATCGGCAAGGAAACCAAAAATATCACGAACAAAATTTGAGGAAACGACGAGAACTCTATCCATCCTTTGTCTCCGGCCATATCTGAATAATCAAATTCAGACGTCATCATCACTATTGTTTTCATAATAGAATTCCAAGGTCCGTCAAAAGGATACTTCGATTTGAATAGAACCCAAAAGGCGAGAGAAAACCCGATTATCATGAAGCAGCCAAACAGTGCCATTACCTGCAATGATAACAAAAACCAAACTGGGCTATTTTTATCAGCATTATTAGATTCTAAATAAGAAAAAAAATCACGGCTGCTTAGAGATTTTTGTCGTTACATGAAGAAAGTGTAAACATTGACTTATCAAAGCTTTTTGTTCAAGCATGACTGATTCTCTGCACACTAAAGTGCAAGCCATAAAGCCCTAGGCAGTCTCGGTAAAGCGAACAAAACTGTATGATTAACTATACATTTCTGACATGTAAAAATCAATGTTTGCCAAGCCACTGATCTGATTGCAATAAAACATTGAAAATTTTTGATTGCACTCCTGGGAAGGTTATAGGCAAATTAAAATTAACTTACAGTATCAAAAAAACAAAAATGTAGATTGTCAATATGTGTTTTCTGCCGTTCAGAACGTTGAAAGTAGCCCAAAACAAAATAGCCGCCGTTCAAGTACGCTGAAAGCGGCTGAAAGTGACACCAGCAGCATGTGTGGGAATACGGTAAATAATGTGGGACCTTATTGAGCTTCAGGAGGATTTAGTGCTAAAATCACAATTTAACAATATTGGTTTGACGGATTTTTGAAAAATTATATTTGGTGGAAGAAAAATATAAAAATTTACGCACATTTGCAAGAAAAAATATTTGTCTTTTTGGCAGCACATATACGTGTGAACAGTTTTTTTTTCGAGTATGAAACACACTAAATCAAAAATTCGAACAAGGATTACACATTAAAATCTAGAAAATTCTATGCAATTATCCTTAAGTAATACCATCGCCAATATTGATGTTCTCGTAATTCGAGTACAAGGCCAATCTTCATACAAAATTTCGTAATCAGTATATAATATTAATATTATGTCGCTCATTGTATGAAATAAAAAATATATAAGAAGCAAGTACCAGCGTGTTTTATTTAATTTAATATTACTTTATTATGTTTAATAATTTGGTCCGAGCCTTGACTCAAGAGACAGAATGATAATTTGGCCCAGATCTAGGAAAGGTTGCCCATGCCTGATATAATTGAATAATTTCGATGATTGTGTTTTTCACGGTAGTTGATTGTTATTTTGAAATAGTAAACTTGCCTTTAATACTCTAAATGCAACTGTTGCAAACATTTGATACAAGTAGCCAAACTCTGGAAATCTGGACAGCAACATCACGATCTCTGTCCAAGCCATGAGAATAGCTCCAGCTGTCACGTACCTAGGCCAGATGTCTTCTACGTTGTGATCTAATACACTGAGAATCAATGAGAGAATCAATGAACCCATTTTTATAACTGCAGCAGGGCTTTTTAGGTATTCTAATTTTTTGGCTGATAAAAATAAAAAATCCTGAAACAGACATTAAATTAAGAAAAATTATAAGGATTCATAATTTAAAAACCCTATTCTTTCTTTTTAGAGAATTTTTTCTAGTAAAAATACTTCGACACTATCCTTCTTATGTTTGAGCATTCAAATACAATTTAATGCGATGTATAAAAAAATAATTGACTCAACGACCGCTCACTATCATTTGTAACGTTATTGTACCTTAATCAATATTTGTGAATGAACTTTTTGAACTTATAACGAACGTTTATTATCATTTCACTGTGGAGTCTTTTTTCTAACGTTTTAGCAAGATAAAATTTCTGCGTGGTGCATTTTGGCGTGAAAGTGAAATTTAAAGCAGCGTTTTTATATGTGAAAGTAAGTCTTTCTGAAAATGCCTCTGGAAGAGGCGAAACACGTGACACAGTTTGTAGCACAATACGTGGAATAATCCAAATTATTTTTATATTATTTAAATGAAAATTAAAAAAGTTGCTACTTAAACGTAAAAACTTTTAAATGGGGTATTTTATTTAAAAATCAAATATGCCTATTGACATCCAACAAATTTTCTTTTTCAAAGAAAAATCGAATGTTATTTCCAATGCGCTCTTTGATGGTGAGATAAAATCGTATATAAAAATGGTACAGTAAAAATGGTATGTGTGAATTAATATTTACTTAACAACTCAACATTTTTCCTTATCACAATGTCTACACTATTTTTTCAAAACCAATTTCTCCAGTTGAAAAGTTTCAAAAGTTGAAAATGACTGAGTAGGTTTCTGTAGAAGCTTCAATAATCGTACAAGTGGAAAATTTCTTATTTGAATAAATGCTGTTGATTTTCATTTATTATGCCTAAGTTTAGAAAATTTACCAAGACAAGTGTTAATAAAGAATCCATAATATTTTCATGTTGTATGTTATATTGGTCATATACCTTCAAATCAAAAAAACGTTAAGAGATCGTAAAATGATTTTAACCCGACAATATTTATATCATTCATCAATATAAATTATTTTTTTTACAGTCTTCTGGTATTTTTAATTTAATCACTTTAATAGTGTCCATTTGACACACAGTGGAAATGCATAATATTGAAAAAAAAAACAACATGATCAGACGAGATGAGGCTGGTCCTGACCATATTAAATGAATGTGGAATTATTACAAATGAGTGATTTATTTTTTGAATCGTGTAATTTAATAAAATTATGCGATTTTTTAATAATAAACAGAGGTCTTACTTGTAAAAGAACAACGGCCATCGTAATCCAGAGGAACATTTTCCAAAAAGGTTTGTAAAGTAAAATCGGAGGTTCAATGTAGGAGTTTTCATATTTATAGATAATAATCACAGTGGCAGTCAGCGAAATAACGAAAAAGCAGTATGTAGCCAATATATAAAAGAAAAATTTCTTCAGTGCATTCCATTGAAGATATTGAAAACTTTCAATCAAAGGGTGAACGATTAGGTTTTTTTGGTCATAATTACTGTTTGGGTTTGTAAGAACTTCAACTACTCTCATTACACCCTTTCCATATTTTGCCTTGATTTTATTTTCCTCAGTCATCGGTGGCATTAAAAATGAATAGTCGATTGTGATTTCGCAACGCGAGTCGTCTAAATGATACTTGTTTATGTTAATAAACGAGTTACAGAAATTTTCTAAATATTCAACGGGGCTATGCATATTGTTCGTGATGATGTCTAAAACTTTTCTGGGTTCTTTACTGTTATACGTCATCTCTTCTGAAATGTCAGCGCCGTACTCAATAAACAGCTTGATGCATTCTTTGTGGCCCTTATGAGCGGCTATGTGAAATGGTAGGCATCCGCCATTTTCGTTTATGTCACTTTTTTTTGACAAACTAAGTATATCAATGTAACAAGGAATTGTTGCCCCCATTCTTTGTATTTTCAAATTTTCATCTAACAAAATCTTGAGACAGTCAAAATTATTATTTTCTGCCGCCAAATGCAATGGCGACTGTTTGCACTTCGAATTTTTCGCTTTTATCAAGTATTCTTTCTTATGTTTACTATCTAACAACGCTAATAATATTTTTTTATTACCCACTTCTGCAGCTTTATGAATTTCACTGACACCGTTAGGAATATCACCATCGGGTTGAATGATAAGTAAATCTCCAATTTCAAATATTACTTGTACACAAGCGAAATCATTTTGTGCTATTGCCACATAAAGCGGGGAAAAACCTTTTTCGGTTCTATAATTTATCATTTTTTGGGTTTTGGGTAGATTGTCCTTTATAAATATTAGCATCTCAACATTTTTATTCTCAACAGCCATGTGCAAAACTGTTTTATTTTTATCGTTCCGAAGCAAAAAATCTACACCGTTTAGTAAAAATATGTTAACGCCAATTAGCCACTTTGATTCAATAGCCAAATGAAGTGGGGTTTGTTTGTTTTTATTTTCTTTATCTAGAAATCCATCATTTAAGAGTTTTTTGGAACACAAACTCGTCAGAGCTTGTAATGATTTTTCCTTTTTTTTTGCCGCCGCCATGTGTAGCGGCGAATTCCCCTCCATATCTTGACACCCAAAAAAAGCGTTTACTTCCGTATGCAAAAGCTCTATGGAACGTTTACTGTCCAACAATACAGCAAAATGAAGAGGTGTTGTAGATGTGTTATTGTTTGCACAATTTTTCATTGAATTTTGAACAGTATCATATTTGATATCATTCTCTTTCATATGAGCAACAAGCTCCTCTAAGGTTTTCCAAAAGCTGAAATATTACGATATAACATTTTTTTATAAATTTAAATGAAAATATTTCGTGTTTTATATATATGTATATATTTTTAACACGTGTTTTTTCGTAGTATTTGTAAGTGTAGACCATTATTAAAGTTTTTTTTTCATATTTTTAAAACACATTAATTTGAGTAACAAGGCCTACTAAATAAAAATTTTGTGTTATTTATCACATTTATGTTAGGTAAATGTATATTGGGTTGCTTTGCAAATATGAATTTAATAACTATAGTTTTAGTTGCTTTAACGACATCAAAGATGTCTTCAGTGCGTCGTTTTGTATCTTTAGCCCAGTGCATTAGAATACGGCTCATATTTTTCCAGTCAGAATTTATATTAAATGGTCATAATATATCGGTCAGAATATAGTTATAATTGAAATGAAATTTAAAAAAACCTAACCTAATCTAACCAAAATGGTTATAAAATATTCTGACCGTATAACATTTTTATTCTGACCGTTCATATTTTTATTCTGACCAAAAATTGATTTAAAGTCTGACCATTTTATTTGTTCCCTTAGAATACTGCTATAAATTTTATCATTGCTTGCTTGTTGTTATACGAATGTCTCAAGTCTTCTGACTTATAGAGAAAGAATATTCATTTCAGTCAAAAGCAAAAAATATATAAATATGTCAAAATACGAAGTATTACAGAAAAAAACGATAATGCAATAGAGAAATCTCAACATATTATTAATTTATCGTTCATTTTGATTTTTGCTGGGATGTATTCAAATACATTTTAATTTTGTCAAACTAGTCTATCAAGTTATTTTATATATAATCAATAATGTTAGTTATATTTATAATTGTAATAAAACAATACCTTGCTTCGATAGCATCCATTTTAGTTTCCATAGAAATATGATCATTCATATATTTTCTTCCGCAAACATCGAGAGCAGTGAGTTCATCCTCACCTTTTGATGTAAGAGAATGACCGGCTGCAAGAAGAATTTTAACGCACTCCACGTGCAAACCAGCACTGGCAAGATGAAGCGCTGGGTATCCGCTCCAAATTCTGGATATCTGGAATCGATTGGAAAGACAACAAAATCCTCTTTAATATAGAGTCTTTCAATTGGGACGCTCGAAATTTGTTATGTTATTATAGTAGCCATGTTATTAAAGTGACATCTGTCAAATTTCTTGTAAATTGCTTAGTAGAGTACGCCAAATCACCATTGAAGTTTATAGTCTTGAACAAGTGTATCATCAAATGTAAAAAAATCATCTTCAGCGACGAGGCCCATTTTTGGATAAATGGATATGTAAACAAGCAAAATTGTCGGATTCAGGACAATACCAATCTATACGAGATACACTGGCAACAAAGAGAGAACCGAGAAAGTCACTGTTTGTGGCGGATTTTAGTCTAGCGGAATCATCGGTCCGTACTTCTTCCATTGCCATAACCGGCGATTGCTACAGATCGATGTTAAGAAAATTCTTATAGCTTCAACTAGATGAAACGAATACCGATAACGTGTGATTCCAACAGGACGGCGCTAAGTGCCACACAGCACGTGATTCTTCATGAATTGAAATCTTTGATTGAATACTCAGCATAAAATCTTATATAAATTAGAATTCGGGATTAATTAATTATCAGCGTGGGAGCTTGTTTTTTTTAGCTTTTCCAAAAATTTTAAAATTTACGGATTTACAAAACATAGAAGCGCGACATATATTTTTTAGCTCTTCCATGTTTTATTTTCTCAATCCCGAAATCCCGGGATTGGATACTTTATTCATAACGACGTAAATCTTTAAAATTATTATTATTTCAAGCTTAAACTTACTCGCTATGATTTTAACGTCTATAGAAAATGGTTGATGAATAATAAATAGATAACTTATTCTTTAGAAATCAGGAAATCATCTCGAAATTCGTCACTTAATCTGGTATTAATATTTATATATTCATTTAAGATTTCGACTGAAAGTGTTTGGTGGAATTTCAATATTAATTTTGAATCGTTCAAATTTACATATTTGTCAAATGTACTTAATATTTAATGTTTTATCCGTCGGAAAATTTGTTTGACCTATCCTTTTTACACGGTATTTTTTCTTGCTAAGCCTATAAGCCATATCAATCCTATGATTTAATGTCAGTATATCAAAGTATAGGCATATGTAATGTTCTGCTCACCTTGTTTTTAATTATAGAGTTGTAAAATGCGAATACATGTTTAAAAAACACTTTTGTGTCATTTGTGTTTTCTAAATACGCTGATTTTGAAAGAATATCTACACATTTTATATGACCTTTCCAAGCTGCAATTTGCAAGGGGGATCTCTTACTCATGTCTTCTTTGTTGAAATTTGCTTTTCTTTTTATCAATTCATTGAGAATTTTGTCAGCTCCATAATATGCAGCTAAATGACAAAAAGATATTCCAGTGTACTGGCATTCAGCATTTACACTGGCACCATTTTCCATAGCCCTGTAAAGTTCACAACCATAAATTAAACAATTATATATTTTGAGAATTTACCTGGAAGATTTAGATTTAATACACGTCATATATGTGCATCGTTAGGTTATTGACAATACTCAGTTTTATCTTTATCTCCCAACATTACGGTCAGTATATTTTTTTATATACAATCAATCCTCTTTTAATGCGGTTTTTTAGAAATGAAAATTTTCAAAAAATGTACTATATTAACGTACAAAATATTACATCAAGAACACATATCGTTATAAATTTGGATATAATAGATAATGAATCATCAACACTATCCGACATTTGGAAAAAAATACAATTTTGGACTGTTTAATTAAATCATGTTGCATCTGTCATCGCTGAATTAAGTCCACGTACTTGGGTTTGTTACAGTCGATGAAACCATTGAAACATCGGTTATATAAGCTGAAATTATTACTTTAGCACATATACTTAGTGGAGCAGCGTATGATAAATCAAATCGACGGATTACTTACGGATAATACTAAAAGTGAGTGACGATGATGTCACTAATTTAACTTTAACTATTGACAAAGAACCAACAAACGATGATGGAGTGGAAGAAATTAGAGTTCTCACACTGCGAAAATAATTCAAGAATGTGTCCAACTTTGCAGTAAGTTAGAAAATCATTTCACCCTAAATGATTCAAATTCTGAACGGGAATTTTAGTTTCAACGAGAGCTTAAAAAATGTATGTATGGGTAAATCGAACTGCATTGAAAAAAGAAAATCTGAACAAACTCTGATCACTTATTTCATTGTTAGAAAGAAAATAACACAGATAGTGTGATTAGCAAAGAGCCATAGTCTTTTGAAATTGATACGCTTACTATTTCTTCCGAAAAATAAAGTGATTTCGAACCACATGCAAAAAGCACCTAGCATTGTCATACAGTGACGATAGTTTACTTAAAATGTTACTGAAGTAAAAAAATGAGCAATAAATTTAATTTTTAATAAAAAATATTTTTACACCGTCTTTTTTCCCTAATTTTCCTTAACTTTTTATGCGATTCTAAGTATACTTTAACTCCCTGTTTCAAAGTTATGCAAATTTTAAAAAAAAACTCTTTCTCTATGAAAGTCGAGTCTTTTTGTTGTGAGATTTTGGATATAATTTAATTCGCTGTTTCAAAGATATGAGGATTTTGAAATCCATGAAACGTATTCCCTTTTTTTGTACGGAAGTCAAGTCTTTTTTAATGCGATGTTTTGTGAAACGCATCTACCGCATAAAAAAGGATTGAATGTTTTGACTTTTAAGAAGAGCTTTACAACGCATTATATGAACGAGCTTCTTTCGAGAGAAACTCTGCAACGGCATCGCCGTGATTTTTATTTTATACAGCCGCTCTATGACGAAATCCTGAAAAATTAATGAAGTTTATGACACAATTCATATTTTGACAGTTAAATGTATTTTACATAAACCATTAAATAATTAAAAAAGATCTTTCTTCTGAAAAAAAAAACTCTTTCAGTAGTAGATTATGATTTAAATCTTCTCTTTAATAAAACACTAATAGAAGCGTTGCCCCATCGAGAAAACTGTGCTTAAATGATAATTTTTGTTCCCCAATATTTATTTATGTTTTCGATATCGACTTGATAAAGCATTATGTCGATAACAATGTTTTGTCCGATGTTATTGTTTATTTGAATTATTTACCATCGCTGCGAACGCGAAGGCGTCATCTCTACGGCGGTAAGAAATTCAAAGTGAAACCAGTTCACGTTGACACCATTTTATATGCATATGATATAACATATACATTTACGTTATACGTACATATAATAAACACAAAGTTGACAATATTATTGTACTGACGTATAGTCGATATACTACATTAATTATTATAAATATGTATTTAATGCGATACCTTTGATTCAAGTTGTTCTTAGAGTAAATAAGAAAAATAAACTGAATTAATTTTATTTTTAACTTACTTAATAGCACGCAATAGTTCACCGTCTTGTATAGCCAATAACAAATCGGTATTAGAATTGTTGTACCATTTTTGAAATAATTTCATTTTCAAAATGACGATACGAACCATCCGTTGAAACTTTTTCAACGTAGCTTGTTTTTTTATGGACATTTTGTTTTTGGACTCTACATTATCATTTGGTTCTTTCTCAAACTTCTCCGTGCATTTAGATGTTGTGTGTTCATGATTTGACTCTATGTCAATTAAACAATTCGTTTCATCCATGATTACAGGGGGCATTCAAAATATTCTTTTCGCCAATTTATAAATATTTATTGCTTCAGCTTTTGATCAACATATATATGAGAAATGTTCTTATATGTAACAAACAATCATAAACTGCCGTGTGTAAAGTTAACACTTAATCTGTTAATATTCTGTAATCTATTCATTGTTGAATATAAAATATCTTTCCTATTTGCCGAGCTAGAATGGTTAAAAAACACTACAACTAGTAAAAATAAAACAAAATTTGATACCAGAAATGATTTTAAAGATATTTAAAATTACCGAGATGATAAAAAATAACGTGGAAAAATTACATTTTACAAAAAAATTTCCATGGTATTTTAAATGAGAATAATTTATTTTCACTACTTGACAAAAAGTTTTCAATAATAAATAAAAATAGATACAAATACTTCAATCAAAAAAATTATGAGATTAAGAAAAATGTAAAAACATTATGTTTTGCACTACTACGCGTCTCTTTCTTTCTTTTTTGCATAAAATCAATGTTTAAAATTTTATCTTTTATTTTTCACTTTTTTTTACGTTTATTTATTTTGCTACACAACATTTATATCAACTGTGTATATTATACATATATATTCTATATTAAATATATTTTAGTATAAAATATATTTTCTATATTCAAGCTACTGAAAGTTTGAATGTTTAAAGAATTAAGGCACGCTATTATTTGATTGTAATGGAAGCCGTTCGGAACTCCGATATAAACTGAAACATTTTAAACGAAATAGCCCAACGAACATTTTACACGATATAATATTATCTATATATTAACACTTATCAACTAAAACCTTCACAGCATATATCAGATACAAATAGATAGGCAAATAAAACGAATCTTATTTGAAATATAATATGTACAAATCTTTTGAATTATCACATCGAAAAACTTAAAAAAATATATGGAACACCGTTATCAACAAAGAAAAAGTATTTGGTATTGAGGTAGTCTAAAATTCTGGTAAAATTTATTGTTAACATACGGTTTATCCGGGTAAGTTTAGTTTGGTAGCGTAAAGTTCAAATGTATGGCTTAAATAAAGGTATTTTAAATAGAATATTAATTTATAGGTCTCAAAAGATTCATATAATATTTTTTATCAAATATTGTCTCAGACAATTTGTAACTTTTGGTCTTAAATGTTCTTAATGACTAGTTGAAGAGCGCCCAAGCATGCGTTCAGAGACCAGTGCTGTCCAATTGGTGCTTTGCGGTCCAAAATTTGCTACAATTTGTAGAGCTTGTTTGACACAGTAGATTGCAGTGGCGCATCTAAAGAAGATAAGTTGAGGAATTTGTCTACAAATACTGGATCATGGATGGGCATCGAAATACAATAAAAACTTTTTAAATTATTTTTTTCGGTCTATAAAATCATTTTATTTGTACACTTCAATAGTTTATCTTAATAATTACAATTTAATACTATCAGAGTATAAGTCTTTCACTGTTAAAATTTCGTAAAAAAACGTGTTCGACAAAGTGTGCACGTGTTTGGAACTAGTTTCTAGGGCTCACTTTGCAGAAATATAAAAAAGGAAATGGAAGTTTGTTTCTAAGCACACAATATTATACAGTGTACCAAGTATGTTTTGACATTTAAAAAAATCTATTCAAAGGATATTAACTTTTCATGCTGTAGCTCGCAGCTAATGAGAAGATCAAATAATAAAACTGAACGAGTAAATCTCAACCGTTTTTTCCTGATAAATATGTGCAAGATTAAATTAACCTTAAAGAGGCATTCAATTTTTATTTTTACTGTTTTGAGAGAAAAAGCTTCACACTTTAGACGTGCGACATAATATGTATGATTCCAAGAAGTGAATTGTTGGATGCAAGATTCACTACACTCAGTTATGTTTTAAAAATTTGGAATAAAATATTTGATTAAAATTATCAAAAATACTAGAAATTCGGAAATATATATTTATAGGCAGGTGTAGTTTTACAATAATGCATTACAAGCGTTTAATAAGAACTGCTTGGGAAAAAAACGAATTACAAATCCTCATTGAATTATCATTTTCCATCAATTAATTTCATTGTTTTCCAATCATACAGTTAAAATAAAAACCAATAATGTTTACTACCGTTTACCTAATGCAAGTTATTTTGAAAATTCCGAATGCTGCTTCAAAAAAAACTCTTACTATCGCATTTGCATCTCGAAAAGTGCAAAAAAGAGTAATATACGTAAATCCTAATCTCTACTCCAACCTTTTATTGTCTTAATAAAAATAGAATCATCCACCATGTTATTAAAAAAATTGAACCCAAAAATTTTTTTTATGGGTTCAGACTTAAAGTGAGAACACTATATACCTATTTTTTAATAAGCTATTTGAATCGGACCATTTGAAAACGAAATGATTTTTATAATAAAAGTTTCAATTATTTCATCTGATTTGCTATTTTCTTACTGAAATTTTCTTACGTAAAATGAACTTTTTCTTGCTATTTTAATTGAATTATTATTTTTTTGTAAAACTTCGAGCACCAGATAAAACCGGTTCTCGAACAATATTGACATTCGAAAACCGGTTTTTTCACAAGTCGGTTTTTGTATAAGCCCTAACGTATACTGATACATTTGGAAAACGAAATAACCTCAGGAATATTTCACTGTAAACATGAATTATTATCAAACACTGTATTGTATTGTACTTCGTAGAATATCAATTTGTGTGTGTTATAGTTAAGTTATCACATGAAAAAAGCATAAGCGGGTATTACAAAAAATAAAGATAGTCGATATCGGAGATTTACAGCACAAATTTCAGATAAAATTTTACCATACATGTTAACATAAATGTGTACATAGCTTATAATAGAGTTTGTCGGCCGGGAGACTCTAGGGTCTACTTTGGGGTCTACGGGAGGGTCTACTTGGTCAAATCAAACATATATTTAAACTTCAATCTTTATCGAAAAAACAGACTTAAAAAATATATATTTTATTACATATCAATTATCATCAATTATCCTCAGGGAAAACCAGGCCGGGTTCTTACCTGGCCGATCCTGCGCGGACCAAATACACAATCTTAGGTGCCTTCTTCAGCAAAGCAACGAATTCAACAGCTCGCTGGCATGTTGCTTTGTAGACTACGAGAAGGCCTTTGATAGTCCGCACCGGTCTTCTCTATGGAACATATTAAAATTGTACGGAATCCCAACCAAGATTGTTGCCATCATCAAATGCTTGCACGAGGGGAGCGAATGCTGCATAAGAATCGGTGATATAACCACTATATGGTTTGGGGTCTCAACCGGGGTCAGACAGGGCTGCGTCTTAGCTCCGTTCCTTTTCATTATAATCTTCGACTTCATTCTGAGGAAGTCAATTCCACCTGACCGAGGTGTGACCGTTGCCCCCAATCTAAAGCTATGCGACCTCGAGTATGCAGACGACGCTGTTATATTTGATAAATCTGTCGAGGGTATTCAAGAGACAATGGATAGACTGCAGAGAAACTCATATCGCATCGGTCTTAAAATCAATGCGAGTAAAACCAATGTACTCTGCAACAGTGCCTGTCCGGACCCACACTACCCCTTGACGAGCGCCGGTCAAAACATCGAAAGAGTCGACAGTTTCAGGTACCTGGGGGTACACATCACGGGAGATGGCAATCCGTGTAAAGAGCTCGCGATCTGATTAGGGATAGCTGGAGCAACCTTTAACTCAATGCGGAAAGCCTGGGACTCACGGTTGTACTCGGTCAGAACCAAGTGCCTCCTATTCAACGCATGTATCTTGACAGTGCTGCTTTACGGTTGCGAATCATGGCACCTTACGAAAGCGCAGAGTAACCGTATACTGTGCTTCGAAAACAGATGTTATTTTTACTGTGCGTTTATGTTATTGTTTTTGATTATTTTGCTTATAAGATTCAACATCGTTTTAGTATTCTTCAGAAATAATAGTTGGATTCGAAAAAGTTGATGATTGTTTTAAAATATTATGAATCATAAAAAATACTGTTTTAGATATAGTTTTGTATTTATAGTTTTTTTCTGAAACATTTTAACTATAGTCAGTTTAGTTTCACTTATTCATGTTTTATATAATCCTTTGTAAGTATTGTTTATTTCACCCTTTTAAATCTTTGTTTGTTGAGTATAAGTAACTCTGTATTATCAAATATTGAACTTAAAAATGCTCTTAATGATTCTAAAGCGGAATAGGTACTAAAAAAATTGTTTTATTTTTCCAAATAAGATAAAATAATGTGTACCATAAAGAAATAAAATATCACATGGAACATTTGAAGGAGCCGGGCAATCAATAAAAATAATTTTATTTTATCTTATCTCGAGATTTTAAAATACAATAAATACTATCTTAGAGGAATGTCAATGTTTGAGTAAATAAAAACGTTTAAACAGTCCACGTTTTTTTTAAGAAATTTTACACTATGATATTTTTCATAATAAAAAAAATCATTAAAAATTGATCAAATATTTTTTTATGAGTGGTATAAATTATGGTTGACAACGGCTGATAAGTAATAAATATATTCATACCACGATTGTATTTAGACTTTTTGAACGTATAAAAAAACGTGTTTTATCAATTAAAAAAAAAATTATGCAACACTTCTTTCGTTTTTAACTATCGCAAACATAAATAACCGTTGTTCTGGAGTACAATTACATAGATGTTTCCACTATAATGTTCTTAAAACACTCACAAATAAAGAACAAGGTTTAGATTATGATTTTTAATATTCTATTCTACTCACTATTCGAGATTCAGAATTTTTCAAGATTCTTGAATGTAAATCACTAGCGTTGAACAGGATTCAGCAGTACAAGTGACTCTAGGCAAAAAATAAATAGTACTCTTACTATATTGTAACGAAAATTGTTGGGACTGGGATTCAAACCTGCGACTTCCATGAACATACCGTGTCACATTATTTATTTTCTTTTGAAGAAACAATTAAGAAACAAAAATACGAAACTGACATAAAAAATTGTTGTATTATATATTTTTATTCAAAATAATAAATAGTAATCAAAAATTAAGGGAAATGCCTAATTTAATAAAAAAAAATAGCGCAATGTGTTAAGGTATAAAATTTCTCCTAGTTTAAATTAGACGCCACTGCAATAATTTTCCGTGCAACATATTCTTTGAAATATATTATAGCTGGAGCAATTTCTCCCTCGTAATATAGTAATCTTGCATCGTTGTACACGTTACAAAGGTCATATTTCTAGTTGAAGTTTGTTATAACACCCATGACGGTAACTGTGTAAGATTTACATGTCATATTTTACATTTGTAAAATAAAACCTGAAAGTTTACACTGAAACAAAATGTTTTGTTGGTAAAAGCAAGTAAAATTTGTTTTGGTAATATTTTTAAGCACCATCAACTCTGAATCTAATTGTAGAGAACATATAATTTTGCAATAGTTGCTTTATAAACATTTATTTTTTAAGTCATATTTCTCGTGGTTACGTCAAATTTTCAGCCTTTATGTTTATTCAATAAAGGCATTTAAACATGTTGGAATTTATGTATTTAAAAGCGATGCAAATGTAAATTAATCGATACTTATTCCTTACAAAGCAAGCCGTTTCAAATTGTTCTTTCTGTTGGTTTCTTAATTTAATATAAATTGCATTACACTGAATGATCTTTCACAGTAACTATGGTTGCTTGTCAATAAAATGTCAACATGAATAAAGCAATCATTGTGTATTCTTTATATTAACATGTATTATGGTCCATTTATATCTCCGAGCATTTTTTTAAAATTATGTATATTAATATCAAACTGATCTCTCTATATTTGATCATAACTATTTTCTAATATTGTATATACTTCAAGTCAGTAAATGAGATTTAATACTTCAAATGATGGTTATTTTGTTTTCAGTGAAATACCAATACACAATTGACGTCGTATTTTATATAACTCTTTCAAATTAATTATATTTTTAGAATACTGCCAAATTAAGATGATTTTTAAAATTCTAAATTCAATAGAGGATAATAGAAGATTTTTTTTACTAGAAAAATTGTTTCGAGTAACTGGTTTCACACAAAAATGCGTTGGGTGTTAATAAGCTGTGTAAGAGTTATTTTAAGCAATATACCGGTTAACGTATTTAAAACGAAAAACAACTTTAACGCACCACTTTAAAACATACACAACTACCTACTCTCATGTAAAAGTGCTTGTGTGGAAAGCCGTCTAATATCTCTCCGATTTCACGTTATTGTATGCATATTAAAAAGTCAAAAAGATCATACATATATTTGAAAAAATTACACACTTTATTCGTTTGTAAGTCCAGTCAATTTCTTATGACTTAAATTCCAGTCCGACTTAATGGAATTTCTATATTAAAATTAAATATTTTGTACATTTTGATACGCTTTGTAACTAACGACTCCAGTTTTTTTTAAAGCATTTCAGGCATTAAATTACACGTTTTCACTCGAACTGACCGTAAGTAAACAGTTTTTTATTGTATATAAGAATAATAGTTATGAAAAAATATTATCATTCAGTTTAAAAGTTATTGATAGTCAGTTAGACTATTTTTTTTTTATTAATTTGACATTAAAGATGACCAATCTTTATAAAGAAAATCATCGCATCAGCAATTACAATCTCTGTAGGTCTTTGAATAATGGTATTTGATAATTGGCTTTAATATTAAAGAACTTAATCAGTTGGCTTCTTTGTATGTCAATTGAAATAAATTTAAAATGAAGATTCTTTTTCAAAACATTGAATACGTTGTCTTAAAGGCAATCGATAGGATAATATATAGTTTTATTACGTGCTCACTGTAATGCTATTCATATTATTGAACTTTTAAAAAAAAAACAATTTTATTTGCTTTAATAAAAGATATAAATATAACACAACTGTATTCAATCTGGTTGACATAAAGCTAAATATCATGTAACTTTCGGATAATTTCAATAATAAAGTTCATGGAAAATTATCATGACGTACATACTTATATTTCTCTGCAAACCATCTCGAATTGATATTACATTGAAAAGTAAACCGACCTCGCCCAACACGATCCGCTGAAAGTTGCCCTAGTTACCAGCGCGTGGGTTTTCACCTGAAATTCGCCTCGGAAATGAAAGCTCTACGCGTCCCTTTCGCACTCGATGGGTTTTCCATGAACTAGCTTGGAAAATTGATGTCTATCTCATTTCATACCTTAACCTGAAAGCTTGCGATTGGATGAATTTTCCGTTGGCGCTACTTTCACATCTCTCCATTGGCAGAGTTTTCCGTGACGTGGGCGAGAAGCTTTCAGTATAAATAGACGCGGAGAGGGCGCTTCTGTGCTTTGTAGCGATCGGGTGTTCTAGGCGTTCGCGGTTATCGTGTGTTAGTGCTTGGACGTCTGGAAGAATTCTTCTCACCAGGTGAGATATAATTTTCCATATCTTAAACACATTATTTTATACTTCTGTTATTCCAAAGGAATGTTCATGTTATTTCGGGCATTATTTTAACATTAATTTTTCCTAAAATCGATGACGAAAGCTGTAAAGATAACATACATTTACAGAAGTCATTCATACTCAGAAGCAAAGCAACAGTTTTGAAAACATTTTTGATTAATTCGTTTTAGGGTGGCATGAAGAAACATTTTATACCGCACAATTCAACAATGAATTTTAATTCATTTAATGTTTTTCATTCAAATGGCAAAATATTGTTTTTAAAAAAGTTTTTATTGTATAAATATAATCCATAACAGTTTTATGTTAAATTACCTGACAAACATATTTTTATTCTGTTACTTAAATGTTGAAACCTATATTTCAAATATCATTTTTTCATTAAATAAAAATGATAAAAATACATTTTTGGTGTAAAAAAAAACTAGCCGCTAAATTTTGTTGGGAGAATGATTTTTTCCCACATCTGAGGTTATATGTGCGTTCAAACACGTCAAAAAATTGTTGCATCATACAGTTGAAAACTAATGAAAATGTATTTTTAATTCGTCATAGCAGTTTTTTAAATTTATATTACATCTCAAACAATAATACTTTAATGAATCTTGAATTTTATTTAATGTCAATTTCAAAAGTTCACAAAACATATTTAATTTTATACAGTTTTAATAATCGTATAAAACTTTAATGTGATAAAATTTACTTAAGGCTTCATTTGGAATGGGGAATATTTACAAAGCGATTAATTAAAAAAAAATACGCAGTTAGCTCTGCCAAGCATTACAATTAAGTTAGCCAGCGAGAAATACCTGTGTTTATAATTTATTATTCCCACAGTAAAATAAATTGATCTACGTTTATTAAAAATGAACGTTAACAACTTGTTAGGTGTTTTCAACTTGTTGGCGTAGCTTACTACACACAAGAAGCTCTTTCGTGCTGAGAATTAATTAAGATTTAAAAAAGAAACATGAACTAAAAAGTACTTATAATACTGATTAAAGAGAAATACCGTTATTTGATTCTTAATTTTATCTGCGAATGACTTTGCGGAAATTGCAATTGAAAATATTTTCGTATTCCGTTTTTTTAATCACGTATAGTAATGTTAAGCATAATATTTTCGATGGATTCAGCGATAAATTATTTTATACATGAAATCGGTCTCTTTGTAACGAGAGATTCTGCCTAGCTTTTTCCGAATTACGTTTTAAGAGCCCAGACCAAATCACAGTGGTGGGAAATTTTCAGCCTCTTGACTAAATCTTAACATTTTATTTCATTGCTTTCATTCACCTTTAAATGCATACATTTTCAATTTTTTTAACCTTTATCATCCGACATAAATTGTTCCTTCACACCATCTTAGAATTTTGTTGAACCGTTGTACTCTTATGCAACAATACATTCTGATGACACATTATAAGTCCCACATTGGCAATACGCATAGCTATAGCCAATGTTCTCTCTAAGCAGCGCGCGCGCGAGTGCGCAGCAGTTTGCAAACCTCGCGCACTTATTCTTATTTATAGTAATACACTTATTTATAAAATATTTAACAATAATATTTTCTAATATTCAAAACAAAACAACAAAAAAATACCGTTTACCCTATAAAATATGACAAATATGTTGGATTATACTGCACAGCCAACCTTTCTTCTTATAGAAAACATTGGCTAAAGCCCTGCAAAATTTAATTTAAAATCTTTCATTTTTTTAAATTTGGGATCTTGGGCATCGGTGTATGTGATTATTTTGCATCATTTTCCAAAATCAAAATATATGGCGCATTGGCAAACTTTTATAAGCTCAAATTTAATGTCAAATATAAAACAAAATGTCTGGTCCTTGGAGTAGTGATCAACGTCGTTGGCCTCCATGACGGATCTCACGGGTTCGAGTCCCAGTACGAACAACATTTTTCAATTAATTTATCGATTTCTGTTTGTAAGCGTGGGTGTTTGTGATGTCTACAAATTTTCTTCCCACCCTTCCAATCCTAAAAAAATGAAAGGCGTAACGACAGCGATTAGGTAATTGTATTCAAAAAAGATGTTAAACCAATGAGTAACACGCAGTTATCTTAGAAAAACACTTGTTTGGATACCTTTATGAGAAGGCGATATGCTTCGCAATAGGAATGAACATAGATTTAAATATATATATATAAACCAAAAATATATATAAAAGTCACCTTAATCACCAACGATAAATTTAGGGTTTAAAAAAAGTGAATAGAGTTTGTCACATTTTGCGCAACATAAAAAAATGTGACATCACTTATCAAATGACCTAATATTTCATATTTGACATTCTTCGATCAAGAACAGAAATGTTTGGCTTACGCAGTAAATTTATATTAAATTAGTTTATGAAAAAAGTATATGCCACTATAATTATTTTTTATCTAGAAATACTTTTGCTAGAAAACAGGATTTTTCGCGTTTTCACGTTTATGCTGTCAAGACATCGATAGACATTAAATGTGATCTCAATAAAATGAAAAAAGAAACAATACCAGCTTCGAAGTAAATATTTATTTTGTTCATGAATATTTTATATCAACTAAGATAACTAATTTAATCATTGTGACAAAAATATAACTTATTTGAGTTATCAAATGGCTTTTGATCTACGCTGATTCACATTTTCTCTTAATTTTTGTCTATGGGATATTTTTAAAAACAACGTTGAATATCGATGCTTTTAACTAATTTTCTCTATTGCAACTATGTATGTTGATTGCAAATAATAGTGAATTTTGATAATATCGCCGTCCATAAATTATACAGTTGAGAAATCGAAGTGCAAAGAAATCGTCTGAGAAAAAAGCTGGCATCTCTTGTAAGAACTTATTTGTTCTTAAAAATAGAACGGTGAAGATTTGAACATATTATATATACTTGTTATGTTATGTGATGTAATGTGATGTGATATTTGATCAAAAGCGTTAAGTCACATATTTTGTTACAAAACTATTTGAAATTCAAGACTGCTTTAATTTGATATGAGCGCTAAGTCTTTTGGCAATTTTCAAAATAAAATTTTATCCATAGACTATGGAATCTTTAACGATTTTGAAATTCTTTTCTGTAGTTAACCTATTTTCACTTCATTTGTAGTTTAAACTTCTTTGACGAATAATGGAAACAAAATAATGTGGTCAAGGAGGTGTTCCTTGAAGCCAGAAGTACGTACTCTCGATTCCAACTACTGTGCGACTTCTAATAATTTTAATTGAACTTTTGAACATTGAATATTTTGAATTAAGGTGTAAGCTAAAGACAATGTGTTAAAACGAGTAAACAAATACAATTCACACGGCTGCAATTATTGGCTTTTAAAACTGTTGTATCTATGTAATAACGTGCTAATCATGTAAAGAACATTGTCAACGAGCAATTATTTTTAGATTAAAACATCTACAATTTAATCGAAATACCATCTTAAGTACTTTAATATTATCAAAGATTTAATGTCCTGTTTTACCGTAATTGGGGCGAATGGCAAAAGCAAAATAGCAAAAGGTGACATTTTTTTTTCTCTACATAGGCACAAATAATTATTATAAATTTTTGTATGTTCTAGGCATGGCGGCCCAACAGGTAGCCGCTACGGTAATGCTTCTGGTGGGTGCGTGTGTGGTACTCCCTCACACCGCCGTTGCCATTGACCTGTCAAGACTGTATGGACACCTCAGCGCCAAGAGAACAGGTAAGGTCCAAAAAAAATATCGATATCTAACCCTATAAAGTCGTTCTCAATAGATGCTATTAGCCTTTCATCCAGTCTGTAATTAATAACGTTATACATAAAAACATAAATATTAGAAACAAAGATTTGACGCATATGATAAACCGATTGGTTACAATATACTTAAATGTTACTTAACCTGTTTATTTTTTCACTTAAACAAAAATATTGAATAGAAAAAACTCAAGAATAAAGGCGTATATTCAATTAATCAAACGCTTGTCACCAAGCACATATAAGAGCTTTTATCAATTGGCAACCGACCCAGCATTATATATTCACAATAATAGTACGCTGGGTAAAAGCTAGTTTATTAAAAATTGGAAATGATGAAATTATTGCTTGCTGATTATCTCCAAGTTCTTATGTTGAGCTTGTATCCGCTTCGAATCTTACTTTCATAAAAAAATGTTTTTTCAACCGATTTATAGATTTGTACTGTAGAAGGCAATGATGTATGTGATCTCAATTTTTTTTCCCACCGATACAATCCTAAAAACCGGACGATAATTTTTGCATTCGTACTGTCCTCGCTCTATCTTTTATATGTCAGAAAAAGAGGCCAAGCGACTGAGTAAAAGCAACTTTCGCAGAACAACAGTTTTGGCGTAATAATCTTAATTTGCAGTCCACACAAGGAGTGAACATGACTAAAAAATGGTTTTGATTGTTTACTTAGTATTTAAAGCTTATGAATTATTGTGCTTTTTAGTATAAAAATTCTTCATAATGCAGTTTTTGTGTTCAGTGAGACCCCAAAACGTTTCCAGTTGTTACTTGGAAAGCTATCTACATATAAAAAAAGGACGTAACTCTCACATAACAAATTTTACAGGAGACACAAAAAACATTTTTTGATGATTTTGGGCCAAAGGGAAATTATGTAATACACACAACCCCTCGTGCACTTCAGTGCACGGTGACTGATAAACTGGTTTCTTATTGTCTAACCCAAATTTTAACTTAATAAATTGTTTAAGAAAAACCTTTTTTCCTAACTTTTTCCTGGTTGCAATTTTCACAGGACCTTCATTTTGTATACTCAAAAACTAAATTTAGATACGTATTCGGCATTTTCAGCTTACATTCTTATAATAGAATATGTATCAAATTCTTTCTATACAATGTGATTATCTTAAAAAGCTGTTTTGGAAAAACGTTAGGTTACGTTCTTTTTCCTTTCCACTGTCGATATTATATTTTGTGCATTGACAAAAAATAATAATCTGACATGTCGACGTCATGAGGGATGAATGTTTTATTTAGATATCGTGAATAAAGATGAATTTGATTTATTTTCTTTTAAAATTATTTATATTTTTATATTCAATTAAAAACCATATATTTTCAAATATTGTTTTACTCAAGATTTTGGTTTCCTAACACTCGATCTTCCGTAATCAATATTACTGAGTTATTTCTTGTTTTTACATAATTTATATAGACAGGTATTTTTCCTTATGCGTATAAATTTTCAAAAAGTAGCCGCCAGATAAAAAGTGGAAGTCGTTAGAAGTTTTTTCCTATTTTCACGGACTTGATATTTTTTTCATTCGTTTTAGAAGTAGAGACTAATTAAAAGTTTTAAATATCTCTCTGTCGTTTCTTTGCGCAAAATAAACAAGAGGAGGCAAATTAAATTATATTTTTTCCGACAGCTAAATTATTTTTTTTTTTTTATTTTCACAAAGAAAATTGGATGCCTATAATTAAAAAGAAACCGACACGTTTATTTATGTTTGTTTTTTTTTCATCAAAAATGCCATATAATTTAATCAAGAAAAGATTAAATTTTTTATTGTTTTCTTTTGTGTTGGGACTGATGACGATAATAAAGTAAATACTTTTACTATGTAGTAGATTGATTACCGAATTATTTTTTTACGGTTAACAAATTTATACGTAAACAACAAACTTTTCTATTATCTAGCCATTATGCTGGGTGGAAACCTGGCCGTAGTATCATACATCATAAATATACACAAAACTACAGCAGAAACCGTTAAGGGTCTACAGGGAACACATTTTTCATTTTATATCATATACTTAAAGCTACATATTTTGATAAAAAAAAATACGTAAATTTGTTTAAATACCCACAGACGTTGATGGAGATATATGGTGTTTATAAGCTCGAGATCTCACTAATTAATTAATATTACGTTTAAATGATGTTCTAGAAACAGTAAATTATTATTATTTTCTATAGATTCGACGGTTACTTTGTGAAAGCTTATTTTTAATATAAAATTACAACTTTATTACTTCGCTTGTTGTGTAAAAAAACAAGGTACCTATTTCACCTATTTATGAAGATTACCAGACAGAAAATTGCAAGGTTTATCAGTTGGTTCATAAACTTTACGATATTCTGACTGATGATGCTTCTTTAAGAGGGAGAACACCCATCACAATATAACAAATTATTTATATTGATTTTAAAATCAAGATTATCAATAAAGCATTCTTGACGCTAGAGTTTATGTTCACTTTGTCTCTAACATTTTTAAATAATTAAAAAATATGTTTTGTTACATCAAATGCGACAAAAATATAAATATGTATATCGTGACCAATTTATGGAAAATGATATTATAAACACCAATGCCGTGATATAAAATATGAAACATTAAAAATTGACAGTGCCAAGAATTAAACGTAGAATTCTTCTGAAAATTACATACTGCAAAATATGTACGGAAACCAAAATATTGTGTTTTGAATGCTTTATATACGGAATACTTGTTTACTTAATATATATTTTCAACAATTGTGTTTTTTATCGATCCACTTCATTTATTAAATTTGAATCGTTCAAACTATGTACATTCTCACAGATTTTGTCACTAACGACCCTGGTTTCGCCTTTCGGCATCTTCAGGCGTTCAAGTTCATCCGTGCACTTGAACGCCTGAAGATGCCGGAAGGCGAAACCCGGGTCGTTAGTGACAAAATTTGTGAGAATGTACATAGTTTGAATGATTCAAATTTAATATTAAAATTCCACCAATCACCTTCAGTCGAAATCTTAAATTATATCACTTCATTTGTATTTCGTTTAAATAAAATAAAAGTAACAAAGCTGGAATTTCCAATGACAAAAAGTACACAGGAAAATGCAAATTCCTGTTAAATTTAATACGACACATAATTGAAAAACATGGATTCTTTTTTTTAGGAGTGTTAAAAATAGCTTGCATTTAATAAAGAAAAACTGGTGGCTTAACGTAGTGGAGAACACAATTGATGTTTGAACATCGAGTCAAACGTTTGTGTTAGATAGATAATATAGTTTTTAGAAATATTTACATTCTGTCGCATTCCTTAAGATTGTATTTTGATTACAAAATATTTATATCTGAATAACATTACATATAGGTAGCGGATACTTCACGTCAAAGTCATATAATTGTTTCAGATGTGCTGAGAAATACGGTGTTATGTCATTTATGAATGACTTCTTTATCAGATGTCAAATTAATTTATAAGTTGATACGCTCAGTTATGTTGAGGCATTTAAAGTTTTATTACGTCGTTTGAACCAATTTCCAAATCCAATTATGACAGATGTAGAGACTAGATAAGGACAGAGACTTGTGATTCTATTAATGTTTATTAATTTTATAAAGTCTTCGTTAAGTTTTGGTTTTATGAATCAATTGGTTTATTCATGATAATTTTGAACAAATTTTTGATTGTATGTTTAGTTGATTTTGTTAGAAGAAAATTAGAGGATTTTTTAAAGCTTGTTACTTTTCTATTTAGATTGTTTCCGTTTGTTTTAGTTTGAAAAACAAATCAATAATAATACACGTTTATTTTTCTATCGGCTTGTATTTAAATATTGTGGTTATATTTTTTAAGTTTGTGTTGTTGTAATAACTTAATAACAATATTATTTAAAATAAAAACTCTGTTTTTTTAATTTAAAGTATTCTATAGAACACATATATATATATAACATTGGTTTTCCAATATGACTGTGAATGCTTTCATATAACGCGATGTTATTTTAAGCTTATTATATTGTTTTAACCGAAAGAAAGTCGTCTCAAATATATTGGAAAATGGTTTCTTATATTTTTTCTTATCGAATTAGTAGAGTCTAATGATTTGAGCCATATGATTAGAATCGTTTATAAAGACATTTGTTTTTTTTCGAGAAAAAAATCCTTTTTATTATTCTTTTTCTACATAAACCCAATTAAATTTCTTGCAAGACTGATTTTCATTTATTCGAATCGTTTATGAAATTATTTTATAAGAACGTTTATTTAAATAAATACTTAAAGCTGCTAGCGTCAAATTTGACTTGTAAAATTACTCATTTGAATTCCAGAGGTTTATCTGAAAGAAAATAATATCCAAAAGTTCTTGGCCGATTCGCAGACACGCATTTTATGTGCACAAAGGGAAACCTTTTTGAGTCATTACTCAGGAAAAAGCTCAACTCTAAATATCTTTTTCATTAAAATTTTACAAATAAAAATCAAAGAATGCTCGGTTTATTGTTACAGATAAAAGCTATTGGGTGTAAATTATAATATAATTTATTTTAATACTCTTGATAAAGTTAATAACTTTATTTTGTTGAATTTAAATTGTATTGGAAATATTGAAAAACCGACATTAGCACGTTACAACGAAAGTACTATAAATTTCATATTTATATATATATTTTTTACCTGTTTGCTTCTAATGTGGAGCGTATAGCTTCTTGATGGAGGTATCTCGACAGATTTTTTTTTACGAGAACTGTTTGTTGCTCAGTCGCTCAACCTCACTTTTTTTTCAAAATGAGTAGTAGGGGAAGAAGGATAATGCTAGAACAGGACTAGTGGTTAACTTATCACTATTGATACACCCAGTTATTAAAGGATCAGAAGGATGGTAGGAAAGGAAAATAATGTGAATTGACATCATAAATACGTCTTCGATCACAACTTTGAATTGAATAATTCTCAAATTTACTGTGATCTTACCAGGAATCGAACCCAGACCTGAGTGATCTTGTAAAATAAAGAAATATAATCAAATATGACATACATAATTAAATATTAAGCTACTTACTTAGTTTACCCTTTTTTATAAAAAATAAAAAAATATGTTAAAAACATATAAAACCGGATCACTTATAGAAGATAAAATCAAGTGTTTTTAAGAAAGGTATATAAATGATATTTCAATTAATAAAGTATGATGTTTTATTGACACGAAAAAAATTGTTATTAGAATAATTCACAACCATGGGAGGTAATGATTTGTTCTTTTATATTAACCGTGATGTATTCTACCAAAAAATATATTTATTTATTTCCATTTCTGACCCTTAAATCATGAGAATCTTTTAAGACGATTTGTATTTTATGAACAAACAAATTGTTTTTCTTTAATAGTTGCCAAAGTCTTTTTTGTTACTTTACAGGAGTTAAACTGAAAAAAAAATGTCTATCTAAATATTCTGAATTATTGTTACTTGTCGAGTCAAACACGCGATACCGTAAATGTCACGATACTAAAACCATTTAACGTAAAAAGAAGGCTACTAAAATATGAGACAAAATGTCACACGGAATATTAAAATTATCTTTTTTATGAACACTAAGTTAGATAAAAATTAGAAATTATGTACTAAAGTACATTTCCCCCTAAAATAAGACATTCAGATATTCAATGTTATGTTGTTATGACATTGGTATATTTTACATGATATGTATTATTCATTTTGCACGAATAAAAAATAGATGAATACGAGAAAAATAAATAGTAGTTACAATTTAAATTTATTGTATATGCACCTGATTTTTTTACATGGAGAATACGTTACAACAGAGGTAGGGTCTTAATTGTGTGTCCGCGGACACATGTGCAACCTGCCGAGCTATTATCATGCACCTGTTTCTAAATATTCAGTAACGAAAAAGCCGAAAATTTAAGATTGAAATTGTAAATAGTTGTTTAATGATTTTTTAAAAACTGTCTAAGAGTTGTTAATTTTTTTAACTTGTTAAGGTACGTATTTTACCTTTTTTTGAGTAACGCATTACAGTAAGCACCATTTTAACAACGATTAGGGGAAAAAATACTGTTTTTTTTCAAACTAAAGATAAATGCATACATACATAATATACTTGTGTACCAAATGACAGACAATACTTGAATCGTATTGTTTTAGAAATCGAGAATGCGCCCGCCACTGTTATATTTAATATCAAATGCGATCGTCACCACAACGCAGCTAAGAACCCCTGCGTTACAAGAACTACCATATAAAGAAGTAGAGAAGAATTGTATAAAAGATACAGTGAACATGGAAAAATAAGAGATAGGTTTCATTCCTCAACAATTGAATTACAATTTCTGAGAAAAAACGTACTAAGTAGTGCTTTCAATTATGAATGATAATATTTTTATAATGGACCTGTATATAAATGTTATTATAAATTTACACGGTTTTCAATTTCATCTGAATTAATTATAAAAATACGTTTTTTAGTGTTCACCTTTCCGACAATAACGAAATATCATTAGATTTCTTTTTTATAGTCTTAACGCGTAAAGTGTTTATAAATAATTCGTCCGTTGTCTTGAACCGTGTAAAATGAAATTTTTGAGAATGTTCAAAAACCCAAAAGTGAACTTTCCAATATTGGTTTGATGATCGATTTATGGATTTGTATATAAAATCGTTGAAGACTTTGGTGTTTACATATATACCCACATTTCCATTTGTTCCAGAGGATGTTGCTCATTTCCTATCTTATTCGAATGTAGAGGTTGAGCAGCTTACGAATTCTATAGATGCTCATGCTTTGGAGTGAAAATAGTTTAATAAGAAAAATAAATGAGGCGTATAGTTACAAAAAACGATTTATTCGCATTTTGTCAAAAAAGAATAAGAACGTCCGTATTTCACGCAAAATTTAACACTGAGTGGTGAAAATTTTTGCTTTCCAAAACTTTCTAAGCTTTATAAAATATTTAAAAAATATAAACATTCGAAAAAAAAATCTTTTATACTCATAAGGGATTGTCAGTTTTTGAAATTCTGACTTGGAAAATTGTTTTTTAGCACAATTTGCGCCATTCGAATGCCGGATTTTCTTCATTATCCATTTATTTAATAAAAAGTGTAATATTTTGATTTTAAGCTGACATAGTAACAAATAAAATGCGTTGCAATACTCAATTTAAGCTTAAAAAAACAAATCTTAATAAGTCATACTCATAGATCGGACGGAGTATTTCAAATCTGGTTAATTTTGTTAACTGGTGTACACAATTTTATTTTTCGTAAGATTTATTGGCTAATAATTGTCGTTGTTCGTAATAATTCAAAGATATAATACAATAAAAATAAAATATTAATTATAAAAAATCAACATTTGTTTGAAACATTAAAACATTGTTTGTTGTAAATATTTAAATGTGTATGCCACTTTTTGAATACTACTAGACCAGTAGAGAGGAACCTGCGGTCTCTTGGCTACCTTTTGACTTGATCAAAATATTCACTTTGATCAAACAATTATACGCAAGCGTTTGGAAAAAGAGACATTATATGTTCGACAGTCAAAATAAAGGATGGGGGGGGAGTGTCAACGTTTTCTGTACTGTGGCCTTATTTTTAATCAGAGAAATGAAAAGATTCCTCACCCCATACTACACATTTCATACATTAGTAAATTTTGTATGTGTTAGATGTATTATATTCTTTATGAACAATGTGAAGATTTTAATCAGAAATGTCGTTTTATGAATTATTATAACTCACTATCTATTCTGAAAATCACATATCTATGTACTCGGTACGGTGGCTTATTCAAGAGTGGTTTGGATTCGTTTAAGATTATCTGCAAATTGGATTTTAGAGCAAGCGTCCTCTTGAGCGGGTAGCTTTTGTGCTTATCCGGTTTGATTGATTTATGTGTAATAGCACGCATACTTATTTTAAACATTTTTCGTAAATGAAGATTCGTCGTGAAAAGGTTTTTAAATTTTACGAAAAAAAAATGTTGATCCAATCAAGCTATAAAAAAAATTCCATCCTTAGAAAAATGGCTTAAGTTTTGATCGTTTTGAAAATTGTAGTGTTTTGGTTATATGAAAAAATTCGATAGAATTTTTTGAAAAAAAAATGAATGTGTATTTGTAAAAATGCAGTGAAGAAAATTTAATAAAAGTATTTGATAGAGAGAATAAAGATAACTTTTCGATAAAGACGAAGTGTAAATATATGCAATCTTTGCTGGTATAAACAGTACCGGTGTGAATGGCATATATTTTTTTAAATGACTATCTACTTGTATTTATAATAATTACACAAAAAACAACACAACTGTGATTACATTTTCCAACTTTTTTAAAAAACCTTTTACGTATTATTATACACATTATTTTCTTGAAAGTCTTCTTTAGTCTTTGCACAATAGAAAATTATAATTGAAACAGATATGCATCTACGACTTAATATTTTTGGTCACTTATTTTCGTTAATTTTACGTTTACACTGTTCAAATGAAAATTAAACTACTTAATATGTAGGTAATGCAAATGCAGTTTACAAGACATTATAGCCTTACGACTAGTCATTGAAAAGTTTCATAAAATATATTATTAGATCAAATACTTTATAGCAAGCTTTTATTTCAAACTATTGTTTAAAATGCTTCACGGACGATCGTGTTTTACTATCATTAGTTGTTTATGCAAAACAAAAGCTTAAACGTAAATCAATAACTAGCGGTTACGAGCACTCACTGTTCAATAAATACGTAAATTATTCAATACTTCGAAAATACTGACATAAGACGTTGTGTCAGTAATTTTTGACATATACTATCAGTAAAAACGGGTTATATTGACCTTCAGTAGACTAAACAATGGCGTCGTTATAACTGTTGCATCATTACAAGCATATCGTATTCCAATCTATGACTTTTTGCATGTGCATTTACTTTTTAAAATTATTCGTTACAAAATAATACTCTTTGTGTTTCGATAGAGGAAATTTTAATAGTACGAAATCAACACAGAAAGCGTGTTTTTGAAGGAGGTATCTATCTTCCTGGAAAGCTGCTCATATTAAAAAATATTGAAAGTATTCAGTGGAGATAAAAGACACCCGTTAAAAATACGGCGCAATATGAAGAGCGAGTAGACTTTAGTGTGGTATTTTGCAAGCTAAGAGCACGCCACCGAGTTTTGGGCAGTTGCTCATAAGACACTCGCATTTAAAAAATACAAAAGATCTTAAAGATAAAGATAAAGATCTTGATAGTAATAGAAAGGATTAATGTAAACCAGTGTTTCCCATATTGGGGTCCACGGAAATTCTCCGGGGGCCGCCGCAGAACATGATTTGTATTGAGGAGGGCCGCGGATTATTTTTTTTCAGATTTAGGGAGCCGTGGAATGAAAAAAGTTGGGAAGCACTGGTGTAAACTACAATGTTTGCAATAATTAAGATCAATGACTGTTGAAGTGTTATTTTTTTTTACCAATAGAATCAAATATTTGTTTAGAGTTTAATTAGAATCATGAATTTTGTATGTGAATATATGACAATATGTACTCACTTTAAGCATAATTTGGCTTGTGATTTAATGTAAAATATAAATAATGATCAACAATAAATATGTAAGTAAGACGGGGAGTGGCAATCTAACATCATTATACACGTACACGTTATTTTTTTATCATTATTTTAAAAAAAAGCTATTTTAAATAAAAGCACATTTAATAATTTACAAAACAGTCGAAAAACATACTTTTGGCTTTTAATTCAGTATTCGTGAAAAAAAATGACAGACACTTTATTATAAGCTTTTAGATATAAAATAAGATTCGAGTAAGATTTTTTTTGCAAATGAAAAAGCCTGTTCTGAATATACAAACAAAAAATAATGTTTCAAAGCAAATTCAAACAGATTTACCGGTGATTAAAAAAAAGTAGTCCAAACCAAAACAAATATTTTTAAATTATTAATTCTAACTTTTTATTTTCTTTTTTGGATATTACGTAAAGTTAAGTAAAATTCATCATAAAAAAAACCCATACCAAATCATTTCAATGCCAGTGACGTCGTTAGATAAAATATATTTTTTTTACAACTAACGAAAAATAATGCTGTATACATTCTTATTTAAATATTTTTTCTTTTCATTTGATTTCGCTCAATTTTATGACAAAATAAGGCATCTTATTACGAAGTATGAAAGAGAAATTCACCTGCCAAAAAGGAAAGAGAGAATAAATAGGGCAAAAATACCCAGGATAAATTAAATTACCAGTGAAGCGTGCATCACAAATGACACGAGCGAAGAAAAAAATGTTTGTACGAGTATATTCCACTAATAAACGCACTTACGGAGATGTTATTCCAAAATAAATAAATTTGGCAAATTTTTGTCTGTAAATTTATTATAATATGGCACGTGAAAGCCACATCGACGAAGGCGCTAGAACAAAATATTTTTTGGAGATTTTACGAGTCTGAGCCTAACACACATCTCATTAAAAATATATTTCATATGAATGAATGTGTGTATGTTGGTAGTGTAGCTTCTTGAAATACATTTTGGATTAATTAATTAAATTTACATGATATATTATATTTTATTAAAATAAAACTTTAAAAAAATATATTCTTAATCTTTAATACACTCTTATGGCTAGAGCTGTACAGATACATACAATAATAAATATTTTCAAAATAATAATGAACAACTTTATGTAGATATAAACTAAAACTGGAAAAACGTATGTTAGGATAAAAAACGGTTTTAAGTATACAAAAAATAATTGAATCGAAAACATTATTACTATACCGACTGTTCTTCTAAACATTAAAAAGATATATTATTTCTTTAAAATTTTGTTGTGTATGTATTAGGTTCATAAATAGAACTAGAATTGCCACTGTTCTGTTTTATGGTGATCCGTTTGACTGTGTTTTGTTTTGTTAAGTTATCGTATTAAACTCATATCAGACTCATAAAAGTAGCAAATAATATTTAGGTATCTTTGCGCTCTTTTATTATGCGCGTCTTTAACTGTCCGACTATTTGTCCACTCGGTTTTTTCATGTTCGCTAACGGTATGGTTCCATAGTCAATACTATAGTACTGTAAAACTAGAAGTATTTGTAAACGGATTTTACAGCCTCAAAGTTTGATATAAAACGTATATAAATAAATAATATCTATATATTTCATAAAATTCACCTTTCAATCATCCATAATAATTATTCTTGGTCTCGGTGTCACTCCTTCACATTGAAGAAGCTCTAGGCTTGCAACATATAATTTAATTCGCAACGTAGTTATATAATATAAAAGAAAATAGGTTAAAGACTATTTATTATTCATAAGCAGATATTTTATAATCTTAATCTTATGTATCGTTACTTGATTGCGTTTTAAAATTGATATTTACAGTTTAGTTTCTTTTCAAAACGTTTTTAAATTGTTACACAAAAGGATTTCGTTGATAAAAAAAGTAACCGTTTTGTTTTTTTAATAATTCTGTTACTTATTTTCCCCCATCTTTGAGAATTTGAATGACCTTATTAATCATTCGCAGACATCAAAAAATAATTGATTTACTGAATAAAAAAGAATAAGGTGGAAAGTGTTAATAATAAAAGGATATCCGTTATCAGTCTTGTCATAAGACGCTTTGAAAATGCAATCTCTTTCCCTTGGGAAAAGCCGCAAGCTTTGCTTGACGGAAAAGTTTATTTGGCTTTTAATAAAAAAAAATTACCACAGAGAAAAGTGCAAAGCTCCAAGCAAGTTATTTTTTAGATTATCTTTCAGCCCATTATTTATGGCATATTTGATGTCGAAATATTTTTCATGCCATCATAGAATATTTATTTCTTGTGATATTTTGTTGAAAGACAACTGTATGTGAATCCAATTTTTGAAGAGTGAAGCTTATAAAGCTGTGTGTATATTTTTTAATACAGGGATCTATGTTTTTTTCATTATCTTTGTTCTTTGTTGGAATCATAAACTGGGAATCGAGAAATGGAAAAAAATATACATGTGTTGTATGTCAATGTCTCAAAAAAACAGTATGTATTTTTATTTATTTTATTCTCGTGTATTGACGCTTAACTCAACCTTTTTAGTATTAAGGAAGAAGATTCAAACCGATTTACTCCAAAGCGACTGAAAAATCAACACTCTTTCAGTGCACCACACCACCACTTTCACAATTTATTTAAGGAATGTATTATTCGTGTGGTGTACATAGCACATAAAAAAAATCTAAATAAAATTAGGCACGATTGTTTACTGAAAAAAAAACAGTATTCGTAAGGGGTTTCGTTGACTCATTCAAATCATACAGCTGACAGAATCCTAATAATAAATAATCAAATATGTTATTGAAATTTGTTTCATTACCGCCATTAATTATTCGTTTATTATAACCTAATTAATTACTTTGTTAATTATAATTATTCCAATTTTATTAAATTTATCTTTGATAATATTTTCTGTTTTTATTGTTACTAATTAAGTTGCTATTAAAAATGTTACTCAAGTGTGTCATTGAGAAGATTTTGCGGGACATGCGGGAAGGAAACTTAGTCTGTACTCTGTGCACTAGCAATGTATAGAAAACATGAAAATTCTCCACATACCGAGTTACATAAAGTAAATAAAGGTACGCAAAAAACACATTTTCAATAATAATAATGTCAAAGTTTATTGAGTTTATTTTTAGTGTATTTATCAGTAATAGCAGCAAATTTATTTTGCAATATAAGATTTTCGTTTCATTAGAAATGTAAGCAAGTTGTTTCTAAAAGAATAAGGTTTACAGAAAAAAGGGGGTAAAATAAAGTTAGGGCCATGACCTGGTAGCGTGAATATAGGACGTCTGGTGAAACATTCAACTGGTTTTAACCTGGTTTATACTCGGCAGTGGCGTGCCAGGTCGATAATAACTGGGATAGCGTAGCCATATTACACACATTATAGACGAATATTAAATGAAACACCACAAAGCACAAACATTTTGTCATGAAAATGACATTTATAGGTACTGAAACCAAATTAATTGTATATTATTTACGTAGACCATTCTTTCGACGGTCAGATAACTATAAAAACTGATTTGGCATTTTCTTTTTTACTTTGTACTATCCCAATATCCGGAGTTGAGAATTTAATAAGAATTGATTTTTTAACGAGCACCAGGGTAAAGGTCTAGTTTTTTCCAGAAACAGATAATAAAATCCCTAAAATGACTTATGCAAATAAACTTCACTGGGAGTTTGTATGCATCACATTAGTAGTTAGTGTGTTTGTTTATTTTTTGAAAAATACCAGTTCTTTACTTGTAAATAAACTAAATTAATATGTAAAATAAACCTGATTTAATTTGATTTTCAGAACCTGTGAGTGATCAAATATTTTTTAAATTTTCAAAATCGTCAAACTTAAAATCCAAATAAGATTTCAATCAAAAACTCATAACTTATAATCATTTTCGCTTCTCTAAAAACCGTTCCTCTGCTCAAATTAATCTTTCTACTTTTAAAAAAGCGACGTTGAACGACTAATCCTTAGTAAAATTAATGTTGTCGGAATATACGGGAAAGGCAAAAGCTAGTTTGACTATATGTTAGATATTTTTTGTTGTTTTATCTTTTCAGGTACATAAACTGTAAGTTGTTAAATTAATTTTTATTGATCAAATGTATGATTAGGTCACTTTAGATACAAAAATAAATTGAGATGACTACTTTAACCCTTAACCAGGCCGCGAAAAACTGGAAATAGTAAAGTGATTTCAACTAATGATTTGTACTTATGAAAGTATTATAAATGAAACATAAAACAAGTTTTATGTAAAATTATATCGTTTTTATTCTAAAAAAATGTGTGGGAAAATATATTCCTTATGTCCGCATAGGAACTTTGTTTTGTAGGAAACGATTATCCCTATGCCTAGGTATTATTTTTTAAAGGTAGCCATAGTAACATAATGTTTGGAAACCACTGATATCAGGTGAATCTTTCTTATGTGTATTTACGTTCAATCCGTACCTTAAAGAGTAATCACTTATTCATATCAAAGTGTTATTCATTTTTGATCGGGAAAGCTTACGCTTAATTAACATTTCGAAGAATGAATTAAACAAACATTTTTGCATGGAAATTTTACTACAAGTTTTTGTAGTCTCACTTTTAAATAAATAAAGTAAAAAGCTATTACTTGATTTCTTAATTTTTACACGCTACTGTATTCTCATATAAAAAATAGCACGCAATTTGTAAAGCTCTCTTACTAACATGATATTATAAATCGCGTTCTTATCTTTTTTGTAGGCAAAACAATGCAAAATTAAATCCATGGTTATGTGGGGATTACTTAGGCTCTGTAAATTCATGTGGGTTCAAACGGCGCTGGATTAATTACTGCTGATATTGCCCAAACATTTTTTGTATGTAAAATAATTACATACTTTATTTCGTAGTTATATTATTTTTTAAAAAACGACATAATAAAAGTGTTTAATAAATAAATGAAGTATAGGAAACAACTCACGTTTTTATTAAAATTGAGTTTCTGTTCATGTTTTTACTGAAATATCCTTTGTGTAAAATCGAATAAGTGGATACTAAAAAAATCACATTTTTTTTAAGCGAGGAATAACGTTCTGAGCATAAAATTGAAATTGATGATTTCGTTAACCCACTGGTTGTGGAACAAGATATACCACGATTTTTGCTTCACTCAGGAACATCTGAAAAGTGATTTATTATTTAGTAATTTATAGCGTAGAAGGTTTGATTTTAGAATTTTTTCTTCATATAAAAAATATTTTAAGACTTATTTCATGTCACAGCGTATAAATTGTTCTCGTATATTAACCGCTCCACACATTGATATAGTAAAATTTGCACTTACTCCTTTTAATTACTAATATGTTTAAAACTTGAAGGAAACAACTGAAATTCTTACATTAAAAATATTAAAACAACGATAAAATTATTCTTTTGATTATTTTTTAATAAGTGACCGCCTGTCACACACCGTTACATAGCCAATGAAATAATGTTATTATCTGACAAACCATCCGAAAAAGAAACAGTTTTTAACTAAAATGTGTGATCTTAGCACCACATTATCCAAAGAATGTATTAATATAATATTAGGTCATAAATATTATCTATACAATTTTGATTTTTTGGGATGTTTGTTATGTACTTTAAGTATTTTTTTTGTTTGTTATGTACATAAATGCTACATATTAATACAATCTTGTTGATTTTAAAGATTAAAAGAGATTAGATGATTTTAAAGTATAAAATACGGCGAATTTATAAAATTGGGCTGAAAGATAATAATTTAGTAACACTGTACAGAAATATATTTGATTTTCGATTGATAACAAGAACGCAACGCCGAATATTTGAGGGGCCTAGTATCAAAGCTCACATTCTCCAAAAATCGAGTTTTGAGAAAATCGCAAAAAAACCACATGACCAAAATGCTATAAATTGCCATGGACATTTATTACAAGCCCAAAGTAACATTTTCGATTACACAATGAAAAATTCTGATCGCCGTTTGTTTTTTTTTCTGACCGTATAATATTATTCAGTTAATAATGTAAACTGAGACACCGATGGTGATTTTTGGCTTTAACTGATTTTAAAGTAAATTTTAATACAAAACACCATTTTTTGATACATGCAGTGATGTATTTAGCATATGTTGACATACTTATTCCAAAATTAAAACTAAAAATAGATATTATGAGTTTTGATGTCATATTATCTAATGTGATAACCACACAAAACTTTGAATTTGATATACAAATACTAAGCAACGGAAACTTTGATGGTTTACATCTGAATGTACAAAACCAATGATCGGTATTAATGCAAATGGAAAATATTTAGCCCATTGTCTCAAAAAATGTATACTTTGGGGGATTTCCCATTACACACTAAGAGAGTGTAGGTGGTCGAAAGCTGTTTAATAAATTGAGACAAAGGGGAAAGGTGTCGAAGGGAGAAAGTGTCACCTTTCAAAAGACAATCACACATAAAAACGAAATATTTATTTCTAAAAATAAATATTACGTGTGCATTTTAATAATGCTAACATTTGAAAAAAAGACTATGTATGCATATATGAGGCGCACATTTAATCACGATGTTGAAATATTTTGTGAGGGGATCGATCATTTTTGTTAGAAACGAAAAATATTGCCACCTTAAATAAATAGTAGACAGGTGTGTGCTAGTATCAAAATTGTATAGATTATCGATTGAATAGACATTTACTCGATAGCACTCTATTCAGATTATGTAAAGGTCGTAACTAATGTATTTACTTATACATAATCACTTAGATTTAAGCTAAATTGCTTTGAATAATTACTAAAATCAATCTATTACATTGAATACTATATATTTTATATGGTAATGTATATTGTATATCTCTTCTACGCCAGTTAGTTCATGTACGTTTTAACATAGTTCTGATGAAGGCGCAATCCAAAATAGCTTTTGACCAAATTATACAAAATAATATTTGTAGATCTAATCTAATATACTTTGATATTTCTTTACCTTATTATATAAAATAATATTTTAAATGATTTCTTGAAATTCAATTGAATTTAGATAAAATATTTAATCTGAGAAGTAAAGTCTTTACATATTTAAAATATTATCATCCTGTATCCCACAAACCTATGCTCTCAGAATATTGTACAATGGAGACTTAAGTTTATATCGTGTATATGAGTAGCACAGTAACAAAGCTTTCTAAAATATTAAATAAACATAGACATGTGGCAAGCTATTTTCTATTGTATAAATAAGTATACAATATTATTTTTTTATCATTTTCATCATCCCACGTCTTAGAGTTATTCGCAACCATTCAAATATTACGTGAAGCCCACAAAAACTCTGAAATTCTACTTTTGAAAAATCGTTACTAGAAATTTCTTTTCTTTAGTGCGTACTTTAGGAAAATTGTAACGTTTTCCAATATTTTTTTCTCTGAAGACAACGGATCGAGCCTAGCCGTTTAAGCACAAAGGGCAAATTGTAAATTCAACTATAACGTTTAACAAAAATCATAAAACTGTAAACTACGGCTTCTCGTAATATTAAAGCTGTTATATAATAATATTTATCAACATTAAGTTATATAAGTTGTGAGTTTTGTGTTGTTTTAATTTGATATTTGTAAGCAAACACAGTTTTCAAGGTAGTGTTGCTAGACGTCTCGTAATTCATGTTATACGTAATTGTTCAGTATCATATCCTGTTTTTTATTAATTGGTCGGAGGTTCGCGATGTCTTTTATAACAACTAATTAGCACGCAACATTAGATTTGTGTATTAATTTTACTCAAAATTAATTACTTGTTAGGAGTGTTGTTAAATTGAAAACAAAAATAATTAGACCCTAAAAAGGGTATAATTTATTTCTATTTAAAAAACAAAATACCCATTTGTACTGATTGCCACTTTTATTTAATAATATCAGAACCGGTTTCACTCATGACGAGCTCAGTTGATAAATATTTTTGAATATAATGCCTTTTCACTAATTTTTTACAGTAAACACCATAAAGTAATATATTTCTGTATTTTGTAAAATTTCTAAAAAGAATCTAGCTATTCTAAAAATATCTGCCACACGAAATTTAAGAAAAGTGAATTATTTCACTATTATATAATAAAAAATAAAGGTACTACCTAGTACTATAGGATGCCAAAACTAATTAAAAAAAGTAGTGAGAAGCAAATGTTTCAAATTGATCATTTTATAGTATGTTTGAGATTTTTTCTGTGAATTCATTAAAAAATACAGCGACTTTGACTTTACCTTACGACACGACTTTAATTAATTTTTAGGCTTAGAAGTAAGCAATGGCACCACTATTGACCTTAGCAAAATACACATTTTTTAAAAGACTCAAAGTTGTTAGTTTTTTTCGAGTCCAACTCCAGATAATATAATCCGGCTCTACAACTCCGACTCCACAGCTCTGTGAAAATCAAGAATTTTTAATGGATATCACATTTACATTCAATCACTATGTGCCGTCGCTTAAAATCTGACTACGCATATTGTGTATAATAAATACCATCAGTATTATAGTATAACTTAACTGAAAAAAAATATATAAACGTGTGACAAAACAGATATACATACATCATTTTATGAGTAATACCATTTTCGCTTTAAATGCATGCATTCGATTTTCCAATATTTTTTATATATAAAAGCGAGGTATTATGTTCAACGTTAAAATCTATTGATAGTGCCTTGTACGAAACGACGTGAAAGGAATACAAATGCTTTTACATGAGAATAGAATAATTTAATAAAAATACACGATATAATAAAAGTTTTAGGAAATACAACAAATCCAAACAAAATTACCACCTCAATATTTTGTAAAAAACGTTTTTTTGATTTTTAAAATCAATTCGTAGAAATTCGGCAATACTGTTATAAAAATTCTCGCAGGTAAGAAAATATTAAGTATTTTATGTTCATGTATTTTTTTGTAGTGGTTTTAGCTGAGGAAAGAAATATATAATAGTATTTAAATGAGTTTTACTTTATTATTTTTTTAATAGATTTTGTTTTAATTATATAAAAAAAGCATGCTTTAATTTAATTTCATTAACAACACTATACATAATTTGTTCAGTTCACTCATTCTTTATTTTTTAATTAAATTTATTGGAAAATAAAGTACAAATTAATATTCAATAGTGGATATCAAAATATTTTTACATTTACTAAGCACACGCAAAGAAGCGTGAGATGAAACTAAATATTTTTATATCAGACAAAAATCTTAGTCTGCTACATGTCTACGCCGCGTAGCATGCCAAGGTTTAGCACTTTATTACCAGCTGTACGTTATTCTATACATAATTTCAGGTAGTCACCACATGCTACGCAACAGCGGTAGAAAAAATGTTGATGTATCTTGGGTTGTTCCGTTGATTCAATAAATATAATATTTTACGAATAAAAACAAAAATTTTCACCTGCAATGTAAGCTATTCTTTCACGATCAGAATTTCATTGATTGATTATATTATATATGGAATACAAATTGTCTAGCACTTTTTTATGAAGATAATTTCAAAATATTTGTCGTTTTATAATTATAAAAAATCGTAAAAACATTGACTTATTTATGTTGTTATTTTTTATGCGTATTTCTCTCACACACTGGCAAATTATTTATGTATCGGTCATAGTTATAATCACCAATGCGTTATCTTTTTACCATTTAAATCACTCGTGTACTGGGAAGAAACGTATTACTTGGAACTCTCAAATGAAATTAAATATCCTTTATCTGAAATATATTATTTAAGAAATCAACATCTTTGATCGTCATAGCTCGCACTAGCAACTTTTCACTACTATGATAGAAATTAGGGATTGCAATATTGATTTAATATATCAATATCATCAACACCGCCTCTGAAGAGTAAATAAAAATCGGTATTTCGATATTTTTTTAATAAAATACCGCCATTTAAAAATAGATCATAATTATTTATATACGAGTGACATTTATAAATATTTTTTTGAAAATAATTATACATTATTAAAAGGCATATTAATTCTAGTGTCTGTCATATGTATCATACAATTCTTAGCAGATTTAAAATATTTCAACCATCGCGAACAGTTTTATTCAAATATGTGATGGTTTTTATTCAATCAAAATAAGATTTCAGTTCAGTTTTAATACCAAAATACCAATGTTTTTGTATTTAAAAAAATGGTATTTTGGTTTCGACAAACACCATGAATACCGAGATATCGGATTCGGTAATATTAGTATTGCAAAAAAACCTTTATTTTAATTTTATTGCCACTGATGAATATTTATGAATGATATAGACACAAACACAAATGAAAATTGCATGTTGGTTGGTGTATATGAAAACAAATTTTTCTTTACGTGATTGCGTAAACATATTCATATTTGTTTCATATTTAAATTTTTACCCTTTTTGCAACCTCTTCTTAACATACGTTTTCATTTGTGATTTAAGATTTTTCATCATTTTAAATAAAAAATGATGAAATATATATTTAAAATATCAACTTAAAAAAAAGAAATAGTTATTAATAAAACTTAAATAATTCATATAAAGCAATTTAAAATCGTGCATTGCTATTTATTATAATATAATAAAAGAATTGAGTAAGAATAGTTCGTTAAAGATAAGTTTACGTAATTCAATTGTAGAAAGGCAAAATAACGTATACGTAACTTTAGATGCTTATTCGGCATTTGCAGCTTACATCCTTTTTATATAACGTGTACTGAACTGAAAATATTGTGATTATTGAAAAAAATCTGTTCTGAAAAACTTAAGGCAACATCTTTTTTTATTTCTTGGGTCAAATTCGATTTACACTGGTACATTATCTATTTTTAAATGAATTGACTGTTAAATGTCAAGACACCATTATAAATGCACTTTTTTCTTTGGCCGTTTTAAAACAATATATTTTGTTATCACTGACAATTTATAAATTCATTGTTCTATTAAATGCCACGCTTTGAGGTTTTGTATTAAAAAAATACTTTTTCAGAATTTTCTAAAACCAATAATTTATTTTGAAGTGAATTGACTGTTTAAATGTCAAGACGCCGTTTTCAATGCACTTATTTCTTTGGACGATTTAGAATAATATATTTTATTACCACTGACAACGATTTACAAATTGATTGTTCATCTTAATTGCATGCTTTGAGGTTTTATATTAAAAAAATACTTATTCAGAATTTTCTGCTTTAAAATTTGTCATTCATTACTCCTATTTGTCAAACAGTGCAATAAGTTAACTTGAAAAATACTCCTCTCATATATTATAAACATATACCATTTTTACAAAGAATTAACTCAGAAGAGAGACATTTTTTGAGCGATGCACGTTTGTGTAAAAATCAGAAAATGCAAATTATGATTTTTTTATAAAAGTTTAGCCTTCAATATGACTTTTTAATAAAAAAAAAGTATTAAAACATAAGCTGAGTCCAAGCATGGTTCTTCAAATTAAAACAAGTGGTAAAAGTTTGTTCTTAAGGTTTAAATAAACAAAAAAACGTCCCCATAGCGTAGTTGAATTCTACGAAAAGGTGCAGAGCCGCTACGTGAGGGGCTCATTCGGGAGACTAAGGTAGGGTCGGCAGATCGATAAGCCTGCAGCCTTTTGTTTTCAGAAAAGGCATATTACGTTATATTATGTACGTAATGTGTATGTTGTACGCTGCTCTTCTAAAAATAATAGTCGTTCCCACCCGCTGTTAAGCTGATGAAATTTTATTTTTATTTCTTGCTCGTTAGTCGAGTTATACGAAGATTGCGTTCGCTTCTTATTAGAGCTGATCATTATCAGATTTTAGTTTGATATTTTCATACCCTTGTAAAAATAATAAAAACGATTTTGAATAAAATACCAATATAAACCATACTTTAGAACGTATAAAAAAGTTTTCTTTTGTGCGCTTTGGAGGTACTTTATTTGATGTATAATAAAAATGATTTATTTTTAATTCTAATATTTAATTGGATTTTTTATTTAATCTGTATATTTTGTAAATCTATGTCCGCTTTTTATGTGGAGCATGTAGCCTTTAAAGAAGATACCTCAACAGATATTTGTCTATTCGAACTGCTTGTTCTTCAGTTTCTCGGCGTCTCCTTTCCGAAGATAATCGGAGTATGATACAAATATAGGAGTAAAGACAGAGCTGGTGGTTATTGCTCTAATTTAAGTATTGGAAAGGTAAGAGGGAATTTTCAGGCTTCACAAACACCCATGCCTTCGAACAAATATCGATTAATTGACACTTAAACACGTGATATCCAAAATAGCACGGCTAAGTAAGGAATACTTATTTATTAAAATAAGCTTATCTAATCGAAGAATCTACATCCTGTTTTAAAGATTTGATTAGATTAGTTTATTACAGAATTTCACAAACCTACAAAAAATGTATTTATGAAAGTGCATTACTTTTAAGGTGTCCACTGTCAATTCTTGGTGAAAAATGTGAATTTATGGATCTGTTCTCGGATCTAAATGTTTTAAACTCTATCCTTCTCATTTGACCTTTAAAAAGGGGTATAGTGAGGGAAATAAGTCAATCACTGTTCTTACTTTAACACTTTTTTATGTTTTTTATTTTTTCAAAAAAATGTGTCAAACAGTTCTTGTAAAAAAAAATCTGTTTAGATAAGTTTCACTTCTTGTACAAATTAAGCACTGAATGCTTGTACAGCAGAATGTGGAAAGAAATAAAAAAAAATCAACAAACATCATACAAATATTTCTCTGGTAGATAATTTACATCGTTTTTTTAATGTTTCTCCACAGATTGGACAATTTCTCAATCTCTTTACGGTAAAATTACTATGGGGTTTCATTAAAAAGCCAGTCTAGGTCATTAATAACTTCTTTGACAGGATTAAAATAAAGCTTACAAAGCCAATAATGTAAGGACTTGAAGGTTATAATCCGACGACGTGACATACGGTGAATAAGGCTTCTGTTGCAAACTTTATAAATGCATCTCCTCATTTTTCTCTTTGTGATTCTTACAAATATGGTATGTGTACCTCTTTTTTGCTTCCAACTTTTGGCGGATAAAATCAGCTTTCTTCAATCTCTAGCCAACTTTTTATAAGTATATAAAATGTGTTTTTTAACAGTAGGATTTCAAATTGGTAGCAATGATGACAAAAAGTCGCAACAAAAAATGACTACTTTTCGCTTTACCTGTTATCGGAAGGCATATTATGTCATACATATATTACCATGATAATGCCATTTTGAAGTTTTTTTTGAAGTGCTTTTTTAACGAACATGTTAAATGCTTTACGTTTTGGCGATGTGCCATCCCATCGCTTTTTAAGTCTTTCGTTTGCCAACCATTGAAGCTTTGAAGCTTTAAATGCATATCTGTTTTAGACTGCTAGTGTACTTAAAGTCTTAATACGCTGTGTTTCGTTTAAGGTTTAATTATAAGCGTACATATTCTGTCTTTTATAAATTATATTTATCACTTTATAATTGGGGGTAAATTGACAATTTTTTATAATTGACAAAATATAAGTACATATATTTTGTAAAATTGTTAGCTTTTCGCTACCCCAAATTGATGTTAAATGATATGGTTTGAAATGTATACGGACAATTCCTCAAAATTTAATGAATATTTTTATTTCATTAGCAACATTTTTATTGAGAATTTAAAAATATATGAAACAACATATTTGTATTAACTGCATTTAACACTATTATTGGTACCACTCTATCAAGTTGGACATATATAATTTAGAATATATAATATGAATTAGATTTTTAGAGTAGAACACAGGATGTATTGTATATCTCTTCTAAGCCAGTATTTTTATAGCTGAGGAAATGTAGGTTTAAACATAGTTCTAATGAAGGCAAACGCCGAAATATCTATCAATTATAACAAATCAGTTTATGTAGAACCAAATACTTTGCTTTCACGTTATTACAATAGTTCTACCAATTAAACAACAATTCAATCAATGTATTATTTCAGTTGCAAATAATAAAAATATCCATACGTATAACTTTCATATTCAGTTAAATCCTATTTATTATCACCAATTAAATAAGTATATTTGAAGAAATACTTTCAAACATACTATGTACTATATATATTATGCAACAAGTAATTACATATTTATCAACTGTTTAAATATTAAATATATCCTGTTTAATACTTACTACAACGCCATAGTTTAAATTTGAATCGTTCAAACTATGTACATTCTCACAAATTTTGTCACTAACGACCCGGGTTTCGCCTTTCGGCATCTTCAGGCAAAACAGATTATATAATTCTTGAAACTGCTTACTACACAAATCTGTTGGCATTCCCATGAGCTCATCCTTTTCGCCAGCAATGGCTTTGGACTCAGTGATGCATTTGTATCTTATATAAGCACGAAACTTTTATTTGCTAAGCGTCAGTTCAAGTTCATCCGTGCACTTGAATGCCTGAAGATGCCGAAAGGCGAAACCCGGGTCGTTAGTGACAAAATTTGTGAGAATGTACATAGTTTGAACGATTCAAATTTAATATTGAAATTCCACCAAGCACCTTCAGTCGAAATCTTAAATTATGCCATAGTTTAACATAATGTAAAATATAAATCAAAAAGCTAAATAGCATAATTTCAGCAGCTGCGCTCACTATCATTATCATAATCATGTCTCGTCTTTACTATACGAAAGGCAAGACCTCTTAATTAACATACTCGTACAAAAATAGTAACCAGTTTCGTTTCAGGAACCTGAAAATTAATTCTTAAAGAATATCGAAGCTTTTATGAACACGATGACAAAACAAACAAATTTAGTTTATTGATTTCATCTAGTATTCAATGTTCATTGTAAAATATGCGAAAAATTCACGTCAGCTTAGGCACATACACGTTTTGTTTTCCAGAGTGTTTGTTAGTTGTCGTGTAATTTCATCCAACTCGTGTTCACTAACGAACTTAAACCTATAAGCGTGACATGACATGGGTATGCGATGGCGTTTATCTTATATTTGAATACGTTTAACATTTCAAATTAAATTACTTACCCTACTCTAGTGTTGCATTTTAGATATGGTTTTCACGGATCAATAATATTTATTTAATTTACGAAGTAAATATTGAGCTATTTTTAATTTAAAGCAAATAAGTTGAATTCAAATTTATGACCGAAAATAAATGATGTAGGATTGCGTAAAAAAGTTCTTTATCATTATGTTCAGAATTTTTGGAAAATCAAAAAAAAATATAGAAATTCTTAACACATACAGCACTCGGTTATGAAATGAATAGATATAAGTTAATCAATTTATTTAGGCCTATAAGTGAGGTGAGTAATTTTTTTTTAATATTAATTACATCAGTAACACAAAACTTTTAATTGTTATTTACATTCACGTTTGACGTATATGGTCCAGTGTTAAACTTTTATTTAAATAAATTTTAAGTGATCAGGTAGATCCTGCTTCAAATCTAGGTAATGTCAAATATAAACTATTGAGATATCGAGCATATGTATTGGCGATTCCATCTTTTGGCTTTAAGTACTCAGGTGATTAAAAAAATATGGAGAATTGTCAATAATTTGCTGTATTTTTCGGATTTTTTTATTATATTTAAAACTAAACACAACCTGATAAGAAATGAAAGCATTTAAATATTCATTTGAGGATTCGAATTGTTCAGATAATAAGTGTGACAAAATTGAGATAATGGAAAAGAAATAATAACATGGTCACCACAAATCAAGTATTATTCACCATCGAGAGTTTTTGGAGTTGTCTGACTAATGAACCGAAAGATCGATATGGTGGTCTAAGTTCGTTACCTGTTTTGTATAATAATACGACAACGCCAAAATACAAAAATTAATTTTAAAAATCCCTACGGCTAAAAGCTTAAAATAAAAATGAAATTGGATGACATGATTTTGATTGTTAACATGTCGTATAAATAACATTTGAAATTTGCAAAGGATACAATTATTAAAATTTACTTTGTGTATCACTGTCACAAAAAGAATTCATTTTTTTTTATACATATTAATGTTTTAAAAAACTGTCAGCGTTTTCTGACAGTATATGATACAAAAATATTAATTACTTACGGGTTTTTGGTAAAAAAAATAATTGTGCCGTATATCTGTCGGACAAGCTGATATTGTAAAGCTCGCGGGAGCTCGAGCGCCAGCCCTTTGTTACGTAAAGTTACATAATAACGCACCAAACACGATCGACTAATTACTATAATAAAAAAACATCTCTACTACCACTGAATGCAATCCTTTTCTGACTTGAGAGCAGCATATGCCACTTAAGAAGCAACCAGAGTCTACTTATATCCCATTAAAAGTAAAAGAATAAATCAAATATTCAGCCGATGTCTTTAATCTAACCCATAAAAGTTAAAAACAATAAAATGTTTATTTTGAAGTTGTGCTTATTTTTATATTATTGATTAATTTGTAAAAATACTCTGTCCAATTTTATATGTAATACATCCATCTTGGTAATTTGTCGTAAATCAAAATATCTGGACTAAATAATTATGGCTTAACAACTCTTGTAACAAAAAAAAATTATGCGCAGTTAGAAACTTACGACATTTTAATTATAATTTATAAGAATACACCAAATTATAATGAGTCAAAAATTAAACATTCATGTGTGTTTATAAATCCTGATAAAGTATGGTAAGATCAATAAATTTATTTAACAAAAAATCTTCTGTGTGATAGTTGAATGCATCTTTTCTTATCACTCACGTTTAATAAATTTATGTTTATTGATTCTATATTCTGTTTCTGACATGTAGGTTGAAAATATTCCATATTCCAATATTGGACAACAATGTAATGATTTTATGTTTTGTTCTGTTTAATAACTATTGGTTTGCGGCAACATTGTAATTCCAAATGAATCGCATACATATCACTGTCATGGTGAAATATTTCTATAACGACGTGTTCATTAAATTCATTTCATCCAATAAATAAAATAAATAGTATAATGGCATTGTATTTCAAGGATAGTAGATGATTAACTACCATTAAAAATATTATAAACAAACGAATAAAGCCTATCGAATCCAAATATGTATGTTCTTTTTGATCGATGTTTGTAAAGGCTCGTATTTAATCGGTATGAAGTTTAATACAGTTTCGGTCATAATTTTTATCACATTGGTCTGAATTTATATTACATTAGTGATAATTTATACAAAATATATCGTCATAATATATCGGTCAGTATACAAAAGGCAAAATAAATAATTAATGGTCAGAATTTATATAAAATAGTCAAAATTGAAATGAAATTTAAAAAAAAACTTAGCCTAAGTTAACCTTACCAAAGTGGTTATAAAATCTGACCATATAATAATTTTATTTTAACCAAAAATTGAATTTTATTCAGACCATTTATTTTTTTCTCGTTTTTAAATGATGAAAGTATCAAAAGACAATTAGTATACCCCTTGCTTCCTTATCTCCAAGTATCATTTAGATCAACTGAGTACGTGGCCGATAATTCATCCAAGCAATAATAATGATCTAGTTAACGTCTACATGCATATTTGTTTTTTAATGATCCAGTTTATTGATATGTGTGCTTCGTTTTATTCACCAACACATTATTTTAATTCGTCGAAAACGTAACTCAAGGTATGCTCGAGGTGGTGTGGGTATCTTCACAACCGAAGAAATAAAAAAGTTTCTATTCACTCGTTCGCTTGAATCATCTGTCGGATCGCTCAGCCAAATCTCTTGCGTTGCGAGCGAGTTCACTCTTTAGTCGCGTACTTTGTTGGTAAAAATGAGACATATGTTAACATTCAAGCCCGTATGAAATGCACAATGCAAAAATGCTCCGTTTTGATTAGGGCTTGTCGTTTTTCAAAAACCGGTTTTAAAAGCCGGTTTTTTGCTAAATTTTTGACATTCGAATACCGGTTTTTCAACATCGTAACCAATTGTGCCAAATTTTCCATAAATGAGACTATAAACATAAGGACAGAAAATATGGATTTTTTATTTGATGGCTTAAAGACCATATGCCTTGTTTATGCATATGTTTTTTCAAATGTCGGTTTTTGTATAATCCATAGTTTTGCTCATAAATAGTTCTTATCATTTTATTATTAAAAAAACCGTTGCATGTTTTTTTGATAATCCGAAAAGATAGTCATATTTTTCCAAAATATTTGACATTATAGTCGAAGCTTTTTAACTTTACTATATAAGGGCTAAAATACTGATATGTGGAAAATATCTTCATAAAATAAATTTGTGAACCACTGGTGTCAACATTATTTACCCAAATCACCAGAAATGTTTTTCAAAATAAAAATTATTTTTATTTTTATTAATTTGTTCGTGAACGGCTCATTCTGATATTCATTGCATATGAACTAGTTGCTATTCAAAATATATTTCAGGTTTACGCCCCTTTGTGCTTCGTTTTGAGTATCTAATAAGGTGGTTGAGTACGGTTTCTTGAATTGATTGATTGAATAATCAATATTTGAAATTGCCCATTCGTAGGCTTAAACATTAAAGGTTGCTTAGTTAGGATGTTAGTCACATGCCCACTTTAGCTCTTATCTATTTCATGCAATACATATTTTTTATAATGGTCAATAAAACCCGTACGATATTTATCAAGATTTTGGAGTCATGAAAATAAACCGCGACTTCGACATTTACAAAAGGTTCGACTTCAACTTCGATTTAAAAAGATGTCAAATGATAATATATGTTCTATTTTTAGGGTGTTCACTGTAAATACTTGGTGGAAAAACATTGTATTAAATAAAATATAATATTCATTTGAACTTAACTTCAGTTGATTATCATGAGGAAAATCAGTTCTGATCTTTTTAAATAAAAGTGGAGGTAGTCCAAATGATAATTGCATTTTTTTGAATACAAAGAATTTGCCTATTTTTTTAATATCTGCAAAATTCATATTTTTTTTGTATTTCAATTTAATTAAAAAAAGGGAGCTGGAGCTACCAAATTTTTAACGACTCACACTCCAATCCTACAGTTCTAGTATTACTATTATATATCAAGTGGTGAACGCTTTTGTGTGTTCTATTTATTCGATTCCGGTGTTTGCGGGTTCGAATTCATGAATGAAAAAAATGCTTTTTAATCAATGAATACACTTGCGCTTAAATTTATCGATGTCTTTATCGTTTACATTACCCTGGTACACTGATCCATTAAATGTGGCAAAGTAAAAGTTATTAGCTAACAACTTGTGCATTTGTAGTTTCATCCTTATATTATTATCACATCACAAAAAAAGAAGTTGACCGATTGAACAGCAAGCAGATCTTGAAAAACAATTGCTGTTGAGTTGTTATTAGGGCTTGTCGGTTTTCAAAAACTTGTGACATTCGAAAACCGGTTGTGCCGAATTTTTGCATAAACGAGTCTATAAATAAAAGGACAGAAATTGTGGACTTTTATTTGATGGCTTAAAGACCATATGCCCCACAGAAATTACCCAGCGAAAGGGTATTTTCGATATCAGGAAATTTTGTTACAAAACGATCAGTGGACGCTTTGTGTTTTCTTAAATCATATTTTCTGAAGAGTAACACTAAATAATTTCCTGTTGTGCGTTATTATGTATATAAATAAGCAACATAAAAATATTGAACTTTTTCTCGCTTTTTTAATTGAATTATCCATTTTTTGTAAAACTTCGAAAACCGGATAAAACCGGTTTTTGAACAATATTGACATTCGAAAACCGGTTTTTTTAAAAGTCGGTTTTTGTATAAGCCCTAGTTGTTATATAAGAACGTTTTATGCTTCACTTCGGAAACAGACATGGTAACTTTTACAATGTAAAAATCTAAAAACATTGAAAGTTTCAAATAGTACACGGTGATATCTCTTGGGCATACAGTAAATTTTAATATAAATAAGGCATCCTTAGATATTATGTAGATAAGGTTTGCATAACCAATGTTTGCATCTAAATAAGGCAGGCTGACGACTTTGTCTGAGACATTTAGCCCTTTATACACCATAACTGTCAGGATAAGAATTGTCTTTAAAGCTTCCATGGGGGTGGTTTGTACGTTATGACAGAATCGACGTCATTTGTGTTGCGTAAAATTGACGCCTACGTTGCCTGTTTACAGTATGTAAGAACCTTTTTATGACTTCGTTTTTTATTATGAAACGTTAAAACAATGTGTTCATCAAAACATTTACTTTTCAAATATTGTAACTGTTTTAATTAATAAAATAGATGGCAATGAATCCTACTTTGAGTGATTTAATTAATTAAAAATATAAATGGATTAAAAATTGGAAAAGGGAAATATTTTTTTTATATATAATTGAGTGGTATGTGTTTCGCATAGTTATCAGGTTTAAATTATGAGATAGTCAATCAGGGAATCTAATCGTGGAATTCGGGATCCCGTTCAATTTTCTGATCCTGGAATTCTGGGATTGATACGGCTGCGATCCCGGGATTTCGGGATTGAGAAATATTGAGCAAATCCCGAAAATTGACACGAAATTGGCAAATCGAGAATTTCATAATCCTCGGTGAGCTGAAAAAAAACGAGGTTTTGTGATAATCCGGGGAAAAAGTATAGCGAATTGAGGATTTCAAATCCCTCGATGAGAAAATCTCAATCCCGGATCCCGGGATTGAAAATGAATCAATCCCGAAATCCCGGGATTGGATGCCCTACAGTCAATATCAAGTAGGTGGTCATTTTTAATTTAATTACACCTGAGACCAAAGAAGGTGGACTTTTTAATGTTTTCTCTCCTCAAATAGATGTCTCATTAACTGATTTTATTTAATTTTCCATTGTGTTTCTCAACTTATTTGAAATACATTTTTGTTATAAATAAAACATTTCGATGAAAAATGTAAAGAAAATCAACATATTTTATATTAATATTCAAAATATTGTTAATTTTTTTGTGAAAAAATGTGTTTTGCATGTATATAAAACGTAATGGATGACTACAAAACTTCATTTTGGAAACATTTTGAAATTAACTGATAACTTTAACAAATTTAAGTGTGCATAATAAATTCTGACAACGTTACGTTTGTTTTCAAACAAACCATTATTCTCATTAATAAAGTTAACAGTTAATATTTGTTTAATGAATTTATGTCTAAATGACCGACATTTATGATAAAATTGTCTACGTATTTTTAGAATTTTACGACAGCACTAGATTCCAGTAAGAAAATCAATGGCCTAACGATATTGTAACACTTTAATATTTCAAGGGGCGTTAGTTTTCGTAGACAGCATTATACAGTGACAGGGTGTTGGTTCATAAGCGCTGTACTTTGTTCAAAGAAAATTCCCTGGGGCGAAATTATATAAGTGGGTGAGGCAAAACGCGTTTTGGAAATGTTGGAACGGGCAGTCCACATCACTGCCACAAATTGCTGAATAACTTGTACAAACAAAATAATTTGAAGCGAAAATATAACAAAGCATTTCATTATTTGTTTGTGTAGAGTGTGAGCTATTGAACAGTGAAATATTATATCAAATAATAGTATTTGTTTTTTCAATTGATTTCACCTATACATCTCTTTTGGGAAAGAGTAAAGATAAACATTTATAAACACAAAACAAATATTTTTATATTTACAATTCACGTGATATAAATTCGAGAAAAATGATTTTCTTTTAAGTCACTCGAGTTAAGCTAAATTAGAAAGAAAGTCTCAAACACCAATGTTTAAGATATCAAATTTTTAATCGAAAAGATATAAATTCAATATTCACCTTAGAATAAATGGACAAATCTGATCGCTATGCCAAACCTTTTACCACTTAGACACACAACTTAAGTACAAATTAATTAATAAAATAAAAAGTGCTAGAAATAATCATTCGCTTTTCGACTAAACAATATAGAACTTTATACATTTAAGCACAAATTGACTAAAAAATAAACTTACGAGAGTTTTCAAACCCGTTACCGCTCAATCAAATATTATGAAACGTCATTTAACATTGACCACTTGGCGAAATTTTAAATGAACAATGGTGGACTATTATTGAGATAACATTTAGCAATACTTTATTTTTACTTCGTCAATAACCAAACCAAGCGAAAACTCTTTTTGTCAATGGCTTTTTGCTATCAAAATTAAAAAAAAGATTGGATATTAGTATTCTATATATATTAGTACACCATAAACTCACTTGGGATCAACTCGTAGATAAAATACATTTATTCTCTATATTCAAAGTGTATGATTGAAAATGAAAAATCAATATCTTATATTTGACTATAGAAAAAATGGATTCTGGAATTCCGTTTGATTATTATAAAACAGAGTTTTAACGCCTAGCTTTAGGTTAACGACGGAAAAGAGGTGATGTTTGGGACAATCTGTCGTGAGTCGTGGCCATATGCTCCAAATATGGTGCAAATATGAAAAATGAAAAAAGATTTTAAATACTTATAAAAATTATTCTATTAATATACAAACAAAAAAACACTAACCATTTGTACTTTAAGACATTTTTCATTTTCTTTTGTAAAAATGTCATGCCGTTAAAAACTGATCTAGGATTTACAATGTTCACAGACGAGTATAATGGCACGTCTTTTGTTTATATTTTATCAAGCGTTTCTCATTTAAAAAACAACAAAAAACGCTGTATTTACAGTTTTCTCTTTTTATTTTCTCTGCCCTTAATGCTCAACGGGTATTCATTTGTAAGGTCATTGTAAATAATAAAAGACAATAAAAATAAAAATAGCTCCAAAAGAGCCAACAAAGACATTATTTTATAGCATCACCGGATAAGAACCTTTTTAGAAAATTGCTTCTTAGACATTTAATGGCGTCTTGAGTTATAGTTTTTCAGTTTTACTTTGGACACCTTTATCATCGAAATTTATACGTCGTATTCTACCTAGACACCGGTGGAAAGAAATAAGTCTCCCCAGATGTCTTTGATAAGTGAACCTGAAACCATTTTCATTTCTTCATAGCTTTATTTCACACTCATATTCGACATAAAAATACCTCATGATTTGTCTACAATAGTCTTGCATAATTGTATATTTCATCAGCTTAAATCTTCGAAATTCTTAATATTTCTGTAGATTTGAAAACATCTTTCCCTATCAATTAGGTAAGCCTGGACTCTTTTTCTAAGAATTTTGACATAATTTTTTATTTAAATGCGAATTTTCAGTTTGTACGTAAATCTCTCAGTTAATGTTTGAAATATCATAAATATATAAAACTAGCCAATGTCAAATCATTACAATTTACATTTAATGAATTATTAAGTAAGTGTATGATTCCGGGATTTCGGGATTGAGAAATATTAGCAAATCCCGAAAATTGACACGAAATTGGCAAATAGAGGTTCTCAAATTCCTCAGTGTGCTACAAAAACGAGGTTTTGTGATAACCTGGGAAAAAGTATACCAAATCAAGGTTCTCAAATTCTTCGGTGAGCTAAAAAAAAAACAAAACGAGGTTTTGTGATAATCTGGGGAAAAGTATACTAAATCAATGTTTTCGAATTCCTCGGTGAGCTAAAAAAAAAACAAAACGAGGTTTTGTGATAATCTGGGAAAAAAGTATACCAAATCGAGGATTTCAATTTCGTCAGTGAGCTAGAAAAAAAAACGAGGTTTGGAGATAGTTCGAGGAAAAACTAGCGAATTGAGGATTTCAAATTCCTCGGTGAGAAAATCTCAATTGATTGAAAATTAATCAATCCCAGGATTGGAAAAAGGCTTCGGGGTTGGATACCCTAGTGTATACATAGATTAACTGCATACTGTAACATACATAAAAATACGGAAACCCGTAAAAAATCTATCAATCAAATCAATAATACTATTATATTATATGATCGTATAAGTCATTCATCGCCATCAACATTTCTACAGTGAAAATAAAATAATTTTTATTTTTTTGTTTCAGGTAACAACCTCACAATTTTTCCTAGATTTTGCCGCACTTTGCACGCACATTTGTTGGTAAATGTTCGTAAAGATTCGCTTTGAGATTTTCTGTACTAGATGGTGAGTGTCTCTGTTTACACAGTAATAAAGAAATAAAATACAATATAAAATAATTATTTTACCTAAGCCAAATATAGCAACAATATTTTCTTAGGATCTGGAAAATATCTAGAGAATTCTATATTAAAATCTTAAAGAAAGATGACAAAAAATAGTTGAACGAAGTCGTATTCATTTTTGTAGCTGTAATTTTTTATCAGATTACATTTCTTCTTTCCCCGAGGAAGCGAACCGATTTTAAAATATGTTTTATTTGAGGGGATCGACCAAAATAATCATATAAATTTTCACTCACTTAAATCAATACACGGGTTGGACTATCTAAAATTGTTTTTAGCTCTTAACCCACCACATTTGCTATTTTTTTTGTGCACAATCGCATTTAAATGTGATCGCTCTGGATTAAGGCTTGCATTACCGGTAAATTATTGAAAATTTACATTCTGTAAATCAGAAAATTGACCAGATATTACCGAAAATTAATTAAATCACGAATTAATAACATATATGGCCGTATTATTAAAAACATTATTGCATTCAGTGCGATGATGTTTGTTTTTCAACTCTTTCAACATTTAAATACCCATTGTTATCGTAACTGGTCATACCGGCGTCAAGTGCCATGCATCCTTAAAAAACCCCATAATATGCAGTGGGTATATGGGTATATTATAAGTACTTACATGTTATATTTTTTTCGGTGTTTGTGTATTGTTATGTTTGTTTAATTGATAACATATATATTATATCCTTTTAAATATTTTACAAATAAATTGATATCGTTTTCATCTTTGGAACCAATATTTACAAACTTCAGGATATGTCATAATGGTGAAAGAATTAATTTCTTTTATGAAAGCATATTTTCATTCCTAAAATTCATGTATTGCTTAATGAAATTTTAATTATCTATATTAAGTGAATCTGAAGAATATAAACAGTGTATTAAGTACATTCATAAGTCAATCAATAATTTCTCATCAAATTAACCAAGCTTTAATTGGCATCAACTGATAGTATATTATAGAAATACTTGATTATTGAATCACTCATATCACTGTAAAAATAAAAATATTTGAAAACATTTTAGTTTTAATCTAGCACCCAGCTTTTAGTTAAACTATGTTTACGGCTTTTAGTTGGACTATTGTAGAGTACGGGATCACAAAAAAGTTCTGGAATTGGATGCTCTAACACTGAATTGAAATAAATATATTTATTTTATGTACATATTTTTTATCACTAGATGTCGTGCGTGTACACGATGTGCAAAGCGCAAACAGAGATGCATTGTGTTTGTGAACACGAGTGCTAAGCAAATATTAAAAGTTGTTTTTCCATCTGGATTGTAATACTTTTAGTATTAAATAATAATAATACCTATTTTACTCAACTTACTCGTTTAGTAAACTTACTTGTACCTAACACAGCTGCTTATTTGTCAAATCAAGTACCTGACTTTCTAAAAAAAATATTAAGAATACAAAAAGACAAAAAGACAAAAAATACAAGGCTATTTTTTTATATCTTTCAAATATATCATGGAACAAAACGAACTTCTACGTGGCAGTTTAATTTCTAGAGCTTGGAGCTTTTACACTGACGATATTTCAGTTTAATCTTAGAAGCTATTTCAAATGTCTAAGTGAGAGTCAAATGATAACGCTATCATTCGCAATTAAATTAAATTGCACACCGCTTAAGTCTAATTGCTGCTATTTTTGTAGCATTGTCGCAGTCGACGGCTGGAAAATCTAGCGGAAAAATAAATGAACAGCGTAATACTGACGTAGGTACTCAAGGAACAAACAATGGCTAACTATATTACCACGCACTTGGAAATACTCGTTATGCAAACATGCGCTTCATTAAATTGTATCTAATTATCTAACAAATTGCGTTTTACCTGTTTTTGTTCCTGTCTGCTTAATTAAATAGTTATGTTCTATGGGATATTACGAACGTTGTAAATTAATTTATCATAAACTCCATGGTAAGGAAGTCAAAAAATATCATGTGTTATTTGAATCAATTGCTGCGTTTTTTTACTGCATAGTATTCGTTTAGTCGTTCTGCAATTTTTTTTTTTGTGATTTAAACTGTTATATTACTTATTTAAGCTATGTTTATATACCCTCAGCTTACCTTTTGTCAGTTTAAAAATTACATTACTGGGTACGCCTGCATGTTCTAGAGGTCAACGTCTTTGGTTTCGGTTACGAAGGTCACGGGATCGAACCCTGGTACAGACAGTTTTATATATTGATTAATGTCTATTCGAAAGCATGGTCGTTGTGATATCTCTAACTCCCCCCACCCTTCTACTCATCCTATCATAAAATTGGGACGTAGCAAAAGCAATTAGATAACCACTAGTCTTATTCTAGAATTATCTGTATGTTCTTACTTGAAGTTGAGCAGAAAACTGAGAAAAAATCAGTTCTTGTAGAAACATTCTGTCGAAATAAAATTTCTTAGGAGTCCATATGGTATTATTCATTAGCTTTTCACGTTTGAATAACTTTTTTTAACTCAAAAATATTGATATATTTTAGGGTTTTGACCAAGCGTGGGGAACCTGTGGTCTTTTGGCTACTCTGGTGCGGCCTTCTGGCCAATTCTGTGATTCTGTAAATTAACGTAAATTCGTAAATTCTTGTTTCCGGCCAAAGGCCTAGTCAATGTTTACTGCGGCCTTGTGTCGAATCAAAAAAATGAATGCGGCCTTTAGAGAAAAAAAAGGTTCCCCACCTCTGGTTTAGACTGAAAGTGTTTTCGCAGAATTTTAATAATCAACTTGAAAGCCTGATTATACATATAGACATAACATGGTTCGTCAGTGACAAACTCATAGAAATTATCCAAATTTTAAAGTTTTAAGTTATTAAAAATATTGTCAATAATTAAATCAATAAATGACTGCTAAATCAGAATTCTACATGTCTTTTAATGAAAGCGCACTATTCCAAGTAAAACGCTTTTTCGTAATTTTTTACATTTCGAAGTTTTAGATATACTGTATAAAATTGATATTTAGTCGCGTATTTGCTTCAAAATCGTTTTAATATTATATGAAGCGTTTTGATACAGGTGGAAAGGTTAATGCGATACCTTTTCATTATAAAATCCGGAGCGAGGAACGCCGAGAGAAACTTTTAATGAATTTTCCGCTTGTGATTTGATACAACAAAGCCAACTCCATTGTACAATGTGAATGTATCTTCGTAGAATAACTTGCCAACTTTAACGAGACGTAAGAGTCTTGGTATTTACTAGTGCACATAATTTGCTGAGTCGTAACAATCAGTAATAATTCTTCTCCAGCTTCAGAACTTGGCTGGAGTATGTATAAAATGGAAAAATATTTGTTGAGAAAGAACTTCTTCAATATATGTTTAACTCGTTATATATTTGTATACCTGTTATGCCATGCCGCATTATTTTCAGTAAATTAAACTTCTTGATCTTATTTCATATTATTTATTACTATCCTGGACTGGTTTGGGAGCATTATCAACTGATCTTTTTATTTGATAATGCTCGCGATAAGTAAAATCGTTCTTAACTTATAATAAATAATTCAAATTCAGAAAGTAAAATATGCGTTGGTAGTTATTCCCACTTTCATCTAATAAGATCAGGACCGTTTTCACTCATGACTAGCATTATCAACTGATGTTTGTGAGGATTAAAACCAGTCCTGATATTATTAAATTGGGAATATGGGAATTAGTACAAATTTATATTTTACTTTTTGAATGTAATTTCACTAAGTATTGATATTGAACATCCAAAAGTTTAAAAAATAATTTGAAACTAAAACAAAAAGGGTATTATTTTTAATATAATTTCTTAACAACAATAGTAAACAGTGAATACCTTAAATGTGAGGTAGACCATTTTTTTTGTTTTTTATATCAATCTTTTTTTTAATGTAAAAACCTTGTCATTATTGAGCCACTAGCAACAGTAATTCTAGACAATTTTGATAGAAGAAAATGTTAAATTCTTAATTTACAATATTTTCCGTTTGGTTTATCATAAAATCGAGAGGAAAAGTCTGATTAGTTATATCTATGGCAATAGATTAAATAAATGTATATGGTTTATTTATGATACATTTCAATGAAGTAGTATTCCCGAATATGTATTATTTAAAAACCTTTAGAGGTATTTTTAGCTTAACTTGGTTTTATATAAAATTACATCACATCACTTTTATTTGAACTTTTATCAATCAGTACTCTTTTTTTGTTTTTCAAAACTCAAATTTAGAAAATAACCATTATCAACTCTTTAGTTAGTGCACATCCTAATTCGTTATAAGTTGATTTGTACTGTTTGAAACGACAAATGAAAATAGCGGCTATAACATATAATATTTTTAAATGATAAACACACTTTAAAGATTTTTTTTCGCGAACTTTATATTACATATTTATTTATGGATTTCTAGAGTTGACCAAGGACGTCTGTGCTTCGTTTTATAAAAAAAAACATTTTGTGTGCGTTGTTTTCTTTTACTTACATAATTAATCAGAGCCTTGGTGTACGTAGAATATATCTAGAATGACAAAAAAATAACATAAGTAATAAAGTTTTTGCTTATTTCGTTTAATTTAAACGATAAATCAACATTTTTTGCATATTCCCTATTGCGGTGAGGCCTACATGAATGATGGCCATTACAAATAGGAATTTAATTAATTTGTATGTACATAAATTGCGTACAAAAATACAGCCAAAATATTTTTTTTCCTTTTATAGATGCTAAGTTGTACGTCATATGAAATGGTTTAACATGTTTCCGTTTATTATGAATACTTTTGAAACATTTTTATTCGCTGCTATGTGACATAAAACTATATTTCAACACATATATTTTAACTAATGTTTTTTTTTAATGTAGCGATTCTTAGAGACAATTTTTCTTTCTTTCCTTTAAATAGTTGCATTATTATTAATATAATATTTTAAAAAAATTACAGGTAGGGTGTCAGAAATTACCCCAAGACCTAATAGGTCTACTTTCAACTCAAAAAACTGGTGGACTATTTCAATAAAATTACATTCGATTTGGAATTGAATTTATAATAATCCAATTTCGCCGGTTGTTAATTTTAATTAGCTAACCAAATTATGTTAACAATAAACATAATTATTTTCGTGTTTCTTTTATGCACTTTCTACTAAAATTGAATATGTAGTATAGAATTATAATATTAGTTACCATTATTATCTAACTGAATTAAAAAATTATTTACGAAATTTTCACGCTCAGTTTTTGTAATGTATTTAACAAAATATTTTTTGATAATTACTGTATAAAAATGGTATAATTACAATTTTATCAATTTAAGAAATACATATGCAGAGCTTTTTGCATAAGCGCTGTGACAACATTTAGTTGAGCAGTATTTAGCTATAATGGATTTGGCAGAAGTATTCGAATTACTTGTAAATAATTAAGCCGTTTCTTTTAAGCAACATATGTAGATAACGAAAAATATGTTTTTTTTAACTGTCATTTCCACAGCAAGTATATAAGTTGGCGTGTAAGGCTTTATATATTTTCAATAACACATATTGTGACTCTCTAAATTGTTTGTTAATATGTGAAAATAAATAGAAATATAATGCTCATTTTTCATATTAACATACCCATTAGTTTGTTTTTTGTAAAGCATAAAACTGTGCATCTTTTTCTCCAAACAATGTACGCCATTTTGTTTAAGCGAGGTTTTATGAAAGCTCTTCACTTCATTATCTCGTGGGAATATTAGAGTTCTCGTAGAATGCGAAACGTTAGCACAGATGATGGGACTTGTGTACTAAATAAATAAGTGAATAGCCACACTGTTGCTCCAGACTAATTTCCTTTGGGAGCTTCTAGCCTTAAAATGCATTAAAGTTGTTGGTCATACCTGGAGTTTTATCAGGAAGCCAACGAATTCATTAAAATCAAGCAATTTACTGCTAGACTTGACACCAAACACTTTTTGTATGTATGCTGTGAACAACCTTTAAACAATTATTTGTGTGAAATTTTAAATGTATCGTTTTCCTGCGTATTTTAAGTGTATATTATGAATTCAAACCTTTGACCAAACAACTAAAAAAGAGTGTCTATGGTATTTATTTCGAAGATTTGGAATAGCGTTATAACATTTTAATATGTTTTTTTAAACGTGTGTTATGAAAAAGCTATTCTTATTCTGTTTGTTTATTTTTTTTTAATGTTTAAAATATATACAAGTTTTCAATTATTACTCGTTCTACACTATTGAGAATAGTTAAGTTATATTTCATTTAATGTTTTTTGTTAATTGAAATGTTCTTATATCACATATTCATGAGAAATACAATTTACGAATTTTATATTAAATACGCAATAAAAAACATAACATTACTAATGCTGCTGCTTATTTATATTTTTAAAACAGTGATGTACATAACTAAGAAGAAGAGAATAGTTATTATCTTTTTCTAGTTTTTTCTTACATAAAAAAAAATGTCTACCGCTCGCTGTTTCTCTAGCACTGAAGATGTCGGATTAAGGACAAAATAGAAATGAAAAGTAAAATATTCAGACATGAACACAATGAATTCTTAGAATACGTCTAAACTCTTCACAACTTTCCGCTCCCATTATTTTGAGTCTTGGAATTTTGCTTTCGTATTTACGTAAATAGTAGATTACCCTTCAGATATCGTTCGTTATATTTCTTTGTTTAGTGGAATTTCATGTTTTCCTTCGTATTATTACTATACATATCTTGAATATAATGAAGTTTAGTTTTTTATTGTTACTGTCGTATAACAGAAATAATTCAGAAACAAAAAAGACACCAACCAATTGAATTTCTCTGAAATCATATTATTTAATTATCAAAATAAAAAATATTTTGTCTTCCTCTTTTTATTTTTATTTCTTTAAATTATTATATAATTTTAACGTACTTACGTATTTTCCAGTTTCATTTTTTCGTATTTTTATTTCCTAGAAACCAAAGTACGTTAATTAAAAAAGAGCAGAAAGTTTTCAAATAAAACTTGCGACGAACGATCTCATTAATCATTTTTTTGTTTTATCATTTTCGTTTCTTCGTGTATTTTCCCAAAACAAATAAACTTCATTCGTATGGTATCACAATATTTTTCGTTAGAAAACAGTGTATATTTTTTTTCGCTATAAAAGCTCAATCTTGAATTTATTGCGTATAAATGAATGATGCCTAACAGTGCTTTTTCTATATTTAAGCTGGTAGACATAATAAATATGTATTACGTTGTTTGAGAAATAAAAATAACTGTATGGCAATAGCGAAGCAACATTACAATGTACATTTGCAAGGAATTTTATCTGTAAATTAATTTTACATGTCCATATTTTAAATTTAATACTTCCTCTTTAAGTTTTACTTCCACTGCGAGTGTAATCAATTTTGATTTATATATGTTACGTTTATATTGGAAACTTATAAATTAATTAAATCATTTTTTGACAATCCATATTATTCAAGATTTTTTTCTAAGCCATGTCCGATACTTATGTGGTGCATATGGGTTCTTAATGGGGATATTTCAACGGTAGGTGTTTTCGAAAACTGCTTGTAATTCAATTTTTCAAACTATCTTTTTGTCTCCTGAAGTATAACTCCACGAAAACCAGATCACCTACAGCAGCTGAAGCACATTTTTGTAAAATAGTAGAAATTATGTTTCCTCTCTTCAAAAACTTGAACTAGTGCTTTTATTTTTTGATTTTTAATATAAATATTCACATTGACATCACAGTTCAGGTCTTCTAGGTCTAAACTTAGTTCTGACAATTTTCGGAAAGCGTTACACATCAAAACAAGATCCGAAAATCAAAAGTTTTTAAAGCAGAATAAAAATGTTTTTTTTTTGCGAATATTGATTTGAAACATCAAAAATATCTAGAAAAAAAGAACCGGTTCACCGCGTTACATGGAAAAATTTTCATTGCATTGAAAAGGAATATTAAAATTGCAATATGAACATATTATTTTTCATACCTTCAGAGCGACGGAATGTTAAATAACGGTATTTCAATTCTGAAACCAAAACAGTTATAGGGAATCCAATTTGACTTCAGAAACGTGATGCATTTACATAACATAAACTTTGCGATGTGGTTTGCTAGTGAACTTATATAGTTTACAAACGTGGTTTCATGTACGTTATTATTTGATGAAAATATAAAAGTAAATTAAAATTCCATCGAGAACATATTATTTTTAAATACTTTCATGGCGACGGAACGTTAAAAAACGAGCATTCGTTTACTTTGGATGCACTATTTGTTCATTGTTGTCACGTTTTCCTTTCTGGAAAGATGTCTCAGAAAAATAAAGCAGGTTTATAAATGCACTTTACGTGATGGTTTTATCAGCGGAGTTGTTATATAATCCAAACCAAATGGAACTAATGCATACAAAATGTGTGCTGACGATTTATTTTATATCAAAACGTTACACATAGTAATATAATACTATTTGGTTTTTATACTGTAAAACTATTTAAATTACTTCATCGAAACTATAAGCCTGTGAATATGGAAATACTAACTCATCGATCGCAGCTGTCATATTGTTAAGTTAATGAAATTTGAGAATCTCCATAACGGAATGCAAATAGCTTTAGTTTTGTCTGTTCTGATAATTTCTGACCACAGACTATTAAATGCTTTTTTAAAAATTAATACAATTATCTCTTAAGTTTAATTTAAGTGTTACCTGAGAACACAGGTTCCCAACCTATGGGTCGCGACAGATTTTCTGGGGGTCACCAACTTTTTTCGATTTTAGATTTGAACAACAAAACTAAAACTACAGTTAACTAAAATTACCTTTTTCAATTGCATTGGGGCCGCGGGTCACATTGATTTTATAATAAGGGGTCCCCACTCTAAAAAGTTTGGGAACCTATGCCTTAGAATATTAAAAAATATCTAAACAAAAAAAGATTACTTTTAATAAAGGTGTTCACCGCCAAGTGTCAATTCTTGGTAGAAAGACATTATATGAAAAAGAAAAATCTTCTTCATTAAACATATTCGCTACTTATGACCACCACGCGTTACCTTCATGTTTCCTTGTCTTCCGCCAATTGTTTTGTTTTCTCCAGCATCCTTTGGATCCACCGAGTACATCCTATGGATTGTACTCAAAGGTCGTCCAGGACGCCGTAATCCCACTGGTCGGAAGGGGCAGGATTAAGGCTTTCCGGCAACACTAGCACGACATACTAGTAATGGGAGTACTAGCTAATTAAAATAAGAACTGATTTTGTTCATAGAAAGCATAATCTACTTAGTTATCAATTCAGTCAACTATTCGGCACGGAAAGTTAAAAAAATATCAACGTAACATATTTTAATATTGTAATTGAGTGAAGATTTCATATTATCTATCGACATTATTTAATTTATAATTTATTATTCATTTGAAAAATGGCTAAATAAAGTTTTCTTTTCGGAGACTATCAATAAAAATGTTTATATCGAAGTATGAACCAAGCGAAACAACAATTTTTGACAACAAAATGGATATTTGATTTAACATCACACCTCTAAAATATTTTCTTTTGTAGATGGTTATTATACCACAATTAATAGACTGTCATTTTTAAGTCTTCTCAAACATATTATTCCGTTTTCAAATTTATGATTTATCCATTGTCAAAAGCTGACAATTAATTTTCCAACTCTTTACTATGTTAATATGTTCTTAAATTGTTAAAAAAACATTTATTTATTCGTTGAATTCATTATGTTTTATAAAATTGTATGTAATAACGAAGTTCCAGTAAAATCATCTACGATTTTCACATCTGAATTTATGTCTGTCACAGTGTAATGTAGCGAGGCCTTAATCAAATGAATATGATATTTTTTACTGTATATACAATATTAATGTACATAAAACAGTCGTATCATCATAGTGAAATTTCATTTTACATAAACATACACAAGACTTGATATGTACAATATTTGTATAAAATTTGCTGGTTCTGTTATTAAATGATGAACATCGTTGACTTTGATTGCAGAGATCATGGGTTTGATAGACACTATGGAAAGTTTTTATTACACTTTTACAAAAATGTGTATATTTATCATTTTTACACTTTACCATACATAATACATCGACTGTGAAAAGGCAAAAGAACGTAACCCAAATATATATTTTTTTCCATGCGGCACAAAAAACGTTTTTTTTAAGTTTTGGCACAACGTCAAAATATGAAATATACACAACTTTGAAGTGCATAAAGATAAATTAAAGAAAACCTTTTTTTCTCAGTCACGATTTTTACAGTCCTTTCTTTTGACTTTTTATGTTAAAAGCTCAACTTAGATACTTATTTGGCATTTGCAGCTTAGGTCCTTTTGATAAAACGTGTATTAAGTTCTATACATTGTGATTATCAAAGAAAAGCTGTTTTTAAAAAACCGTTGATAACGTATTTTTACCTTTCTACAGTCGAAATATAAAAGAAGTAAAGCTTACAACATAAAATTCTCCAACACTTTGTTGTATAAATCCAGAAAGTAATCACACATCGCATTAAGATGGCTTTGTTCGGGGATTTCCGGAATATCCGATTTTCTTTTGTAACATTCTGACATTTATCTGTCTACCAAAGAGTAACAAAAGTAAGTCTAACTAAAAATAATGAGCGAGTTTCGTTATTAAAGACATTGTGTAGGCGAGAATTATTCCACTCAGAATAATTTATTAAGCTTCAAAACATTTCAACAAAAATCCTAATAGTCCATTAACATTTACTTGCAATTGCTTTGCCAATCAATATAATATGTTTGTGTTTGTATATGCCCTGTATAATAACTTTTTCTGATTTAAAACAATGGGTACACGATACAAATTTATTTATCTTAGGCGTCATTTTAAGTTAATCTATGCTCTTGAATGACTGAAGATAATCTTAGACAAAACCCGGTTCGTAAGCATTAAAACGTATGAAAATTTTACTAAGCACCTTCAGTGAAAGTTCTTATACGTAAAATGTATATTTTTATTATAATTATGAAGTAACCATACATAATAAATATTCAAAATCAGCGTCAGTTTATCAAACAAACTACATGTACAATTCAACTGTCATAACATTCACAAACATTTCTTGAAATGCCGGAAGATAATATGACAGATATCATAATAAGTAATAATTGTGGAAATGGAACTAGTCCATGTCTAGGTAGAACAACTTGCAACTAATTATGACATAGTTTGGCTTGTATTCAATTACGATTGACACGGGTCAATTAATCATGAATGTCTTTGATTAATTACAGTACAGATATTAATTTGTATCCATTTTTAAAGTTAACAGCTTATACAATTCTCCTCCTGTAAGCAAATAGGTGTCATTTATCATTTTTTAAGATGTACATTAATTTCATTGTGTACAACTTTACTTTACTGACGAATTAATTAACACCTTGTTAAAATTACTTTTGAATTTCAAATAATCTTGTATTATATTCTATTCGTTTTCAAACCGTTATAAATAATGCCACTGATTCATACATGAGTACTCTTATTGAAATTATAATAATTGTTTTAAGTTAATTAAAAAAAAATAATACTATTAAAAATATATAATATTCAGTAAAACAACTTTTGAAATAAACGAATGAGATACTGTTATAACGTCATTATTAGCTTTCTTATAATTTTAAAATATCTTTTACCCGTCACTTTCTGGCATTATAAATGTATAAAAGACTCTTAATAATATCTTTATATACCTAAAAACAATCCTATGGCATAAAATTATGATGAAAACTGAAGTAAAATAACAAAACTATCATTTTTTATTAAATTGCCATTAAAGCCGTCTGATTAATAAAAATGAGTTATCACCTCTGAGCTTGCTTTAAATGTACATGTTGTAACAGTACTTAAATGCAGTTAATGTTGTTGGCATGTGACTTGACTACCTGAAGAATGAAGAAAAACAGGTGATAAATGCCGTGACACTGTAGTTTGGCCATTAATTTTCCAACACTGTCTGTTATATACAAAGAAAGATTTGTGTCTTACGTGACGTTAGAAGACTTCATACTCTTCGTTATAAAAATAAATGTATATTTTATTAATGCAATCTACCATCGATCTAGTTCATAAAAGTATTATTATACGAAGAAACGGAAACAAAATAAAAACTGGTTTTTTAAAATTATTTTTGAGCATTATTTTCTAGTCACAGTAGCAGAATAATTTGAACTTTGACTAACGCTCTTATGCACGCGTCATCATATTATACGATAGCTGTGTTCATATGTTTAAATTCTTGTATGAGGAATAGCATTCATTAATTTTTAAATCGATTAAAAACTTTTCTTCATTATCATGGAAGTTTACATTCGTACTCTACCAATCCAAGTCAAAAACTGGTTGGTAAGGAAAGCAAATGTTGGATGTGTGATATCAATCACGTCATTATAATTTATTTTCAAAACGTATTTAATTAAATATATTGTTGCGGTCTCACTCCTTTAAAATCAAAACATCGCGGAAAATAGTTTTAGTTAAATATTATTCAGAGAAAGGTTATTACACTAGTTCAACAAAATTTAATCAATTTCACATCAAAGTTTATGGCTTTAATCTTGGAAAATGTGTTTCTACAGACGAACTTCTATGAACTAAACCTCATATATGTGGCTCAAAGTATCTTCTACTTCACAAGTTAGCTGTGATTTCTTAGCACAGTTTTGGTATGCGTCATTTGCACACGACTTTCTCTATCTATCTATCTCAAAAACATTTTTAATCAATTTATGGGCTTGTATCCAAAAGCGATGAGTGTCTTGCCTTTATGCTTATTTTTCTATTACTGAAAACGGAGCGTACAGAGAAAGTTGTCTTTTTTTTTACTGATCCGTTGTCAAAATAGTCAAATGTCAATAACGAAGAGTCAATGATAGACCATTGAAACATACATATTCCACAACTTTAGTTAAGAAAAAACATTTAAATTATAGTTTTTTTTTATATCAATTGCAAAAGTTCACAATTAGGATAGTATGGTCTTTTTGTACAACATTATCGATACATATTTTATTTATCAATATTTTTTTACCCGGCATAACAACACTATCAATATTTAATTTATATTCTTTCGTGCAATTATTTCTGCCAATAAAAAAACCACTTTTGTTACTGTAATACATATAATTTGGCTTTTTCGAGAAGACGCTGCGTCTCCGCAAAGAGTGAGAGCTCGTTTACCATAGTATGGTTGAAAATATTTTTATTTCCAATATTCATTCTTTTTGGAGTGTAATGGACTTTTTGCAACAATATTTCAAAGGTTTTCAAAGACATACTTCGAAGATGTTGTCACAGCATCGTTCTTGTAAAAATGTCAATTACGCCGAGTGAAAAGAAGATCTCATGTTGCCATGAAAAGTCGTGTCAGAGACTTTGTCGGATGTATATTGAATAGAAAATGCAGTACAATCATTGCATTGACAGTTTTATGAAAAGATCCATTTATTTTATTCCTGGCGTGATTTATTTTTTCATCGGGTTATTAGATCTGTAAAAGTTTCATAGCCATTATCTTTACAGACAGGATCTGCCATGTGAAATCGAGTGGTGTGTATAGTCTAAATCTAAAACGAAGAAATGAAGTGTTTAATGAACTATTTCTCGTTTTATTACACATTGAGTAAAGTGTGAAATTGAAACATGAAAGATTTTTTTACGCCCATTAATTGTCATTCCATACTCGTTTTAAAGCATACCCATAAACTAATCACATATTAAAGAGTCTGTATGTAAAACGAGGTAGTGATTTCTATTTAGTAGTACCTAGGATTTTTCGTGGTCGAAATTCTCATTTTTCCGTAATTTGCGCGCAATTTATGTACGCCCATGTCGATATCGTACTATACGATTTTAAGTTTTTATTTCCCACAATTTACTTCTGCAATATTCAAAATTCAATTAACTTTAATGGCATCAATGAAATCAATTTATATTACGAAATAATCCTTTTCAAATTGAGTGATTTTTCTAAATTTCTTTAATTTTAATTCTAAAAACATTTTTTTTATTTTAAATTGAAACATATATTTTTATACTTGTACATACAGCTTCTTCACACAATTTCGTATAATCTATTTTTATCCTCAATTTAATTTTTTTCGGTGACGTCAAAAATGGAAAATTAGGGATTCACTCTATTATTGAAACATTAACATTAAAAAGTATTTTATCAAAACCTGTTAAGTAAAATAAAAGTGAAAAAATATACTTCTATCACAAAAAATTTAAAAAGTTTTCCATCATCGCTAGCAAAATTTAGCACTTATAAATAAATATATTACTTTTAAATTCAAATAAAAAACTTGGACATGAATTTGCATTTTGCTTTAAATATTTTCTACAAAATTCATTAAATAAAACTCATTAATAAAATATATGGTTTGAAAGGAAATAATATATTACGTATTCATTGACTTTATAAAGTAAAATGCGTTATATTTTTTGTGGTGAATTTTGTTTTTACTTACGCGTATTTTTTTCGTAAAAAAGGTGAGTCAATTACTCTTTGAAGAGTACGTTGTGTGTCATTTCTCTAGATAATTTCCCAAGCAATAAAAGTAAACGACATTTTAATAATATATTGGTTGTACTCTTACTAAGTTTTATACTTCTTTGGGATGTTGAACATCCCGAAAGCAACTTTTCACATTAGTGTATAATTCATCAATGTCAGACACTACTTGACGTTATCGCAGAATAAATTTCAAAGTTGAGAAATATAAAATGATACTCGAACATAAATACCGTTCTATGAACTACATTGGTATCTCTTTATTAAATAAGAATTTGGTTAACAGCATAGCAAATATGTTTCACTTTTAGGGTGTTCACTGGCAATACTTGGTGGAAAGGCATTATATTAATAAAAAACACAATATTCCTTTGTACTTTATTCCACTTTATTTAATAGGTCAGGACCGGTTTCGCTCATTTCTTCTGTAAGAATTGGTATCGTTTTTAAAAATGTCTTTTTCAGAATCTTCATTGCTGTCGATTTTGTTGAAGTACACAGACTTATTACTTGGAAGCGGGAAAAAGTTAATTACTTTAGTAATGTAGAATTTCACTTTGTTAAAAATTTCCCAAATTTTAAATATGTTTATAATTACCATCATTCACTTCTTAGATTGATTTTTAAATATATGTTATAGGTGTTAAACATTTTATTTTTTTTGATATTATAGAGTCTCTTATACTGTAATTTGTAAATTCTTTTCATCGTTAATTGTTGTTTACACCTTTTATTCCAATCTAATTTTGTATAAATAGCACTGTTTATATATTTTTCTTATCAGTTGACAATGCTCGTAATGAGCGAAACCGGTCCTGACCTATTAAATAAAATGGAATAAAGTACAAAGGAATATTGTGTTTTTATTAAGGAAATAAGTATGTTTATCTACAAATATACATATATTCAAAAAAAATACTTATTAGTACTAATTTCATTTGTTTTTAATAATATCAGGACTGTTTTTGCTAATGACGAGCATTATCAACTGATGAGAGAATACAATTTTAAAGTGTTATTTATAAAAAACAAAATAAAATTAATAGTGTGTAAAAAAAATCGTCATATGGCGCAGCGGTTAGCGTTGCTGGCTTCCGTGCCGGATCTCACGGGCTCGATTCCTAGTACGAATTACAAATTTTCGATCGATTTCTGTCCGAAGGCATAGGTGTTTGTGATTTCTTAATTTCCTTCCCACTCTTCCCATCCTACAATAACTCGGCGTAGCGAGAGCGTTTAGTTAACCACTAGCCGTACCTTTCTATATATACTACTCTCTTTGAAAAAGAGAGATTGAGCGACTGAGTAACAAACAGTTCTCGTAGAAAAACTTCTGTTGAGATACCTACAGTAGGAGTCCATATGCTACAGATTGGGAGTGGACATGGATAAAAAAATGATATTGGAAAGAATTTACAAATAAAGGTATAAAATATGAATAATTGACACTAAATTTACTAAAATTAAAATATTTATTATCTTTAAAATATAGTTCCAAAATTCATCAAATAATAACTTTACTAAAGTGGAGACTAACGTTAAATTCAAAAAATAGTTATAATCACAAGTTTTTACAAAATAATTTATAACGTGACATTAATTAAATTAATTACTAAACGAATATTTAACTGATTTCTTAACACTGTAGCATTGCATTCTCTTATCAGTTGATAATGCTCGTCATGAGCGAAACCGGTCGTGATTAAATGGAAGTGAAATTATTACAAATGATTTTTTAATATAATGCCTTTTCACCATGTCCATTAAAGTAAAATTTGTACCTTATAGTGATACCAAAACTTGAAACAAGTTATTCCCACATGTCAATTTTTGTTTACTTACTATCTGTTTAATATTCAACAAAAATTGAATAAAAATATTCTTATATTTCGAAAAATTAAATCAATAGCAGTAAGTAATATGGTGGCAGCTGATGATGTTTGATCGCGAACTGGTCGTGTTCAAGTCGTAACAAATTGTTTCAACATGTGAAAACATTGTTGACTCACTGTTGAATCGATTTCAGAATATTTTAATCGTATCATTCATTTCAACGAAATTTGCTGTGAATGTTACCATATATCAGTTTTAGTCGAATTGACAGTATTCACCAAGATGGTGGCAAGTATATGTTTTATTTCGTCGACTTACTTGAACCTTTGCATTCAATAATAAAACAACATTTGGTATGAAAAATCAATAAAATTAAAGCTCATTTTCTTTCTTATATTTGTTCGCAAATATTAATACTATGTTTGCAGGATAATAATATGGGTTGAAGCTTTTCAACGGTATATACTTTTTGTGATTTTACAATATTTGATCGTTAAATTTAACAACTTTGACAGTCTGGTATATCTTTTTACAAACAGAAAAATGATATTTAATATTTACAAACAAAGAAGCAAACAAATAAAAGCTGAATAACTCAATACAATTAAAATAACTTTAAGTGTAACTGAAATATAATTTTATATAAATTTTTTAGAACCTAATACGAAGAATTGAACATTTAACACAGAAGCGCACGTTGTTGAATCCTTATTCATAAATGATAAAATCTTTAGTGACATTGTAAATAGTTGAGAATCTTTTACGTTACGAACTACATAAATAACTTCAAAAATGTTATGTATAAATCGTACTGCAACACCAATATATATGTGACAGTGTCCTGTATAGGGAATCCAATCCCGGGATCCCGTGTAGTTTTCGATACATTTCAATCCTGGGATTAGAATACATGATCCCGAATCTTCCGGGATTGTGTTTTAAAACAGAAACGTGTTGGTTTTCAAGTCGGCAGTTCAAGCTTATGCAATAAACGATGCCCAATTTTATTATTAAGACTTTATTTTTGCGATAAGAGTTTGCGATAAGAGAGAGTCGCAGCCGAAAAGGTAACTTGATACCAATCATAATAATTATTTTCAATGTATTATACGCATGTGTACTGTATTTGAATGCATTTGTCGACAATATTTATTGTTTGTTATTTTTAAGCTTCACATTTCAATATGTTTTAAATTTATTTTTCGCTTTGTTCTCTACATCAATGAATGTTAGCAGATATCAATGGCAGTGTTTATTTTATTGTTCATAAACATTAATTTTGTACCGTAAACCGAAATCTTTGACTAAATGGCGAAACAATCGATGCTCTGGTACTCTGGGAATATTTTAATAATTAAATTACTTCTATTTACCAATAAAATTATTAATAATGTATGTATATAGACGTAAATTTAAGAAATCTTCATTCTTGCAGTCTGAAGTAGGTAATTGCTTTTTTCAGCTATCAAAATTAATCATTTTAAGTTATATTTCGTATTTTTACATAATGTATGCATATTAAGTTAGTTTAATAATTATTTCGCATATTTTTTTTACGAGTAATTAAAAAATCCACTCATTCACCTCTACATCGCGAATAACTGAGATTAAGAGAGCTTTTTGGTAACGTATCGGCAGCTTACAGCTGTTTATTTAATATAGAATGTTGTTTTAATTTATTTTTCACCAATATTATCAATTTTTATTTCTTTAAAAAATGTACTGATCCCAGGACCAGTCCCGGGATCCCGGGATCGAAAAACTCTAATCCCGAAATCCCGGGATCAACATTTTGGCTCGGGATTGGATATTCCCTAGTCCTGTAGAAATGTAATCAAAATATTTTTTTCTCTAAGTCTTTCTTGCTTGAAGAAAGATTGTATTTTTAATAGACTGCTTTATCTGCAGCACAAAAATGTAGGGAAAATATTTTATATAGTAAAACATTACCATAGATCTAAAATTTCTTAGTTATTTATAAAAAATATCAAAATACAACCGTCAAATCATTTTGTTATCGATTTTTCTATTCCAAACAACAACAAATATATTTTTTAAATAAATCTAACAACCTCGTATTTTATCATTTGGGGTTTCTGAAAAAGAGATTTAAAATTTTTCACTTAAATTTTTTATTGTTCGTCAAAATATGATCCCCATTTGTAGTAATATAATAAATATAAAAAATAATATAAAAAGACACGTTTGTTCTACGCGTATTTTTTACAAATAGTATTATATTCTATATTTATTTTTAAAAAATACATAACGCTGGAAATGAATGTTGATTCAATTCTAAATAAAGAATATAAAACATTAGTTAATAAAACATCATTCTTGTAAATTTGATAATTCTGGAACGGCCAGCCAAATATATATATAGAGAAATCGTGGACATGAATTGTTTGTTCTCCCAAGGTGTAGAACCAGCCTGCCAATGGGGATGCCACTGGGGAGAGCTTTAACGGTGTTCAATAATATTGCTTCGGATGTCGACATATTCCACGTAGACGTGGGTGAGTTCCGACGAATACTATTTTTTATGTATTAAAGTAGAGTTCGTCGGATCTTACTCAGTTGACTTCCTTGCCACTTTTTTTTTACTGCTTTTAATATTAAATTATACTATTTTTTTTCTCCATTGTAAAAGTTTTAAATTTATAATTTGTCAACCTTGTACAATGTTAATTGAATAAATAAATAAAATAAATAAATAAATAAATTTTATATAAAATGATATTTCATTTTTTTTCATTGATTAATATTTTCTTTTATATTGGGATACATTTTTATTTTGTCTTTAATGTCTGTTTTTGACATTTCATATAAATACTCAGCATAGAAATCTAAAAGTGTTTATAATAAAATTCTATCAAACCAAATCATCTACACCCGAATACGTTCATTTAAATTAGTCATAAAAAGTCTACGTGTTTATTCTCTAGTAATCACAAAATAATGCCGTATTTATATTTACAATTTTCCACACAATTCATTATTATCGGAACATTCCGAACGTATTTACATCCGTGTCAACATAAATAATGTGTTTTCATTAAATCCAAAGCTTCGGATACCTCTTTCAGTTTCTGACCCCTAAGTAAACAATATACACATTCGTGTATTGACAAATTTTCCCAGTTCATGTGGTATAATGTATAATACGTCGTATAAAATTTGCGCCCAGTTATTTGTTTATATTGGTATCTGGTATACTTTTTGTAGTCTTTAAAATTGTGTTTTAAATCTTATAAAAATATTGTATTGTGATTTTCTGAATTTCGCCCAAAAACTTATATTATAATATCACAGACGTATTGGTTTTGTTTTCTTGACAAATTGCAAAAGAATTATTGACTTAAGAATTCAGTTGAATATTATTTTGTTACCAGTCAATAAATGAAGCTGAATTTATATTTAAAGCACGCGTGATGCTTTTTTAACTTAACTATTGCGACTGATGATAATCTACACTGAAAAACTTCCCATTTTGCTTGTTTAACAACTTTATAAACCATTAATTAATACTCAACAAAAAGCCTTACACCAATAGATTATAAAGTGATTACAAACTTTGACGGCGATGAATTTTCCGCGGATGAACTCCGGGCGCCCCTTCTCAAGGCGGGTCAAACAGGTCGACGCGAATAACAAAGTTACCCCGAGAGCGTCGCCTGATTAATTGTTTGCGCGTCGGCGGCGTCGGTTAATTGCTTGAGCGCCTTCGAAATCAGCCAACTTCACACGGGAAGTCGATACCTACTCCAAGTCCGGGATTTATGCAAGGGAAGATTTATCATTTGAATTTTGAACTCGGAAACCATGAAAGCGGGAAAGGTGTTTATTATTTAATAAAAGCGAGAATTTATGAATATCTCAATTACGCTTGACTGAATTTGCGGGGCTTTCTTATAATCAGCATTAAAGCTACAGTGTACTAGTAAAGTAACTTTTATTATTATTATTTTATTTTATTTTAAGGAATTCTTGAAAAATTATCAATCACCTTTACTTATTTTTATTTCACTTACGCGAGAAGCTGTATAATTTTAAACTTAATTTTATTTGACAGTATTTGATATATTAAATGATTAAATTAGTTATATTCTTTTTATTCTAAGCAATTTACAACACCAACAAATAAAATCATTAATGTTTTCAGTTTTAACATTCATAAACTCAACCATATCCATCACTGAAGTTTTGGTGTATTTAAAACTTTAAAGAGTATTTTGAAACTAAATATGTAATAATAAAGTTTACATTAGCTTTGAATCTTAGAGTCAAACTTAATATTGCATGCAAATGTTGTCTAGCCGTGATGAACTTTGAAGGAAACATGTTTCATTATTTATTAGAGTCAAAGTTTTCAACTTGGTTTTCAGTTTATGCTCTTATCGCATGATGCTCTTACTCGAATGCATCTTGCCATACTCACAGGGCATATTAAAAGTTATCTAATAAACATGTTTAGAAATTTTACAGCTCTTCTTTATTCGACGTTCAATGTTGTGCAAACGTATTTTACTGTTTTCGTTCGCGATTTATTTATAATTTTAATATGAATCAGAAAAAAATGGTTTTAAAATTTGCAAATATTTGTTTAATACAGTGTTTTTCTGTGTATTGAAACTCACTTCTTGGCAAGCTTTTTTTTCTTATCCATGTCCATTCCTAATATGGAGAATATGGCTTTCTATTGAGGTATTTCAACAGAAGAACAACTGTTACTCAGTTGCTCAATCTCTCTCTCTATTTTTTGAAAAGATAAAGGATAGAAGAAGAGGGCTAGGACAGAACGAGTGGTCAATTAATCGCTCTCGCTTTGCCCCATTTATTTTCAAATTGGAAGGGTGGGAGGATTTTTTTATACATCGCAAACACCTATGCCTTCGATCGATTGAAGACAGAATCGATCGACAGAAATCGATTGAAGAAAATGCTGTTCGTACTCGTTCGTTCGTTCGATCGTACGCTCAAATCTGTGAGACCGTCACGAGAGCTTCGCCTTTCTCTGATTAATCGCTGATCAACGTATTTCAAAGAATTGTAAAGTATCAAAATAAAGGTGCTAGGAAGCGTTTAACCAAAATAATAAAAATAATTCTTATATTCATTTGAAACATTAAAAATGCCAAAAAAGGTGCCGGAATTTATTGGAAAAAAGCACTTGCTTTAATTTATAAAATGCAAAATATTAGTGTCCAAAACGTTTTAGATGATTTAAAGATTAATACCTTTTCTATATGCACAAAATATACGTTTAATAAGCCGCCGTGCTAAAAACCACGTTACATTGATACGTATAGTGTATAAAAACGTAGATCTAGGTTCCAAAACAAATCAACTAAATAAAAAAATATTTTAGTTAAACTTCTTTTTATGTCGTGTATTTTTTATGATACTTTTAAAAGTTTTTAACGTATATATTATATTATTTATAAAAAATACATTTATTCAGAGATCAACTTTCTGACAACAATAAAATATGATAATTCTTGTTATGGAGGAATTATTCTTAGAAGTTTATTAAATTTAACTTTACTTGCACATTTTATGTAATACAGTTTTGAAAAGAAAGCTGAACAGAAATTAAGACATTAAAATCAATTGGAGTTGCTCGGAATATACCGTTTGTCGTTAGATGTTTTTATTTATAACAGGTTGGTTCTACATTTTTAGTTTTAAATGTCTTTTAATGAAGACGAATAATCAACTTCAATTTGTTATATCAATTGCGTTTATTTTTGTAGTGAACATTTGAAACAATTGTTTTTAAATTATCGTCGAAACTCTGTAATGGTTTTTTTTCAATTGAATTTTATACCCTCCGACGAATGAATATTTTCACAAAACGCTTCCAGTTAAGTAGGCAGTGAGATTTTTGAAATGTTGAAAATTAACATAACAATTCATACTCTGTTGGTTTTCAAAAGGCAATTTGATTTCACTTTTGTACAATCACATTTTGTACTTAACATAAATGTTTCACTGGAAATATTGTTGTTTTATGTAACATTTTATTAACTTTGTCATTTATTTGCAAATATAAAATTAAATTTAGCATTACTCTTCATTCATTAAAGGCTGCATCATAGCAGTTATAATAAGACTAAATATATCGTTATATAAATAACTGCATATTTTATCATTTAAATGTGCAATAAAAAAAATCTGGCTTCTTTTTACAATGTCGATCATCCAGCTTATTAGTCAGAAAACTCCAAAATACCAAAGTAATATTTGCGTCGGCTCAAAAAAAAAATCATTTTATTTATACGACACATCAGAATTATTTTCGTCAATTAATTTTTATTTTATAAGCTTTGACATTGAGGGTTTTTTATTTACATTTTTCATTTGACGTGGCTGTGTTTTAATATAATGTTAAAACGCACTAAGGCTGACATATCGATCGTCCAGTTTATTAGTCAGACACCTCCGAAAAATATTTTTTTAAGTTAAATATGCAGTTGTTAAATTTAGCGATCTATCGGGCCGATGATCAAACAATTATAAAATTTCATCAAAACCATGCTAATGCTGGTAAACTTATGAAAGAATTAATATATTTTTTATTCTCTGTGTCATTTCATAAATTAACAAATACATACTTAACCTGATTTGTAAACACTTGAAATGGAAAAGTCTCGGACAACAGAAAAGTAACACTTCATTCGTGGTGACCATTTGTATATTTCATTTACCACTAATTTAAAAAGGGGTTACTTAAAGCTGTCTCTATTAATAAATTACCATATGCTCTACATTCGGAGCGGACATGAACGTTTATTCAATTTTTTCTATAAATATTATTAAATTTTGGGCTCCGGTTCCAAAATATGCTTCACCCAAAATTTAAAAAATGGAGTTTAATTACCAATTGGAAATAACCTAACATTGCTCCCGTGAATCGTAATTACCTAAATAAAAACAACGTTTTATTTTAAAAAGTATAGAAATCAAAAAGAAATAAGTTTGAAAAATGAACTATCAAGGCAATGGTTTGTATGTCATTCATTAAATATTGATCATGTTACCGAAAGGAATTCATAAACATCGTAAAAAATACTTCTAGAAAAACACGGGAAACTCTCATCAGATATTAATAATAATATTGAACTTCTACCTTTTCTTTGAATCCTTGTAAATAATTTTCTTCATAAAGCATATCATTGAATTACATGAGAGATTTACCCCGTGATATCTTTGAGAAAATATAAATAAGCCTACCTTCCCAAGGACTCCAACCCTTCAACCCCCTAAGCCACATCAAAGCATGATAATTCAACGTAAACATGTATTTTATATATTTTCTCAAAATATTATACCTCAAAGGCGTACCAAAATGTATATTTAAACAATCAAACATATTTTTAATATAAAATTAAATTCAATATTAAGTTATATATTTTTTACTAATCAAAGTTTTCAAATTTCATTTTACACTAAAAATGAATTCCCTCAAATGTTACCGCCGAGTCCAACGAAAAAAATCTTTACCGTACTGGCAGAATTTGATTGGCAACGAAAATGAAAAAAAAAATATTAACAATAAGATTCAACTAAGAAAAACCATATTATTATTATTCATTTTGCCATATTATTATTAATACAAGTTTAAAAGCATCTTAAGTTTATTTGTGTCATTTTGGTATTAATTCATCAATTATTACAAAACACTTCTACTCTATAAAACATAAAATATCGAGACTAGAGACCTTACCATAAAAGCTCGATTTTTTGCTGCTTTCTTAAAAGAATCAATTTGCAACAAAACAACTTTTACGCCAATACGGCGGATTTGTTTTTATTTATCTTAATAACTCAAGAAACACACGACATGCTCGCAAAAAATAATAAACCTTAATTTAAGTCGCCTTTGTGGTCGAGTGGTCAACGTTGTTGGCTTCGGCTACAGAGGGCCCGGGTTCAAATCCCGGTACGGACAGTTTTATAAATTGATTTTTCAATCGATTTATGATTTCTGTTCAAAGGCATGGATGTATGTGATGTCTTGAATTCCCCCTTCTCACCCATCCTATCATATGAACGGGGCGTATCGAGAGCGATTAGCTTAACACTAATCCTGTCCTAGCCCCGTTCTTCTATCCCTACTCTCTTTGGAAAAAGAGAGGTTGAGCAACTGAGTAACAAGCAATTCTCGTAGAAACACTTCTGTTGAGATAAACTCCATTAGGAGTCCATATGCTCCACATTGGGAGCGGACCTGGTTTTAAAAAAATTAACTACTTTAAAACGTTGAAAAAATCATCTTATAGTTTAGATAAAAGAAATAGATTTTAACTCTTGCGGCTCGGAGACTAGAAAAATACTTGTCAGCCGATGGGGTTCTTTTTTGACCCCAGTGGTTTCCTCATTATTGGCCTTATTCTTATGAATTTCAAAAAAAAAATAGTCCAAGGGCTTAAAAATATTTCTTTGCATCATTCCTCATACATTTTTTTTATAAAAATCTGTGGTTTTTTAATAAATAATCATATTTTAAGTTGCGCGTAAAAAAGACGTCATGCCAGCACACGTATGAATTGACTACTGACGAGTGTTCCCAGCGTTCCAAGTTATCTTACGAACAAACGTTATCGCGGGCGCTAATCACCTGATAAGCGTTATCGCGTATTTATATAAACTACAAAAGGTCCAAAAAACTATGATATAAGAATACCTTAATTATAAACATTGTATCACCCATATTAAAATAGATATTTACGAAAATGTTGGTATTGGGGTCGCATTTCTTGAGCTTAGAAACGGAAAAGTTAATAAAACCGATAAATTGAATGCTTATTATACCTTATTGATACACTGCAATCATTATGGTACAGGTGGTAGATTCTTTTTGATATGGTGAGTTTGTATTCATTTTCCTTCTCTTACGATGTATTATCATTACTACTCGTAATACAGGACATTTCTCGTAATAAAATAGCGCACTTTAGTTTCATACAATCGCCCAGAATGGCTGTAGAGCAGTTATCCAAGATTTAAATGCTATCAACCAATACAATTAATCGGGTAGCGTGTATGCGTGTGCCGCCACAAAGTAATTATAAGTATCGCATTCCACCCTAGTTCACATAAAGTCAGCATGGTTGAACGGTCAGACCTTTGGTCTGAGCGATTCAGAATCCAAGGGATGCGGTTACGAAATTTATTACCATATAACAACTTTGTAATCAATTGAGCAAGCTGAAATTGTTTGACAGCAAAGCTAGCATTCCCAGTCATCATTTGACTGATGTAAAATTACATTACGCTTGTTGGTGAGGCAGTCAAATTTGAATAAAAAAATATTTGCGCACGCTACTGTGAACGGCTAAGGTGGGATTTTTTTCTAACATACCTGCTTTTGCGCATTACATGCCCGACTGTATAAATAATGTTGCTCATAAATCTACCAATTTGCCAAATCTCTCGCTTCCCGTCTTCTTTTTATATTCAATAAAAACCATTTATTATCATTATCGTTTTATAATTTCCTAAATCTACTACTTTGTGTGTTTCACATAACGATTTTGTGTTCCTAGTGTTTCGGAAAATGTTACATCATGCTTGTTCTTACGTTTTTGGTAACACAAAATCTCAATTTAAATTGTTTTAGACTCCCTTAATGATACTTATTTTTGTTCATTCTTGTTTATTTGTATTACATCTCTTCGGTTAATGTAACATTCCATTAAGTAGCTTTCCCATTGATTTATAATCTTTTACTTTGTCTTGACATGGCTTTTTACATTTTATAATCAATCAGTACAATTTATTATGTATAGATTTTTCATCAATTATTTAACAAAACTGTTACCATACTAGTTCAGCAAAGGCTGATATAATGTGTTTATAAATTTTGTACAGTAAATATGCGCTTTTGTCAACTTATAACCGCCTTTATAGTGTAGTTATTAAAAGTTTGGCTTTAAATGTTTTTGTCAAATCTAGATTTTTCTCGATTTAAATTTAAGATATAAGACATGGGTGTTTATGATGAATATGTTTCCTCGAATTGATCTTGACTGTTTTTCTCTGATAGTTTTCTAATTTTTAAATATAATTGATTGAATTGAAATTTATTTGTTACAACTTAATTGTTCTTTGATATTTTTTACTGTATTAAAAACATAAGCTGTAAAACCAAATATAAAAAAAATCCAAATGATACCTTTCTAATACGTAACAATATAATTCACTTGTCAGGTGGAAATGCGTAATATATAATATAAACAAAAAAACAATAATTGTATAACAATATAAAGTTTTGACTAAAAGTGTTTTTTTATATAGTAAAATTACCCGTTTACATTTTTTTTTTTATTTCAAATGAAAAAAAAAATCCTTCGCAAATACGGCATTTAAAATTTTGAAGACATTTCCATTACAATCAATGGCACAGATGACCAGCAACTTCATTAGATCCTCTCTCATTAATTTATATGTATGTGAAAATCTTAGACAAGATAAATAATAGTATGTTTACCTTTCTGCATCATCAAATCAGTGTCTTTTTTTTTACGGGAAAAAAACTCGGTGATGTACTGTACATCACAATACATTTTTACCATGTTTTAGTAACATAGATTGAAACCTATTTGCAATAACTGCCTCAATAGAATGGCTGTTCAAACAGAAATTATTCTGACTACATCCAATACACTAGTCCTTTGTCAGGATAATATTCTATAGGAGACCGGAATACGGCGAATCGATACTTTTGTCGCGCTAAGTTTTGACAAGGATTGTAATAGTGTTGCATTCAGGTTCTACGAATCCATCCATTGTCGAATTGACAAAAGCTTTTGGCGTTATTATTTCGAAAATGAAGTGTTTGCTTGTTTTACATTTTAGACATTTCTTTGCGAAATATATTCGCGGACGTTTTTTGTGATGTTTTTTTTTTATAAACTGATTGTTATATAAAACTGTAAAATATATTGCGATGTAATTTGTAAAACGAAATTTGCAAATTAATGCCTTTTCACTGAGAATTGATTCAATTAGTACGTTTAAAGTAATAGTGTTTAATTGAATTGGTAAAACTATTAAATTTCACAAGAATTAAAACATAGAGCAAACGTTGGCCTTAGATGAATAAAATATCTTTCGATAATATCACGTAATTCTAATATTTAAAAAAACAAACCTCATTTGAGTGATTGGTACAATACAACTTGATAACAGATCAAATTTGTATTTATAATTAATTGAACAGCGTGAATTACAGATTTTTTAAAAAGATTAAGACATGATTGAATTCGATATTCATGCTTTTGTAAAAGAAGCTAAACGAAATTCATTTTAATATATCTAAATTAAACGCATTTTTGCTATTGTAAAAAAATGGCAGGCAAACCGAAACTGCACTATCTTTTAAAAACATTATTTTTCTCTCTAAAAAAAGACATTTATAATAATTGTCCTGTTATATTATTTAACATGATTAATATGTTTAAACGAAACTCGCAACGGTATGTTATCTAGGTCAAAGTTGAATTCTTTATTTTAGTTTCTTAATTGTAAAACTATTTTCTATGAACTATCTGCATGCCTCAATAAAACTTTGAAAATATTCATTAAAAAGTGTAATCTGACCACATAAAATACTGCCGTTTATGCTAAAAATATACAGCTGAAAGCATATTATGAGCCATAGAAAATAGACAGTTATATCAAATTTCAACCTGAAGATTATTTTTATTGTGAGTTTGTTGCCGAGTGCTTAACGCTCTGAGATCATTTTTTTTCAATCAGTTGCAGCTTGCAGTATTTACAAATTTTTATATTTGTTAAAAGATTTTTTACTTTATCTATGGTTTTATAAAACACGAATATCTGCGATCTTTGCATTATCTTCGAATCAATGCAAGTGCGACTATTTAACTAAGTCGTAAGATTTTTACTGAATGTGGTTGAATTTTTTAAAAAATTTAAATCATTTGAATTTTGGCCAGTTCATACTCAAAAAAGGTCAAAAGGGACAACACAAGGTTAATTTAAAATTATCCGCGAGTATTATTATGAGTGAGAAAACGTATGACAATGTACAGTATGTTAACGATTTCAATTTAATTATTAGACATTTCTTATCGCCAACTATTTGAAAGAAAAAAGTTAAGTTGTTTAATTACAAGTCGTTCTAGCAAAACTTTAATTTCAGGCCCAAATTCTCCACATTCAAAGTTTAATAATATTTTTTTAATCTGTGACAGACGGTTGAAAAAAATGTAGATTGCTTTAGTGAACAATATAATCAAGAAGTGAAAAAAATATATAAAACATAGTTAATGTTTCATTGCAGAGAATATTTATTTTACTGTTTGTGTATATTTACTCAAAGCGTTACAAAACACCTCGTTAAGAAGACTTGCGAAACATTACAAGCACCGTAGCGAAGTTTATATGGATTTATTTATGAAACTGTTTGCAAAACAAGACACATAAGAAAGTTTTCTCTGAAATTGAAAACATGCTCTTGCTATCTCGTCGTTTCGGGAACGGTCAATTTTCAATTTGGCCTAGTAGAGAGAAATTCTTGACAAATCATTTAATATTCATTGATAAAATCTTAACTCTCATTGGACCGTTTTCCGGCCGTGCAAAATCGGTCTACATTGAAAATACGTGACCCGAAATATAAGACAAGATTTTCCGGTATAGAATAGTCCTTTGCATGTTTAAGGGGTCTAAAAATGCTATTTTGTAAAAGGATGTTTTGGTATTCGAAAAATACACGTTTCGTATTTTTACCAGGTATAAAAAATCACCTTTTTATGTCAGAAGAACGGATTCATCTATCTGTTATTTTATAAGGTCAAATTCAAAAAACTTTAATAAGATATAAAATAATGTACGTCATTAATTTTTTATGTGAATAATAATAATGAAATGAAATATCTATATATGACAGATTCCATTTTGTAAAAAACATTTTATTTCAATATCATCTTGCTTGGTTGACTTGAAATTTCTGATAATTCGGTTTATAGATCTGTGTTTCTTCTGCTCATCAGCCAAGGAACCGGTGACATTGCATTATACTAATAACTAACAAGACGATCGACGAAACGACCTGATTTTTTGCGTCGTAATCCGTACATGTGTACATGTGGGTAATGTTAATAAAAAAAATCATCAAACTATTAGAACCTATCTTTTTCTTTTACATATATATTATGTTAGTCTTGTGTTACAAAGCAATCTTTCGGAACACATCTTACGAGTTAAGCGAAGGGTGAGTGTATATTCACATGTCCAATACTACTTCTTAACTAGTTGCTCTGTATTATCCCGGTGAGGTTACGAGACGTTACGTTTACCACGTACACCTGCCCATTTGCAAGCAAGGCAGCTCGCAAGCATATGCAGATTGTTGTGCAGGTTTAATTTTCTTAACTGTTATTGTTTATCACATTCAAACTGGTAGTCAAAATATTCCAGCTTACTCTTCTTAATCAATGTAATTTATTTATTTGATAAAATCTTACGAACAGGCTAGCCACGTAAAAGCTAATCGTGATAAAATTACCGAAATTCTTTAATAAAGTTACTTCAGGTGACAACGATAACCGATCTGCTGAAAATTATAGAAGTCTGTACTTAATAACCGTACTAAAACAGATCATATAAACATACGACGCACAACACAATCATAGTATTATAATAAGCAGTGCCGCTTCGACACATCAACTGACAAAGAAATATTGAAACTGTAATACCTAGCAGAGCTTTCGTCGAGTGATCAACGTCGTTGACTTCGGTTACGGAGCTCGCGGGTTCAAATTTCGGTACGGAATTTCTCATATACTGATTTTCAAATATTTTTTGAATATATTTTCAAATTCATGGATTCTGCAATGTCTCGAGTTTACTATCAATCCATCAGATTTGAAAAAACAAGGCGTAGCGAAAGCAAGAGTTTACTACTTGTCTTGTCTAAGCCCTGCTCTTGAATACGAGAGTTTGGGAAACTGAGTAAGAAGCAGTTTTCGTAGAACAACGTATGTTAAAATAAGCTTCATTATAGTCCGTTAAATACATTTTTCTTTTTTTTAGCACTAAAAGAAATAACTATTTTTTAAGTACTTACATTATAAATTCCTTTTATTCCAAATTAAAATCACACTGCTTAGCAAGTCGATTTCACTTACTTTTTACTTCGTGGTGCTATGTTACTATCACAAAGACCTTAACGGCACACTTACTTTTGATGTTAAGCTATGTTGTTAGATATATGAATATTAAGTACTGTTTTATGTTCCAAATCCATTAACAACAAAAAAAAAACGGCTTTAGCAGATATATGTACAGTTGAATTCACACATGAAACACTTTGAAATAACACCCATTACAGGTGTGTTTCTGAGAAAAAGTATTCCGTCTTACTTACTATGTTCAGCAGTGTAATAATTTATTACTTTCCTGAGAAAGGTATAGTTTTTCTCGACACTGTGCGAACAGTATTCGATCATTTTTTTCACGTAGGCAGCTAGTAAATATTTAATAAGATTTTTCTGTGCGAACGTGTATCGCTCAACGTATATTTATACGGATGGAAGATTTATGCGTGCGTTTTTTTTGTTCAAAGGGGAGAAAATATATTCACAGTGGCGGAATTATAAATGAGTTATAATCTGATATAGAAATGCGCATATGAAATGTCGCTTTAAGTATTTTTGAATGCCACAATATGTATACAATACATACTGGCGCGAATTCAAAGCGTAAACCATCTGCTCTTAAGTTTCTAAGTACAATATTTGCTGTGTTTCCCTTTTCGAAATTACCTATGTTGATATTTTAAGTCTATTAATAAATTATAAGCATACGTTGACATTTTAAATTTTGTTGACTGTATAAATACAATACTTACTGTAAAACGAAAAACAGTTTCCTCGATTTTAGTTATTTTAATATGTTTTGTCATATTTTAGTTTCTGAAAATGTAGAGTCCTTAAAACACGCAATTATATTAATTGAAAATTGCATTCAATAAAATGCACAAGCGTTCAGAATCTACTACGTTGTTTTGTCTTTGCTATTGTAAAACTTGGGTCATATGGCACAGCGGTTAGTGTTTCTGGCATCCGTGCTGGATGTCACGGGTTTGAATCCCAATACAAACAGCAATTTTTCGATCGATTTCTGTTCGAAAAAATTGGTGCTTGTGGTGTCTTACCACTTATCCTGTTCTAGTCTTATCCTTATATCTTTACCACTCTCATTGGAATTGAGATGTTGAGAAACTAACTAACAGTTCTCGTAGGAAAAAAAACTGTTAAAATATCTTTTTTAAGAGGCCATATAATCCACATTGGGAACGGACATCAAACAAAATCAGCATTATCATGTGATTTTTTTTTTCCGTCAACCATACAAACAAATATCGATCCATCATTTATGACTCAAACCAAAAGCTTATGAAATTATACCCAATCGTTGGAATTAAAATTGATTGGCTTTGAAGTTTATTAAGTTATATCATATAATATGTCACATCTCCTAGAATGAACACAAAGTCAACTAACTTATTACTTTTAATATTTTTTTTACAACATAAGTTAGGATGGCAGAATATACATATAACACGAGCAGTTGTTTTTAATACTGGTTGTTTAAATATACTTCTGAAGAGAGCGTTATCAACATAATAACAAAAAATGTAAAACAATAAAACAGTGTTATTTTGACCTTGTTATAATGCTGTTCTATCAAGCAAATGGCAATTCAATCAATCTCTGCTTATCTTGCGAATAAAAAGAGTAAAACATCATGAAATCGTTTGCAAATATATGTATTAATACGAAAAAAAGTTCCAAAAACCGTTCATTTACATTTAATTTGACAAAAATTACCATTTTTGCCTAACGAGTGTAGTAGATTTTATTTCCATCACTGCTTGAAAAAAATACGTGATCGTTATTGAAGAAAGTCGTCTACAGTGAATTCAGTTCACAAAATCACTCTAGATATTTTCTTATGCCATTTTATTACAGCATTACTGTAAAAGTTGGTGAGGGATTTATACCGTCATTGGGCAGGATTTTTTTTTCTCTTGGATGACCTGAAATTTTTTTATTTACTGTTTAAATGCTCTTGAACTAAATTATTTATTATCAGGATTATAAAAAAATAATGCTTTAATCTTCACATTATTGAAACATTGGCATATTAGTTGTAAATTGTATTTAATTTTTTTCTTCGTACATTTTGTTACAACAAATCCGTAAAACGTGTCAACACTGTCAACTGTTTTTTTTCTAAAAATAAATATAATGATAAAAGTCTTTTTTGCTCGTCGCGAGCTTAAATCAGCTAAAAAAGCTTTCCATTAGTGCATCATGTTTTATTTTTATAAATTTACTGTAGTGCTTATCTTTTTCACCATACCCGCTTCCTATATAAAGTATATGTACTTCTAATGGGCTTTATCTCAACAGAAGAGTTTCTAGGAGAACTTCTTCTAACTCAGTTGCTCAACTTCTATAAAAAGACAAAAAGAGTAGGAATAACAATAAAGGATTCGTTTTTTTTATGATATGATGAGTGGGATGGGGGAATTGAAGACATCACAATCATCCATGCCTTCGAACAGAAATTCACAAATCGAAAAAAAAAACATTTTATAAAACTGGAATTCGAACACGTGACCTCCGTTATCGAATCCAACGACGTTGACCACTCGACCACGCAGGCGGACATATATATCTAATATAAGAATATCTACCGAAAGGTAATGTTACAAGTTACAACAAACGGCACCAATATAAACTCAACGATATTAGAAAAATTCTTGAATTTATATCATGTTTTTATTTCATCATTAAAATCTCTAATAATGAAGCCGAGGAATAGTCGTAACAAGCATTTCTCATTATGTAATTATTATTGAAAAAAAAATTCGCTGTTTGCTTTACAACTTGAAATTATATTATACAAAGAAAGACTGTATATGCAAAAGTGTGGTGGAATACATAAAATTTTAACTATCTGTATAAAAGAGGATGAAAACATTTATTTCTTCACTGGTCGTAACACTGCCTTAATGCGCAGTAAATAAAGATATAAAATTTTAAGATTATCCTTACGCTGCCTACTAATTTTTATAGCATCAAAGTAAAATAATTAAGATTTACGATTACTTCCTTAAAATCTGAAAAAGAAACATTAAATTATTTTTTATTTATATTTTCATACATTTTTAAAAAAGACAGTTTGGATGTTATTTTATTTTAATTCACTGCCGTGTTACTTTGACAATATACTTAATATAATACTTAATTAAGCCCTCGAGAGGTAAAGTGAGCCAACTAATAAAACGATAATACTTTTTTCTTGGACTGTACAATCACGACTTTAGCTGAAGTTTTGGTTGATTGCATATTTTTATTTTACGGAGACAACACTATTTTTAAAAGCTAGAGAGATTAATAGAGAAAAAAATCCTTTTTCATGCAATACATGCTGACAATAATGGGTGAAGCATAAAAATCAACACCATATCGACTGTGGAAAAGAAAAAGGACGTAACCCACAGTTTTTTCAAAACAGTTTTTTTTCGATAAACACACTGTATCAAACTTGATACACGTTCAATCAAAAGGATGCAAGCTGCAAATGCCGAATTAGTATTTAAATTTATCTTTTATGTTTGAAAAAGATGACCTTGTAAAAAATTAAAACCAAGAAAAAAGACTGTAATATAGGTTTTTTCTGAACAATTTCTTTAATTATTATTAGATTATGTCAATTTAACACCAGTTTAGAAGTCTCCGTGCACTTCAAAGTTGTGTATAATTCATAATTTGCATATGGCACAAAATCATCAAAACACGCTTTTTGCGCCTCCTGTAAAATTTTATATGTGTGGGTTACGTCATTTTTTCTTTCCAGAGTCGATATGTAATAGCTTTTTTAATTCCAGATTTTTTTTCTCATGGTGAAATATAATATCTAAGTTCATATTTGAAATGACGATTAATAAAAAAAACGTAGAACTAATTCTGTGGTATTTTATTATTTATAGCTAGCTAGCTATACACTATGATAATGTTAATCATTATTATTTGACAAATAGTGTATTTGAATAGAACGAAAATAGAATCAAAGCACATCGCAAAAACAATACGACCCAAAGCACGTCGTAACGGATATAACGGAATCTCGTTATCGCTGAGGCGCTCCTTAATCGTTACGAAACGGTTATAGAAACTACATTGAAAATTGATTCAAGTCTATGCTCATTTTGAAATCAGAGAGCTTTGTTGTTTGAGTATTCAAAAGATCATTTTCCAAAGCTGTATTTTGAGCATATAAATTTTGAATATAAACTTACTCGATTCATAAGGCTAACAAACGCCAATCTTACGTGAGAGAAAATATCTAAATATAAGCGTATTAATGTCAAAGATAATAATAAATTTATCATCAGACAAACGTTATTGTATATTGTATTAAGATATGATTTGCCAGCTTTCTTGGATTCCTTACCGTATCTCACGGGTTTGAGTTTCAGTACTAACAGCATTTTTCCGATCAATTTCTCTTCGATTTCATGGGTGCTTTTGATGTAAAGAAAAAATTCTCTGCCACCCTTCTGATCATTATATTACTGGGAACAGCGAGAGCGATTAGTTAACCGCTAGTCCAGTACTAGACTTATCCTTCCATCCCTACTAGAGCATCCAATCTCGTTAAATTTTCTGATCTAGCTGCGATCCCGGGATTTCAGGATTGAAAAATTTTGAATAAATCCCTAAAATTGACACGAAATTGAAGATTTTAAATTCCTCGGTGAGCTAAAAAAAAACGAGGTTCTGTGATAATCTGGGAAAAAGTATAACAAATCGAGAATTTCAAATTCCTCGGTGAGCAAATCCCAATCCCGGGATTGGAAAAAGGCTCTGGCATTGGATACCCTAATCCCTACTACTCTTTTTAAAGAAATGATTTGAGTATATTTACAATCAATTAAAATCGTACAAACTAAAAAAAGTAAAAAATGGTTTACATACGACAGATGACTTCTAAATTTTTTTTATCGGTATGTTTTAATCTTCTTTCTAATTATTTTCAATAAAAATAATGTCCTTTCTCTTCGTCTGATCGCCGTTAGAATTAAGGTATCAATTTAAGATTGTATAAAAGCAAAATTTATTAAAACAGATATAATTTTGACGCTGCAGTATGATATAAATAAGAATGATTCTCAAAACAGCAAAACACGTGAGACACTCAACGGAGTGTATAAACTTTTAACGAACTGAGTAATGACACGACGAGAGAAGGAACGAAGTTTCATATTTTTTTTGCATAACTACATACATTGAGTTCTCGGCATAACAAATTATAACTTTACCTAATTTAAATTTATCGTTATATGCAATATACAGTAAAATAGTTTGTCATACTACAAAAAAGTGTGCAGAAGTATTAAGAACTTAGCTGACGTTTTATAAATTAAAAGTTTTAAAAAGTTGAAAAACTTTTGACAAGAATTAATGTTATTTTCAACTTTAGCTGTAGTAGCCACAAGAAACTTTCGTTATTTCCGCTACTTTCTTTAGTTTTATCTTTTTTGCGTTTTCATAATTTACGAAAACTTTAAAAATGTCAAACTCGCAAGACGTGAAAAAGTTATGATTTAGGTATATTAAATTAATCAAAAGTTACTCAATATACATGATAATTTTTGAATTCGATTATTACTTTATCGCAACGATAGGTGCTGAAAAAATCTTTTGTATATTTTGTACGAGAAAAAAGTCTTGAATATTTATGGAATTCAAAAAACTTTTCAAAATATGATTCAACAATGATGAAAAAACTTCATAAAAATTTAAAGTGATTTAATTAAAACGAAATTTTTCTATGGAGATTTTTTCATGGTTAAAATAATTCATTTAAAACCAATAAATCAAATTGAATCTTTTGCTTAGATAACCTCAAGAACGGCAATAATTTATTCTGAAACAAAAATGTAATGTGATTTTATAAAATATTTATGCTATTTTTTAAATCATGTAACAATCATATTTTATCAGTTTTATGAACTGAATATTATAATATAATAAAATAAACATATTTTTATCACAATTGGCTTATAATTGCTATTAAATTTATTCAATGTTGTTTGATAATTGTTATGAAAAATCTTTAAATACTAGTTTGGCTAGCTTGGTAAGTATGTATTATTTTAAAGATTTGTGGTGAAACAAGTTTGCTTTACAGAAGAGCTTAATGCAAAAAACATATTAAATACTTTTTTTATATAACAGATTTTTGCCTTAATATACAAAAAAAAATATATTAGGACACTGTCTTTTGATTGGAATTAATCACTATGTCTTAATGGATGTGAACAAAGAAGAAAACGATTTTTGCATGTGATTATTTTTCATACGGTCTTTGCGCTTCGCAGTATTTTTTCGTGTGAGCGGGCCAAGTGTTTTAGATGTCGAGTACAAAATATTATTAAATGTTAAAGACACACAAGATCATCTCAGGGAGAAAAAAACATCCCAAGCACATAACGTCTATGGCCTTAAATTCCGAATCGAAAAGAAAAGTTTAAAATTGACTTTGACCGTGGCAGTATACTGACGATTATCTTATTATTAAAACTGATTTTCATTACGTCATTAAATATTTCTTTTGAAATCGGTATAAAAGTACAAAGGGACCCGATTGCTTTCCAATGTTCAGTTTATTATTATTAATTTACAAGATTTAAACTCTACGCTGGTCGTATAAATATTATAAAATAAATAGAACAGACAAATTGCGAGATTTTTTTCATTTTTATTCGAATGTTCGATTTCTCCAATTGCTTTCGAGTAATGTCTCCAATAGCGGCCGCACATCTATAATGAAAAAGGGTTTAATCTCTATTTATCAATACAAATTTCCGGTAAGAATACTTTCATCACAGTGGTAAGAATACTTTCTCATCCAAAGTAAATAATCTTCAACGTCTTATTCTTTTACCGGGTTGCACAGAACAGATATTTACCAACCATATATTTTCTACGAGTTCAAGATACAAGTAAATTTAATCTTTTTGGTTTGGCAAGTTTTATGAAGCTTATAACATACAATTTTCGTGTAATATATGAGAAAAATACAGCGAATATATGTTTAATTAATGATTTTCAACGTTGTGCGCTTCCCATTCTTAAGGATTCGACCACAACACAATGCGTGCAAGATTTCTTGTATTCAAATCAATCTCCTGGCTTCCGCTCAAATTATGCTTCCTCGTTCACATAATGTGCTTTGTTCAGAACCACTGTCGCATTTAATTTTTAACGTTTTAAAGGCCTGCATAGTCTTATTTTTGATGCCAGTAACTGTCAAACTTATACTATTACAAGTCTCAAAAGCCAAAGCATGAATGCATATGTTTTCCTCCTTCTATTGAATTCAACATTGAAGATATTATAAAGTAACAATAACCACTTGCGATATTTGTGAGAAACTATTTATATCAACACGATTTCAACTCGTAAAATATGTAATTTAAACCAATTAATACGCTCGACAGGCACATCATCTGTGTTTGAAGGCTTAACAGAGCGATGTCACTTTGACGCTTTTCAATAACAAGTAATTGGGTGTTGGTTCGAAATACATCGATTTTACGTGAACAACAGGAAATAGCTTGATATACGTCTGTCTACACAGATTATTTGAAGTAAAATAACCAAGCTTATAATAATAATATCTTTTCGAATTATTTTAATCAACACCCAATTAGCGACTTCTACTGTCTTCCAGCAATGTTTTAATAATCATAATAATATAAAATGTTTCTACAAGAAAGCTGCCGGAGCTCAATTTTTGTCAATCTTTTTTTCTATTCCACGTCCGTTCTCAATGTGGAGGATATGGCTTTCTAACAGAGGTATCTCAACAGATTTTTTTACGAGAACTGATTGTCAGTCAGTTGCACAACTTATCTTTTTTAAAGATAGTAATAATATAATTACTAATAGTTAACTAATCGCTTTCGCTTTGTTCTATTGATTTTAAGATTGGAAGAGTGGGAGGGATTTCACAAATACCAAACACCTTCGAAAAGAAATCGGTCTTATATGTATTATATTGTAGTTTATTAACTTTTTGCGAGACCATGATTTAAAAAGATATTTTAAAATGCCGGCATAAAAAATCAAAAGTTTTCTAAAAAAAATATAAATAAAATTTTGCGAATATTAATTTCAACCATTTAAAATGCAGAGAAAAGGGGTACCGGAAAGCCGTTCCACCGCGTTTCGTATGAAAAACGCACAGATAATAGATATGAATTTTCAAATGATGATTATTTTAAAACATTAACCATTATCGACATACGAAACACGAAGATGAAATTTTAATAAATTAATCTATTCTTAATGGTATTCAGTCTTTTGTTCATTAACAATGAAAATAATTGAGCCCTCATTCTGTGTACTTAAACGAGGTATAACGTTTGAAATTCTGAACAAATATGCTCTCTCTTATTTCCGTCCTAGTTTGCTCCAAATGTTTGCAGTAGAAAGACCGACCGACAAAAGTATCCAGATGTTTATAAATGTTCTTCCACTTTATATTTAAGTTCAAATTATCTCAAATTCAAAGAAGAACTTTTTATTTTATTTTTTATTAATTAATTTTGTCCAGAAGTTATATAAATTAAAGCTATAATTTCGTTATTCTAACCCTAAAAATAAGCATTGAAAAAATATGTTTTTCATTAAACGAACATGTTTGTTGGGTCAATACTGATTTTAACTTATTATCCATTTTAAAGAGAATTAATAAAATTTAAAATATAATTTATTTTACATTTTCATAGAATCAAGAATATCATTTTTTTTTTACTTTCAAATCATTCCATCGGCTTTCATATCGTTCATGTTATTGAATATAATATAACACTATTTCGTGAATAATAACTTTGTCCGCTGTATGTATAACGTAGATATCTTAAAATTTTTCGCAAATATCTTGAAAATCTATGTAAAATCTCCACTGTTTTAAATATATGTAAAATAGGTTTAAATAAGTGAAAATTAACGTAACGAAATTGATAAAAAATTCAAGAATACATTTAAATGAATGAATATTACATGAACATAAAATAGAGTAGGTGGATTTGTTTTTCTGCCTTAGCTCCTGTATTCCAAATTTACGTTTGAAGCTATTTACATTTCCATATTGAATGCTGAAAATTCAATTTCCAGAGTAAACGGGAAGCGTACAGCTTTTGCACAAGTTTACCAGTAAATGCATTAAAGCTCCAACAAGACTTTTATGGACCACTCGGCAAAAATAGATTACCCTACGAAGCGAGATGTTGACAGTGTGTCTGACACCTTGTTTAACGTTTCGTCGAATTTTCTACTATGCAAGGTTCTATATTTAGAATTGAACGGTTTTATAAATCGCTTAGAAAAAAGAATAGCTTCTGTTTTTCGGTATTTTATAAAACTAGCAATTAATTTTATACAGCGATGAGCTGCCAATACTTTAACAAGGGGATAGCTTAATCTTAAAGTAATTCTCAGTGCTCTGGGGAAGGATTGAATATTTTAATCACTCCTTTGCAATTATATACTATACTTAAATAAGCAATCGATTGCTGGTTAATACAGTTATAATATGAATCAATATTAAATTTACCGTAAACTTATAAATGTAAATAAATAAAAATGTACTATTGTGTATACTGAAACTGTCGTAGATAATATATAAATTATAAATTGCAGTTATATACTAATATTATCTGAGAATAATTCTACTAATTCTCTTGAGTTAACAAGGGGCTCGTGTGCGCCCCTTTGAGCCCCCTCTAGCCTTGCCCTGATTTTATATATATACATATTTTAATGAATAAAATAGAAACGTCACACCCATATAGAAAATGTAATAGGCTTTCTCTAAAACGGCCTTTTATTCAAAAGCATTTTTTCAAGACAAGCATATAATTTCGTGTTAACTTAATTTACAATCCAAAGTTTTTCGTGCTTCGAATGTCACTGTAGTTGAATTCTTCAAAATTTATGCTTTTCTTCGGTGAATAGCATGCAATAAGCTTAATTAAAAACTTTTTCGTGAATTCACAGTGCCGAGTACCTGCTATTGTCACCGTATTTTCGTTGACTTTTAGTACTACACCATAATAAAAAACGAACTGGTGATTTATATTAGATCATATTTAGATTTATATTAGAGAAACGCAACGTAATATTTAATTCCGGAATAATTTCCAATCTTATATAATACGAGATGTCGTTCCAATGCATTGCTAGAAAGATTATTGCCGTCAAATTTGAATAGGAGTATATGAAAAATCGTTCTTATTTGTTCAATTGGGCAAAAATATCATTTTTCTATGATAGATTCTTTTGTTGTTACTTGTTAAGTTACAGATATGTTAGATGTAAACTACTATGCATACAATAAGGATTTTAAAGCTTTGTGATAATATTTAATTTTAAAAAGATATTGTATATCAATAAGTAATGTTCTAATCAAGTTCATGGACTTTATTTTCGTCGTGCCCGTTGATTCCCTAGAGCCTGTCTCGGTTCATATAATTTTGAATTATTGAAGTGAACTTCAGCTGCACAAATGCATCTTACAGTCATAACATTAAACTTGACTTAATATTTTACAATCTGCTCGGTTTTCGATCGCGTCTAAAACATTTGTTACTTATCAAATACTTTTGAAGTGGTATTTTTTTAAAATAGCAGCATCATAAAATGACAATTACTATTTTGTATCATAAAAATAGCGATCGTTTAGTTCATTATTCACACAGTTCCAAATAATCTAGTTTGAGATAATGGGAAAAGCATTATTAAAAAGTCGAGTTTAGAAATTTTACATTTTGAAATATTCGTGTAATATTTTAAGCCAGGGTTTCTCAACCGGGGTGCACAGCATGTTCGAAGAGAGACGCATAGAAAATAGTATTTTAGGGGAATCACAACACAGTTTGAGGGGCCACGAGCAGGCACCCTAGGTAAATGAGATAAAAAATACCACATTTTTTAATAATAGAAAATTCGTAAATTTCCAGGTATTTGAAATCGGCCAGCGAGAAAAAAAATGAAATACGCCAGATAGCTAAAAAAAACTCTCACGGTTTTCAATAATTGTATAGTCTGTCAATTCCCAACTTTCAAGTTATCCAGTTGAATAAAAAAAATAAAGTGTTCGAGTTGAAAACTATTTTGGAATTTTTTTAAATTTCTCATCAATCGCGAGATCCCGAAATAGTTGCGTCCTAAAAAGTAATAACTATGTCTTAGACAACTCCATTACACATATTGTGTAATTCCTTAGAACTTTATTGGCATTAACAGTTTCTTGTTGTATTATTTAAATTATCTACCGACAGCTGGGCCTAATTTCGATTTTTGGGAGCAATTTGACTTTTAAGTTGAACGCGTTTAAAAATAGAAAACGAGTCTGTCTATAAGTTCAATATGTCCGGGAAAAATTAATAACTATAATTGGGCAGTTGGAACTAGAATTGAATGTTCGATAGGAAATTTTCAATCATTTTTACTGGATATTAAACATAATTGAGCAATACCAAAGAATACGGTACGAAATTTGATTCCCATAAGTACAAATTAGATTTAACTTAAAGCTTAATATTAACTGGAATCTGTATAAATAAATTATTGAATATACCCAATCAAATCATGACAGATACTTTACCAAAAAAAGTGAAGTAAAGCCTACGTTAAAATAACAAACCATATTTTTCATTATATTGACAGATAATAAATTCGGAATGTTTGTCTGTTTTCATTATTCTCATTCATAAAAAAACGCAACGTCATTTCCTTTTAGATTATCAATATTAAATTCATCATTGAAGAATAAATTTGATCAGTCGGCCTTTTATGTCAATAAACTTTTATCTTCAAATAATATAATAATAATTTCGATTGATAACTTTGCCAGGAACGGCTGTCAAAGTTTCTGGTGCTCGAAATATAGAGTTGACTGGTAATTTGGTCAAAGAGTTCTACTATTTAGCATTAGGATTAATTTATTGGATATCTCACGACTAATATTATGACTAAGCTGAACAGTTTTAACAGATCGTTTGAATAGTATTAGAAAACTTCTTCAGTCTCCAGACATGACTCAAATTATACTTAAAGAATAATAATCCCACCACCATTTCGTAATGAATAAAATTTCTGATACTGATGAAGAAACGTGCCAAAAGTTTTTTTCTTAATGATCGAATATTTCGTTTCGAGAAATTTTTATATATTTTTCTCCGCGTTCAAATGATTTTCGGCTTAAAATGATTCTAATTTTCAATGAATATCGTCATCGCTTCATAAACTACTAAATAATGAAAATATATGGCTTTATTTTTTGTATCACACCATCATCAATATGATTAAATGATTTTAAGCTGCCGCTAATTTTTAATTGTTAAAGAATGGTTCCTGAGTGGTAGAATCTGCTTCTTTGAATCGATGTATTTTTTGACTTTCGTGAGATAGAAATTTAGTACCATAATATTAAAAGACGAAAAACTATATGACATTATTCTTATGACATAAAATGCTTTGTTATGTTTCGTTGAATAATAATGACGTTGATAAAAACACAATAATCCTTTGTACTTCATTCCACTTTATTTAATATGTCAGGACCGGTTTCGCTCATTGCGAGCATTGTCAACTGAACATGCGAGCATTGTCAACATTGTCAGTTGACAATGCTCGCAATGAGCGAAACCGGTCCTGACATATTAAATAAAGTGGAATGAAGTACAAAGGATTATTGTGTTTTTATTAATATAATGCCTTTCCACCAAGTATTGACAGTGAACACCCTAAAAGTAATAATGACGTTGTATCGATTTAATTGATTTATTAAACTTAAATAATAGACTTAAAATATAAACGTATTTTATATAAAATACGTTGATATTATAATGGATTCTACCAAGTAAATGCTAAATCAATAAATAAACTTAAATGTTTTACATGATTGAGTTTTACATTAAAAATGATTGGTTGTAGTTAAAAACCACTTTCATTTAGTTCAACATTAAAATTGTGTATATTTTTTTTCAATTTTTTTTTAAATCTCTTTACCGCGTTCTAAGATTCGTTTGAAACTAAATATTTTGCTCACGTGAACCACGTTATACGCAAAATTTATATTCAAGTGTTTCATTTCTGTGAAAATAAAAATAATAATTATTGTTGTCAAATTTTTTGGGCGTATAATGGATAACTGGGTTCTTTAAAAATATTTAATATACATACTAATTTGCTTATTCGTATCAAATGCTCCAGCGAATCAGTAACTTATTTAAAGCACTGCCCAAAATTCAGCTCAATATTAGCAAGTCGTCTATTAAATTATTCATCAAAGCTTTTCCCAGTAGCGTGTATATTTCAATCCTTTATTATTTTACGTTAATTTAAGTTAATTTATCATAAATATCCTTGTTTTTATAGTCCATATCATCGTGGACGCTTAATGTTTTCGAGTTTTGCAGTTCAAAACTATTATAAAACAGATCAACTGATCAATGTACATAGTTTGTAAACCAGTCTAAATAATAATATATCGAAAATAGTTCCAGTAAAAAATGATAGATCTTCGCAATTTTCAAATCAAAAAATAAATCACTGTACAAAATAATAAACAATAAGCTCGTTTTAACCGCTTTTAATCGAATCTTTATTTTTATACATCGATTATAAAAAAAATAGTTCCACGGTTTGATTTACTACGCTATCGATTATATTCCCTAAATTCCGAGACCCTAAATTCAGAGACATCAAATAGGAAAAAAAACATGCGTTTTATAATCGACAAAATACGGTAGGTCACCAGTATTTGTGATAGCTTTCATTTATTTACCTAATTTATTTTTTATTATAAAATTTTAAAAATAGTCTGCTAAATTAAATTTAGCACTTAACTTTCGAGTCTATTATTGTGCCAAGCACAATTTATATACATAATTTCAGAAATATTCCATATGTCTGTAAAAAAACGAATTTTAAGGTGATGGGTCTGTAACCGAGTGTTCAACGTCGTTTTCTTTAGCTTCAGTGTTCGAGGGATTGCATCTCAATAGGAACAATTTTATAGATTAATTTTTCAAACGGTTCATGAGATTGTGTTCAGAGTCACTGTCTCCCTTCTATCCGATCTTTTAAAACGGGTAAGGGATAAAAAAATAGCTTACTAATTGTTGATTCCTAAGCATATCGTTATATATTTTTTTTCTTGAAAAAAGAAAGGTTTAGCAATGTTACAAGTAATTCGTGAAAAACATCGCGTGTTGAGATAAGCTCCAACGAAAATGGCTACAAAAAATTGAAAAATAACATCGCATATGAACTTACTATCCAAAGTTAAAAAAAACTTCATCTTGATAGGTTAACACACAAAAAAACTATGTATAATTCACTGTTTTTGTCTTGATTTTGAATCTCGTATGAACTTCGAAAGTGCAGTGCTTGTTATATATTTCTTATGGTTATTCCATCTAGCGAAAGACTTTCCTACCACCTGCCATCCGTTTTCATTTTCAGTGACAGCCTGATTTTGAATTCTTTGTTTCTTTCATAAAAGCACCCAAAATACGACGTTTACTGTCGACATTGTGTATCTTTCTATTTAAGGTGAAGAGGGTTTATTATATTTCAAATTTCTAGAGACGTTCACGAGTAGATCTGACAGCAAAGACTTCAGCATTTTTATTTATTTCTATCTCACAGCTATCGCAATTTACGGTTTACTAAAACATTACAGCATTACATTTAAGCGTCGTCGTCAATGGTATAAAAGACTTCAAATCGTCAAGTGGTAATTTTCAAAATAAACACTCGATGTGCGATCTAAGTGATTGCGTTGTCTCTTTTATAGAGTGTACTTCGTAAGACTTTGGTTAATTCTCTTTGAGTTACTGTCAAGTTATTTGAATTACAAAATCCCTAAAGCATTTGTTTTGCCAAACACACATTTTAGGTATTAAAATCATTGTAAAATAGAAAGACTCGAATCATTTGGCTGTAGCACTGGTTTGTATTTTTTGTAAAACTTAATTTAAATTGATAACTTATTCATTCCATACGTTTTGCATCAAGCATTTGTTTGCATCAAGCATTTTTGACACGGGTTTCGCCTCTCTGAGAAGAGCTAACAAAGGTTATTTACGAATCAACTTAAACTTGATCTGTCTTGAGCCGTCTGTTACTCCATTGTTAAATTTATTTCCTTTGGGATTTACTTATCCTCACATAATTAATCAGTATTATTAGCGTTTGTATCTTAAAAAAAAGTAACCGCCGAATATATCAAAAATATGTATTCTGTGTGTCTAAAATCGTACAATAATCTTTCTATTATAAAAAAATGAATACTCAAAAGTCTCAGTCTACACAATTCTGCAGTTCTTTTGATAGAAACAGGTTTAAAAGTAAATAAATCTCTTAGTAATAATCTTTTTTTTTTCAAAAATCTTCAATATTTAAGCAAATTTCAAGCAGTAATACTAATAATAGAAACCTTTTTCAATAAAGCTATGCGCCTCACTGGACACACTTTTTTCGTCAAATGAGAACGGTTGTAAATTGCGTGCTTTTAAAAAGCTATCCAGATTAATTAATCAGCTACGGCTGAAAGCGTAGACTTAAAATAATCATATGTACTGAGGTTTTGAAAAAAAACTTTCGAGCATGTTTTCCACATATATGGTATGGTAGTCACATAATTTAGATTTGAAAATTATAATTTGTTTTGCATATCGAATTCAAGTACAATTTTACAGTAAACTTCAGATAAATTGTGAACATTTTATTAATATTTTAATCATAATAAGTCTACTTAGCAAGAATAAAAAAACTTTACCTAAGAGCTGTTGAAAGCCATTTATGTGCTATTGCACTAATTATAATTGTTATTATAAATTATATTATAATAAAAAATATTTGAATAATGATTATGTAAGATTTTTTTATCCATGTATGCTCCCAATGTGGAGCATATGACCTCCTAATGACTCTCAATAATGGACCTCAACAGATCTTTTTCTACGAGAGCTGTTGTTACTTAGTCACTCGACCTCTTTTTGTCAAAGAGAGTAGTAGAGATAGAAGGATACGCCTAGCACAAGACTAGTGGTAAACTAATCGCTCTCACAACACCCAGTTATTAACCGCTCCCGTACGGGAGCGTTGATTATGGTTCATTTCGCTATCGAATTACACTGATTTATGATAATATTGTTCAAGATATGAATATTATGTATAATATGTCCGTTTTGTAATTTTAGGCAGACCTTAATAAATCAGTTCAAACACAAATAAAACTTTTGTAAATATCTTTTATTTTGATAATGATTTTTTTTTTACTCAACCAGGATGACTAGTTTTAGAGATATAACTTTTTTAACGGATGCGTTTGTCGCGAATATTTTGCGAAAAAATGCTCGGGCAGTGTGCTACTTTTTTTGCGCACAGCGCGCTAGCGGATAAAAGTTAAAGGATCCGAAGGGTGGGAAGGAATTTTATATTGATATCACAAATACCTATGCCTTCGAACAAAATCGATTAATAAATTAAAGGTATTTCGCCGCCTGTTTGGTCGAGTGGTCAACGTTGTTGGCTTCGGCTACGGAGGGCCCGGGTTCAAATCCCGGTACGGACAGTTTTTATAAATTGATTTTTCAATCGATTTATGAATTTCTGTTCAAAGGCATGGATGTATGTGATGTCTTGAATCCCCCCCTTTCACCTATCCTATCCTATGAACGGGGCGTATCGAGAGCGATTAGCTTACCACTAATCCTGTCCTAGCCCTATTCTTCTATCCCTACTCTCTTTGAAAAAAGAGAGGTAGAGCAACTGAGTAACAAGCAGTTCTCGTAGAAACACTTCTGTTGAGATAAACTCTATTAGGAGTCCATATGCTCCACATTGGGAGCGGACATGGTTTAAAAAAATCTTTCTTACTGCTAGCCATTGTTAAAATTCTTTTGAAGTGAAAATCTCGGTCATTATGTTTGGGGTGAATGATTTTTTTTTCTACACTGAACACAAAATGAATTTTCCCACAACACGAAAAAAATACGCAGGCATCTTAATCAGTCAAAGGACAAAAAACGACTAATTTTATAACACTCATTTGAAAAATACGTCACAACTTTTTACTACACCTAATACATATAATGTCTTTCCATCAAGTATTGACAGTGAACACCATAAAGGTGATCGTTATTCTTCATCAGGACTTTTTTTACACAAAACAAAATGTACAAAAATGTTTTTCAAATAAACCTTTTCAAAAAAAAAACATAATGTTTTCAACGCTTTCATTGATGTATACTCACTATTAAGCTACATATACCATTTCGATTTTATTGTAGTCATATATTTTTTCAAGTCAAAAAATATTTTATTTAGATAATAAATCTTATATATCAATTCGGGTTACTAAATTGAAATATACCAACTTTTGAATGTCGCAAATTTAACAAAAAGTCGGTGCTTCGAAACCATTTTTCAAAACCGACAATAAAAATCATATTATGGTAGAGATACACATATAAAAACGTTCAGAATATTTATTGTAACTTACTAACAGCTTGAATCAAATTAATATTGATTGAAAATAAAGCATGTATTTTATTACATCTCAATATAGATCTTTGTATCACTAAGTCAGGCACTGTTTAATCATATCTATTTGTCAACGGTGTATAATTACGTTACCATAAACTTGAAAGCATCATTAGTCAAAGCCTTGTTGGTCTTTGATTACTTGGACAATTAGAGGTTTTGCTAATTATACAATGGAATCGCAGATCAAACATATATTGGTTCAGATTTAACGTACTGTGGTATTTGATTCCAACAGTCAAAGGTAATTGGAAGAACTGTCATATGACGGATACAGTAATATATTTATTGATCGAACAGAATCACTTCACTGTCAATTCTTGGTGGAGAGGCTTAAAATAAATCACTATTTAGTATTATTGATATTTAATATTGGTTTTGATCTTTAATAACTCTCCAAGGACGAGCGTGACCATATGGTAACAGTAAACACCGTTGTCTATTGATCCCACTATTCATCCTTTTTCTACCTGAATATCGTTTCTTTTACTCATATTTGGTTAAGAAGGGTACAGACTTCAGTTAGTCATCAGCCGCGGGGACAGAAACGGCCACCAAAAGCACATGCGATTTTTTGAATTTCCGTTTTTTTTAATGGACTTTTTGAAACTGTTAGTTATTTTTTTGATCAAAACATCAAATTATTTACAGTTATTTTTTTAATATATTTGTATTTCAATTATTTTGATCTAAAGAGGTCAAATTGTAAATATTTTTAAAAAAAAATCACATTTAGCTATATTTCAACCCCGAATGTTTGCGAGCCCATACGGTCACTTTTGTCCTTACAACTGTCCGTACACAATATTACACGGTAATAAAAGGATGAGCATGATCATATAGTCATGCGGGGTTTTTATACAATGACTTGGATCTTTTTTTTTTAAATTTTGTTAGGAATAAAAGTTATCCGTGACTTCAATATGGCTAAACAAATATTTTTTTTATCGAGTAAAATATATACAAATAGTCTTATATTATTAATACGATTTAAGCAATATAAATTGTGTACGTCGTACCTGTAACCTCTTTAAGTAAAGGTTCTAGCTACGTTCTAGATTCTACGTGCTAGGTTCTAGCTACAATAAGTTTTTGTAAATTCAAATTTCATTGACTTTATTATACTATATAATAAAACGCGATCATTTAGAGGTATTTTTTTAATCCATGCATACTCCTAATGTGGAACATAGAGCTTTCTAATGGAGGTATATCAACAGCAGTTTTGTTTATAATACAAAAACTGCTTCCTACTCAGATGTTCAACTTCTTTTTTTTTAAAGATAGTATGGATAGATAGTTAAGGTTAGGATAGGACTAGAGGTTAACTTACTGCTCTAGCTATGCCCGGTTAAGTTTAGAATCGGAAGAGTGAAGAGAAATTCTTAAAAATCACAAATACCCATGCCTACAAATAGAAATATATTTATCAAAAAAATGTCGTTCGTACCGGAACTTGTGAGATCAGAAGCCAACGACCCAACTCGTACAGTACTTAAATAATCAATTCTAAAAAAACATATTTGATTAGGAAGATTAAACAATAAATTAAACGTACAATAATAATGGCATGCCAATATTTAGTACTGTATTATTTTTGCTCATAATTTCGATGATAAAAACTGTAGCGCCAGAAAATATTATATTTCTAGAAGAAAAATAACTATCAATTTTTACGTTCTTATCCGGTATGCAAGATTTCTATCATTTTACGTATATATATTGTGGGGCGCTTTTCTAAATTGTCCGTTTTTATGCTTTTGTCACGAAAAAAACTGAAAACACCCCTTTAAATCACAACCTCTCAAGAGTCTATTTCATGAACATATAAAGCGTTCATTATACATCATGTTTTGCGTTCGTTTACAATATTTTTTTATTAAATTAAACAATTTTTAAAAATACGACAGTGTAACTAACTGTCACGAATCCGTTACATAAAAATGTAACGGATTCGTGACAGTTAGTTACACTGTCGTATTTTTAAAAATTGTTTAATTTAATAAAAAAATATTGTAAACGAACGCAAAACATGCAAAAGCATCGCGCAGCAAATGAAAAACTGTTTATTATTTTAAAAAATATTTTCATTTTGGTTTACAAATTCGCCGTCATTACAAATATATCATTATTGAACTATTATACTATAAAAATAAGTTTTAAAACAACGCCTTTCTTAAGACTTTATACTAAGATATGGACTTGGGTTAGTGTGAAAAGCTGAAGCTTCGTTGTTCATGACACAAATCAAAGAAAAAAAGTGTTTTTTTATTTATTATAATACAAAAGTTGTCAATCATATCGACTGTGTAAAGGAAAAAGGACGTAACACTCAATTTTCCAAAACAGCTTTTTTCGATTTTCACAGTGTATACAACTTGACACACATTCTATCAAAAGGACGGAAGCTGAAAATTTCGAATTAGTATCTAAATTTAGTTTTTAAGTTTGAAAAGGATGACCTTGTAAAAAATTAAAACAAAAAAAAACACTGAAATAAAGGTTTTTCCGAAACAGTTTCTTTAATTAATATTAGATTATGTCAATTAAGTACCAGTTTAGAAGTATCCGTGCACTCGAAGGATGTGTATAATTCATAATTTGCATATGTCACAAAATCATCAAAACACGTTTTTAGCGCCTCCTGTAAAATTTGATATGTGTGGGTTACGTCCTTTTTCCTTTCCACAGTCGATATGTGTACACAGTAACAATATATATATCAAGTTTAATAAAAACACAACATTCCTTTGTACTTCATTTCACTTTATTCCACTTTATTATTAATAAAGTGGAATGAAGTACAAATAAATATATTGTGTTTTTATAAATATAATGCCTTTCCACCAAGTATTGACACTGAACACCCTAAAAGTGATAGATCACGTTTGAAAAAAAGAAAATATTTTTCTTTTTTTTTTTAAAAAATAACCGTTTTTTTGCCCGGTAAAAGTGCTTGAAGATAAACCATTTTAGGATAACTCAAAAACAGTTATTTTCAACATAACATTTTTACCATAAAGAGTTTCAATTTATTTTCGAAATATTAATAGTTTACACAAGGGTAGCGTGTAAATATTATGTTTATAACGGTTAAAAAAGTTCAGGCGAAAATGTGTTTGCTTGAAAATTAAATACAATTTGGCAAGGTTTCATAATAAACGATTCCCACTGTAAATAAATATACAAACAATGTGAACATGTTGAATAAAAATGTTTGCAAATATTTAGCGTTTTTTTTTCGGAAAATCAGAGCTATGATCTCGCGGGACAGGTAATGTCAATAAATACAATTACAAAATCACCCTATAGTGGTACTTTGGATCATCCCCCACGACGTCGACAGTGCCAATTTATTCTGCCGCACGACTTTTGACATTTTCCCGTATAAAAGAAGGCTCTTTTAGATTGAAAGTCTTTGAGTTATGTATCTTTAAACGTGTCCCGGCGGACATTCGGTGTGCCTACCACAGTATTCCACTCGGAGATAGAGATTTTGTTTTATATTCATTCATATTCAACAAGCCGAACTCGGATCCGAGATTGGTTTTATTTTATTTCGATCGAAATCATTTTTAGTGGAATATTATTATTATCTATACGCATTCTTGCTGCCGTAAAATATTACATCTCACGTGTCAAATCCTTGAATTTTTCCAAAGACACTTTTATTCGTTTTCGTTTATAACTTTGGAAGGTTACTTTTTTATTATTGCTCCGTTAGTAAAAAAAAATTGTGCCGTGTACAAAAGTTATTTCTTTCGATTACAATCTCATTCCAACGACAGTAAAACAAAAAAATCTGAACTCAAAAGAGTATTAAGAATTTTTTCACGAATATAATTATGCTAATTTATTCTGATATTTGCTTGATGTAATTCCATTCGGATACGTTAAATTATTCAACATATATTATCCACTATTCTCTTAATTCTATAGCCTTTCTGATATTAAAAAAAAACAATACACTCTTTTGTACTAATTCCACATTTATGTAATATCATCGGATCCGGTTCTTCTTATGACGAGCATTTAAGCATAAACTAATAACATTAATACAGTGCATTTATACATCAACAAGTAAAATTATTTAAGGTGTAACAAACAACTGCTAATAGAAACATGAGAAGAGTTTACAGACAATGTTTTATGTTTCAATTATTGACAATGAACAACACCTTATATATGTTTCTGATTAGTCTTGAGATCTTGAAATGGCTTTAATTTTAATTATGATTTTCCTTGAATGTATCATGATTCCAAAAACTTTTTTAACAACATTTTTACTTCATCTATCAATATGTATATGTGTTGTGCTACACTAAGGCAATGTAATCATACTACACTAATAAAAATAAAAACAATCAATTATTGTGTTTTTTGTTACTCTTGCATTAATGCATTTATTAAAAGTGTCATTTTTAGATTATATCCGTGACAGTAGTATTTGAAAAATACAGTGTATTCTAACATTGCATTTGATGTATCACAATATATTGCCTATAAAGGGTATTCAAAGCTTCAAACATGTTTTTTGTCGATTGTCGTACTGTTGCATTAATGTAGCAATATAGTAGTTGATATTAAATTTACATGTCGCAAATTATTCAAATTCAGGTCTAGACGCTAAGCTAGTAACATTTCTACTGAATAATTAATATATATGTATTTGAATCACTCATTTCTCAAAATGTACAAGTACATTTTGTATTATGCTAATTCAAGATTATCTTAAAGGTTTAATATGAATATTCAGAACCTTTGTTACTCTTACTCTACTCACAAAGTTGTTGCGAATAATGGCCAATCGGATGACTAATCAAATATTTATCACCAATATTCTCTCGTAGTGTTCGTATTATTGAAAATATAAGCTAAAATGGGTCGTTGAATTAATCCATTTATGGTTGGTGCTGTACCTATAGTTGTACGAAGGCAATGCTAAATTTTGCGTAATACTGTACCAAATTACTGCGTTATTTCGTTATTGCGATTTACCCTTCCACATATACAATACGCTGGTTGCTGTGGCTTGGTCGTTAAGGCTCTTTGCTTTAATGCTGATATGCACAAGCTCAATATGCTTAACACATAGCTGCAAATAAACTATGGTATATTTATGTTAATGGAATGAGTGTAATTTATGTGTTAAAAGTAAATGATTCCTTAAAATAACATAGGGTCAGCTTCTGGGGTGAGTTTTAATCTAGTGGTCAGATGATTCTGAGATAAGGTATATATCAATTATTTATATGAGCAAAGATTTATATATTTTTTTATTCTTAGGTCCACAAATAAATAAAACTTCAAATGTATATTCTATGCTGCGCGAGTACGCGCGTCATAGATTAAGGGCGTCTTGCATGCTGGGCAGAATTTTTCTAACGCGCACTTGTCAAAATTTTGTTCAATTAAATAATAAACAACATTCAATGCCGTATAATAGAAATGAGAAGATTGAGGTAATTTCATTTGTTACAGATATACAAGTGTGACATTTTGCGGTTTGTAAAACTATTCCGTGCATTTGTTGGCTTGACCTGCTCTACTTTACGGTTTTCTACTTTGAGAACTATTGTTTAAAAGAAACACTAGTAATAACTAATGACATTTTTTAAATACACCATAATAATCCATTCTCATTTTGTAGTTTTTAATCTGTAATAAATAATGTAATTTCTATAATAGTAAAATTTTATATTTTGTTTGTATTAACGAGAAAGATTTAAGGATATTTTTTTACTCAAACTCCATCGGATAATATCGAAATAAATTTTAATTTCTGGAAAAGAGAAGCTTTCACTTTGAAAATATGGATTAAGAGCCAAAAAGGAAACAATAATTTCATAAGCTTTCGCAGCACAGACGTTAACTATTGAAATTGTTGATAGGATTCTTTGGATCCTTAAAGCTTTTAAGTAAGGCTAAAACCATACTTAGCAAATAATACTACAATATGGAAAGGTACAATTTAGAGCGAACTTTAACATTTTGCAAAATTCATTCTGCGATAAAGCAGCTTAGATTTTGCGAGCGGGAATTTATAGCATCGGATTCATTCGATTTACGGTAAATTCGTTTGCTACTCTCGGTCACCGTCGACTCGCTCCTCGCTATCGAGACTCGATGAAATATCCAGGCACACCTGGAAAGGTTATTCCGGTCGAATCGTTATTACATCAAAATTTTGTTTATACTATCAGCAGAATGGTGCAGCACTATATCTATAGCTTTTTGTCGGTATATATTTTGAAATAAAAACAAATAATATACATCTTTACCAAAGAAAACAATCGGAGTTTTTATAATATAAAAAAGAAAGATATTCTACCACTACTATTGTGAAGAAAAGGAAAATATTAGACTGAATTGTGTTGCTTCTAAAAAATATTTTCTTTTCATACTATTAGTCAAAAATGATCATTTTAAAAAGAATTTATTACTCTTAAATGGATCATCTGCTTACTCGACATGATTGAAGTGTAAATACCAGGACTGTAGAGTCGGAGTCGGGGGTTTTTTTCGAAGTCAGAAAAATCTTACGACTCAGGCCCATTAAAAAAAATCTATTCAAACCACAATAATTCATAGTGTTTCCACTGCATGCTAGGCTGACTAAATATGATCTGATGGTATACATATATATATAAATTAAAATAATTGAAAAAATCTTTGTAGTCGGGGTTGTCTTTTTTACACGACGTCACAGGTAAATACTCATCTGAGTATTTTCATAGCATCGTTAATTTTGAAATAATGATGAATTGCTAATGAATTTATATCATTTCCACCTATTTTAAATTCGACAAATATATTATTCAATTCTACATGCTAACGCTATGGTAAAAATGATTGCTAACGACAACATATATTCAAAATAATCTCTTAAACGTAAAGCAAAAGATTTCCAAATTAGTTTATATTGTAAGTTTCAAACGATAGTCTCAAGATTCATTTAATTAATATATCTCAGCTTATATTACCTGAGTAATTAAGGCGAGTTCAACTAATTTCAGCTCTTTAAATTTTGCTGTATTATAACATATATATTGATGCCATTATTATAAAACAACTACGGCATTAAAATTTAACTTTTACATACACATTTTGAATCGATATAATTTACATGTTTTCTATGATACTATCATTTACTAACTGATATATTGTTTAATGCTATTTAAAAATAACATCTTCACAAATACACCTTTTCACCAAAAGTCATTTTGTTCATTGTAATAATATAAATATTATAAAATATGAATCGTTCATTTTGTATGTTTTTTGTCATTAACAAACCGGGTTCGGTCTTTAGGCATTTTCATAAATTAAAATGCACGGATGAACATGCTGTTGAAAGGCAAAATCTGAATCTATAGTGAAAAACGCATTGACATGTTGAAAATTTAAACGATTCAAATTTTGATATTGAAATTATATCAATCATATTCCGTTGAAATTTTCAATTATAAATATTATTGTTATTTAAGATTTTAATGCAACGCTTGTAAAATAAAAAAATGGTTAACATCTTGTATTGTATAAATATGTTGCCAGTATTTCGATGAAAAATATAATAAAAATATTGTACATATGGGCTTGACAGTAAACATCCGGAATAACTGAACCATTATTTTTATATTACTCAAAAGTACCGACATTGCCGTATAAAGGTTACCAACGTTTTCGAATATATGGCATTTTCGTCCCTCGCATCAAGACCTTTTCAAAAGAATTATATTGTCTATAATCATACGTGAATACTGAATAACCGATACGTAATGCCGTTCGTGGGTCGCACAAATTGGACATTTCGAAAGCATAAACAGGATCTTAATGTCTACATTTTATTGCCTGGGGGTAATCTTTGCCATGTAACCACCCTTGGTAATGCTACCCTCAAGTTGCTGTGAAAATTTCTGGGGAGGTGCCTGTGTTCAATAAAGACAAGGGTTATTCCAGTGACGCGCTGACAACACACAATTAAAGTTCATTAATGTATTGTGTAACTATACTACGAAACTTTTGTTCATCGCTACATTTATATGGATAAAGGGTCCATACTAAGCAGGTGTTGAGAAATTGAATATATATATATATATATATAATGCACAGCTTGCAAACATTTGTCAAAAGATATAATCCAACAGGAATTCTGGAAAACAAGATCACAGCTAATGTGAAAAATTAATCACTTTTTAAATGTCCGCTGTCAATTCTTGGTAGAAAATTTGAATGAATAAATTAATCAATAAATCATTTTTTCTACAAATAAGTATTTAATATTACATTTTTGACTGGTTTTGACTCAGTTAATAATGCATGCTTTAAGCGAATCTGATCCTCATATATAATAAATAATGTGGATTTAGTTGTTTATATTTACGATTTAGTGTATGCTAAAATATTTCCATTAATAAAACACTAAGAATTAGGGTAAAAAATATCGAAGAAGATTCGTTACCAGTAACTTTTTTTCACTGACCAGTAAAATTTGTATGAAAGATGTTTGTATCATTATTTGATTTTTCATCAAATATTTACATCAATCGAAATATTTACTAAATAAAAAACAGTCAAACTTAAAAATAACGAGGTATTCACCCAAATGAATTATCTGTATCAAATTTGCGCGCTACTGGGCGTGGAGTATTAACGCGCAACACTGTCGTGAAATTTGGACCATAAATAATATTCGCTGATATATTTTAATAGTGATGAATATTCATAGCGACTAAGATTAAATTCTAATTTGAGAACTCAATTTTATATACGAGATGTTGGGAGAAAATGTAATTTTTATAAGCTAGATTCATGACTACAAGGTGCTGAAATATTTATAATTTATACGAACAATATTACTTGTATACGCGCAAATTACAAATTAACATGGCATGCAAATAGCGCACGCTTAACGTGTAGAAAACACGTTATACTTCACTTATGTTCTCATTTTTATTATAAAAAAATATGTTACACTAATAAAACCTGCAAATAATTTGCTTATGATAGAAAGCTAAGCATAAGACCAAAAAGGCACCTTCACAAGTGTAAAAACTGTAAAAAAGGAGACTGTGCAAGGGTAATCGTTCAAAATTAAGTGAGTCCAATATAAACGTAAATTTCATATAAATGATACTAATAAATCCAAAACAATCATCGTATTACTGTAAAAGTATAATTATACTAATGTTTTTAGTAATGGGGTAGTTTTATGAAAAAAAATGTATTTATTTCTATCTTTAGAGACTACTAAATCTTGTTTTTTACGCATTTATCATAAAATGACTATAAATGGTCTTTGATCATTAATTTCCCTATCAAAGATATACAAAGATACTCGTCGAGCGTTGTTTTTAATTACTTATATACGTGATGGTACTGCAGAATGGTCGAATATTCTTGAATTAGATTTGGACAGATCAATTTTCTAACATCCATTGAAAATTCAACATAATAATGATGGACGCTCTGTGTAATGATGGAACTATGATCGATGGTATACAGTGACCGATAATGCACTGACATGGATTGAAGCGAGTTTTCTTCGGTATAGTATGGCTACTAATTGTATGAACAAACTGTTATAAAACATATATTTGTAATTTTCGCCGACTTTTTACCTAGTTTAAATATTTAAAACGGTGTACAATGGTTATTAACTTCTCGCTGTGCACTCATTTTTTCAGAAACTGGGGGTGGTCTTTTGTTATATGGTATACATTCCATACAAAATTGCCCACGTTTGCATTTTACTTTACGAGATGGCGATGTCTAATGTTACTTACCATTTTGCGAGCAATGTAACCAACCGTACGCGAGTATTAAATAAAACTTTCCGCAAGGTGTTGTGTTGAAAAGTTGTCAATTACCCAACCTCTTAGTGTTTTAAATGTAAGCGCTCGAAAAAAAAATTCTCACAACTACATAAGTCTACGCGTTATTAAGAACTGGGGGCTCCTAATTATAAAATATCGATTATGAAAACTTTTTATATTACAACACTATCCAAAATATACGAACAATGTATCGCATGAATTTTATCGTGTACATACATAATATATTCGTTGTTTTTTCATATATTCGAGACATATTCATTGTAAAATAGTACTAATTGATGTGGTACGTGGTTTGAGTGAGTATTGTGGATTTAAAATAAACAAAACTGATCATAATATGATATAGCGTGACGTTGAATGTTTATGTGGCTAAATATATATTAATAATATGAACGAATAATAGTAGAATAGTTTATCAAATATACGGATTCCAGATAACAATAAAAGTTTTTAAAATATTCGAAAGTTAAATATTCTAATATTTGATTGGAATCCTTTATATTGGCTGTGGAAAGGGAAAAGGATGTAAACCTCATTTTTTCCAAAACAGCTTTTTTCAATAATCACAACGTATACAACTCGACACACGTACTATCAAAAGGATGGAAGCTGAAAATGCTGAATTAGTATCTAAATTTAGCTTTTAAGTTTAAATATAGAAAGGCTTGTGAAAATTTTAACTAGGAAAAGGGACCTAAAAAAAGGTTTTTCTTGAACAATTTATTAAATTTAATATTAGGCTAAGTCAACAAAAACACAGTTTATTAGTCACCGTGCACGCCAGGGTGGTGTATATTTCATAATTTACTTTTAGTCTAAAAACCTCAAAAGACGTTTATTGTGTCTCCTGTAAAATTTGATATGTATCGGTTACGTCATTTTTCATTTCCACAGTCGATATGCAAACCGCGCATAGCGCTTAAAAATAATAGTAGGCATGGCACAATAATTGAGTGGCCAAATAATTTGGATTTCAATCTAAAATCAAAAAACAACTGATCCAGCTATATATTTTAGCTTAGATTTTAGTACACTGAATAGATAATGACATCGGTATTTGAACCAATATTTTTTTAAGCGGGTACATCTGTTACACATTTTGCGACATTAAAATCTCGTTGTAAGACAAAATGGCACACCGATAAAAAACGAATTACCATTATTCTTTCAACAGAATTTAAAGATTTCCATTATACAATAAAGGTATGTAAAATATATTATAAGATACACCAATAATGTTGTAAATCCACCCTTAGAACTTTGTAGTTGTCTAGTCACGATTTTACACCAACATTTTTACGTGACTGATATACTAGTCATGTTTAGTGTCGATCTAAAACGTAATTATCGTAACTTCGCAAACTGCAACTTTGCATGGTAGCGTTAAGTAGATAATCCTGTTTAATGAAATAAAATTTAAACACACTTAAGATTCACAACATTCTCGGTGTATTTTATAACAATATTAATAATACATTTTACGTAAATTAATACCTTTATTGTCTGAAGTAAGTTTTGTTATTCTTTAGAAACAATTTCCATTCTTTCGTTTATCGTAGTCTTTTTTGTCGAGTATTTGAATGATTTTTTCGGCACTAAACGTATACAATCTCTCAGTCGATAATTTCTCTCTAAAAAAGTTATACTTTAACTAAATTTATTGTTTTCGTTGTTTATATTTAAATATTAGAATAATAAATATTGTTCATACTCATATTAATAAAATATTGAATATTTTTTTTTTGTTTCGCTTGTAAACTGATGATCAACGGACACAATTAAGGCCATAAATTCATTTTGTGAGAACACATTATAGTACTGGTTGTTTTATTTAGAATTTTATTAATCACAATTATTTAGCTGTTTAATTAATTTAAATGGGAAAGTATTAGACCAGGAATACCCAACGGAAAGAAAATGGTAGGTATCAATGAATTACACATGGAATTATTTATTACACACAATCAATATAAGGTCCAAAAAGGTTGTATTAGAACATGTTGTGGTTGTTTATTGCTATTAGATTAAATAGAGTGCTTAGCAACAAATCCAAACAGCTGCATACTGTAACAGTGGTATTATGATCCCGTGTGGCGTTTGTGCATAATTTACGAACAGAGTGAAAATTTAGCGCTTTGTTTACACTGAAAACAAACGCATTGCATTCTGAATTTAAGACACAGCTTACATTGGATATGGATGCAGGTTGGCCAGCAAAATTGCTAAATCCGGGCCAGACAATGTCATCATATGGTCATCCAGGGCATGAATATAATTCCTACTTCTGTTATGGATGTCAGATATATTTTTTAATCTTAAACTACACATATGTCATATTAAATTATCTTTAATTGATGTATTTCAGTTAATTTACTTTATAATCTACAAATAAATCTGTGGAATATTTGTATTCATTGAAAGATAGTTTGAATTTAAAATTGTCAAGAAAAAATAACGTTTTCAGCTAGATTTATGATTAGGTAATCAAAAATAATCTTTTTCGCTTATTAGCGAACACATTTTATCGCCTCCCACTTCAGTAAACATTTGTATTTAAGTGTTTTCATTATCACTTAAATAACACAGCGCTAAAATTGTATGATACATATAATCATCTTTTGGAATATTTTATAAAAGAATTTGCTTTGTAAAAACCCTCGGTAATCATGTGAATCTATAGAAAAGTTCAAAAGTAATAAATGAAATTTGATGACCTGATTGTAGTGAAATCGATTGAGTAAACAAATCAGTTGTCATAGTTATTATTGTATAACATAACGTTATAATGTTTATTATAATAGTAGGTTATTCCGTATTAACTGGTTCTTAAATTTATAATATTTAATTTCATCCCTTTCAAAGAAAGTGGGATTTTTATTTTCTTTCCGTTGTCACTGTAAAAACAATTTTCTCATTTGGTATGAACTGACAGCTAGAAGCAAGAATCAGTAGTCAAACGTGTCGCAAGTCGATCGACTTGCGATCACCGCACAACAACAGATTCCAAGTCAAATCACAAAAAAAACATGTATTATATAAACGTTGACGTTAACAAAATAATCCAACAAATCGTCGTCAACCCATCAGTAACAAAAATGCTCTAAAAAAAAAAATCTTGACATGTTTGAAGACCTAGTTGAGCTTTTTTTTTAAATATAGTATCCCATTGTATACACTCTGTTAAAAGCTGAGAACGTTTTCTGTGTGCATGTAATGTGAAACGGCGACACGTATCACTTTTCTCTTTATCTCGAAGCGTCTCAGGAAAATGTTGAAAAGCCTACCCTACACGACTTTATGTTGAAAAGACTCATTCTTCTTCGTATTATTAAAAGATCCCCGTTGAGATATGTATCGACCCACGCTTATGTCAGCCTTAGCTTTTAATATAGCCATATCTTTACACCTTCCTGTACGCGTAGATAATTTATTGCGTTTCATTAGATAAATGTCTTAAGGTCAAACATTGTCGTGACAACCTTGAACTACGATCAGAGTCAAAAATAGTTTATTACAAGATTGTTTTTAAAAGATACTTGTTACTCTTCCAGCCACACTAGTTTTACTTACTGTGAGTTATATTAACTTTGCTGAATGTAGATAAATTGATCGAAAACTTGGTTTCATGGTATCATGGTGATAGTCAGCATTCTGTATTATTTATTTATTTTGTACTGACATGAGTTCAACCTGAATAATTAGTATTAGTTCAAAATGTACATAAAAATATTATTATGCGATGATAAAAAAGGCCTAGCTTATAAATAATGTGATAAATCAGATTAAATAGAATTTCAAGCGATCAACTATTGTCATAATAAATTAACATCGTTTACATAAACGTATTTGATGAATTTCGTTTCAAGGAACTTTTACTTCAAGATATCGACTGTGGAAAGGAAAAAGGACGTAACCCACACATATCAAATTTTACAGGAGGCGCTAAAAACGTGTTTTGATGATTTTGTGATATATGCAAATTATGAATTATAAACAACCCTGAAGTGCACGGAGTCTTCTAAACTGGTGTTTTATTGACATAATCTAATATTAATTAAATAAATTTTCTAGGAAAAACCGTTTTTCTTGATTTTAATTTTTTACAAGGTCATTTTTTCAAACTTAAAAGCAAAATTTAGATACTTATTCGGCATTTGCAGCTTGTATCCTTTTGATAGAACGGGTATCAAGTTTGATACATTGTGATTATCGAAAAAAACCTGTTTTGAAGAAACTGTGGGTTAAGTCCTTTTTCCTTTCCACAGTCGATATGTAACTTTCGAGTAATTATTCTTTCAAGCAATTGATTGGAGCCAGCTGATTTCAGGAAGTTACATTCAAAGAATCTGACGCACTATTTTCGTTTATATGTTACTTACAATAAACTAATTAATATTGATGACGATATATTGCAATCGTTTAGAACATTTTTTGACCTTCATTCCTTTTTCATAATACGATAAATAATCGCGCACGTATTTTTTTTATTAATTTTTTACAACCGTCGTGCCTAGAGTTTTTAGTACTCCATCTAACAAGACGATTTTCATAATCACGGCGGATATGACACAAAAATAATATTTTTTTGCTGTTGAACATTCAAATTATTACAAACAGATCTGTGCTTTTTTTCTGTGATGATTTATATTCGGTTTCTTTCTTTTCCAGGCGACGCTTGTCATCCATATGAGCCGTTCAAGTGTCCTGGAGATGGCAACTGTATCTCCATACAATATCTTTGCGACGGAGCACCAGATTGTTCCGATGGCTACGATGAAGATTCCAGACTCTGCACTGCAGGTTAGTTATACTTACACTTTGTATAAAAATAGTTAAGTGAACTAAAACGGACCGATATTATACAATAATATCGAATTTTAAATATATAAAAATCGAACATAAATTATTTATTACGTCCAACGAAATAAAATATTCACCTTTAAATGAAAATCAGTGGTACATCATCTAAAAATACTCTCCCGTCCAGTTCAACTGATCCGGATAATTTTGCCGAATGTCACAAAAAAATGTTTCTACCTTTTTAAAACTGATAACATGCTGATGTTTTTGCTGTTTATTATGTAAGCCTATTTAATATATATATTTTTTTTTTCAATTCGTGTAATCATTATTCTACATAATTGTGTAATAAGTAACGACTATTATATTATATTATGTCACAGGTTCCCAACCTGGGGGTCGCGACCCTCAAGGGAGTCGCCAAGGGTTTTCTGGGGGGTCGCCAACTTTACCCGGTGAGCTAAAAAAAAGGAGTTTCGGGGACAATCCGGGGAAAAAGTATAGCAAATCGAGGATTTCAAATTCTTCGGGGGGTCGCCTAGTCACGGCTTTTATAAAAAGGGGTCGCCACCCGAAAAAGGTTGGGAACCTATGTATTATGTTATATATGATATGTTTTTGAGTGAACATGAATTTGGATAATTGTCTAGTAAAAAATAATAAAGCATCATATTGTATTTATTTTACAATTATTTATTAAAGATCATGTCCAGTTTTTCTTCATCATTCGTGATGAGGAAAACTAGTCCTTTTTTTAAATAATTATCAAAGAGTGTTTTATTATTTTTATACTAGTATAATGCCTTTCGCTAAGTATTGACAGTTCACATAAAAAATGCTACAATAATATTCTGTACATGTTTTTTTCTTCTCAATTGTTATATAATCTATCAATAATAGCCAATATTTTTCTCAATGTCTTTGCAACGGTAGTAAGATTGTTTTTTCTCAATTAATAAAATACAAACGCAAAAATCAAGTGTCATAAAATAGTAAGTTACGACTTTCTTTAAGCAGCAAGGGTATAAAAACCTATACACACTTCAGTTAAAATAATAATAATCTTTGTGGATGTTTAGTATTAATATATACCTACTTAAGTAATTTAATTACTCAAGTTCTTATTTTACACATCCGCTGGATATATCAACTCTTAATTCACTGAGAGAACTTAAAAAAACCTTCAGTTAGTTTTAGTTTTTCAAACATATCAAAAAGTAATTATGAATGTTTTAACCGATATTTTACGAATGAAATACGTAACTAACTATCCGATGTTTTGTCTAATTAATGAGTAGTAAACAAACAAACTAAGTATTCTTAATTCGATTTGTATTTACTGTAGTGTTTGGAAAAGAAGTCGTATTTGAAAAGTCTTCTACGAAATAGCTTTTTGATACTGTTTTTCTTGTGTATAAAAATATTCAAAAAATGTGTTTCATGGTCATAGCGTGAGGTCGAATTTATTACACATTGTGCCTAATAACAATAAAGATAATTGACTCCGCGTACTGAAGTTTTTTTATGAACCGCTAACTATGAGATAACTCAAAGTGTAAAAAATATTCTACATAAAAGTAAAATGTAGCAAAAACGTGACTTTCATTAATTTTATGGAGTGCGAAAAAGTTATAATTTTACATAACCGGAAAATGTTTTTTTTCTCGTGATGCGATGATGTTTTTTTGTCGTTGAATCTTTTCCTTTTTATAATATTATAATTTTACACAAAAGACAGCTTATTTTTTCTGTAAAATATAGAAAAGAATCGAAAAACCCAACAATTTTGTTATGTTTGGCAGAAAATATTATTCAGTAAAATGATCGATATAGATTCATTAGGATTTCAACAAGAGTTGGACCAATTAGGCTAAAATTATATTAAAATATTTGACGCATTTAAAATTATTAGTGCCGAATATTTTTACAAAAATTTAATTTTTATTGAAAATAAATGTATTTATTAATAATTTAAAATAACTCATTTTGTATATAATGTTTATTATGTAATTTTGTATAATAGCCACAAAATTAATTGTAATTTTAATGAAGCATACAAATTTCTATACAATTATAATTTCGGCCTCATATTTTTGGGTTTGTTATCAATTTAACAAACAAAGCTTTGTGTCACAAAAATGTTTCTTGTTTCGCTTTAGGCATTTAAAAATAGTTTTATTAAATTAAAGGAGAAAGTAGAAGCGAAAAAAAGTTCATGTAATAAAAAATATATTTTTATTTTTTTTGAAATATACGCTTTTGCGTAAACACTCGCAAACACCCATTTAAAATATTGTTTAAAAAAGAGGTAATGTATAGATTATATACCATTTACCGAATAGTCCGAAAAAAGTTATCCGTGTGATGGTTTGTAGAATAACTATTAATAATTGACGACTTAAAAATTTTCAAAGAAAAACGATTAATTTAATTATGGCTTTTTGCGACTGTAAATTACTTAGTTCAAAACATAATTTCACATCGACCTTTGCGGGGTAAATAGTTTAATGTATTCAAAATGCAAATTGCATGGTAATTTTACTTACCAGAGCAATCGCCAAGCACCGAATGCCTTTTCGCAATTAGTTACATTTATTTAATAAGAATATATTATTCTACAAGTCATGCATACTACGTGAATATTAAAGATGTGGGTAAGCAACGAGAGTTATGTAATTTTGAATAGTTCATCGCGAGCATTATCATCTACAATTTGATTACATCTACTATTAAAACTTTATTGTAATTTATTTTAATATTATACAGCTACAGAGAAATCACCATGTTACGTTTAAGCAACCGACGAATACAAAATGAAAATAGCAAAAAAAACGTACATTGGAGGATATAACTGTTTTATTTTATGTATTAGATTTGGTTAATATGCCTGTGCTGATCATGTAAAGCTATCGATGCAAAAACTGATTGAAAGGTTGGATCGTGAACGTCATCATAAAATACTTCTTTAGGCTCTTAATTTACCCTAAAATATACTATATTTAAATTTAATATTATATACGGACAAAAATCTCGGTCAGTAAAAACGTAAACGCGGGTAGTCAATGTACAGACATGTAACGGAATTGCAAAATTTGCAGTCAAACAGCTGTTAAACGTGAAATCACTATTCTTTTTGTTATATTCGAAGAGATGTTTTATTTCGTAGCGTTTCATTTTATTTCCTGTAAAAGATTGAGTTACTTGCACATATTTTAATATTATGCTTTTAGTGTTCGTTAAACTACCCACAAATTTCGTGATTGCTCATTTTAAGCCAGACAAAAACTGTAACGTTTTAATTATAGATTAATTATATAAAACACAAGATTTTAAGTATAGAAAGGTTAGCCAGTCTAAAGTAAATTTATAATACACACAGATAATACGAAACATAATAAACAACCCATGTTGTCAGAAGGGTTTCTGAATAAATGTGTAAAATATTACGGTGCTTTAGAGGGTCGGTCGATACGTGGGTTGCTGTCTAGAAGTTTCTATCTCTTAGATAAGAGGTTCTCACTTTTAGTACTCAACGTTTATTAGGTAGGACTTGGAGTGAGATAGAAAGAAGAATAATAGCAAAGGGAAAATCAAAGAGGAATTCTCTTCAATCAAGAATGAAGCCGAGCACAGTATGTACTTAGAATATATGATAAATGGTTACTTTATAGTTTAGTATCGTGCTTAAAACGTGATTGGTGTTTTTAATCCAACAATATAAAATAATGTGTAAATGCATGATATCAAAAAATAAAAGAATTTTTCAGTCCTAATTCAAGGTCATGACATGTTTCACTAATCCCAAACCTGATTTTTATTGAAAAATGCAGAATTGTAGAAAAAAGGGTGGCTAATTTTTTAACATCATTATATATATATATTATAATTTATGTATATATTCATAACCTTGTTCCTGGACATACATATATATATATAAATAGCATTTTCGTTCAAGAACAAGTTTGCTTAAGTCGTCAACCACTTTTTTTTACCATATTATTTTTTTATTCCCTTTTTTATAAACGCTGTTTGTTTAAGACATGACTAGTCGCTTTCGTTACACTCCGTTATTTTTGGGATTGAAAGGGTGGGAGCGAGTTTCAGACATCACAAACACGCGTGGTTTATCGGTCGTACTTGGACTCGAGCCCAAGAGATCCCTCTCGGAAGCCAACGACGTTGATCACTGCGCTACTGACCCGGTATAATTAATAGTAACAAGTTATATCTAATTTGATTTAAATAAAAATGTGTTAATGTTTCAAACTCGTGGACTCACAACCTCTTAGAACAAAAACCCGAGAGCACTAACCACCCAACTCCTTGTTCATTATAATAGGATAATTCAAAGCATTGCTTAAGTTCAAAATGGATTTTCAAATATTGTCATAAGCTATTTCCACGTCAAATTTTCATTGGTATACTTAAACAGAACTTTGTTCGCTTATATTTAGTAATATTGAAGATATAGAAGACTTAAATATGGCCTTAACTCGTCGCTGAAAGTCGTAAGTTGAGCGATCTTAATCTCAAAATACTTCAAATGTGTTGCTTTATTTTAATTGCTTATTATAAATTAATGATTATCATATATTTATCGTGTCAAAAACTTTAAAGTAATCTGTAAGGTACACTTGGCAAAAGTTTGTTAGACAACTTAATGAAATTTGATAATGTGTCTAGTTATTTATGTACTTAGTTTTGAATGTGTGTGAACTCTTTGTTTTCGTGTCAAATAAAACTTTGTTAATATGACATGTTTAAATTAATCTGACAAACGCGCGTATCTGGTTACAAGTACAACATTAATAATGTGACACTTAGAATAACGAATTTGACAGTATATATTATTATTATGCTAACATATTAAACTTTTTTTTTTAAATAACTGATAATTCTGTAATATTGTATGTACAACTTCCAAATAAAATAATTACTTTGAATCAACTCCTTAACGTTTTTAAGTGTAGAAAAGCTTATAATAAATTGGCTATGGGGCAATCGTTTTACTACATTTTAAAGAATTTCTTCATACAAAAACTATAAAGAAAAACGCATAATAACATCATCGTCATTCTAGATTAAAACGGAATATAGGAAATACAACTCTACGTTGATAATTATGGTAGCAGGGTGTCTAATTCTTGTTTCTGTTATTCCGAAATCTCGATAACCTGATCAATTTGGGGATCTCCTAATCCCATGATCACCTTAATACTGATCCCGTGATTTCGGAATAAACTATAACGTGTAAAGAAAATATGAATTCTTCCTGGTTTACTACCACATATTTTTTTAACAAAACAATTCCCATCAGCGTGTTTATATCTATATTTTTTTTATAATACTTACATAACAAATAAATGATTTGAGGTCATTCTTCCTCTAATATTTTGTAACAGTCGTAGACAGGAACAGATAGTTTTTTTTTTAAATAGTTGTATACAAAATTCAGTTAAAGAAATGACTACTTATTCTTCATTTAAAGCGGGGTAAGATCATTTTAAATTTTAATTTAGGATCTTGGACACGGGTGTTTGCGTTATTTCTTCTACTTGAACTGATGAAAAGAATACAACATGAAATTATGGTAAACAATCAATTCTGGAATTGAAAGATTGAGATTCCCAAAATCCTTGGATTACAAAACGGGTACGGGATAGTATGTTTTAACAGTAATCAATGCAAACGGCAATATGTTTACATGGTAAACACGTTGCTTCCATGTTTCGGTGTATACAATACGTTATCGGTATATTGAAACAATTTTGTTTACTCACAAATCAAAGTCTCAATTTACACGTTGGTATTAAAGATTCTATCTACCGATAAAGTAATGTTATGTTTACTAATGTTCTGTTAATCTATGTTTAAAATGTGTGTTGTCAATAAAAAAACAATGAGAAAATAAGGTGTTCAAAATGCACAACTTTATATGAGTTTTAATTAATTTTACCCAGTAAATGAGATTTATTTATGAGAAGGGTGTTTTTTTTTATTAACTCTTCTTTTTCGGTAGAAATTTAGTAATCAAACTAGTTCTGATATTAGATTACTTATTTGTAATGTTTATTATACATGTAATGTTAATTTATCGACCAGAACAAATTGTTGTTCGATTCGATTAAAATAACATAACGTCGTGTGGAAGGAATTTTCAGGACCTTTTAATGGCCAATCAAAAAACAATTTGTTTTTTCAACAAATTATTTTTACGCATCAAATAAATTCGAATATTATTTGTTCAGTCGATGCGTGAGTGTCAATTATTTTGAGTGTCAAATCTAGTTATTTTGTTTTATTGTTTATTTAGTATGTATCAACACATTTGTTTTCAATAACTGCACAAATATTACAAACGTATTATTTAAAGTGGAATGCAGATAATATGGTAAATATTTTTTATCGCTCCGTCGACAGTATAAAACAAAATATGTTGTGATATTTGTTTACTCATAATTAATATCATAATTGATACAATTGTTATTGAAATAACTTCATACTCGAAAGAATAAATGCGGATCTATTGATAATAATGTATTATTTTAACATTTCTGATTTCTTTTATCATAGAAATTTGAAAAGATAAGCAATTTGTTATTCAATATTACTGTTTATATTTTTTCCTGTTACTAGGCCAATATTATGATATTATGCAAATTTTCGACTAGGAATTCTAGCATCGAACCTCAAATGTGAGCATTAAACATAGGCTAGTAAACTACATAAATCAATATTAGGGCTATTTTAAAGCACAGGTAAGGTATCCAATGATAACAGTTTTATTCAGATAAATATTGCTATAGAAAATAAATTTATCTTCCGAATCTCCATAATGAAGAAATTGTAAGCATTTAAGATTTTCTCATCAATTTTCAAACGTCCTCCATCATTACACTACAGCTCAAGCCAAAATTTACTTACAATTTTTTGCTTTAGTTCTGGAATACGCTAAACATAGCCTGCTTATTTCAACTTCTTCATTTTCGTTCCGTTGAGTTTTGAATCTTAACTTTTTTTTTGATATCAAATTGATGGAGCTTTAAGTACTAGGACGCGGCAGCGTCATAGCTCTTCGAGTCTCCTTCATCGCTAATGTTTTGAAAATTTGAATTCCCTTACCATCGGTGCAGACGGAAAGGCATGATCGCTACAGAAGTAAGAAATCCTTAGCAAAGTCAGTTCACGGGGAATCCATATGTATTAATTTGCAAATCACATTATATATGCTTCCCCTCATACTGTATCCGTACATGTACACACACATGCGCATACATACGTATACACAAACAGTATACAAAGAAAGACATTTTCATGATGCCAAGTTCGTTCTTAAATAGTCTAAAATTAATAAACTAACCTCAACTATAAGTCATAAAGCTGCTCGTTATACTTAAATTTCATTGGTCAAGAAAACGTTCTTATAATTAGTTAAAATACGATACGGGTGAAATATTCCAATACATTTTCGATATTTAAAAAAAAACAATTTATTCCGACCGTTAAAACATAACATAGTCAAAAATGCGTATGTCACAATGCAATATTACTTAATTCAAATTAAAGCCAATAGCTACGTAGGAGTTTAATGTGAAAATGTCACTTCATTGAAGCTTAAAAGATTATCTTTTCATACAAAAGCTTACAACAGCTGTGCAAGATAAGAAAGATGAAGAGAAAATGTAAACGAATTGAAATAAATTACGATCTCTGTGAAATTTCTCTCATTCTTCGTGGATATTAATAAACATAAAGATAGCAGCGTCTGCAAAAACATATAAAAAGTTTTAAAATCTTTATTTAACATTTCAACGACCTTTGACTCAACTCTGAGAATATTCATTTGTCTTCATATTCATTTTATGACCCTCTCAATATGAAATACGGTTTCTAAGTGATTAACATGAAAACTCAATTAACTTATTACATCAGATTTAACCAAAAAAAAATATTCCATTGTAATAAGCCAAGAATATACAATTTAAGGAAAAATTGATCGTATTTTTACCCACCAATTCTATAGTGATTATATATAACTTTACTTGATGAAAGCATTGTGAAAAATTTGTGCAGTATTTTTCGATCTATTCTGTAAATATCAAATACATTTAATTTTTCGTTAATTAAATTTTGCGCTTGAGTAATACTTGAAATTAAATGCCATACATAACCGATGCAATCGAAATCTTTATATTTTTTAGTACAACAGCGCACACATTAATTTTAATTGATGTCCATGCCGTGAAAACTATTTGATAATGCTTTTCACCCATACATTATGCCACGCTCTGGGGCTATTTTAATATAAGGCTTTCAGCGAACAGTTAATCTAGCTTGGCAGCTAATCATCTAAGCATTTAATAACTCTTAAAAAAGCTTTACTTTTTGAATGTCGTTAGAAAATATTCGGTTGTTCAATTTTATATTTTTTCAGGGGTTAATGTTCGTAAATATTATATAATTATAACTGATTACTTATTAACATTAATAAAACACAATGTTTCTTTTTACTTTACGTTTATGCTCGCTATGAGCGAAACCGGTCCTGACCTTTTTAAATAAAGTGGAAATAAATTACAAAAGAATATTGTGTTTTTATTAATACAATTCTTTTCCACCAAGTATCGACAGCGAATGCCCTAAAAGTGACTTATTAACAGTTAATATCCCTTTACCCATGATTATATAATTGAATATAGAAATATATTCTCGCTCAGTCGTTGCAAAATCTATCGGAGGTATCAGAGTCTTTACTTAAAGAAAATTATACTAACAACTACAATTGTTATCATAATTATACTGTTGTATTATAATTGGCTAAAATGAATGTTTGTCGATCACGAGAATATACGTCTAAAATGAAAGCTTCTACATGTTGTTTTATATAAACTTATCCCTCCGAGCTTGAGTGGTCGCAATTTTATTACAAACGAGAAACTAAATTAAATAATATCATACATCAGATGTATGTATATTGTACATCTGTGGTGGTACTGAGAAAAGCTCGTGGTAGTGCTTTTGTAGCAACATACGCAGCGACCACATAACCAACGTCTAGTTTCTAATTACCAATGAACCGAGAATATGTTTGAATAAACTTTAAGTTTAATTTGTTTTTCTAGTCTGGCATTAAGACCAGCTCCAAATACGAAAATAATCAACTGTGAAATGAGGGAAATCGATTTATTCAATATCTCATCATATTTGTTTAACATACAGAATATACCTATAAATATATATAATACTATAATAAATAATTAAATGATATTTTCTATGTTAAGTTGGTAGTAACTTTGTTTAAATTTAAATTAAATAATAATAAAAAAATCTGTTTGAGTGACAATATGCGATTTGTTTATTTTTTTTGCGAAGCTTCTTCAGGGGAACTATCGTGAGGTATGCACATAAACTAAAAATCAATTATCATTCTTAACATACAAATACTTATAGAACAAATTACAAATCTATAATTTATTTGAGAAAGGGTAAATCCCAAAGAAAATAAATTTTATAATGGTAGCAGCATGTCGTACTTAAAATACTTTATTACTGATTTGTTTGATTTCCACGAGCCCTAAACTGTTCATTTTCAACCTTTTATTATTTACTTAATGGAATGTTTTATTTTTAATAATATTTTGACCATTTTCTATTAAATTATTCACAACCTTCATTAGTTATTTTTAACGTTCTATCTTTTCCGTTAAATATTAAGTTAGTTGTATTGAAAAATAAATAACTTTTTATGATCATTCGTTGGAAATTCTTTTTGTTTGGTTTTACCCGATGTCTTTTTATATTTCTCATTGAAAATTCATCTTTCAGTCTGTGAGATGGAAGAACATTAATGTGTTTTACTGTCTTTGCGAAGAAACATATCACTTAAATTTTTTTCTTGGAAAGTTTTGTTATATATTTAGAATATTCCATTAATTTAAATGTATTTTTTCACAATGTTTTGAAGCAGTTATTATTATTTATAATATAAAGAAGCGACACTAAAAAATGAAAAATGCAATGTTATTTGTATATATTTTTTTAAAAAACAGTGACTTTTTTTCTGAATTTTATATTTTTGTGGTGTTACAATATATTTTTTTAGTAGTATCAATTGATTGCATGTAACTATAATAATCAACTTTATGGTTTTTTAAATCGTTACAAAGTTGTTAAAATTATTCAACGTAAAAAAAACTTAATACTTGATTAAATAGTATTTGTTTTGTGAAATGTTTCTACATATTATGTTCTGTATTGAATAAGTTTGTTTCTTCTAAAACCTTTTTATTAAAAGTTTGGCTTAAATTACGTTAACAACATATACTATTCTATATGTATACGTCAACGTTTATGTTAAAAGTTACTTTTGAACACGATATACCCACTATTTTCAAGTTTGTTTTTCCAGTTTAAAATGGTTTTAAAATACATTTCCTTAGAAAACTTCGTTGGGTTGATTCCCCATTGCCTATTTTGGCAGAACATTCTAAATAAAAAAACAGAATTTATGAAAACATATAAAATATGCTGCATACACAAAGAAAGCCCTTACATACTCAAAGCACAGCGAGGAAAAGTTTCACTCCATTGGCTATTCAAATTGAAAAACTTTCTCTCGAAACGGGAGAAAAGGGCTTGATGTAAGAATAATCCAAATGCGGGAAGAATTCCAAATGAGGTTTTTACCGAAAACTGTCTCAAATACTATAAAGTATATCACAAAAGGCAAAAAATACTGTCTAGTCGATTCCGGTTCTCATATATTAAATCTTTATTCAGATTGGGTTTCAAATATATTCAGCGAATTGTAGAAATTTATAAGATTCTATGTATTTTTAGATTTGAACTTATTACGTTATTGAACAGTTATTTCTTATTCTATACAACCAAACCGAATAATTGATGTATATTAATTACTAAAAATAGCAACATCCACAACTCTCTATTGTATCTTTCTAGCACAGCTTTTAAAATAACGTTGCATATGCTTATAGAAACCAATCACATAAGAAAGATTTTGTAATATATAGTATGTGAATTAAATATTTATTTATAAGACCAAAAATATATCTTGATATAGATTTACTATAAAAATACGCTTTTTAAACTCAATTTGATAATTTCACTGATTAACAACTGTTCAGATATATTTGATAAATGTATTCAAATATTAGGTTACACAATAATACAACGCACTTCAAATAAAAAAACTGTCAAAATTACGCGTTTGGAGAGAGTTATTGAATGTAAAATGCAAGTTATTCATGAATTATAGTCATTTATATTTACAAATTGATTTTTTTCAGTTTAAATTTTCTATAAAAACATCTGGTTACAATGAAATTTAATCAAGTTTATTCGATTTAAGCTCTTTTCGTAAAGCTCGTGAATCTAGCATCTCATAACAAAGGGAATGGCGTTCATAAATTTTCATGAAAACAGCCATGTCATATGATCTCTGGAATTTGTAAGCATTGTTAGACTTTCAATGGATTATTGTGATTATTAAGTTTTTTCCTTTTTAAGTGAAAGAAGTTAATTTAAGATTAGTTGGTAAGTGCTAGGTTCTATTGATCAGAGGGTTTTGAGTCCAAGTCCCGGTAAAATCACTGTTATTTTTTAAATTTAAATTTAAGTTCTGGTTATGATATTGATGTTAATTCTCCTCGAGTAACTGATTTCATCTTTCAATTTCAACATATATGACATATTGACATAAATTTTAATGCCAATTTTTTTACAAACAATTTATAAAATCTTCGGGTCCTATGACGCAGCGGTTAGCGTTGTTGGCTTCTGTGCTGGACCTCACGGGCTCGAGTCCCAGTACGAACAACATTTTTTTGATCGATTTATAGATTTCTGTTCGTAGGCATGGGTGCTTGTGATGTCTAAAAAAATTCTTCCCACCCTTCCAATCTTTCAATAACTGGGCGTAGCGAGAACGGTTAGTTAATCACTAATCCTGTCCTAGCCTTGTCTTTCTATCCCTACTGCTCTCTTGGGAAAAGAGAGGTTGAGCGACTTTGTAACAAACAGTTCTAGTAGAAAAAAAACTTCTGTTAAGATACCTCCATTAGAAGGCTATATGCTCCACATTGAGAGCGGACATGGAAAAAAATATAAAGTCATATTTTTAATTTTAAAGTCATTGAAAATAATTTAGAAGTAAAAAGAAAAAATACATTTTTTTACATATATACGTAAATAGTTTAACCTGCTACATAAATATTCCACTTTGTGGGAATATTGATGGAACATTTAATTCTTGTTCATGTCAATCTTAGACTGGGTAGTCTCCTCAGTCTCTTTCATTTGTAATTTTATTAATTGTGAACGTATTAGGGTCCAAACGTTTCTTCTCTAATTATGTTAGAAAAGTCAATTTTATGAATATCCATTTTTTGTGGTATATAAAATGTGATTAGCCATGTTGGTATCGACTAAATGGTGATTTTATCGAATAGAAAATATAGTTGTTTAATTATATTACTTTTCGATCATACTAGTACACCTTTTAAATATTGCAAAACAAAATAATGATCGCCATATTGATGAGCAGCAATCCGCGATGAATCCAGTTAACGAAACTGAATAAAAAAACAACATTAACTATTTTTAAATAATTGTATCACCTTGTTTTATTAAGCCAACGAACAAACTCTTCGTATAGCAAAGTTTATTTTACGTTTTACATTTATGAGCTTTTTTCCGTATTTTGCTGCATATCTTTTTGCTGTTCCATTTTGCTCGGTTGTCAGCACTGCAGTTATTTACTTACCATTTAATTAGCTGAATGTAAATTCTGGTGCCATCCATTTACTATGCCTTTTAAAAAGCCAAACACAGCTAGCGTATTTCACGCAGAGACGGAATCAAACTATTTAAGGCTTTGTTTTTCAATGAATATTGCGATGGAAAATAATTTGTCACTTCTTTTCGAATGAATTGAGAAATTATAAAGATTTCAACTTAACTTAGGCATTAATAGCTAAAACTTAATAATCTTATTTGATGATGAAACAGCTCTATTTGCTCCCAGTATACTCTACTAAAGCCGATCTTCAGGACCTATATAAGAGATTTTTAGAACCATGTCTTCATTCTTCACTATAGTGTTATTGAATCGTATACGCGACTACTTCAGCGGTCTTTTTCATCCAGGATACTTAGTGCAATTCAATTAATAATATTAAATCCTACACTATTATTTGTTTATTATAACCACTAAAGAAGGTCGCCTTTTACTCTATTCTCAAAAATTATCCACGTATTTTCTGACAAATACACGTTTTATCTGCACCGTTTATTTAGTTGGCGAGTTTTCTTATCGTACACTTCGTTTGCGACTCTTTACTTAATTCTAACTTTAGAGTTTTTACCCTTGCTAAAAAAACTGTACAACCGAATTTATTACGCTCAGGTGTGTAAAACAAAAGTATTTCATCTAGCTGATAAAAGCACGCTGTCATTCTTTTTATTTAACGTCAGAGAAGATGCCACAGGCACTGCCATTTCGTTCCTTGCTAATGGCAGCACACAAACTCCCACGCTAACAGGTGCCCGGTAGGGGCGGCGAGGTCTGCGTTGCCATGAAAGGTCAGGGGGTTATTTATTGTGGGTCTATGTTACCAGGCACATACGCATTACGAGAACAAGCTCAACTTCTAAAACCTTTAATTGGTTATCGTAGTTTTCAAAAGTATTTATTTCTACGAAGAAAAATACAGCAAAAACCTTCATCTGATTTTTTTAACACGATCTAACAAAACGAATGTCGAAATGAACTTTTCAAATAATTTATTCTCTTAATGAAAACAAAAATTCGTTCATTATTTGAAATTATAATAATATCTATGTATATTAAATGTATACATAGACTTGTTGTTTTGTGTAGTCAAACTTATCTCTCATATTACATTTAGCATATCTTTTTTAATGATTTTCTGTTAATATTTTATACAAGATAATCAGTATGTTTAATAAATATGTGTCTGTATTTAGAATAATAATCTGTATTGCTTTAAATTCAGTTTTCTGTTGACACCAAATAATGTCTAATATATTTTTTAAATCAAGGCTATTGATTGACCTAAAGTTTTTTCTTTCAAAAATCTTTATTTGATTACACTAGCCAAAAAATCATACAGATTAGATTTATACTGAACAATTGCGTAAAAAAATACAGACTATTAAACCATATAATTTTTAAACTAATTAAATGTAAATCACAATTTTTCCACGTATTTCTTATACAAATATACAATTTAGTTTATATTTCTATAATCAACTACTAATTTGCATTAACATATAATCTGAATAAATAACTGTAATTTAGCTTCTAAAATTATCGTTGGAAACAAAGTAATTATTTAATTACAAAAATGTAAGTTCCCAGTTTGGATTATATATATATACTCCTAATAAAGCACTGTAAAATAAATTGCTTTTACGAGAACTGGATGTTAATCAGTCGAACAAACTCTTTCTTTAAAGATAGTAAGAATGAGATGTATCGACAAAAAAGTACTCAAGCCAGACAATAAAAATACGTAGTTAGTTTATTTACTAAAGTGTAAGAAGTCACTTATTGCCACAATGGCCCGTTTAATTTGTCATTTGTTTTGTTTCTCAGCGTATATGAAGCTTTGATAAACAGAAGCAAAAAAGGAGAAGAGAGCTTTCTTTCCACTTTATCTCTCTTAAATGTAAGCTTTGTTTTTTTTTGAATTTGGTTGGAGGAAGTTTTAGTGAGAGTGTTTTTACATGTTAACTCCGGAAAATAAAAATGTCTTATTTCGCTTACTCATACTTATACCTAAATTTATTGTTTTGAATTTTTATGGAAACTATGAGCATTCGTTTTTATTTATTTTTTAATGAGAATTTTTTATGATTTCAAGCATTTCTTTATTTTCTAAGTAACGTACATACTACCTTACAAAACATTGTCTATTACTGTTTCTCATTATATTATTGTGTTTGTAGCAGAAATGATAATATAATTTAAATTCTCTCAACATTCATAACTAATGTGAAATTCTTTTTTTTACAAATACTTTTATATGCTTGAAAAATTCTTAAAGCCTTTATGAACTCACATTCATTGATTATGCAAATAATTATATTCTAATATATGAAAATGTGTAATATGATTTAAACATTTTCAATATAAATATAAAAAGGCAGAAAAATATCTACAGGACTAGTCTATAAAAACTGATTTGAAGTAAATTAAGTTAAAATGAAAGGCATAGGAATTTAGATTAGTCAATTTCTTTTTGATTATAAATTTTGTATTGTTCTCTTCCAAGAAAACAACTCGATAAGAATAAAATTCGATATTTTCAAATATGTATAAAACTAAAAATCAATTTATTAAAACTCTCGCGGCTTGGAGACTAGAAAAATACTTCTCATCCAATTGAAATCGTTTAGGGACCCCAGTGGTTTCCTCATTATTGGCCTTATTCTTATGAATTTCAAAAAAAAATGGTCTAAGGGCTTTAAAATATGTCTGCATCATTCCTCATACATTTTTTTATAAAAATCTGTGGTTTTTTAATAAATAATCATATTTTAAGTTGCGCGTAAAAAAGGCGTCATATCAGCACACATATGAAATTGCAACTGACGAGTTACCCATCTATCTTACGAACGATCGCTTATCGCGTTATCGCGTTATTGCGTTATTGCGTTATCGCGTATTTATATAAGCTACAAAAGGTCCAAAAAACGATGATATAAGAAAACCTCAATTATAAACATTTTATCACCCATATTAAAATAGATATTTAAGAAAATGTCTGTATTGGGGTCGCATTTCTTGAGCTTAGAACCGGAAAAGTTAATGTTTCCATTCGGGGTTTCAAGTTTTTGATAGTGCCAAACAGGACGAAAGATCAAAAGAGTGTGTTTATTCAACTATAAGAAAAGAAAACCAATATTTATACCATATTATATATTAATAGATATATAAAATATTTTATTAAGGTCAAATTGAACAGTAAAATTCTACGGTTCGTTTATTTTGAAATGTCACAATTATTACAAGCTTATTGTGTCGTTTATGGCAAATAGAGGTTGCACGCCTTCATTGAATGCGTGTTTTTGATAAGTTTTGATATGTTTTTGACAAGTCCGAAAGCCATATTCCGGATCGTAACTGCCAAAACTTTAGAAACAAACAATATCGTATTTTTTATTCTCGATGTATGTTTTTGTTTATGCAATAGAATCAATAAAGACTATCATTCACGCCTACTTCGAGTGCGTTGGCTGTATGTTTTTGATGGATTGGGCACAGAAAAGGCAAACTTTTGTACTTCTTCAATAAGGGCAGTTAAGGAAACAGTTCTTTTAACTTTTCACCAGACGCATTCTTAGTTGAACAAATAAACTTTTTATAGAACCTCTCAAGATAATATATTTAATCTTAACTATTCTTTAGCCGGTTACTCTACCTTCTTCTTCGACGATTGCTAGTTGCACCCTTACAATCGCTTTCTCTACACTTTGTTTTCGTGATATGTGGTGTTAATTTAATTTGTTTACATCACAGACATCCGAATATTATCTTCGAAGCCATAAATGGATTTAAAAATCAAAAATTACTGAAAACTGAATCTGTGATTTAGTACAGTGCTTCCTAAATTTGTCGCCGGCTGTGGTATAGTTGGTTAGAGCAGGGTTTCTCAACGGTGGGCCATGTGTTTTAAGGGGGCCACAGAGATTTATTTTCGTTTTGGGGGGGCAACAACACAGTTTAGCGGGGCCACGGGTATTGATAAAACGATACAGGTAAGAGCATAATGGCGGATGTCACGCAGCTATTTTTTGTAAATCCATAAATAAAATAAATTACTGGCATTTTAGTTTCGAAAATCTCGGAAGAGCCATAAAAAAGGTGGGTTTTTGAAATTATAATTTTCATGGGAAGACAAAACAAAAGTATGGGGGCCACAGAATAATAAAGACACTCAAAAGGGGCCACGCTCCAAAAAAGGTTGAGAAACACTGGGTTAGAGCTTGTTCTACCGATCAGGTGGGTCTGGGTTCGATTCCCGGTAAGGTCAATGTCAAATTGGATTTTTTTCAATTTTTCAATTGAGATCTAAGACATGGGTGTTTGTGACATCAATTCTCTTTGTTAAGTAAGAGAGTTAATCTCATGTGACTTACAAAAATTTCTCATCGAGTATATCTCGTATGGTCTTTCAACTTAAAAACTTTCAAATATTTGACGCATTGACGTAAGCTGTAATGTCAAATATGAAAGAAAAAAAAATGGGAGCCGCGGGTTTTCTTCGGGGGCAGCCGCAGAACATGTTTTGTATTGAGGGGGGCCGCGGATTATTTTTTCAGATTTAGTGGTATGAATTTTTTTGGGAAGCGATGATTTAGTATATGATAACAGTTCGTATTTTTTTTCAAAATATTTGAAGGTTCGGGAAACAATGGCGGCCATTTTCATAAACCTGTGTTGGTTAATCAATCAAAAACTTATTTATAGGTAAAACGTCTGAAAAAAATAATGTTATTTGTATTATCTTTATATTTTGATTCAATTTTCATTTTTTTTTAAATACGTTTAATAACTGCCGTGTTTGGTATAAATAATTATGTAAACTGCCGCTTTTGTTGTAAATTCAATTTTTTTTTATGTAAGTCTTGAGTTCTTAAAAAAATCTATATGCTGAATCGCCAGCTCTACACGATGACATATGTAACTATTTTTTTACAAAACATGCAGACTGCCGTTTTTGTTTCCTGAGCACATATACATATATATCGACTGTGGAAAGGAAAAAGGACGTAACCCACAAATATCAAATTTTACAGGAGGCGCATGTGCATTTTACTCAACGGATGCTTTTCTACGAGAACTGCTTGTTACTCACCTGTTACACCTATTTTTAAAAATAAAGTAGAGGTTAGAAGACAGGCTAAGGCAGGGTTAGTGGTAAGTTAATCGCTCGTACTACACACCATGTTTTGAATCGGATGGTGGGAAGCAATTTTAGATAACACAATTATCGAACAAAAAAACAGTAATTTATAAGATTGAAAAATCTGTTCATATTTTGATTCAAGCCCGTAAACTCGACCACGAACCCGAGACAAAATAGTAACATAATAATAATATACTTTTTTTCGTTGTTACATAAACACTTTTAAGCACTTCTTGGCTGTCATTAGATTACACTGTAAAATTGTATTTTATTATCAGTTGACCGAGTGAGACCGGTCCTGATCTTTTTAAATAAAAGTGGAAGTAGTGCAAAGGATTATTGTGTTTTTTTAATGTATAACAAACAATTGACCACAGAAATGTAGAAAGAGTTACAGATTATGATACAAAAAATTGAATTAGTAGCACTCATATTTTCATATTTTTTTACCAATTATTTGTTGCACCATTTTAAGTCTTACGTGGATAAGTATAAATAGCCTTCTGTTACTATATATTTTTATCGGCTTAAATTTCACGTGATTAGCAAAACTGGACCTGATCCTAAATAATAAAGATTTATTACAAAAGTTTTTTTGATATTGGTATTTCTTTATTAAAAGTTTTTTCACCCAACGTTTTTCTAATCACTAAGAAATTTTTCTTCTTTGACCATGTTCGCTCCCTGTGTGGAAATTAGTTTTGCAATAATCTTTGAAAAGACTTTTACAATCAATCGCCTTAATCATAAACTTCAATTATGAGTTAGACAAGCTACAGATACTTTTGAGAGATAATTAAATTAATAAAGGAATTGCTGATACAACAAAGCCGCAAACTGAATTAACTATTTACCCGATATAAAGTTTTACGAGTTGATCTTGATTACGTATAAGGTCAACCGTCCCACGTGTAGATCATTCCGGAAAAACTGATTAATGCATTTTCTTTCGAAAGCTGGCGTAGCTTCGACCCACGCCTTCAATAATAACCGTAGGCGGCTTAGAAGCTTAGTAATTACAATTACGAAACACTGTAGTAATAAATATGAAGTCTGAATTGTCAAACGACTGATTTTCAGGTTAGCATTTGAATAAAAAAAATTGTTCCGAAATATTTTATAAAAGTTGACAATTTTTTGCCGGTAGGTTTGTGTTTTTTGAACGTCATTCTGACATTAAATGAATAATGGATGACTATTTTGCGTGTTTCGCTCATTTCACATTATGTACATCTGCAATCGAATTTAGATGAGAGATTAGAGATGATGATAATAATGACGGTACAAAAAATATTAGCTAATTTTTTAACAAGGTCTGTGAAAACTCATGCTGAAACTTAGATAAAATATTTAAATACGTATTCATTTTAATATCTACTTATATTTTTTTGCTTTATTTAAACCGTTTTTTTAAATACTTGTGTAAATATTTACAACACCGGTATTGGTATATTTGTCCGAAATTTACTACAGAACTTTTTTTTAAATAGAGTAAAACTATATTTATTTGTTTTTAATTATTACTACTTCTTACTCGAAAGGGTCATCCATAGATTATTTCGTTGATAAATGTATTCATATTTAAGATTCAAGAATGTCTATAATATTCTCATGCTTTTTCAAATATTATAATATTTGATCCTAAAAATTGGCCGCAAAGAGTGTGATCAGTTGATTACTAGTACGTTATTTTTCTATTATTATCTTCTAAGTGACTGAATTAAAAACAATAAAAATAAAGAGAGCTTAAAATAGATATATGTATTTATAAATATATATATATTTGATATTATTGTATTTAAAAAAACACCTTTTGAAAATCTTGTAGCTAAAATAATAAGCAAATATATATTAGAACTATCATTTATAGGAATTAATTAAATGAAAGTATTTAATTAATCAAGTATATAGCCACTCTTTTAGCATAGGCTTTATATAAAAAGAAAATGTATTCAAAAAAACTTCTAACGCTCTACAAAAAATTTCCGTAACGAGTGTTATTTGAAAGTTAGTCTAACGTTGCCTTTTTACGGGTTTTCTTTAAGTGCCTTTTCTTTGTTTGGAGTTGGGTGTTTCACTGGCGTCCTCTATTGGGAATTATCAGCCCTACTTCTAATAGCTTTTATATAACTAGACAACAAACAACTTACTAACTTTAGCTATTAAGTTAATAAATATATATATATTATAATAATCGTAGCAAGTAGAAACAAAAATGTTCATTTGCTAAAATGGCTGGCACTCGTGAACTATTGAAACAAATCGTTTTTTTATAATTAAATATTGAACGACATTAAGAACTTTAAATTTTGTTTTTACACTATCGGTCAAAAACTCGTTAAATACTTTTGCTGCTTTTGTTCATCAATCCTGCAATTTAGCTGCAGTTGTCAACATTGAGCAGTATATGAGTATTTTATAAAAAATACCTTACTGTCAATCATAATAGCTAAGATCCCAGATAAATTGCATGAGGTCAACTTGATAACATTTTTTAAGCCACTTGACATCAACTCAACGAGAAAAAACATCACAAACACCGATGCTTATGTAAGATCTCAAGCAATAACATGAACATCTTTATTTGGTATTGACCCCGAAGAGATTTAACCCCAATTCTTCCATCTGATCACAAGGATACAACACTGTTAACGCCGTAAGGCGTAGACTACAGAAGCCGATAAGTATATTTTGGTATCCTTTGCCGTAAGTTCTATCTATCCAACTGTATGTAAGAATTTTACAACATTTAATATATTTTTTTAAATTTACGATAGCTTATTTAGTTTTCTTTCTATTATACAAATAAAATAATACTGATTTATTACATAATCCTTTTTAGACTTTTTTTACTTAAACGAGTTTGAAAAAAATAATTAGAAGATTAACAGGTTAGTCGGCCAAAATCGTAGCCTTCTCAACACAAGAGTATACAAAAAATCGAATGGTATCTATATAAGGTGCAGTTTAATTTTGCAATATGAAATTATAATGACTTGCTGTTCATACTAATCCATTATGTGATAGAACTTTATGTACTTAAATTAAAAGTGTTTTAATTGTGTTCATTTTATACCAGGTTATATATTCCAGCCTTTGTTATATCTACAATTTAAGTTCATTGAATCCAATTAGAAAGCACATGCGACATTAAAATATAATTTACTTGTTTTAAGCCGACACGTAGGGTTTTATTTATTAATTTACATTCATTACAGATGGTCTAAATCGTTCGTGAATGGAAAATAGCATATAGAAAAAAGCCGTACATAAAACAATTGATCGTTATTTTATTATGAAATACTAAATACTTTTTACTAGAGTTTTTTTATTATTTTAAAACGATCAGCTTAATATTCTTGCATAAGAGTTCTCAGGCAATAGAATAAAACAATGAATATATTTTTCGTGTTATGTCATTCTGAAAAAGATTTTTCGGGACTTCACTGACCTATATATAACCTTTCCAAAAGGGTCAAGCGTCGGGTTCCACAAGTGATTTCAAAGTTCAGCGACTATTTCTCGGTAAATATATTTGTTTTGTCCTTTAACAAACACGACACTGTGACACAAGTCCTTGAAGTATTTCTATGAAATAATAATACACAAATATGTAACATTATATTTGGAATAATAACAACCTTTGATTTAAATGAAATTTTGGTAAGTATCCATTTCAATAAATGAGATTTTTTTAAATTTAACTTATGACTACCAGTCACGTAACCAAGTTGTCAGTGCCCTCAAGCTTGCGTCTTTGTCTACTTTTAATCTGTCAAATCGAATTCATTTTTTTTTATCTTTACTCAAATTAATTGTTTGTATTGTTTTAAATATTTCATTAAAATCACGTCTTACTACATCTTTCTTTTATGCCTTCACTACATAACGAGGATGAGTGATTGCAATAAAACCAATTTTCGTTAAAAAATCTAGTTATATTCATTATTACAACTTTAGGTATTCTTTCTATTCATAAATATCATACGGTTATATAAATTAAGGCCAAACTTTTTCTTAACTCCTTATTCGTAAATAATTTCGATTTCCTTTGATTTTTGTTACTTTATGTGTGTCTAAAAGTATCAATGAAAAATTAATCTCTTTTTAAATATCATATCGTAAAGTTTGTCAAATATTTTTACAACTATTAGGAAGAAGTCATCAATAGTTTCGATGGATTTTCCGGTTGTGAGAATTCACTTTTAATATGAAATTATGTTTGATAACTGAATTCTAAAGACGTTTCTCAAAAGGCAAAACAACTGTCACAATTTGTAAAACAATCAGTAGAATAACAAAGTTATTCAATTGTACATTTTTAGAGCTAGCCCAAGTTAAAAGCTTTATAAAAACACACACAAGAAAAACAGCTACTATTTGTTTGAATCGTTATCTAAATTAGTCAAAAATTATTCAACCCAAGCCATGAATCCAGGTACAAATTCCGATTCTAATTTCCATTAGTTTATTTACGATAGCATTTCGACAAACCGATTCAATTTTTCAATTTTAACAAATTTAAGTATGGTATCAAATATATTAGATTTAAAATGATAGATGTCAGGTCATTTTAATAACAATATATGTAGTTCTTTGAGAGCAAACAAAAAAGGCAATGTTAGTAATGGGCAATATGCATAACATTGATAGTAAAATCACCACAATTTTTTAAATATCTATAGAAATCCATGCCTTGGCAAAGAAGTGTGCTGAATTACGTTAATTATAGTTATTTTTGTTTAAACATTTCAATCATTCTTAAAATATTCAGTTTAAGACGATTATTTCAAAACTTTCTCGTACCAACACCATTAGAAGTATTAACCTAAATTGCGTGATTCAATATTTTTTTACGAAAATGTACGGTTTTCACCAAAATCACACATATAAATTGCAACATTTTGTTGAATCGAAATTATTTTATCGTTAATAATTAATCATCATGTTTTAAAAAATGCAGTAATATTTTTTCCTCGGCGAAAATTAATTGTTTTATATTTTACCGCTGGGTATAAAAATGTATGTTAAAATCGACTTCAGTTTTCCTAAGACAATAAAAAATAGTCTGTACCTTTCGTAGTACAGTATGCATTTTAAGGGTTAAACATTTCAAAAGTTGAATATAATCCATTTGTCATTACCAAAGATAGGAATGTTGTAACGATATTTTTTCAGCAAAGTCTCATTTGATCGTCGTTACGTTACTAATAGAAAAAATATGTAAAATAATGAAAAAAAAACATCATTACTGTAGTAAAAAACATATCTGATAAAAAAAAATTACATGTTGTCACAAATTGTAACACTTTTTTTGGTTTTTAAGAGCATCTTCAGACAAACTGTCACAGTGTAGTAAAAGCAACTGAATGATATTTCGAAGAAACAATAATGTTACTTAATTAGGTACATGAATGTAATAATAATTACTTTAGTATTTTTAGCAGCTAAACTTAAAACTATAAACATATTTCCACGAATCTCCATTTTCAAATGATTAAATTTCGTAACTAAACACGGGCTTTGATAGTTTATCAAAAAGCTTGAGTGGTTTAAACAAGCGATAAATCAAACAGCGAAAAGGTTTCACTTCATTACAAACTGTTTTAGGTAAGTTTGGGATTCCATTTGATCCAAGTCAGTGAATGGTACTTAAAATTTAATTTTGTTTGAATTAATTCTCGGTTGTCGGTATTTTTTAATGAAAAGCTTTCAAATCGTTCCATGAATATTTTGTCGACTCTAAAATGAATCTAAAGTACCAACATTTTTGTGAATTATCAAGTTAAATTATGGTTTCAAGTTTCAAATCATGAGAGTTTAGAAAGCATACAGCACATAACATTTTTTTTTGGACAACTAAAAATACTGATATACATAAAAATCATTGCCATTAATTTTTTTATTTCAGTAAATTCTCTTGTGTAACAAATTAATAATAATTGTCATTATATATAATAATTAATAATAATGGAGCTCAAATTTTGTGGGAAAAATATTATCGACAGTAAAAATACTCTGGTTATAGTTTTCTATCAACGCTTGGCTTAAGAACCTGCCCCCTTTAAATCGTTTACGTTATCATTGTTTATTTATATTTGTATTGAATTAACTTAGTAAACTAGCTGATGAAAGGTTTTCCAACTCGTGAGTATGAGATACCGGTTCGACCTCACATCAGATCAGTAGCCAACAATCGAACGATTGCCACAATCGGACAAAAAAAAAATTACATGGTCAGCTTTATTTAGAAAGCAATATATTTGAGTAGTAATAATAACTTCTCACGTTATCTACTCACAATTAAGAATGTGTCTCTACTCGTAAGTTTATCAATGTTGGGTTCAAAAAAAAATTTTTTTACCATCACATCAACGACACAAGTTGGTAATTGATTAACCCAAAACCACCCATTATGTGTATGCAGCTGCTGTTTCAAATTTACTCTTCATATTCTTGGACCGATACAGAGCTGCACGGAACCTAATCTTTTAACCATGCACTGCTGTGCTTAAAAAAAGACAGAAAGAAAAAAATAGAATCTGACTTGCTCAGCCATTTAATTTAAGTTATATTAAGCATCTTCTCTGTGTATACTGATAATCCGCCGTGTCGGAAGATTTAAATCTATTCAGCGTTAAATTTAAAGAGAAATCTAGAATATTTCGTTCGCCATGTGATGTTGTAAATTTATCGAATACAGGATAGTTCAAATACAAAAAATACGAATAAATTCTTCACACCTGAAAAAATTGATAATATTTCGTAAAAACCGTTGAGACTCAAAATAACACTTGATAAAAATCATTATGAAACTGAACACTTTATTTTTTTTAATAAGTTTTGTTTTTTAATAGCAATTCGATATGAAAGTATTATTTACATACAAAAAATTACACATTGTTTCGTATAACTGACGCAATTTTAATTTTGATAAACTTATTATAAAAACAAAAAACTTTTCACCAAGAAATTGTGATTTTTTTCTACAAAAGAAACAATTTCTCTTACTATTTGCTTATCTTTGGTATAATAAAGTTTTTTTGAATATGAAAACAAGAAAGATGTATTGTGTATTATTTTTAATAAAGTCTAGCAAATTCGTTCGTTTCTGTTTTCAAAGAAAACAATCGATGAATATTTCATTTCAAACCTAAACAAGAAAATAAAGTAGCATCGATTTCATAATGTTTTTCTACGAGAATGAGTCTGGATAAACAGTTGTATTGAATCCCATAACGTAATTTTTGAATATTATTACACGTATAAATAAATTTAATTAAGGGTTGGCGCTTACGATTTAAATTAAACACATTATTTTTAAATAATTTATTTAATATGCGTTCGGAAACCATAACAATCAAATGAGCAAAAAAAACAATGATTTATAAAACATGAATGCAAGATGATAATATTCAATTTTGAACGGAAAATAAGTATGCTCTTCATTTTAATATATTAATACGATTGTTTTTAGTTCGCTTACACGTACTTTCAAATTGCATTATACGAATACAATACAAATAATTTCTTTCTTTGATTATTGAATATTCTACATGTTTCTTTTTATTTAATTTCAATAATTGAAATCAATTTAGTAAACTTTGTTGTATATTTAAAAAAGAGGAATATAATTACTCATTGTATATGTGAAAGTAAATGATATTAAAAAGAAGTTTTTAGATGTCAGACTTTCAAAACGAAATACCTAATTATTAATTGTCCCATATGCCCCTAGTCAATTTTTAAAATATAAATTCAATAAAGAACTTTAAGTATATCTTTAAAGGTCAAAAAACTGGTTAATCATATTATGGTAAACAGTCGCTTTTAGCATTAAATATGTATCGAATTTTATTCTCAAAGTGTTTTTTATATCGATCGACAAAAGAAGGCATATTACAATTTCCTTTCGGTTCTATGAAAATAAAAATTGATTGAAAACATTGCCTCAAGACTCGAGTATTCAAATTACTTCAGTTAACATATTACGCTTTCTGGTGATATAAAATATTGCGAAGGCTGTCTCTGTCAATTTTATTGAAATTGCCTAAGTGCAAAACGTAATACACATTTTTAGATTTTCTTTCATTATTATTTTTCCACGCCTTATTTTAGCAACCCTCCAAATTTAAATATTCGCTTTTTATAAAAAGGTTCTTATTTTAATTACAAAATAAAGGGGTCAAAGCGGAAACTACTCTAATAATGAAATTTACATTTAAATTAACTTTTATATTTTTACAACACCTTTCAGGAAGTAAATCACAAAAAATGTACTATTACACAGCTTTATTTCAGTAAATAAAAAGCTCATATCTATATATTATGAACTATCTATCGACGGTACCTAACAACAATGTGAAATGCATGACTGAGCGGGTGTCGGACATTTTTTTCCTTAATTTTAAATGACGAATGGAATTTTACGAAAGAACCTGCTGCAGTGATTACTGGACTTGTCAATTCATTGGCTTGGTCGAACAGAGGATGGGTCAATATGAAAAACGACGAAATACAAGATGATAAACACATAATCTGTATTTTTCCTTTGAGATCACAGAAACTTTGCTCAAATCGTGTCAACTAGCTGTCGGACCCGCTGGTCACGGCGACTTGTTAACCAATAAGGCAAACGATGAAGCATTTTTAAATTTGTGGCGAGCGTTCAGACGAAGAAGCACAAACCGCTGATTCTCGAATAACTATTCCCGAGACAATCTTAGCACACAAAACGGTAAAGAAGAAGCAAGCGATTAGTTAAAAATAAGTCTTATCTTGACATCATCCTTTTACTTTCGATGAGGACGAAGCTTGACAGCTGAATTACAGTAGTTTTCATTTATTCTTACAACACTTAAACTTGATAAACTTTTTGATCATTCTATATTCTTCTAGAAGAGAATATATTCTTGTAACTTTAATGATATAATTAAACGTGTATTAAAAATATTATTTTATAATAAAATATGTACTTTTTCAAGTAATTTCCAATTCAATCAATAATTGGTATTTTGTCATGTTTTTCCATTAAAAAAATGTCAGAATATTACACCATTTAAAGAAAATTTACTTTATTATTAATTATAAAACGTAGCTTGATTTTATGTCAATCAAAGCTTTTCAAACGATTTTCTCTTACCGAAAGCGTTGAATGTTACCCCATACATTACGTTTAAACCAACAACACCATTATAAAGGTCAATTTCTGACATCATTTTGACGAGCTATTGATTTTGTGGTGTTCATTGTTGACACGTTTTGCCGAATTTCGTATTTTTACGACACAAACATTTGTTCATTTTATAAAATGAATAATAATTAATTCTTATACGTAATATTAAATCACAATAAATAAATGCTTAGTATGTGAAACTAGGGTAGTAACTCAGAAACTATGTAAAAGCGAATTAAATGTTATTTTTGATACAATACTTTCATTAAACATTTATTTTTTTCCCATTAATTTTGTGAAACAAAAGAATCATTGTTGTGTTGGGTTAATCTGGAGAAGCTTTTCAAAGAAGCGAAACATATGTCACAATTAGAAAAACAGACAATGGAATAAGTAAATAAAACAATTTCGTGGAGCAGAAGTCAACGTCGTTAGCTTCTGTGGCAGATCTCATGGCTTTGAGACCCAGTACCAACAGCATTTTTTCGAAAGCATGTGTGTTTGTGATCTAAAAAATGCATCACACCCTTCGAATCCTAAAATGGCGATGCGTACAGAGAGCTTAAGCTTTATTCTTATATTCTTACTCTCTTAGAATAAGAGAGGTTGAGGAGTAAGTCGTTACTTTGACTGTTAACTGTTCGTTCAGTACTCGTAGAAAATACTGCTGAGTTCGCGTTGGAAGCAGACATGGGCTCAAAAATGCATATTTATTAAAAATAAATTTCCACAAAGTTATCGTTAATATATCTATCGAAAATATGTCTGCGATTTCATTTTTATTTTGAAGAAGAAAAAAAACTTTTTTTTTTTGGATGCTTGTATATTTTTTTAATTAAACAGATATTTTTTCTCATGAGCGGTACGGCAAAAAGGTTAAGCACAATTCACCAAATCAAATTTCGTTTCCTATTTAATTTGATATATCTCACTCCCATCTTTTTTGTTTCCCATATCTACCTCTGTCGAACACTAACAACCTCCCCAAGGAGAACCTCTGTGGATGTGCGTCTAATTCTGTAACTCGATTAGCATTCCACTGGCCACAGCACTCACTGGTTACCAATTCGACACCGAAAAAAGCTTTTACCAGGCAACAAAGTCATATAAAAGGATGTAAATTACATTCTGCTCATGTATGCGAAATTCGCCTAGATTATATATTTACTTCTTTTGGCACGTGTTATACTACTTCATTTGGAGGAATCCTTTCAATAAGCCGCTTAGCTATGTACACTAGTGAATTACTTCTATCATATTGGTTTTTCGTACACGCAATATTACAATTTCACCAAAACATTTACTGTTCTTTTCATTTAGCTTATAGAAATAATTTGATACATTTTTCGGCCACGTCCGCTTCATATTCAGGTTGTACGTGGAATATGGACCTCTGATAACAAATAAGATTTGATTAGCGTACCAAAATAAGCCTTTTTTTATAATTTGTGGCGTGTGCCATAGTTATTTAGGTACAAATAATAATATTATCAAACCATTACAAAAAATACGTGAGACAAAGGAATTGAATAAACACAACAAACACGCGCCATTTATCGTTTGATTATAGTATTGGTAATTCCTTTCTTCGTAATCGAGTGTGGCACACTGGTGGCCTACTAAAACATTGACTGTCCAGTACTGTCACAGTCAGCATGATTTTCGAATTGCTATTTTTTTTTTTGTTATAAACGATAACAAATTTAAGTTGTACAAAGTTTTAACGAATTTAGTATTGAAATTTTACTAAGCACCTTCAGTCCAAATCTTAAACTTTTCAGCGTATTTTTTGAATCATAAACTAGTCGTAAAATTAAAAAAAAATAACCGTAGAGATAGTAGAGTTATTTAAAAAGATGTAAAGCAGTATATGTGATACAGTGAGCTTTTTTAACGTTTCCATATAGCTCCGATAAAGCACCGGTCTGAGAGTACTTCTTTAACCCACTGGCGACAACAACAAAATGCCCAGAATTTCACCAGAAATGTTTTTTAAAACACAAAATATTTGTTTATTTTAATCTATTTATTTGTTCACGTGCGGCTATTCAAAATATATTTCTGGTATACGAACTTGAATGGAAACGAAATTCCAATTCTGTTAAAACGGATATAAAGGAGAGACCAATTCTACGTTAACCAAGAGAATAGTATCCGTAAAAATCGTTCAAAAACGACGTATTTTATCCCTGCAATACAAATTGACGTAACTTTTACACGAAACTGTCATTCACAGTACATAAATTTGACATCAAAGCATAAATTTAATAACAAATTACGAATATACTTGAAAAATGATTATTATACTTAATGAATTTCCGATCAAAGTAACCCATCAAAATAAATGTTCTTTTAAAATCTGAGTACACAAATTTATCATAAATTAAATTCCTTTTAAATCATAAGTGTCAAATGCTTGCACAATGTATTAAATAGTGAACTATGTTAATTTATACATCACTGGTATTTTCGAAAACGTTTCTTTACCAGATCGATACTAAATTTAGTTATAAAAATTAAATGAAAGCCATCCGCTTACAAAATTATTAATACGACCCTTGGCATACGGAAGGGTCATTAATCAATTATTCTCACAACAATTAATGAATTGGAAAATTGAAGTGGTGAATTATAGATGCCAATAAAAGGAAAAATAAACCTTTTACTATTCTATCAACTGTAAAAAAGTAACATAATATATTATAAATCCCAATGGAAAACGTATGATTCTGGCTATTAGTATTTTCCATTATGCCAGAAGTCTATTTCTATTTTCAGAATAAAGGCAAACTTTTCCTAAAAATACTTTAGAGAACATGCTATCGAATTATTCCACATTTTAAGTTTTTGAACTTTGTCTATTTTTGAGAATCGTATCTGATTGACTTTATAAAATCAAAGTTACATAATTTAATATACTAGTTCAAACAGTTTTATGTTGTTGTTAAACTTTAATTTTAAATGGGAAATTCAATTTTCTTTCAATACAATCTACCTTCTATACAAACTCTACATTTTGATTTGAAATAGTAGAAATTCTCTTTGTCTACTAGTAATTTTTACTTTACAGTAACATTTTTTTATTAATAATTTATTGTAAATCAATTTTTATTGTGATAACGTTGATTGATTTTTTTTATATCTACAGACAGTGCAATTTTTAAAAAATATTACTTATATTAGAGTTTAAGATAGGAAAAATATTTAATATTTTAGGAATAAAACATTTGTTTTCATAAAATCACAAATGTGGACATTTTCAAACATGATGATATAATCTATACTATATATTCCATGTTCAATAAACATTATGTATACTGCAGTTTTTCTTACAAATGTACATATTTGGGGACAATAATTGTTAAAAACTAAGTAAAAATTTGCAAAAAAAAAAAATATTTTATTTTCAACAATAAATGTAGATTTTAGTAAAACTACAATATCTCATTACTGGTAAAATCTAGATAAGCCTGTTATGTTTATAATCATGCAATATATTGAGTTGAATTCTTTACTGGTACAAATATTTCAAATGTAGTGAAATCCTTTGTATCGATTAGAATATCGGAGTCTTGAATATAGCTTGTTTCAAGAGCCCACTTCGCAAGTCACAACGATACAGTACAAACTCATTACAACAAAACTCGACGAAGAGACTACTTCAAATTTGACACCACTTATTTTGTTTTCGTTGTAATATAGTATATACGAAACTCTGGTTAATTTAAAAATGAAGTAAGCTCGAGCCTACTTGACATATAGTGACATTACTCGTAATTTATTTTGAGCGAGTTTCATTTATTGTGAGAAATGTCTAATTTTGTTCACGATGTTATACCCCAAGAATAAATCCCCACTAATAAAAGTCATTAAGACCAACAGCAGTTGGATTAACTCGACGTAAAACAGGTAGGTAGAATTAAATAAAAACTATCGCTCAACTGTTACGTAAACGTTTATTTAGGAATTTACAATCATTAAAGTTTAATCACATACAATATTTAACAAACGAAATTTTGAATTATTACAATACACAATAACTATTATAAGACCTAGCTTTCTCACACGATTTTATAAAAGTTAAGAAAATCGAGGCTAAAATCCGCGCGGCGAACAAAATGAATTTAATTTTCGTCGAGATGGAAAAATATCAGTTCTTTCATCTCGGACGAAAAACCACAAAAGAAATAAAAACTGCAAGTTAATCTAAATTAAAGGTCTCTGGAAGCAAGTTACAGGACCGGGAAGTGTCCCCCACACACGTGATCGGTTCCTGTCCCAAAAAGCAAGAAAGAAAGAAACAAAAATCGCACCGGGTGTCGAAAAACAATACACATTTGTTTTAGTAACTGAAACACAATACATTTGGACTGGGCAGCTGAAATTAGAGATTCCGATTTTACTTGTTTAGTATAAAGTAAAACTGTTTTGCGACAAAGTATACATATGTAAAATTTAAAAAAAAAACAGTCCATCAGGTAATGTGATTTATGTATTTATTTTTAAAAATAAAACCACGCAAATCCTGTCTAACCGTCACATATAGAGAGTAAAAAATGATACTTCGCGATGATAAAAGTTACATTATTTCAGACATCAAATAGCACATCATGTGTCAGTAAAATGCAACGTGGTTAAGGTCACTCTTTTACAGCGTCGTACATAAACATAGAATTATTATGATAGAAAATATAATGAGTTACTTCTGTATGCCTAGTAACGAGTATTTTATTAATACCTTCTCAGCCTCGTACATCGTTATATATACCTTAATCTAAATACAGTGGCGTCCATACTTATGTTAGTATTAATATAAAATAATTTAAACAAAATATTAATAGTATATTTTTGTGTTTTTATTTTAAGAATTTGATGTAATTCTTTCACTGCTAGTGGGTATTAGGGTTTTCAATCCCGGAGCCTTTTTCCAATCCCGGGATTTCGGGATTGATCCCCTTTTTTTCGGGATCCCGGGATTGGGGTTTCGGGATCCCGGGATTGTGATTTTCTTACCGAGAAATTTGAAATCCTCAATTCGAGGAATTTGAAATCTCCGATTTGGTATACTTTTTTCCCCAGAATCTCGCAAAACCTCGTTTTTTTTTTTAGCTCACCGATTTATCAATTTCGTGTAAATTATCGGATTTTCCTCAAAATTTCTCAATCCCGAAATCCCGGGATCGCGGCCATCTCAATCCCGGAATTTCGGGATCAGAAAATTGAACGGGATCCCGAGATTGGATGCCCTAGTGGGTATGTCAATCGTGAGTTGCGATAATAAATGTAAAATATCAAGCATTATGCACGTGATGAGTGAAACCAGTCTTGAACTTTTTAATTAAGTAATTTTATAAGTCTGGAATAAGTACAAAGCAGTGTTTTTTTTTAAATATAATTCCTACTCACCAATTAGTATTGTCTGTGAACATCTTAAAAATATTTCGTATAACGTAAAGATTTTAATTAATATTGTTATGTTTAAGTGGGAGTAAATCCATCCGCTTATCATTTTTGGTGTCAATTCTAATTAGTCTATAAAATATCATGAAATTCGTATGAATGAAAAAAAAACCAGCCTTATAAAAATCATATGTTACCATGTTTGTTATTTATTTTAATTGCGTGCATTAATTCTTCATAATGTATAACATAATCGACTGACTTATTTACATTATTTTTTATTATTTCAATTCGCTTAACGTTCTGTCATAATAATTTAAAAAATTTGAACATTTTAAATCGTTCAAATTCAAATTTTATATTAAAGTTCTATCACGCACTATTATCGTACATTAAATTATATTCAATATTTTTAGTACATTAGGCCCTAATGATTAGGGGATGTACACGGCAGCGCCCAGTTAAATTAAAGGTCATGGAGAGTCATTGGAGAGAATCACGTCTCTTTATCCGACTGGTGAGAACCTGGCATCCAGGACGACCGTCGGGTACTGTCCATATGATCTACTCGTTGGAACTGAGAGATTGTTTCATGTCATAAGGGGAAGCAAAGCAATCGGCTAGAGACAGGGAATCATGGAGGCGTGGTTGCCATATGCTTTACATATCGACTGTGGAAAGGAAAAAGGACGTAACCCACACATATCAAATTTTACAGGAGGCGCAAATAACGTGTTTTGATGATTTTGGGCCATATGCAAATTATGAATTATACACAACCTTAAAGTGCACGGAGACTTCTAAACTGGTGTTTAATTGACATAATCTAATATTAATTAAAGAAGTTGTACTGGAAAAACCTTTATTTCAGTCTTTTTTCTTGGCTTAATTTTTTTACGGGGTCATCTTTTTCAAACTTAAAAGCTAAATTTAAATACTAATTCGGCAAAATGGCACACATTCTCTTGGCGAGAATAAGAGGTCCCATTATGAAAATACTTAGGAAAAATCAAGCGGGCTTCCTCCCTGGAAGGTCATGTGCGGACCAAATACACAATCTTCGATGTCTCCTCCAGCAGAGCAATGAATTTAACAGTGCTCTTGCTTGTTGTTTCGTCGACTATGAGAAGGCATTTGATAGTCCGCACAGACCCTCTTTGTGGAGGATACTGGATGCCTACGGGATTCCGCCAAAGATTGTGGCCATTATCAAATCCTTACATGAGAATAGTGCATGTTGTGTGAGAATCGGTGACTCAAATACCGAATGGTTCGGGGTCACAACCGGAGTGAGACAGGGGTGCGTTCTTGCACCGTTCCTGTTTATTATTATCTTTGACTTCATACTTCGCAGGTCAATTCCGCCTGATCGAGGTGTAGCTGTTGGTCCCGGTCTGAAGCTGTGTGACCTTGAATATGCCGATGATGCTGTAATATTCGATAAATCCATTGAGGGCATCCAGGAGACTATTGATGGGTTAGGAACTAACTCAGCTCGCATTGGTCTAAAAATTAATACTAGTAAAACCAATGTGATGTGTAACCAAACCTGTCATGACTCTGATAGGACCCTTACCAGCGCGGGACAGATCATCGAGAGGGTTGACAGCTTCAGATACCTCGGCGTACATATCCCCGAAGACGGTAGTACAAAAAAACGAGCTCGCCATTCGTTTAGGAATGGCTGGAGCCACATTCAACTCAATGCGTACTGTCTGGGACACACAGCTGTACTCGATTAAAACCAAATGCCACTTGTTCAACGCTTGCATTCTGCCGGTAATGCTTTACGGTTGCGAATCATGGCACCTGACGAAGACTCAGAAAAACCGTATACTGAGCTTCGAGAACAGATGCTTGCGTCGGATAATGGGGGTGAGGTGGTTTGATTTTGTGAGGAATTCAGAGATAAGGGAGCGTACAAGACAGCGTCCCGTCACGTCAGTGGTTATGGAGAGACGTTGGAACTGGCTGGGTCACGTGCTGCGGATGCCTCCGGAAAGCCTCAATCCTGCCTGCCTCTTCTTTCGACCGGTGGGATTCCGGCGTCCTGGACGTCCGTCGGGTACTATCCATAGGATGTACTCGGCGGAACTGAGGGATGCTGGCATGTCATGGGAGGAAGCAAAGCTATTGGCGGGAGACAGGGAAACATGGAGGTGCCGCGTGGCGGCCATATGCTCCACATAGGGAGCGAACATGGTCAAAGAAGAATTCGGCATTTGCAGCTTCCATCATTTTGATAGAACGTGTATCAAGGTTAATACATTGTGATTATCGAAAAAAACCTGTTTTGATAAAGCTGTGGGTTACGTCCTTTTTCCTTTCCACAGTCGATATGGAACATATGAACCCTCGAGAGGTGAAGTGAGCGTCCTAGTAAAATGTTAAAACTTTTATATTGGATCTTTAAGAACAATCACGTATTTAATTGTTGTTTTGGTGGATTTTATATTTATATTTTATGGAGATAAAACTATTGCAGTGTGTATTTACTGAGCTTACTTCACTTTTAGGATACTTGTTTCCTAAAATATCACTTGGCTCGTTTCACCTCTCAGGGGCTCAATAGTCTTGTTCAGAAAAACGCCTTCTGCCTGACAACTTTTACTCTTTGTTCCCCAATTAAGAACGTTCTCGGTAAAAACAAAGAACAGTACATATAATACATTGCTAATTTTTAATTTACTCGTTAGCCTTTATTTACAGTATGTCACTGAGTATATATCGTGCGTTAAATCTCATCACACAAGACATGGGTAAGTATATAATATTTAACAAGACGATTCCAGCCTCTTCTCAGACCCTTTTCACTTTAATCTGAGTCTAAGCGAGGGAAACTCAACGAAAATGTATTCCCAAGACTGCTTTAATTAGGCTCTTAACACGGCGTCCGCTTATAGTATCACTTGAGATTTAGTTTGAAGGCTCTCTAATACCTGCCACTTTTCGTTAGAGCACGGTTTAAATTTTAAACACGGCGAAATCCCACGTGTCGTTTATTTGTGATTTTTCCCGTACCGTGTCTCTATATTATACCAGTGTTTTGAGGGCGTTCAATGTTCTACCAACTCTGACTGTGAATATAACAATGACAAAAAAATAAACATTTTTCCCCGTTTGTAATCCCACGAGCATTGACAACCAGAATCCCATCAGCTGCCGCGATGAATAGACATTTTAACGCATTATTCACGTGTATACAGGGAATTAAGTGTGAATATATATATATTTTTTTTGCTACATCCATTATATTATGTGTTCTAACTCTACCCAAAAAAAGATAAATCCACCACTCTGACACCACCGTTCTGAATTTCTCAGTGTTTTATTTGCTTGCGATTTTCTACCAACCCGCTGCCAATAAAAAGCGTGTGTAGTTTTAATTTAATCATAACGTTTCTGTAGAGGTTAAATGGGCCCATGAGAGGTGAAGTGAGTCAACTAGTAAAATAATATTAAAAAAATAAGTACAATCACGTTTTTATTTGTTGTTTTGGTGGATTGCATATTTTTATTTTACGGTGATAGCACTATTGCAATTAGGGCATCCAATCCCGGGATCCCGTTCAATTTTCTGATCCCGAAATTCCGGGATTGAGATGGCCGCGATCCCGGATTGAGAAATTTTGAGGAAATTCCGTAAATTTATACGAAATTGTTAAATTCAAGATTTCAAATTCCTCGGTATGCTAAAAAAAAAAAAACGAGTTTCTGTGAGATTCCGGGAAAAAGTATACCAAATCGGAGATTTCAAAGTCCTCGGTGAGCTAAAAAAAAAACGAGTTTCTGTGAGATTCAGGGAAAAAGTATACCAAATCGGAGATTTCAAATTCCTCGGTGGGCTATAAAAAAAAAAAAAACGAGTTTCTGTGAGATTCTGGGAAAAAGTATACCAAATCGTAGATTTCAAATTCCTCGGTGAGCTAAAAAAAAAAAAACGAGTTTCCGTGAGATTCCGGGAAAAGCATAGTAAATTGAGGATTTCAAATTCCTCGGTGAGAAAATCTCAATCCCGAAATCCCGGGATTAGAAAAGGCTCCGGGATTGGATACCTTAATTGCAATGTGTATTAGCTGAGGTTATATCACTTTTACGATACCTTAAGACGTGTAGAATATTACAACGCATATAACTTTTATTTTCAAAGATACCACTTGGCTCACTTCACCTATAATTGGCCTATATTATAACGAGAAATAACAGAAAAAGCATACGAATATCTATGAGGATTCTTGCTTTATTTTTCGATTGGAAATCATTGCAATAAATTGTTGAAGCTTTTAAAAGTCATCAACTTGCGCGGATTAGTAGCTACACATTTTGTTTAAATTAGACACGTCTTTTATGTCGATGTATTAATTTAAAATATCAATTCAATATATATTTCGAATCTTTCAAATAGTGTACATTTTCACAAGCAATGTCACTAAAGACCCGACCATCAGTTCAAGTTCATCGGTGCACTTGAATGGCTGAAGATGCCAAAACGTGAAACTCGAGTCTTTTTAACGATTGAAATTTAGTTCAACGTATTAGGTATTTGCACGCACTGCAAATATACAAAGAAAAAATAATTACGCCCTTTAAAAACATTTTATATAATATAAATATTTGTTTTTATTCTTTAACTATCCCTCGCCATGAGAGTTTGATGAACACGTCAACTAGTTAGTACATATATCGAATTTAGGTGGGAAAGCAGAGCGAGTTGACCGCATATGTAAAGAACTTGCTGTAAATATTAATTAAATTGGCACACATTCGTAGAACTGCATTATATTAAGATGAAAAAGGAACTTTCTCCATTATTATTTAGTGGCTTTCAAGTACAAGCTATATTTTTCTCCTTGAATCAGTAGTTCTAAAATGGTTTTGTGAATACAGAAATTACGACTGTTGGATGCGACAATGTTTTAAATGACAGAATACGAATGCATCTGGATTTTTTTAAACTTTAAATCGTGTTTCATAGAGTGGCGTTTTAAGAAATTGAGGTCGTAAATGATTACTCTTAACAAAAGCGGCTAAGATGATTGTGGAAGTCGGTAGTAAAATACGTGTTTTATGTTTTATGTACAGCTAAAGGTGAAATTCTATATTTTATAGAATCTGCTTCCAATCCTGGGATCCGGAATCCTGATCGGAATCGTCTTGATTGGTATCATCTCGTACCGATCGTATACGATCTTGTGTTTACGGGCCTCGCATATTTTTATTTATATATTACATATCTTCTTCCGTAAATGCTTGTCTAATTCTTGATAAATTAAAAAACAACAACATTTCAACGGTCAAAATATATATCCAATTGAGGCTAATAATAGACACAAATTGAATATAAAATATAACATGTTACATTGATTTGTCGGTTTCTGTGGTCCAGTGGAAAGAGCTTTACCGACTAATCAGATGTGGTTGAGTTAAAGTTCCTTGAGAAAATTATTTAGTTTTAATTTATAATCTTGGATATGGGTATTTGTTTTATCTTCTCTTCAAAATTGATCTCAAGTAACTGTCATTAAACATCTGTCGTCTTGGCATTTAGCTCTATTGTCAGAAAATTCTTTTATTAATATTAAGGATACATAATAAAATATAACATGAAATTATCTTAAATGATCTATCATCGAATCCCGGGATTGAAAAATTCTTTATTTAAAAATAACCAAATCAGAAAAAGGTGTTCTGAATCTGATGCCTTAGTAATATAATTTTACATTAGCCTTACCAATTCGTTTATTTTTTCACAGCCAAGCGGCCACCAGTAGAAGAGACGGCATCCTTCCTACAGTCTTTGCTGGCCTCTCACGGTCCCAATTACCTGGAGAAACTCTTCGGAAGCAAAGCTCGAGATGCACTGGCTCCTTTGGGAGGAGTTGAGAAAGTAGCCATAGCGCTATCAGGTAAAGTATTTTACTCAATCACATCCTTTTATTTGATTTATATTCTCTTACTTTCCTTATAATAGTCACATAAAACTATAGCCTATCGAAGAAATATCTACACATGACAATTAAGAAGTGGTTTAAAATTTGGTTCACTCTTATACACGAAAATTTAAAAGATTTTTTTACGAATTACTAGTATATTAATAATAATTAAAAATATTTAATATTACACCGAATATTTACTGATATTTAAAGTTTTATAATTTCGCGACTTCAAAATTGACGATTTACTAGTAAAAAATTCTCTAATTTGTTGACTGTTCCTGCAATATTATAAATAGTATCATCATTTTTCATATTTATCTTACGTTTGGTGTAATGTCATTTAATAAAACTCGAAAAAAGCTATTTCGTTTTTAAAACTAATGTAATTATTACAATGGTTTTAATAACTTCTAAATTTTTAATTGTATACACTATTTTAATCATGCCCGCTTTCAATATGTAGCGTATAATCTCTTAGTGGAGTTTGTCTCAACGTAAGTTTTTGTACGAGAACTGCTTTTAAGTTAGTTAATCAACTTCTATTTTTTGTAAGTAACAATCGATAGGGCTCGGAAAAGACTAATCGCTTTCACTGAGATCCGTTTTAAGGATACGTTGGATAGGATAGAATTTTAGACATCACAACGCAATAATTAATAATACCCGAGACGCTTCTGGTAATCATACAAAAGCGGTTTAGTCTGCTATATTATGTCGCATACAACGGACATTAAATCTATAGTGAAACATGGCGGATAAAGCCTTTAGTACTCTGGAAAGATAAAGATTTACTAACTCAATAAATCATTTACAATAAAACGATAACTCCGGTCTTATATTTATAGTCCTCGAGATTAATAAATCATTTTGGAAATCTAATTTTCAGTGTGGCCAACCGTGTGATAAATTGTATCGTCTTTTGTTTCGCTGAAAATGGCAGCTTTGAAATATTGTAAAGCTTTTGTCCTCGCAGAACAAACAATAAGCTCTAACTGTTTTCAGTAAACTAAAGCTTTGGAAAATTCACGCCAGTTGCTCTCGGCCACCTTTTTCTCTCTTATCTGGATTTTTATTTCTATTTTTTTACAAATTTCGTTGTTACCAAAAGCTTTTATTGCACCGTATTTCTTACGCCGGCGGTGTTGTTAGTTATTTTTCAACAGTGAGTGTTTGTGGTATTTTTATTTGCTAAGCTAAAATTCAGTCTAGTCACGAACGTAACCTATCTTTACATTCATACAAAATTTGATTTTCATTCTGACAATTTATAGGGATGTTTGTTATTTTTACTAATGAATATCCAGTTCAATACTATTTTGTGTGTGTGTGTGTGTTATCACTTATATTACTAATATTGTAATAGTGTGACAAGGCCTACGAGTACAATACATGAAAAATACACGCTTAATTACAGGTCAACAGAAATGTGTCTCCATAAAAAATGATCAATAAACTTTAATCATTTTATACAATTAGTATAGGTACTAAAATATTTAAATATTATTTGTATATTTTTTATTCATTTGTGTTTAAAAAACTATTGAATGAGTGATCGTGAAACAAAGGTGGAAGTTTTTTATAATTCTTAAATGTTAACAAATCGTAAACATATAACGTCAGAAAAAAAGTAATATTAAATATTCTTATTCGTATTATCTTTATATTTCGATACAATTTTTGTTGCTTTGTGAAATCCGTTGAACAACTGCCGTGTTTGCTATACATGGCTATGTAAACTGCCGCTTTTGTTACAAACTCAATTTTTAACTGTTGGAAAATTTACATGCTATAGTTAATTTCTTATTGTTTTTTTTTTTAATTGAACTAATTACTATATGCGAAATTGCCAGCATTACACGATTATATATCCAACTCATTTAAAAAATATATGGAGACTGCTGTCTGTATTTTTAGAGCTCTCAAAGTATATCTTGCTGGTTTTATGATTATGTAATTGAAATACATTAAGTATCAATTTATTCAATAATACAACTAGCAATATTTTATCCATCTTTTAAATTATATCGACTGTGGAAAGGAAAAAGGACGTAACCCTCAATTTTCCAAAACAGCTTTTTTTGGATAATCACAATGTATACAACTTGACACACATTCTATCAAAAAGATGGAAGCTAAAAATGCCGAATTAGTATCTAAATTTAGCTTTTAAGTTTGAAAAAGATGACATAGTAAAAAATTAAAACTAAGAAAAAAGACTGAAATAAAGGTTTTTCCTGGAGAAAATCTTGAATTAATATTAGATTATGTCAATTAAACACCAGCTTAGAAGTCTCCGTGCACTTCAAGGTTGTGTTTAATTCGTAATCTTCATATGTCACAAAATCATCAAAACACGTTTTTAGCGCCTCCTGTAAAATTTGATATGTGTGGGTTACGTCTTTTTTCCTTTCCACAGTCGATATAATAAATATTGTTTTTTTGTATTAGTATTCTAATAAGCTTTCCCTTTGTCTATTTAGAATCCCAAACCATTGAGGATTTCGGTGCTGCCCTCCACTTGATGAGGTCAGACTTGGAGCATCTTCGTTCTGTATTCATGGCCGTCGAGAACGGTGATCTAGGAATGCTCAAATCACTTGGCATCAAAGACTCCGAGCTGGGAGATGTCAAGTTCTTTTTGGAAAAGCTGGTTAACACGGGTTTCCTTGACTGAATAGCGCCCGAGCCTGCTTCTGAATTCTACGTTCATCCCTTGCCCCGAGCCCCAATCAACCCCGGCTTCTATAGCTACCTCCCTTACGACTCCTACAATTATTAAGAGTTGCCCTTTTATACATTATGCTTTGATGATTTTCATCCCTTTTTTGTTATACTGTGTTTGTTTGTAAATTGAGTTTATGTGACCACTCATAATGGCCCCTTTTCGACATTCGATGTTGTTTTAAAGTCTTATTTAAAAAAAAAAAGTAAATTTGATGTGTGTATTTATTAAAATTAAACTTTGCTCAAAGCTTTTGAAATCATCAATTTACATAATTTTAACAAAAACAAAACAATATATCAATTCAAACTGAAATTAAAGTAAACTCTGTTACTGATTTCATTAATATAAAAGTAAATAAATATGCTACAACAGTAAAACTAAGTATTTCTATCTGCAATACACACATCAATATACTTCTTGTTTTTTTGTATTTAAAGTACTACTGCTGATCTCTGTATGTGTTTTTAGAAATGAAAAACTTCCTTTTATGTCTGTCTGGTCGTAATGCATCTTTTATATTATTTTAAATCAGTTTATTTTAGAAGAATTCGCAAATAATAAGATGCCTAAGTATAAGATAAATGATATTTGAAAAGCGAAGATTTATCGCGCCGTTGTGTCACCCACTTTTTTGTTGTATACAAAGGTGTCTATATTGAATTATTAAACATTTTTCTTACAAATCATAAAGTTTTACGATAGGCTCTGGTGATTCTATCGGAAAATTGCCGTCGGCTATCAAGTGCTCCGTTTGTGGAAATACGCTTTGATAATTCAATAAGTTTACATAAACATTATTACCGAAAACATCCTGAAAGCTTTGTGGGATTTCCATCTACTGCTGTATCGAAAAGTCTTCTTTCTTTAAAGTAGGTATTATGTTACTTTGATGAGAAAAAATACTTAAATACACAAATGGTATAAGCATTCAATCGACAAAGCGTTGACGAAATTCTACTTCATATCGAATACAAGGCTATTTACGCGTGTGAAATTTAACTATAAATAAATATTACTAGTCGGTTTTTAATACTGTGTAACATATTTTTCTGTTTTCCGTGTAGCCTTCATGTTTCATATTTTTGTTTTTTCTTATTATCTACTTTATAAATAAATTGGTCACCAATTGAATCAGACAGAATGGAGAATATCAAAGAGGATAAGGAAAATAACTGAGTGTTAAGTCTAGAGATAGAGTAGATTTTCTTGAATATTGTAAAAAAACTAATTCAACGTAGCGAATGACACTGTCAAAATCATTTCTAAATACCTAGTCATTTTCTACGGCATATTCACAAAAAAAATCTTGATAAAATTGTAAAGATACGTGTAAATACGATATTAGGAAGCACATACAAAAATATTAGATAAAGTCAAAGATCGTTCGGTGTTATATGAGGTAATCATTGAAAATATAGAAGGCACAACACAACAGAATGTACAGAAAAATTGAAACTATCATAGTAGTGTTGTTAGCGGAAATTTAGTTACCGACTCTGTCAGCAACAAAATATATAACTAGTAGTTGTTTTAATGTAAATGGGGAATCTAATAATTTGATTGGAAATTATATGAATATAAAATTGGTGACGCATAAATGAATTTATATTTTCAAACAGCTGATTTATAAATTTTAATCGTTATCATTTATAGATGCTTCATTTTCACAAATTTAGAATATACACCTCAAATACACATAAATATATAAAATACGATGATTGTACAACCAATTAGAACTATATTATAATTATTATGAGAAATTAATGATTTTAAGACAATTTTTGTAGTCGAGTCCAAAGAATATCTTTTTAATACCCTTTTATGTTTAAATCTTTCCAATCATCCTTCTCGGCGTGTTTGTCGAGAACATTTTTTTTTTCATTCATAGATATTCATTTGAAACGTATAATTATTAGTTGTTCGGAAGCAGGATTCGGAAATAATGGAAAAATTGTAAATTTAACATATCAATTATTGACATAATATAATAATAAGTCGTTTTAAGAAAAAAAAATAACGTAAAACATACATATCTGGTAACATCGTTACACTTTTATTAAATAATAATAAAACTTTTATAGCGTCTTATTTAGATGAATTGCACTGTGTATTAAAAATATATTGTCGATTTTTTCAAATTAAAAAAAATCATTATGTACTTGCACTTGATATGGAATATACAATATACATTTATACACCAACAATATTTTTAGCAAATTTTTAATATATAATATTATTATCTAAGATCGACATTATTTTAAGCTCGGTCCATTGGCTGCATTTAAAAAATATATAACTAATTATTTGCTATTTGAACACTTGATATTATTTTATTTCGTGTTTTTTTGACAAAATGAAAATGTAAATATTGAAAAAAAGTTGCTACATTTCTCAGTGTCATTATTATGTGTTTATTTGATTCACTTGTGACCAGTTTTGATTTTTCGTTACTAAAATGTTTCGGATCTTGTTGATTTTTAGTTAACGTTTATTTAATTTGAATATATATATATATAGAAATAATCAAAACTATTGATGTTGTATTAACTTAAAACTTAGCTAAACAAACACTCTTCAAATAACAATTTTCAAATAGAATCTGAACTTTGAGAAAATAATAAATTAATATTTCATCTACGTGTCGTAGAAATAAAAGTGCCGTGGACAGGTCAGGAGACTTTTCGATTACTAGAAAAGTATTATACAAGATTATTTGAACTAAATAACTGACATCCTTTGATTCGTCGTCAAAATTAAATGAAATAGATTAGCCAACTCTTAATAAACAAACAGTATAAGATGAACTCAAACAATTTGCGTTTGCGAAGTAATTCAAATTTCAGTTGAATCATTAAACATTTCCGTGACGATTGCTCTACATTCACAGTTTTGATTTTTTTCTTTGTCAGACCCGTCTAATTTTAATTAAAAGAATTATTGGATTACCTGACTGCGGCACCGTAATCTTTTTTATAAATTTTTGTGCAATATTTCCATGTTTAGATGTAGTGAGTGTTGAAAAAAATTGATATACAATTATCAAAGAGTTACTGTACCTTTTATTAGAAATTAGAGTCGTTGAGGACCTATCATGAATCAATATTGAAGAAAAAATATATATCGAACAATTATAATATTATCGTATTAGCTGAATATATAAACATGTAAGATGGTATCGAGTGAATGGCGTATTTTTTACTTGTATCGACTTCCCCTCAAACACGGATTTGACAGAAATTATCACTTGTGTATTTTGACGATTGAAAAAGCTCATTAGAGAAAGCACAGTGATTGAAAATGTATCGAAATAATTCGACCGAATGATTAACTAGATTAAAGAAACGACAGTATTTTTTGAATCTTTAAATGTTAGATTTAACAAATATAAATAACGATAATCACTTGAATGTATGATTTTATTATATTCAATTGAAGAAAACATGTCAATATATTTACTTAACAGCTAAATATATGTTGGAATTTATTACATCAGGAGAATTCATTTCTCTTCAAATATTCAAAGTCTTAAAATTATAAATATGATACACTGCTTTCTATTTTTTACTTAAATTTTATTTCCGATCAATATTTTTACCATCAAAAAGCTTGATAATGTGGGGAAGGTCGCAGTTCTCGAAATTGTAACAAATAAAAAATGGTACACTGCTAATTCAGAAATTTTCTAAAGCGTTTTCTTACTTTTAATATGAAAAAAAAACTTTATTATACCCACCTTACAAAAATGATTTTTTATACATCTTTTTTTATTGTTAATTGCACCCCAAGTGTGAAAACATAAAAAAAAACTATACGTTTTCAAACGTAAATTTTAAAATACTGATATAAAAATACATATCGTAATATTTAACATGAATAAAAAATATTATTTATATGTTATGATTATAAAATGTTGGCCATTAAATGGTTGTTAAAAGATTAAATCAAGAATCGTCCAGGTAGCCGAAATGGTGTAGATTTTAAAATTTTATATACGTTGACATTTTATATAATACTTTCGTTGAATATAAATTAAACCTTTTATGCTGTTAAAAATATTTTCATATATATGCTATTTAAACTGATAATAAATGAACCATTTTTTATGTATATCAGTAGAATCAGAAGGTATCGGTTATGAAAAAAAAACAAACTTCTAGTTTTGGTAGTAATTTTTCATTTTTACAAAAAAATGATTAATCAACATGAATTATTATAAAATAATGTTATTAATTCTTTTAAAAGAACAAAATAGTATAATAACCATTTTGACAAAAGGACCCTTTCGTACTCAATTATTTTGTCAAAGTCTGTTACTTTTTTTTCGCACAATGTCCGAAATAAAACTCATCCAATATTCTTTTTGATCATTCATTCTTGTTTATAGGGCCAAAAGAATGAATTTTGAAAACGAATTAGAGTACTACGGAAATATTTGTTTTTTTTTTTTTTTTGAAAAAAAAATTCAACAATGAAATCAGTTTCATTTATTTTTAAGTTCAACGGAAATATGCTACAAAAAAAATGTTTTTGTCTACAAGTAAGCTGTCAATTAAAAATATTAATGATGTGATTTTACTGACCTCTGTCAACAAATTTTGAAAGAATAAAAAAAAATCATTTGAATATTGAATAATGTCTCATGCAACTCAGTAACTAGTTAAAAACAAATGCAGATGGCAGAACGAAAACTATTTTTTGTTAATATTATGTATTATTTTTATTTTTTTTATTACTCCCAATTATTTATTTATATTTTGCCAATGTCTGCAACAGATGCTAACAAATTTATTTGTTTACAATTTTGTAGGTGGATCAGAAGTATAAGTATTTTTATTCGAGAGTAATTTATTTATCTGGCTGGAAAATAAGTTATTTCTCTAAAAAATAAATCGCATTGAATGATAATATATTGAAGTGTATCCGTATATATTATATATCTGTAGTGTTTTTAAATGAATGTGTATTTTTATTAATATTTATAATAAACTTAATCAGCTTCAATTCTTATCGTTAACAAAGTATTCTTTAGAATTGAATACTTATATATGCATATATAATTTATTGAATCATACTGTTTCAAAAACTTTGCGGTTTATTTGTATGAAAAAAATATTTGCCGTAAGATTTTAAGGACATACTAAAACTGACACATATAATAACTTAATAATAAAAAATCCTTTCTTGCGGCATATATTTTTTATCACACAATAATTTGTACGATCAAAATATTTTTGATTTCCTCGAATTTATAAAAACTCTTCCTACTCAATATAATGTTAAAATATTGTTGAAATATGTGTTTTTTTTTTATAAATTGAAGTGTGAATGTTATTATTTCTTAATTATGAGAATTTTAATCTATATTACTTCATATAAAATGTCTAAAATATAATTATAAAAAAAAGCATACATATCAATGTCAAACTTAGAATAATAATTAATATAATATATTTTATGTAGATAGGTGTAACTCAGTACAATACTATCACCACATATCATTTTGATAGAGCTAAAAAGCAAAATGTGATTTATCAAATGTACGGTAGGTTTTTTGAAATGTGAGAATTATTCTCTCATTTTTTTCGAAAGTGGCTTTTTATATTGTGTTATTTTTTATAATTTATTGCTTTTAATAAATATTTATATCAAATTTCACACTGTTTTCTGTGTGATCTGACACATTTGGTATATTTATTGTTGTGTTTTTTGATCGGAGTGTATCAATGCCAAAGTCACATACATATCAAAAATGTTTGTCTTACAGTACCTAATTATTTTTGTATTCATATAAATGTTCTATCAATGGTAGTTTTAAAACATGTACTATGATATATGACTCGGGTACAGAACCGCCATTATGGAAAATATTGTGTACGACATGGAGAATTATATTTAATAAATGAATTACAAAACATTGCATAAAATGGATTTTATTTTACCAAATCATGGATTCAATTAGTGCATCCACAAATAAAGCCCCATTTTCCTTTTTCTATACTGTTTACAAACATCAAGTTGTCAATAAAGAAAGGTGAAACTTTTTAGCTTATATTATAGTGTCATTTATGAACACATTTGTTGCTGAAGACACGCCTAACACATAAACACGTACAATAGAACCTCGATTATCCGGACTAATTGGAGAAGAAGGTAGTCCGAATAAGCTAAAATCCGGATAATTGGAAAAAAATCATAATTGACAAGGAAAGAAATGTAGATTCAGTAAGAATAATTTTTATTTGTCTATAATCTAGATTTACAAATAGTATTAAGTTTTATTAAGGCCGCCTGTGTGGTCGAGTGGTCAACTTTGTAGGCTTCGGCTACGGAGGGCCCGGGATCAAATCCCGGTACGGACAGTTTTTATAAATTGATTTTTCAATCGATTTATGAATTTCTGATCAAAGGCGTGGTTGTATGTGATTTCTTGAATTCCCCCCTCTCATCCATCCTATCCTACGAACGGGGCGTATCGGGAGCGATTAGCTTACCACTAATCCTGTCCTAGCCCCTATCCTTCTATCCCTATTCTCTGTGGAAGAAGAGAGGTTGAGCAACAGAGTAACAAGCAGTTCTCGTAGAAACACTTATGTTGAGATAAACTCCATTAGGAGTCCATATGCTCCACATTGGGGACCGGAAATGGTTTAAAAAAAAAAAAAAAAGGAATTCAATTATTGATTTTTGCTTAAAACTGCTACCTGTTACTTTTAAAGTTGCCAACTTGTGAACACTTTTAAGACATATAAGTTGTCATGAGTTCCATTTTTCTTGGCTCTTAAGCGACTTCATGGTTTCATCTAAGCACTGAAAAGCTTCAGAATGTGCAGGACCAATATCTGTTCCCTCGCAAATCTCTTCTTCGTCTTTTTGATCTTGTTCCTCTGAGGAATATTTCTTTAATTATTTTCTCAATAATGTTTTTCCTCTTTTATCTATGAAGTTTTGATATTTTTTACTTCTGGAAATATTATGCATTCCATCACCTACGTAAACAGCAGTGGACGCAATTCGCCTCGTGAAAATCAGCAAATTCGTAAAAAAAATGTTTGCATATTTTGAGCAATCTGAATAATCAAGGTCTGGATAATTAAAGATCTTCTGTACATCGAAGGATACTAATCATGCACCTGGCGCGTCAGGTGATTTCCTACATCTGTATAGAACGGAATGTTGAGCAGCATCATTACAAACGATATATAACATGTGTAGCACATCACACGCTCTATGTATAAAGATGTTTTCACATTAGCATCAGTAAAACAAAATCTTTAGAAATTTCATATTTTCAATACAGTTTCAGAATTTTGAAAATTGTTATTTTTTTCAAAATCTTAGGATTCTTTTTTAATCTATGTCCGCTCCCAGCTTGGAGCACGTGGCCTCTTAATGGAGGTATCTCAACAGAAGTTTTTTTAGCTCAAGTAGCTCAACCTTTCTTTTTTTCGAAGAGAGTAGGGAAAGAAAGGATAGGGCTAGGACAGGACAAGTGTTTGGCTAATTACTCTTGCTACACTCCCTTATTTAAAGATTGGAATGGTGGTGGGGAATTTTTCCGGGCTTTCCGGACCCACACTACCTTTTGGCGAGCGCAGGTCAAAACATCGAGAGAGTCAACGGTTCAGGTACTTGGGGTACACATCACGAGAGATGTGAATTCTTGTAAAAAGCTCACGATCCGATTAGGGATATTGTTGTCACATTTATATTTGGTCAAAACCAAGTGCCTCCTGTTCAACGTATGCATTTTGACAGTGCTGTTTTACGGTTGTGGCGCAGAATAACCATACACTGTGCTTTGAAAACAGATGCCTGCGGTGAATACTAGGAGCACGGTGGTCTGACTGTCGGGAATACGGAGATAAGAGAGCGGACTAACCAGCCTTTACGTCTGAAATAAAAAAGCGACAATGGACATTTGCTGCGGATGCCTTAAGAGAGTCTGAACCCTGCCTGTCATTTCTACCAACCAGATGGATCCCAGATAGAGGCTTAAATTAGCAACATAATTGTTAAGCTTAGAAGTGAAATCTTTTGTAATATTTTACTCTTTCACCACTGATTAGCAAAAATCAGATAAATAGTTGTTTTATTTACATAAGCAAACAGGGGAATCTTTTCAAAATTACACTTCTAGCTCGAGGGCTACAGAAAAATACGCATTACTGTTTTCACGGGCCTGATTTAGATACTGCAAGATGTTACTTTTGGATATATGGGGTGTCACAGGACCGGTGAGTGCTGGAGGTAAGCAACTAGCATAGGAGGGTGAAGGTTCGAGTGGAGTGGCGGAGAATGATTGAGGCGGCCAAGATTCACCCTGGACTGTATCACCAAGAAAAACATAGCTTACCTACGAATTTCTGACAAAGTTAAGCCATCATATAGCCCACTGTATATATAGTATTCACTGCAAGCATCTGTTTTTAAATCTCAGTGAGTCAGTTACTCTGAGCTTTCGTATTGTGCCAATAGTCTGGTAAAATTATGGCAAGTTAAACTTGTGTGCTCTGCAACAGTGTCTACCCCAACCCATGCCCTATCATTGAGTGATTGAGCAAACAGTTTCAGATACCTCGAGGTACTCATCATGGGGGACGCCAATTTGCGTAAAGAACTCGCTATAGGACTCGGGATAGCCGGAGCAAGCTTCAACTCTTGTAGATGCGGAATTTTAGATGAGTTAAAATAATTTCACACAAAGTTAAGATGGCTATAATTTTATTTGTATTGTAAGGTTTTTTATTCATAATATATTACATGTAAAAAGGTAAACTAAACTTAACTCCTGTTAAAATTAATAACTAACTGTCAAAACTTGAATAAAAATATCCTGAATTGAAATAACAATATATTTTTTATATCCACATGTTTTCAAAATATGTACGTAACAAATCAGTTTGTAATCGAAAACACAATTGTATGTAAAATTGTAACCGTCTTTCATATAATTTAAAATGGCATATTTGTGATGAAAAGATTCTCAATATGTGACACAGCTTAAACAACATATTCTCGCCGTACTGGCAAAAGTTGGTAAGTTACAAAAATGTGATGAGTACGCAATGAGATTCTTGGATATCAATTCTTTGTCTGGAATAACTCAGCTGGTGTACTTATTGTACTCACTTGGCATTTTTTTACTGTAAACTTGAAGGCAGGCAATGTATTATTTGTGTCAGATCGGCATAAATGCATCTATATTTTGATATTTTAATTATTTATGTAACATTCAATATTAAGGCTATAGTCTCGATTTTTTTATTTGCTGTTTACTCAGAACTGTCAATTTGCTATTTACTCTCTTTTGCCAGTACGGTGACGATATAATTTATTGTAATCTCACTCACATGAGCTGATTTTGTAAATTCTTAGAAAACACATTGGTACTGTAAAAAAGCAGAATTTGACATCTTTACTTTGCTTTTGAATAGTCCAAAGATCAAAATTTATAAGCATTCGAAAGAGGTTTACAATTTTTAATTTGTGTGCCTGTTTCAAACTTAGATTTAAGTGGTAGTAAATTTATAAGCCTCCACATCACAATCAAAGTTTTACTGTTCCCAATGTTCAGGCATAGCCGGTTGAATACTCATAAATATAGGGAAAGTGGGGTGGCTGAAATTAAAAAAGAATTACACGTTAATCCTCAAATATAAATAACAACGAATACAACAATTTATTCTAGTTCTTATGCAGTACTGGCGTGCCGGCTCGACTAGTGACTGCATTTTACGTCAAATCAGTCGCTAGTCGCGACGCCATTGTCCGTCATACATACATACATATGTACGCAGTATAGTATGTGCTATATTTACAGTTTACTATAAATATGTTGCGGCCCACCGCTCACGTAAAGAAACAAAAATCGGAATGCGGCCCGGAGGAATAAAAGGTTGAGTATGGCTGCTTTATATTGTTAATCGATCTGACTTTTTTGTTAAGACAAAGCTTTTGTGATGTTTTTACTTTTGGTATATAAAAAAAAGAACGCATCTTATAATCGATAGCATCTTATAGTGGAAGAAAGACGGTATATACCAATACACTAGTTTTGATACGAAACAAGTAATTAATTGTTACTTTTCACTCTACAGTATTATTAAAAAATTAAAAAGTATACCTAGAGCCTGTGTTGAAAGAATAATGATTTATTCAATCATAAAGGAAGGCTTGGTTGGGCGTACGACCCTCCGAAGACAATAATGTTTGTTGTTCTTTCCACAATGATGTACAGGAACGGTTTGTTGGCAACAAACTTGGGCGGCGTGTTCCGGTTCGACAACTCGCCGACTGCAAATATCAGATTAGATTAGTTTCCATACCGAATGAAAAAATTTGTTTTGCATTATTTAAATATCACTGGCGGATCCAGAAAATTTGCCAGGGTACAGCCATTCAATTTGAAAACGTAGATCCCACATAATAAAATTTTAGTAAAAAGAAAATTGCCAAGCCTCGCCTCTGAAAGTGCAGGGCCTAAGGAGGTCGCCTAGAAATTCTTCTCTCCTGATTCTTCAATGATGAATATCTATAAAAACCATTTATATCATTGGCCAACAAGCTTTGCCGCTCGTGCTGGTAGGTGGCACACAAAAGATTTATCAAAACCTTCAAGTACACAAATAAAAAATAACATCTTAAAAACATATTTTTCTTGACAAGTAACGTGAACACTTTAAGTAATGGTTTTTTAATAACTGATATTATGGATTATGTATTAATGTTGCGTTAGATTTTTAAGGATTTACAAAAACACTTCTATTTGATGAAATACATTTTGTGACAGTTACAAAATAGATATAAAATATTAAACATTGAGTATGTTGATTTTGAGTAAATCGAACTCAACAATTCTAAAATTTGGAAATTTACATTAAAAAATGCTGTAGATGAAGTTTTCAAAAAGAAATATAATTATCAAGACATGATATCCAAAACGTGAGATGAACTCCTTGACAGTATTCATTGAATAAAAAAAGTTACATATTTTCCTTACAACTTACTGCTGTGAGCAATCCCTTCCTAACCCTTACGGCAAAGAATTTTATCATCTATTATCTATACATATTCTCATATTTTTTATTGAATTCTTGCTATTTTTATACATGTATACTAGACACATCTATCAGTGATTTTTCGCAGTCACATTATTAGTTGTAAATGGAATCTCCGGGAATCGACATCAGTAGAGCGTCACATGCACACAGAAGAGAAATTTTGGTAGCCACGACCCAAGGTAACGCACATGATGCCATTTGTGGGATGAGCGGAGCTATTGTCGAATTTATAAGGTCCTAGACACTAGTACTCAAATGATTTTAGTGTTTCTTTTTTAGGTTGGTATAACTTAACTGTTTATACGCCATCGCAAACTATTCGATTTTGTCCTCCACGCCAGCAGTTTTACAACCATTTGAAATTGTATAAAATTGATTTTACTTACATTATTTGTTGTCTCAAAAAATAATGTATATTTATTTTTAGTCAATATCATCAACTATCGATTGTTTGCTCACGGTTATCACAATTTATATATTATTATATAATTTTTATTTATATTTTATTAATAGATTTTGAAAATTATAATATGTTATTGCATTTGACTCAGGGCTTATAAAAATCTTTAAGTTTTTTTTTTACATTACATTTTGAAAAATACCTTCATATACACAGGTAGCACTTGCAACATCTGTTGGATTTAAAAATAATATGGATAAACTAAGATGAATGTTTAGCCATTATTAAGTTTATAATGAAATGCCACTGGCACAATAATTTTTAGATATTGTAAAAATATTTATTTTCTATGAGAAAACATAGCGACACACCGGCGAGTCGCTGGCATGCTAGTGGTTAAGTGCAATAATTGTGGCTATGTTCACTTTTTTAGTTAACTGTTGAAACACTAGTCTTTCTTATATCTGATTAATCATGTCCATTTATTGTACTTATAAGAGTGATTGAAATGAGATAGATATGCTTTAAAACATACTACTTGATGAGCTTGCGTTAATTTTGACAGCTTCTATTGACTTCAGACTCTTTTAATTGGTCGAATAAAGTTCGTAATTCATACATTTACGTCATGCTAACTGTTTCTATGTTGTACTAAATTTCAGAATAGCTCTATAAATTTTCACCACATGAATCAGCCTTCGGTCATCTGACAGTGATCTGCAAACATAGACCTACAAACCTGTTTGCATGTGATTGTAAGTTTCTGTGCTCAGAAATTTGGAGACGTTAGCAGTCATGTAGATCAGTGCTTCCCAACCTTTTTCATGCCACAGACCCCTAAATCTGAAAACAATAATCTGCGTACCCCCGAATTTTTTTTTCATAGTTTATCACAAAGAATGTTGAAAAAATGAAAATTTTCCCGGACCACCGCAAAAAACCTGCGGATCCCAGGTTGGAAAGCACTGATGTAGATGAAGGTAATGCCCCATCAGCAGCAATACAGGATAAATGGTTCTTAATTAAAATATGTCAGCATTATAAATCACCTGTTACTGCGGAGGCGACAGTTCCTTCTTCTGTTACTTCAATTTGAGCTTTATGGATAACTCTTGACAAGTATTCGGAATTGTCGCCATAAATCTTAGATAGATCTGCATACTGTGGGTCAAACACATCAAAGACACCCATCTGAAAACAAAACATCAATAAATGAATATGTAACTGACATATACAAAAGAAAGAGATAAATAAGCCCAAAAAAATGTGAAAGTTTTGTAATTATAATGCGGTGAACTTTTGACCTTTTATTTTTTAAGGTAAAGTTGACCAGAACCGAGGCAATCAATTAAAATGTATATACAGTCTGTCCTCGTTGTCCAAATATGAAGAAAAATGCAAAAAATCTCAAATCTGGATTTTTTGCCATATCTTTACCATGAGTATGCGGAGAAGTATGAGTATACAATCAATACAAACCCAGAAAAAAAGCGCAAAAGCTTCGATGTAGATGTAAAATGAGATGTTATGAAATGGAAAATAAAATAACCCCATTTTAACCATTTACTAAATCATTTTGGTTCCCACTGTAAGCGGATTCGCTTTAAGACATATTCTTTTGATAATAATTACTCTCGGAGAATGAGGACTCCCTATAGTTACTATAATGTATTTTATTAATATCATAAGAAATTTCACAAATTTAAAAAATTTACTAATTGACCGACCTCTGGTTTTACTTTTTATTTAGGAGTTATTTAAAATGCTTACTTTATAAAGAATTTCGTTCATGGTAATATCACAGGTGACATTGAACCTTGGCAGGAAGACATCGACTTCATCATCAGGGAACATATTTGCAGCTTTGTCAAGTTCGGAAAAGAGGTCTTTCAATGGCACATCTTCAAACTTAGCGTAGACATCAAGAAGAGATACTCCATAGCTGGGGACCATCACAACCATGGACAGTCTATGTTCCTACAAAAAGGTTTAAAATCATTAATAACCGGTCATAAGGTCATTGCAGAAAGAAAAGGTGCAGGATACAGGACAATATTTTTGAGCCTATTTATAAATTATTTTATCATAATATGTAAGAGAGTACATTATTCTTGTTTGTTTATTTACAAATCGAAAAAAAAAGGAATTCATTAAAAAATATATGTATTATATTCATCAATCATCCATGATTAAAAATTTATTAAATTAATCACTAAATCAGTGGTTCTTATATTTTTTAGTGATTTAGGTTGTTTTTAAATGCATTTAAGAAATATTTTTTTATTATGTCAAAAAAGAAATTTCTCCTGCACCCCCGGAAATGCTTTCCCGCTCCCCAGGTTAAGAAACACTGCAATTAAATTCATTATAAATATGTGTTTAATTCATCTGTCGAATCTGTCCTCAAGGTTTTGTCATAAATGATATGAAAAAGAAATCTTAGACCATCATTCCTATATTTTTAATGTGTTTTGACTTAGGGTGCATGTTGAAAGTTTAATTAAATATTAAATTTAAAAAACTCGAATTGTGTGCTTCACTTATCAACATCTTTGACCCTTTTTAAAACTCAGTTGAAATCAAAAATGAAAATGATTGACTCTGTATTGTCAAATGGCTTAAAATGCTGAAAACAAAACACAGTAATAATGAAAAAAAAAACTTTTGAAACTTAAAATTAATGTAATGTTAGTCTCAGTGGCGGATTAAGCACTTGGGAGGCCCCAGGGGCAATACAATTTGGAGGCCCTGTTTTTCGGATAGCATAAAAACGTCAGAAAATTAATTAAAAAATACATTCAAATCTGACCAAAAAGTATATGGACTATATAATATAAGGTATTTTTGATGCCCCTGAGGCTTGGAAGCCCCAAGCGCGTGCCTCTTTCACGTATAGAGTAATCCGCCACTGGTTAGACTCAAGTAATAAATCCTTGAAATTTATTTGACTACTAGTTGTCTTATTTCACTTTGTTTATAAATAATGTTTGATAAATGAGAACTAATGATTAAAAATTGATGATCTTGTACATAGGTCGATATTGATAGGTGCAATATTATTTACAAGTGTGATAACAACAAACATAAAACTAATTGACAATTTCAATACACACACAAGATATAACAATAAGTCCCACAGAAAAAAAGCCTACAGAAAAAATCACCTCAATAGACAATAAGTGTAATGAAAAATGAAATACTTTTAATCAAATGCTACTACTTATTGTAATATTATCAAGACCTCAAGTTAATGTGTTGATTTTGTATGTCAGTGAACCTATTCTCAGATTTATTAGTGTCGAGACACTTATAGAGCCCAGTCACGGGCAACACCTTCCGGCGAACGTAATAATTTTTGGATTATCAAAAAAAGCATAAAGATAGCTTTATGCTTTTTTTGTGTCGATTGTCGCAATTATTACTTCAGTTTAAAGTCTACAAACCCAAAAAGAGTACATAGAGCAAATATTTTTTTTTAAGTTCACCGTCAAGATTCAAAACATGAATATTAAAAATCATACATTAATATATTAAAGAAACATTTAAAGGTGGGTAAAATATGGTTTTGACAAAAGAATCGAAGAATATTTGCTTCAATGCAAAAGTTCATATCTTTATATTTTTTGGGACACATATATTCTCTTGAAAAATATAACATGTTCAAAGGCACTTGACCTTGAAACATGATGGATAATGTGATAAGAAAAATATAAGTCTTTTCGTAAAATCTTTATGTAAATAAGTAGCTTTTGGATTTAAAAAAAATATCATTTTCCATTATAAGAAGCAAAACAGTGAAAAACAAAAACCCAAAAAGAAGAAAATTCATTGCTGCAACTGCATTTGTGTGATAAGAAACATACAAAGTGTCTTTGTCTACTTGTATAGATTTTTTCACCTCATTATCCTGGTTTCCCCGCAAGCTTTGTGGACATTCTGTATAACCATCGACAAAATTGGAACACCTTGCCTGGATAGGAAAGAAAATATTCGATGTTGCAATTTAATTTAGAGCCAATTATACGGTTATAAAGAATTGATTCTTCTTTTCATATCATCTTTATTTATTTTATGTTGGCGGCAATGGCATACGAATGCAATATTGAAGTGTGTAAAACGTCTTATATACCTTACATGCAATACCTGTATTATTTTAATTTGGTAAAACTGCAGTACATATATCAATTATACAGAAAATGGTTGAAAAACTGTCAAAGCCATTCCTGAGGCTTAGCCAACAACATAATTAGGTATATACATATATTTATTTCACATGATTCAATAAATTTAAACCAACAATCCAAAAAAGCATAAATTTAACATAACAAACTTGTTTTGAATTTTAAAATCTTATAAATTGTCCATTAATAAATGTCAAATTATAGAATGAACAAAACAAATCATGTGGAAATAATTTATTACTAAAAGATTCACCACTTAATATTTGCAATGACTAAATTAATGATTTGAATATTCTATCACTTTTCACATGAAAAATGCCTATAATATAATACTGCAGTTTTGCCAATTCTTCAATACAATATGATATAAAGTCTAAGCTTCAAATCAAAAACGGCTGAAACTAATATTCTAAAATATGTTGTACAGCTCATTTATCAATGAATTTAACATTGAATTTACCATTGTTTACGAGGATGACATATTAAACAATAATAAAATTTTCGTAATTGAAATTTATTTTACCCTTCCCCTGCAGATGACTGCTATACAAGTCATAGTCTTCATGCTTTTTAGGATATATGACTTGTATAGTAGTCATGAACACTACATGAATATTTGAACCACATATTACAGCTAATTTTGACTGTCTTAAAACTGTTTATTTGAAAGTGAATTTATGTGCAAGTTGACATATTTGATAATTTTAAAAAATATTACCATCCATATAACATAATAACAAACTCGATTAACTAATCACCCAAAAAGGTCTAAAAAATATTCTTGAAGTTTTCTATAATAGTTTTAAGCATGGGCAGTAGGTTATATGTTGCGCCATCCAATAATATGTTATTTTAATTTTTTTTTATTCTTCATTTACACCAACAATTTCCACCTGTTGATTTAAAACATATAACTATATGGTAATAATTGTTTTAAGCATGCATTGTGATTTATCATGCTGTTATTACATGAATTAATACAAGTAACATTGGCTCGCTAACTACAAAGCGTGTAAAATGCAAATTACTATTTAATAACAGTATTTCTGATTCTCGCTGAACTTCAATGAAACATTTTTTTTATATATTCAAGTTATGTATTTTTATTTGAGAAGCATGACGAATGTGCAAGTCCCTTGTAGAAGTCACATAGCATTTATGAAGTGATTATTTGCAAACCTCGGCTTGTTCCAAAATCATTGAAACATGAACCATGAATGTAAGTTGGTAAACGAAAATACATTTAAAAAGTATTTGTACAAATATGTCTAAAAATCTGGTTTGATAACATACAAAATATCATTCTTAAGTAATTTAAAACTAAAAATATTTTTTAAATGTTTATTGAAATTCATTTTTTAGAACAAGTTTCATTTTTTAACTATTTTGTAACATGCCGGGTTTTGCAAATAATAGCCTCATATATAATGCATTCTCAGTAGAATTATCATTTTGGCAACATAAAATTGGTATTTTAACATTGATGTGTGAAATTTTAATGTGAGTTATCTTTGATAATTACAAAATACCCAGACACTAAACGTTAAGCCAGCGTTATGTTACTGTGCCTCCCTTTGAAGAAAAAAATATCTTCGCGCCTCTCCATCCTTTATTTCATATAGTAATAAAGACACTTTTTAAAGAGTACATAATTATTTTTGACTCTTCGCGCCTCCCTTTGCAATAGTCCACGCCTCCCAGGTTGGAAATCGCTGCGTTAAGCGCTTACAATCCATTTAAAATACTGAATGATATTAAGTCAACTGGATCAAATCCTGTAATCAAATTGGTTCTCTAGTATGATAACAAGATGCCTTTGACTTAGCGAATTTTGAGAGTATAATCATTATTTAAAATTGATTTTCATACACTTGTAAGATTTTGAAACTGAACATACTGTTGCCAATATTGTAACGTAATTCATTTTTTTATTTGTTGGGATGGGTTATATCATTAGCACATTTTTGTATTTAGACATATCTTTATTTTTAACTCGGAACGCATTAATAAATTATTGCAATACCAAGAGTAAGTAAAAAATTTTTTATTTTAGCAGTAATATTTATTTTTGTCTCTCGCGTCAAATTTACCCAAATTCGAATGTCGTTGCAGTATTGGCGACGAATATTGAATTATATGTATAAAAGTTCCTTACCGGAATTTATAAAATGTGTAAATCAGCAAAAACATCACTTGGCTGAGTGTGATACTGAACTACTTAATTTTTAATTTAATTCTCGGATAATAAAATTTAAATTTAACTAACATTCATCATATTTGTAAATATTCAGTAACAGAAAAGAGCCTTATTTAAATGAAAAAAATTATCATGCCATTATATGTATATATTATGCATCATTAATAAAATATGTTCATAATTATTAAACATTTTTTAGTTTCTGTAGGTAATAGCATATTTTTTCCACTTACTTTTCCATATGGCAATTCCAAAACGTGCGCCTGGAACTTCCTCATATTTACATAAGCAAATGGACCTCTCTGTGACATCATCTCGACACGGCCTATCGGCTCGTTCTTGTCATTGTAGAAAATTTCGATATTAGTTTCTGACCTGTTAAAAGGTACAGTCCATTGTCCTTTGAAGAAGACAGCATTTGTTAAAATCATCTGGCCGTCCCGAAGATCAGCTGAAATGTTAAAATAATAATTGTGAATAGCTCACTTAACGGTTTACCTATAACAATCTTTGTAACTTTATTATTCATTCAAATATGGCTGAAACAAAATCTAACTAAAGTATTACATTCATTAACAATTTCTGGAATTTTTCCCCGAGTAGCGGTGTTGATATATCTATTGATGCTTTGCGCAGCCGTGGGGTGTTTGAAGTCCAGCGTTTGTATTTCAGATTTGTAAGTGTCCCGCAAGAGTCTCTGATAGGCAGGCAAGATCTTTTGATAGAAACAAATAATATTAATGTATTGCTTATATGGTAAAACATCTTTAAATAAATATTCAATTTCAATCTAATTCTAGCTTTTTATAATTCTCCGTTTATGGATGCCACGTAACTTACAAGAATTATAGATGATTCGGCTGTACTTTAAATAGTTATTATCCCGTATTAGCAGTGATTTCTACTTTTTTCCATGCTTTCTACACTTGAAATAGAAGTCTTAATGTGATCTATTTCCCATTTTTCAAATATCATTGTGTAAGAGATCATTGTGTAAATATCATTGTGTAGAGAGAGAGTTGAATCAATATTCCAAACCAAATTTCACAATCAATAAACAAAACCAAATATATATTTTATGACAGTAGATGTAGAAAATATCAACTGTAATCCAAAATATTGAGTAGTGTCTGAAACCTATCATTTGTTCACCTACAATGACTGTAATCCGATTGGCATAAATATTATTTTAAAAATGTGGAAATAACTTTTGTTTTATAGTATAATTACAGCACAGCCATGTTGATGCTACAGTATTCAAAATGAATTATATTACCAAATTTTGGTAATATTTAAAAAGAATTACAAAAGCGATATCAATTTTCGTTTTCTTCGATCGCTACTCCTGTATAATAATATCTTTGAAACCTCAAGAGTTAAGAGTTTGTCAAAATGTTATATTACACGTGGTATTTTTATATTCAACGCAGTCTTCTCTTCAGAATCCCTAATTGTTAACCAATCGCAAGCACTCATTTTCTGATAAAGTACAGGCATAAAGATAATGTATTTCTCGTAAGCCAACTACTCTAGGTTGGCAGACAGTAAATCAGTGTACGCAGCTACTCTTTTGAGAAAGAAGTCGTTCTTTTGCCTCAGGTCCGTTCCTAATCACTCTTAAATTTTTCTCATTTCATTTTTAAAACATATTTATTATATTTAAGATAATTTTTATTTAGCAGTAACTTACTGTTTTTTTGTTGTCTGTAAATATGGCATTCACACTTTCCAATTCCACTGTCGGGGTTCTGACTGTGAAAGCACTTTCGATTGCTCTGAATCCCAACTGGAGCAACCGATTATCATTAGCGATACTTTCAAAATTTGAGGGTAACGTCTGGGGATGATATAATACTTTCTTTATCTGGGTCTGAGTTGGGCCATTGGCTCCTTCTGATAACACGGTCATCATTGCCCACACTGAGAAAGGACTAATGACAACATTGGATAAGCCCGTGTCGATGGTAGTGCGCTGGAAAAGAGTAAAAAATGGTTTAATATTATTCTAAAGTAATTTTTCTCTTCTTAATGAATTATAAATGGTATTCTAAATGCTAGAGCTAAATCTAAATGGGTGGATAGTGCTAAAATCTTAGTGCGGCACTTGTGCGCCTGTGTACGCCGCATGTGCGCTTGTGTGCGTTGCATTCTTTGCACACGCCACGAGTCGGTCCTGCTGTTATGCTATTTAACTGTGTTAGCTCATAAATAATATAAATAATGATCGGTTTCCTCTCCAAACGAATTTTTCATCAGTTTTTCGACAACATGTTTGAAATGACAATGCGTTGGTTATCTGCGGCTGAGATACACATGGAAAATAGCCATATAAGCAAGTAAATAATACCTTATTTAAAAAAAATGTGTATTTTATAGTCATTTATCAATCTGTTTTTTCTTGTAGAATGTATGAAATAAAGTACTCACTGCAAGTAAGGTGATGGAAAACTTTTCAATTCCTGAGCTGAGGCTTTTAACAGCAGCAGCGGTCACCGGATCAAGATTTGATTGCTGTGCACCATTTTGGTTGCTTTGCGCTAATGCAGGAACTGAAGAAAAGATAACCACGCTCAAGGCGAAGAAAACACCTGAAAATCATTAAAATACATAGTTTATAAAGAGTATGAATTACTCATGACCATTGTTGTTGTCTCTGTTGGTTGTATTATAATAGGTTTTCAGAGGGTATCGGTAAAAATCATCACTCTCCATCTTTAAAATTAGGGTTTTAATTTATTATAATAATCGTTCAAGTATTATAACCACTTATTAACAATATGTATGATATACATATGTAAAATATACAATATAACGCACTGATTGGCAAAGTAGGTGGTCCACGAGAGAATTTCGGCTTTCCGGAACTTTCTGTATTTTTTCAATTTTTGTACTGTTATTTGAGCTTTAATATTCATCTACGTCCGCTCCCAATGTGGAGCTTTACAATGGAGGTAGTCAACAGGAGTTTTTTTATTAGATCTGTTTGTAACTCAGTCGCTCAACCTTTCTTTTTCGTAGAGAGTAGTAAAGATAGAACGATAGAACAAGGCAGGTCCAGTGGTTAATTAGTCGCTCTCGCTACATCCCATTACTTAAGGATTAGAAGGGTGAGAGGGTATTTTTTCAGACATCACAAACACGAATGTCTTATTAATTGGAAAAATGTTGTTGATATTGGGACTCGAACCCTTGAGACCTGTCACGGAAGCCAACGACATTAACCACTGTTACACGAGTCCAATGGTAAATCTGTAGTGTGCGTACTATTGAGCAACCTTGTCCAGGGGCTGGCAGAGTTTCAAGTGAGAAGAGCCAAGTTGTCAAGAAAACAAGATAGCAAAGGTAAACTATAATTATGCAATATATATATATATATATGGATTGTTACAGTAAAAAAACCTGCCTGAGAGCTAATGTCTGAAGAGCAGCAAATGGCTATGTAATGATCCGCATGCGGTTTGGGGGTTTGACCCCTGACCTAACCTGGTGGATGCCCGAAACGTGCAGTCACACAAATCGTAAGTGGTAATTTTTATGCATTTGCATATATTGATTGTTTAATAAATTCAACGCAGCAATAAATGATTAAATAATTTTGAAATGGTGAACAATTCTTATTTTTTAAATTAGAAAAGACATAAGGCCTGTCACGAATGTGACAAGTGACGGATAACCCCATAAGCGCAGTAGGCATTCTCTTGTATCCACAAAAACAGCGTATAACCCATTTATTTTCAATTCAGTTTTCAGTATCTGTTCTTATTGTAGGTAATTTTTCGAATAACAGGACCTCCAAATTTTATTGCGCCTCTCGCCTTCTTCCAAGTACATAATCTGTCACTGGATACAACAATATGGCAAAAGTTTCTTGCCTTGCAAAATGATTCAGATTAAAAATTGAGACATATTCTAGTGGAATGATTCAGACAGTGTGTGTATATATTATAATTTTAATATAACACACCATCTTTTTGCATTATTAGTGATACTGAAATCTTGTATTTGTCGATATTTTCTTTTAAAAACAATGTCAAAATCAATTGACCAAACCAATTGTCAATGGCAATTTTCATAGAAATATAAACGTTGAAAACGGCAAAGTAAAGGGCTAGGAAGTTTGTTCGGGTAGACGACAGAAGATGGCACTAGTTTTGTGTCGCACAGTTGACTTCCATTATCGGAAATATTCTGTTTACGAGACGCGTCATCAATAATAATGACGATTGGTTGCGACAGGCCTTGGGGTTTTCCCGGCGAACGTTTTGTCCGAGCCATAATACAAAACAGACAATAAAAAAACGGACAAACACACTCAGAAAAGTTTAACGTTCTAAATGACAGCAGTACGTTTATGTTCTTAATTCAAAAACATGAAATAATAAGAGAACACACATTCTTGCCATTTGACCATTTTTCAATGTGTACTCTAAATTTTAGACTAAAACACTACACGTCGAGTCAGCGGTGCAGTAGTTGGCTTCTGTGACGGATCTCACGGGTTCAAGTCCCAGTACGAGCAGCATTTTTTTCAATAGATTTATATTCGAAGGCATGGGAGTTTGCTTGCGATTTCAAAGAATTCCCTTGCACTCTTTCAATTTTAAAATATCGGGGGGTATTAAAAGCGATTAGATTATCACCAGTCCTGTCATAGACCTATCATTTTTTATCTCTAATCCCTTCGAAAAAATATAAGTTGAGTAACTGAATAACAAGCAGTTATCGTTGAAAAAAACATCTGTTTAGTAAACTCTATTAAGAGTGCGTGTGCCTCACATTAAGACAAGAAAAAACTCTAAAACAGCGGTCGCCAATCAGTATCATCATAAGAGCCGAGCAACAAGTTTGTTGCTGCGTATCAGTTTTCTTAATCTAAACAAGCCTACTAACCATTATTGTAAATTTAGTGGTACGTAAAGTTTGCAGGGTTTGGAACCGCTGCTCTAAATTGTCGGTGTAAAATCTATTGACATATGTTTGACGCAACAACGCTTCGGAGTTGGACTGACTCATAAATATAATTATATATTAGGACTGTGCACATAATTCATAAATATATAATCTGTTTAAAAATCTAGTACTAAATTTATTCGTGCTGGTAAGCGTATCTTCGTGGAATTATAGTATTTTCAATTATAAAGAGGCACGTTTTACAAACTGTGAATAAAACACTTAAAAATCATCAACTATTCGTAAAACGAAATGACATAACGGCATTGAATAGGTCAAATATCATTGTGCTCGGACAAAGTGCCCGGGTATCGGTTTGCCTCAATGCCAGTGGTAGCAGAGAAGTAGTACACGAATTAATTATATTTTAAAAAATAGTTTCGTTTCTCATTTATTTTTTTTGATTACAGTTTTATTACTTTGATTAAATATGTAAGTGACAGACGATAATTCAAAATGTATTCGTTGTTATTGTTATTAACATATTATGCTTATATAAAATCTTTTACAGTAAAATCACTTTTATCTGGACCTCGATTATCCGGATATTTGTTTGACCGAATTGGAATTCTGTAGCTTTGGAAAAATCGTGAAATACAATTTTGTGAAATCGTGAAATACAAAAGTGTCATCAGTTATTATTTGTAATACAGTGGAACCCCGATCTACCGTTCTCGCACTGTTCGTTTATTTTTTATAGTCCCGGCCAAACACTCATAAGAACAATGCAAAAGAATTCCGCTTTACTATTTTCCTCGATCAATCGTTTAAATACTTTGGTCCCGTCACGAATATTATCCCGATTGACCGTTTTCGTTGATTATTTTTCATAAATAGTTTAGCCTCACATTTCGTTTCGCGTTTTTTTGAGTGGAACTCCGATCTACCGTTCTCGCTATCTTCGTTTTTTTGCATGGATTGTTTATTTTTTACTCGACCAAGACCCTGTCATAACAATATTTCATAATTCCACTTCATCATTCTCCGATTTACTGATTATCTGATCTCTCATCTAAATAATATTATCGTTCCGTCCCAATTATTATCCCGATTGACCGTTTGTGTAATAGAATATTTGTTTTCGCTCAAATAGTTTTACATCGCATTTAGTTACATAAATAAATAAGTTTTTTGAAAATTAAACATTTTTTTGGTATTATTTGAAGATTTCCCGCATTATTCGTTCATTTATTACGGTCTCTTGAAAAACGTAGAATCAAGGTTCCACTGTATTACAAAAGCAGTAGTACAAATTTCAATTTGCAGAGTGTGACGAAAACGATGTCGCCAAGTGGCTAAATTGCGATGTGAACAATCATGGATTCCAAATTTTCAATAATGGAGGAAATATCTCCCTCAAATGAGCAATATCAAGAAGACGAATTGAAGATTCCCGAGAGAAGGAATATGGCTCCATATAATTTTAAATTTACCCATTTATTACATTATACATTACTATTATAAAAATAAATAAAATATTTAAACTCAAAGTACTTTTTGCTCTTGTCAATTATATACATTTTCGATCCGGAATACAATCACAAAAAAAAAATGTAAAACAGTGTACATTTTGTATATATTTCGGTTCAGTTTTGTAACTTATGTATAGAATACTTTATTTAAACCAATGGCTCTCAAGTTTTTTCATATCGAATTATTTTTTCTCTATTTTGTGCATAAACATTTTTTGTTAAAATGTGTATTTATTACCCTACGCTTAAATTACGATACCTACATATACAATTATTTCGCAGAATGGAGTTTCTACTGTACAGAATAATTCTACTGTATGTAATTCGAATACATGCTTTAAGATGTACCAGCGTAACTTGACTGCCCGCGAGGGCGCCACCATCGCATCATTAACGTTGCCATAGTCAACACGTCCTAGGGCGACAATTTTAGTTCTGAGTTCTGCCACAGTCAAGTTAAAATGGTACGTCTCTATCAATATTGCAGAAAAATATTTAGATTCCTAAAAAGTTCTTATTTTGTTACATGTACTTTTTGTGCAGTCTGAGAAAACAGAAAAATTGACAGATTTTTGTCAGAAAGCTGAACATTGAATAAACTTATGATTATAATATAACGCATAATTAAAAACCAAAATAGTTTTATTTTCATTAATTGTTGTTAAAATGATCGATATATATTTGTTTAAACCATGTCCGCTCTCAATGTAGAGCATATGGCTTCCTAATGGAGGTATCTAAACAGAAGTTTTTTTTTTCTTCGAGAACTGTTTGTTACTCAGTCGATCAACTTAACTTTTTTAAAGTGGGTAGTAGGGAAAGAAGGATAAGGCTAGAACAGAACTTGTGGTTGGTTAATCGCTATTGCTACACCCAGTTATCAAATGATCAGAAGGATGGGAGGAGAGGAAATTATATGAATTGACATCACAAACACCCAGTCTTCGATCACAACTGTGAATTGAATAATTCTCGAATTCACTGTGATCTGACCGGGAATCGAACCCAGACTTGTGTGATCGGTAGAGCAAGCTCTAGCCAACTCAACGACTGTACAAAGTGTTGAAGCATATCTCTCTTTTATCCATATTTTTTATAGCTTTTTAAACATTTTTTATTGTGCAAAGTCGCTTCTGGAACGTATATCCGAACAAAAAGGAAATCGGATGTACCTATTGCCTTCCAACGTAAAATAATTATCATTCTCCCAACAGGAAAACGTACAGCGACAGCTGTTCGCCGCAAATTTTTACTGTTGGTGACGTAAGGTCTCAATGTTCTATTGACTGATTGCAAACAATAGTTACGAGGATGCCGATAAATGGGATTACCCATTGGCGGGTCAAACAATTGATGTATATTCTATAGTCCGGGGTCAATGAGTTTTTCCTGAACAGTCGCAAAATAAAATAAAACTTTAAATTGTATAGTTTGCGACATGTTTAATTTTGTTTCGATTGCACAATGCTAATGATTGATGTAATCGATAATATATGCCGCTATTCCAACGCAGCTGGAGTCTATCATTAATGTTTATAGATAGAAAAGTAAATTCTAGATCTTTTGACATCCGTAACATTCGAGTTTCGTTTCCTTTTATTTCATGAAGGTGCAGTTTAAACAAACTAAGAGATAAAATTAAATGTCGAGAACAAACTTTAGGTCGTGAAAACTGAACCATGAGAACAACTTCAACAAATGTTCTTTCGAAAATGTTGACGTCGTTTGATACAATAAATAGCGTCTAGTTTTGATATTTAAAAAAAGGCTTTATTAAATATAATATTGCGAAAATGTGACAGGTATGTGAACGTTCAAATTTTATTTAAAAGGTGAACGAAAAATAAGTGAGACACTCTAAAAAGCTTAAGACCGTGTTCAACAGTTAATTCGTGCTCAATAAAAAACAGTAATTTAAGATGTTTCATTGCGTTTTTATCTTTTTTTTAAATGTCCCTTGTTTAGTGCAAAAAAATGATTTATCTTGGTTTACTTCTTTTAACAAGAAAACATAATATATCCGTACCCAATGTTTTACGTCAAATGATTTTTACGCTATGTTTTTAGTATTCAATTAACTTTGCTGTTTATATTCTACTTTAATCCATTCAGAGTATTGATTTGTGAAAAGATTGGAGTACGTTTTTTGTCTGGTATAAACAAATTGCTTAGAAGTTGAACAACTTACTTAGTATTGTCTATTCCAAAGAAATATAAAACATGGAAAAATTTCCTGACGCACATACTTTACTTCCTTATTAATTTTAACGTGGGGTAATAAATACACATTTGAACAAAAAATGTTTATGCACAAAATAGAGAAAAAATAATTCGATATGAAAAAAACATGAGAGCCTTTGGTTAAAATAAAGTATTCCATGTATAAGTTACAAAACTGAGCTGAATATATAATATACAAAATGTACACACATTTTTTTGTGATTCTATTTTTAAGCGAGACGAAAGCCATAAGGTAAAACATTGCGAAGTATTTAGCTTCATATTATAATTCCTGTGAAAATTAGATATTTATTAACCTTAATGTAATGAAGTAAATTAAAAGCTAGTTATATCAATAAAATGAGATTAGATTGTTTAACACTGACGTAAAATCACTACGAATATCACACCCAAGTTGATATTTTGTTCAGTGTCTCTACCACTGAAATTTCAATACCATCTTAACGCTGTCTGTATATTATATTGGCATAATTATGTATTTGCTGTTTTCTGTAAACTTCGCGTATGGCTTTAATTTATGCATTTGACCGACGAAGTTGTAATTTATTCAAAAGCAAATAAGAATTTCTTTCAATTCACAAAATATTCCGCAATATGGCCTTTAACTGAAATATTTATATTGCAGACGTTTTTAAGCAGAATACAACTCAAATTGCACAATTTAATACCAGAATGATAGAAGTCAAGGTAAATGTGGCTTATAACGAAAACTGTTTATTTCTACAAAGAAGTGTAATTAAGTTTTCCTCAAACTTTTCGTGAACTTAATTTAAAATCAAAGCGATGTTTAGTACAATACACAACGACTTGTAAACACAAAACTTAAATCATTGATCAAGGGTGAGCAACCCTGTTTCCTTATTGTTTTTTTGTTCTGTATCCGCTCCTTAGCCGGATCATATGGTCACCGCATGGTTCCTCCAATAGTCTCTGTCCCCCGCCAGTCGTCTTGCTTCCTCCCATGCCATTTCAGCGTTCCGTAGCTCCGCCGAATACATCCTAAAGATGGTCAACAGAGGCCTTCTACGACGGCAAATTCCATCCGGTTGGTAGATGAGAAAATCAGAATTCAGGCTTTCTTGAGGCATCCGCAGCACATGTTCAAGCCAGGTCCATCGTCGCTTCTTCACTTTGGACGTTTAGTACGTTCCCTTATCTCCGTGTTTCTAACAAAGACAAACCACCGCACTCCTAGCATTCGGCGGAGACATCGGTTTTCAAAACACCGAAACCGTAAAGCAGCACTGTCAGAACTCAGAATGCATGCGTTGAACAGGAGGCACTCGGGTTTGAGGGTTTGACCGAGTACAGCCTTGAGTCCTAGACTTTCTGCAGTTAATTGAAAGTTGCTACACCTATCCTCAATCAGACTTCGAGCTCTTTGCGCGCAAGAGCTTTCATATTCTTAGATGTGGTGAATTCTCCATGAATTTGAGGTTAGTTTAAATTTACCACATCAAAACACATTGCATCAAAAATCGGACGCATTTGGATTACTTTATCTCTTTGTTTTATGCTTGAATGATTTCCTGATCAAATGAATATCCACTAGTGAAATAGTGTGCTTCTTTGATACGTTAATCGTAAATGGATCCTGTCGCTTTTGTATGACTATATGTAGATCAATAATTTATCTTCCAACCTTTGTGACGGTGGCCAATGACAATAGAATTCTTCACAGTCGATCTCTAACATTCAAATTGATAATACTAAAAAATTCATGGATTCTTCAATTCAAAACGTACTATAATAATTAGTGCATTAATAATTACTGAGCGTGATTTTATTATTAATAATATATATTACGATATATATATATTCATCAAATCAATGCAGCAAGAATAAAAATACATATTAATGTATTTTTATTCTTTGTACTGGTATTATCACCAGTACTGTTTAAAATAAACAAATTCATTTTTATTTTAACGAATATGATAATCTTTCGAAATCACCCTTGTTATGTCGGACCTAATGGCGCAGCGGTTAGCGCGGTTGGCTTCCGTGCCGGATCTCACGGGTTCGAGTTCCAGTATGAATTTCTTCGATCGATTTATCGATTTCTGTTTGAAGAGATGGATGTTGTGACGTTTAAAAATTCCCTCCCACCATTCCGATCCTTTGATAACTAGGCGTAGTGAGAGCGATTAGCTAACCACTAGTCCTATCCTACCCTAATCTTTCTATCCCTACTACTCTCTTTGGAAAAGAGAGATTGAGCGACTGACTAACAAACAGTTCTCGTAGAAAAAAAAATGTTGAGATACCTTCATTTGGAGGCCATATACTCCACATTGGGAGCGGGCATGGATTAATATGTATATTTTTAACATTAAAGAAAATATCAATAACTTTCAATAATAAATATTTCCAGATATCAACATATTTAGTCTAATTCTTCAAAGAATACGACGTCTTTCAATACTCAACTTTCTACAGGCATTTTTTAGTATAACCTTTCGATCTGTTTTATAACGATGCTTCTATTGAACACGTGCCCTTGAAACATCTACAGGAATCGTATAATGGTTTATGCGATTTCTGTCCCAATTGATTCAGGGTCATGAATAACAAGCCATTAGTATAATTAATCCAGGCCGCCATTATTTAATTTTAAAGTAATATATGTTTCTTTAATATAATTACATAAGCGTCAGTTCCAGTTCATACGTGCACTTGAAAGCCCGAAGATGAGGAAAGCCAAACCCCAGTTGTAAGTGACAAAACGTATAGGAAAGTACAAAATTCCAACGATTTAAATTACACACATTTTAATATAAAAATATGTCTATGCTATATCTAAAATATATGTATGCTTAACTCCATGTTTATTTTACGTGGTTTAAATTAATATTTCTATATGTAATGAATATTCATAGATATTAAAATATATATCGGCAGTGTTTATACTTGTATGCAGTGATGTGCTGCTATGGTTTTGCACCGGCTCTATCGAGCCGGTTGCTAAAATAATTTTGGTTCGTAGAGCTAGTTCTTAAAATACGGTTTTTTTAATTATCGCAATTCCGAGATCAAATTTTTACACGATCATAATACTTGATCCGATATGGAGAAAGTAAAAACTTGCGGCCGTTTTTTGCAACTGAATTCATGGGATTCCACACCATTCGTTAAAGTTAAATCATGACGCTGAGTTCACCATCACACAGATGATAGACGAATAAGACCCAACACGGTTCAATTTTGGAATGAAAATCAAAACACTATTTGAAATGAATTTATGTAATGTAAATTAATAATTTTGTAATTAAATTATTTACATTTTTTTTTATATATCGACTGTGGAAAGGAAAAAGGACGTAACCCTCAATTTTCCAAAACAGCTTTTTTTCGATAATCATAATGTCAACTTGACACACATTCTATCAAAAGGATGGAAGCTGAAAATGCCGAATAAGTATCTAAATTTAGCTTTTAAGTTTGAAAAAGATACCTAGTAAAAAATTAAAACCAAGAAAAAACACTGAAATAAAGGTTTTTCCGAGACAGTTTCTTAAATTAATATGAGGTTATTTCAATTCAACGCCAGCTTAGAAGTATCCGTGCACTTTAAGGTTGTGTATAATTCATAATTTGCATATGTCACAAAATCATCAAAACACGTTTTTAGCGCCTCCTGTAAAATTTGTCCTTTTTCCTTTCCACAGTCAAATTATAAAAATTGGAGGTTGGTGTTTAGGAAGGTGCGAGTCGGTTGATAAAATTTTAGCAGCACATCACTGCTTGTATGGTTATTATTTTTTATTAACCATAGTTTTATTATTAAGTCACTATGACGTAAGCTCAGATAAGGATTTCCCCAAGTGTTTTTTACTTCTTGAATACATACTTCACTAAATGAAAGCACAATACTTAATATCGACAAAACACCTTGAAATTTATTTTTATACGAAGATAATTCTCGGTACATTAACTACAAGTATTTACCGGTAATAGGTTTATCACAAAACCATTACTGTGACGTTAGCCGCTTTTGTTAACCCTTAAAATAAGTAAGAGTTGATATATCTGCATTACGAATATCCAAAAAATACCACGCGGCTGATATACCAGCCTTCCGAAGGACTTTTTGTAATACAATGTTTACTAACATGGTGACGACATATTTTATAAATAATAAGAGTTTTTATTTTAAAGCATGTCAAATGTTGTAATAAAATATAGAGTTCATGGTTCTCTATTTATTTTTGATCTTTTTCCTTGATTAGTTGGAGCCCATAAAAGAAGCGTCTTTTTGATCTCATTATTCTAATGCTTGCATTCTTGCATCATACATAAGATATGGGCAGTGGTGTAGTGGTAAAAAAATAAGTACCAGGTCGGTCATTGATTTCTTCCCTATTTATTTTTTGTTTTTTTTTATATCTCTCCGAAGTTTAAAAAAACTACAAGTTTTTACAAAACTGCGCAATTATTTTTTAAAAAAAACTTTACTCACTTCTTTTACGATGCATTTGATGATAAAAATACAAAAACTTCAATAAATTCATACAATAATAACAATTTTGATGTAATACTTTTAAATTTACAAACAGTATTTTAAATATATGTACATAAATATGTATGTACATGAAAATTAAGTTACAAGTCAAAAAGGTGGCAGGGTGGCGCCCTGGCTCATTGTCAGGCATTGGTTATGGGTTAAAATATGGGGCATTATTATTATTGATTATTATATCAGATGCTTTTATATCGCTCACAAAAATGTATATGTACATTGATTTTGTGATTTTTTTTTCTTAAATTATGAAATATTCTAAAATATTCGGTGCTAACGCATTTGAGAACAAAACAAAAAAGAATTGCGACACTATCGTTACTATTTTACCAAAAAAATATTTTAAGCAGTGTGGTATTTTACGACAGTGCCTATCAAATTTCTGCGGTACTAAAAGGGTTAAATATAATATTACCCGAAAACTCACAATTATCCGTTGGTCTAAGTGAGACCATCGGAAATCTAAATACAAAAAATCGATTTTTCAACATACATTGTTTTTGGGAGGCTTAAGACCGATTTAGTAAAATACAATAAACCCCTCTGTGAAATACTAGTCGTGATTATCAACGCCCGGATAATCGTACTTCTATTAAATAATCTTATACATTAATAGTCGATAAGGTACGTTTGTTTGTTTGTATGGTCGCGATTTCGCCTTTTCGATGACGTCAAGAAAGATGTTAAATTTTCTGACTATTTCAAAATGCAACAAAAATCCTCCCCGTTGAGGGCAACGGGCTTACAGCTAGTCTTGTCTTAAATACGGATGGATCTGATATAACACAATTGAAATTTAATTAGAGTTCTCATAAGTCTTACAATAAATTGCTGACTGCGGGAAAGTTTAAAAAGCAGAATTAAATTGACCTCGTGTTTATATAATTATCCATAAATAGAAATGCAAAAAATATTACTAAAATAATGGTTCTACTGTTAAAGCCAAAGCACTAAATAGTTAAATAATTTAAAGAGTGTTAAAAAAACTTTCATTTTATAGTAAATCGAGATCAACTCAATGAGTAGATCATAAAGACATCCGTGTCAAAGAACTTAACTTGAATAAATTTTAAATTTATAGTAATTTTACTGCGACTTGAACCCAAACTCGCCCGTTTGCTATGAAAAGACTTTTACCCAACTAGGCCATTCAGGGCGATAAATGTTGAGTTTTTTAAATATCGTCTTTTTAATAAAATTTATTTTTAACATACCCGTTTGAAAAGTGTTTGTTTACCCAGACGATTCGCTAAATGTAGGAGAACAGTCACTCAAGCATGTAACGTTGAAGTGCTTAAGGTGTAGTCGGAGTCAGTAGAGCAGTGTTTCCCAACCTTATCTGTGTCACGCCCCACTTTGACGCTTCAAAAACCTCCATGTTCCAACTCACCAATAAAATCTTATACACCCAGTTCTCCTTTTACGCGATTGTTTTTTTGTTGCGTGATTTCGCTTCTACGCGACTTTTATGGACGACACCGTTCTTTTCATGTATGCGATTGACTCATTGTTCTGAGATTTTTTCTATGATAAATAAATAAAATAACCAAATGAACAACATATTATTGCGATTTAGTTTGTTTTATATAAATAACAATTATATTGTATTCTCTAATCAGCTGATAATGCTCGTCATTAGCAAAACCGGTTCTGATAATATTAACCCTCCGAGGACGAGCGTCACCATATGGTCACACAAAACACCGTTGTCTATTGATCCCACTATTCATACTTTTTCTACCTGAATATCGTTGCTATCGCTCATATTTGGTTAAGAAGGGTATGGACTACAATTAGTCATCAGCCGTGGGGACAGGAACGGCCCCCAAAAGTACATGTGATTTTTTGAATTTCCGTTTTTTTTAATTTACTTTTTGAAACTGTTAGTTATTTTTTTATAAAAACATCAAATTATTTACAGTTATTTTGCTAATATATTTGTTTTGAAATTATGTTGATTTAAAGATGTCAAATTGTAAATATTTAAAAAAAATCACGTTTAGTTATATTTCAACCCCGAATGTTCGCGAGCCTATACGGTCACTTTTGTCCTTACTACTGTCCGTACTCAATATTACACGGTAATAAAAAGATGAGCATGACCATATAGTCATGCGGGGTTTCTATACAACGACTTTGCGTTTTTTTTTTTTTAATTTTGGATAAGAATAAAAGTTATCCGTGACTTTAATATGGCTTAGAAAATATTTTTTTTACCGTAAAAAAGCTCTCGTCTCTGGAGGGTTAAATAAGTGAAATTAGTACAAATGAGTATTTTAATCTTTTGAATATAACGCCTTTCCACTAAGTATTGACAGTGAAAACCCTAATAGTGATTATATTTCGCAACCTATAGTAACAGCAGCAAATAACTCGTATAAAGAAATTGATGGATAATGTGGCATTGAAATTGGCGTTAGTGTTGCCATCTTTCACTAATAATAATACGAAAAAGTATAAATATAACAATGCCATCCTTTCCTTAAATCCAGAATCCATTAATCACCGCAGTAGATTATTAATCGCATGTTATAGCGTAATATTAATTTGACAATAATAATAATAAAAAATCTACTTTTAACTCGATTGGGTAGCGATATACAATGTTTAAGTATTTCATTCAAAATACTTTTCAAGTTTGATTATAAATATGTAGGTCACGCTTTCGCATGGGTCATGTTTATTTAATAATAAAAAGTGATAAAGAAATAAAACCACAATAATAAATTATTTCGGATCATATTTTTTTGAACATTATTTTTAAGCACAATTTCACAACAATATTGTTGATATCAATCAGACATATAGTTTTATTTGACCTTCTACGTTTTTGTATTATTTAAATGAAGGTTTTCCATGAATATGTCATATTTAAAAAAGTTTTTGATAATTCTTAAGCTTCCTAAAGTTTTTCAAAAAAATATATTAAGTTATTGTTTTCGAGAGTCAGTTAATTTATTTTTAATATAAAGTTTAATTTGATAACATTAAATGCCACTTGTTGTGACACGTGTGTAGTTTATTTGAGAAAAAATATCAGAATAACTCTTAAGAATTTCAACTTTAACGAAGAAACTGGTTGTGATTCTTCACGATTTCATGAAAAACCCAGAGTGGGATAAATTATCTTTATTCGTTTGTTGTATCTCCTTTTTTTACCCCGAGGAAGAAAACAATTTTTTTGAATTATTATTCTGTATAAAAAAGTATAAAAATACGATTATTCAGTTTCGCTGTCTGATAAATTAATTATTTATTAACTGTAAGCGAAATAAAAATTAGTCAGGTATACTTTCCATATTGAGAAAGATTTCGCTTACTTTATTTACTCAAATAGATACCATATATGATCAATTGATAGATAGTAATGATCGAAAATTCTTAGAAACTGCCTTTATTAATTTAAAAGCTATACGTATTTACTTATAAATAAATCGTTATCATTCTAAATTTCTGTATGTACATATATAACTCTAGTACAGCTATAATCAACCTGTTGCCTAACATGTTTTCAAACATCAGCGGGGCTATTCTCAGAATAAATAGGACCTAGACATTAATAAAGGTGGCCCAAATACTGAACATGATTTATGTTTTTTTATGGTCGATATACCATAAGTTGTATAACTGCGGCGATGTTCACTGTTGTAGTCGTTGCCGAGCATGTCATGTTCTGTGGCACTGCTCTGAGATGGAATCCGAACGAGGAGAACTTTTTGCTATGGTCCGTTCTCACACAGACCCAATATAGGGCACGCTGACTTGATTGCAACCAAAGCTAACTTCACGGAATTTGAATTTTTTTTTATTTATTTGGGGATCGTTATAACCTTCATTCCTCACTAGAGTAAAAAAACTCTTATATTACGCAGAAATATTATGATACGTATTTTACACAGGATACTTAGTATCAACTTCATTTAAGTGGCTGAGCTTGTCACATTTTTACTATTATTAATATTCTCTTTTTTTCAACCACACTTGTGCATGGTTCAAAATCAGTCCCGTGCAGTTCTGCTCGGGCGATTAATGTGAGTGGTAGACTCCTTTTTTTATGTCGATAGCGTTGTGGAAAAAGTGACGAAAAAATAACGAAATTATATCCTCATAAAATATTTGTACTCCAATCTGTGTATAGTGTCTTTAAAAGATATGTTCATTTACTAGTGCTATCAAAAGGATTGAAATAATTAAGTATGTAAAAAAACAAAATAAGTAACGACTAACCGATAAGAAAAACAAGCCAACTGCTAAAAAGAAATAATTATAAAAAACTTACTAAACATGTCAATGAATATATGTATGTATGTATATACGCGAATTCGTATAGCTTTGATATTCTGCTGCCTATACGTATGGGAGGGGTCTTTGATATTGTTGTATTTTTAGTGGACGTAAACTGAGTTATACATATAATTTCCACAGTCAATTTATATAATTAAAAACCGTAAGTTTTGGCAACGATTGTTCTAGTATTGAAATAACAATTAACCAAAAATGTGTCCTAATTTTCACATCTGATTGCAGTGTTTGTTATTACCAGTATTGGAAAGGAATAATTAAACTTCCGAGCATTTATTATGACAAAATGGGATTAGATTAACAACAATAATTAAAATGAGAAAGTAGCCCCTATGGCACCGAGTATGATATGTTATGAATAATTTAGCAGTATGTTTGCTACTGTTTAAAAAAACTTCTCGTATGACCCAGATGTATACTTATAGATAGGTTATTGATTTTAATATCAGTCATAAATACATATAGAAAAAAAAACCGAATTTACAATACAATACAAAAGAAATCAAACGAGTTATACAAATCGCTGTATAATGATAATGTTGCAAATATATCCCATAGTTGCAGTTAGGGATTCTAAAGTCTCGAGGTTTTCAAAGTCCCGGGACTCAAGGCGTGATAAAGTCAAAGTCCCGGGACATCCCGGGACTAGAGACCTTTATTTCCCCTTCAATAAAATTATAATTTTATCACAATTAAATAATTGCATGTATGTATTTATGTATTACATACACTCGGCGCTTTTTACGGCAAGTAAGTATGGACTAGTAAAAATCGCGTTTTTTTAATACAATGTTTAATAATTATTATTTTTCTTATTTAATGGATGTGTGTAATGCTTACGGCTAATTTTTACTAAGAAGGGATGGTAACGGTACATGCAATGAAAAAATATCAATGACGCGTAACAAATAATGAATGAATGAGTAACTTCACAATACAGCTTATAGACCTTTTTTTTCCAATTGAGACAAAGAATCTTTGTGAAATAGTGAAAAAACATTTCTACATAAAACAACATCAGGTACGATTTTTTTAAATATTTTGTAATTTGCTTTTGCTACAATTATATTGCAATATATAAACACATGGTATTTGAAACTTCTATGAAATTATGAATCACAAACATCTGTTTTTCTATATTGTTAAAACCCCGAGTAAGTGTCACGTCCCGTCCCGACCATGTCGTGTCCGTTTTTCTTAGGGCTCCCCTCTTATACCTGCTTTCATTCAATACATATCAGTCCTTTTGATGGTTTCTTAGCCACAAGAATTGTTGTTTTTCAAAATTAAAATGTACATGTTATTAGCACATTATAAATTACAATCAAAAAAGTCCCGCGACGTCTGGACACAGAATTCTTAGTTGCAGTGCAGACATGTGAAAATCGCGTGTTATGGTTAATTTACATGAGTGGAAGGGCCATACAATTTCAATGGCTCAAGTGTACATACGAAAGCTTGGATATTAACTTAAATTGAGCGCACGGTATTCTCTTTTTTACACGGTTTTGAAATAACAGGGTTCACTATTTAGGGAGTACTATTTTTTAACGCAAATTATCTGTTGAAACATGATTTCCAAAAACAAATAGAAGACACTGAAGAGGATAACGGATTTCATAATAAAAAGAAATTCAACAACACATAACAGTAAAACAAATAAAAGTCTTTATTAGATCCTAACACATTAGACGTGTCAAGACATTTCTGCCGATGGAACCGATTTATGTCAAGTCCCTCACAAAAGTATCCGAGTATAATCAAGTACCGATTAATAGTATTACTTTTTCTTAATTAAAATATATATTTACATATTGTATTATGAAAAATATTTTGTGTAATTTACTTACTGAGTTTTCAATATTGCCTTTTTGCAATTTTCATTTCGATAATTACTTGAAGAGATTGTCATAAATATAAAAACAATAATTAATATTTATTAGTTCAAATTTTCTACCAATACTTTTTTTAATTTATTTTTTTTACGTGATTTTTTTGGAAGATATCTCCTAATTTTATATAGATCTTAAGACTCATTCTATGTATTTTTATATAATCTATAACTAATTATTATATTTTGTATGAATCCCATACTTTAATTTACGTGTTTTCTATTAACGATAACTCTTTTAGATCCTATCCACCGCCGAAATCAGGGTTTTTGAATCGCTGTGGCAAATAATGAATGTTTTGAAATACAAAATCACTGAAAAACTGTCAAATTAATTTTCCCTCTAACTAAACTGACGTTCAAATTTTTATTATGTATTATCAGATGACTACAGTAAAAAAAACGCAATATGTATGATAAAAAGTGATTATTGTTTGTCTGGTGGTGTTTCAGTGTATTCAAAAACTAAATAACTATCTTATTTTACAAAGACAAAGACTATCAAAGAATGAATCATACAAAATTATACTCTCGGAAAATGATTGTCATAAAATAAAAAAAAACGTTATTTCGTTGATTGTAAAAAAATACAATCACTCTAAGCTGCAAATTAACTGGCATTGCATTGATCTGTTGGAGAATACATTAACACGTGTGTCTCAGATTACCCAGAACTATTTTTCAAAGACGGTATCGACATGGAGTGACAATTCATTCAATTATTATCATTAAAGACTTTCAAATTACTATATAACTACAGGTTAATTATTATAATTAGACTTCATTAACAAAAAGTGTTCTAAATTTTAAAATGAACAAACGTTCCTACGTCATTATTTTATGACGGTTGTGAATAATTAATAACCGTTAACCATAAAAAGTAATCAAGATCGATAATAATAATAAAATTATTCTAAATATGGTATCAAAACGGAAATTCTATTACAGCTGGTGACCAGACCGAATAAAAAAAAACATTTTCATTAATTAAACTATTATCCTTAATATCAGAAGTGCACCAATCTTGAAATGGTTTTAAGACTGATTCATTGGATTTTTCGACACCCACAACTAGGGCATCCAATCGATTGACACGGCTGCGATCCCGGGATTTTGGTATTGAGAAATTTTGAGCAAATCCCGAAAATTGACACGAAATTGGCAAATTGAAGATTTCAAATTTCTTGGTGGGCTAAAAAAAACGAGTTTCTGGGAAATCTGGGAAAAAGTATACCAAATTGAGTATTTCAAATTCCTCGGTGAGCTAAAAAAAAACGAGGTTTGGAGATAGTCCGGGGAAAAAGTATAGCGAATTGAGGATTTCAAATTCCTCGGTGATCTAATCCCAATCTCAAAATTAACCTATCCCTGGAAAAAATCCCCGGGATTGGATACCCTACCCACAACGAACAAAATGGTGTGCGAATTTTATGTGCATCATTGAAAATTCAAATTTCAAGTTTCATTGAAAATACAAATCTTCGGATTCTTTGAAATTGAGTTTTAGAAATCAATATAAGTTCAAATTAAAATATATTATTAGGTAATTTAGTTTAGATCTGCTTTCTCCCAAAATAACCAAACATAGTAGCAGCTTTATTTATCTTGGACTTCGTTATGTCCTTAATTGTTAACAGTCAGTGGCATTATTAGCGAACTGCAATGCCAGTATTACTGGAACCGACATTTCGTAAGTTTGTCCAATACCTAAATACCAGTTTTAAAAATGAAAAATACCGGTTTTACAATGTCGTATACTCGATATCGAACAATTATTACTTGTTGAAAAATCCAATAAAGATTGACGGATTCCATTATTGACAAACTAACATTTTTAATTTAGAGAAACAATACTATTCAATGAAAATCAGCCTAATGTCAATATTTTTTACGTCAAACATCGACATAACAGTATAGATTTATTCGTCCGATATTGCGATTCCAATTCGACTCTATTTTTTTACATTAAATTTGGAATCCTAATTATAGCGGTCCGAAATATGTACAATAAAACCTACTATAGTTATTTAATGACCGCGAATAAATTCATGTACAATAGATTTAATATTAAATTTAGATAATGGTGTTATTAAAATATATATTCGGTATACGTCTCTTTAGTCACAAGAATACACTCACTGGAAATTTTGTCCCACCCTGATCTCATTGTTGTAAATAGCCCACTAGTAAACACAAAAAATAGAGTAGTGATTCTAAGCTTTTGTAGATTACCTCATATTACCCCACACAAATTAAGCTTATTAACTAATTGCGAACAAATGAGCTTCAAGAAACTTGTCGGGTATTAAAAACTCTTATTTTGCTAGCCAACTATGTTCAACTGATTATAGGGGTAATATTAAAAATTTACATTTATTTTGGCTCCACACGCATTCAATTATTTTGTATTCTTTATATATCTATGTTTATCAATCAATTTTTTAGTTGTCTCATAATATAATACATCATACTGAAATATCCGTTCAATTTAATATTGTTTTATTTGATTTAAAAAAAAAACAAAAATAAAAAAAACACAGTAAACTGAATAATTTACTGTCCCGTAATAATTTATCGTGATATCGTGCAAGCGTTAGTTATGCCGCTGAATATTGATGTGATTTGTTACCTTGGTTAATAATTACTCAGATCGACCCAATGATTACACTAGTCTAAATGGCATAATTCTTTACAGTGATATAACTATTATGTCATAGGAAACAGCTTCTTTCACTGAAGGGCTAGTCTATCACGTTAAAACACGGTTCCGGGACTCAAGCAATAGTTTATATATCACGTAAAAACACGGCTCCGGGATCCAACGTGTTATGCCATCGCTATTGTTCGATTCCTTTGATATGAGTTTTTTCTTCATACGATTCTTTTACAATCTATCCTTTTTTCTCGGCCAGTGGGGCCGATTTCACTATTTTTTTTTTTTAATTAAAGACATTCTGCTCATACGTATGTATACATGCATAATCGTATTCATATTTTAGGAGTTATACCCTGCTGTCACTGTTGGTTGCGAAATATAATCACTTTTAAGGTTTACATACTTTCAAAACTTGCTGGAAAGGCATTATATTAAAAAAAATACTCATACGTCATTATTTAACTAAATTTCAGTTCAAAATCGTATAAGTGCAGGAAAAAAACTTTAAATAATGATTTTACTATCAAAATAAGTCAAGTCAAAGGCATCTTGTTATCATACCGGCAAAGTCATTTAGAGCCAATCAGACCGTAAGATTTAAATCAGCTGACTGAATGTCGTTCACTATTGTGTATAGATTATAAACGCTTAAAGTTTATATATCGTTCCGGCGTCCCCAAAGAGTTAATAAAGTTATTTCTCATTGAAATTTCGCTGAAAAGTAGTCAAACAAACTTTCAGTTCTCCCGAATAATAAAATGATCTCTGTCAATACTTGGTGGAATGGCATTATACTCGAAGAATAAAATACTCATTTGTAATAATTACACTTTTATTTAATAAAATCAGGACCGGTATCGGGTCCTGATATTGTGAAATAAAAATAAAAGTTGTTAGAGTTTCACAGAGATATTTAGCTTCACTGTGAAAAAATATGTATCGCGTTGCAAAAATGATTTTAACAACTTGTTTTCTAACTAAAACTAATACGATTGATTGCCTTACGTTTATATTATATATGAATTAGCTCGTGATTCCCACGTACACACGATACATATTACTATTGTATTAAAATTATGTTTGGTTAATGAAAGACATTTTTTTATTGATACAATACGGTATCCTGTAATATTTTAATCGTGTTAAATAAATACAAGGCATGGTTTTATCATAAACAATGTATGTGTTTTAATAAATAAATAAAAATATGTTCCCCATTCGTGGAGCAGTGGAGTCAGTCGCAATGTCGTTATATGCTCGTTAATTTATGATCAAATAAAACATTATTAACGTGAAGCAAACTGTTGTTTATTTATCCGGTTGATTAATTAATAATATGATCAAAATTGACTAGACCCGTGACCTTTCTACGTGATCATAGTCGTTAAAAAACATATTAACTTTGGCAATTCATTTCAAGTATTTCAACAAAACGAAACGTTATAACTCGAATATTCAATTGGAAAATAATCAATAAATTACCATTACTGACGTTTTTAATTATCCGATATTTTGTAATAGACGGTCAAGTTATTGGGTGATTTATCTTATAAACGTCTGCTTAGTTTTTGGACTGAAAGATAAACAGTTTTTGTAATAACACTGATGGTGTGTATTCGTCATAACATAATGGGACACAATTTACATAAACATGACACTAAAATGTTATTATAATAATTTAAACTTAAAAGAAGTATAATTAAATCGTTTTCCAACCTGCAAAATACATCTTCAGAAGTTGTGATCACAATTGTATTGAAACTAAATGTTTGCGAATAGCATCAGCTTAAATGATTATTACATTTGTTTTAACACCCACGGATATTTAATTTCAACTAAACACTACCAACCACATACGTATCGTACAAAACTGTCACTACTAATGACTAAATACACGTTTTTGGGACGGCTTTTGTATTTCTGTGGCTTGTTGATTTGCGTTCAAGTGAAACACGATTATTTCAAAAGCACGACGTGCGCAGATCGTCAACACAGTCTGCGGCGAACTGGCTGTGATTGTGAGGTTTCTGAATTGTGACGGCCTAATGAACTTGTATATCACGGCATTTCCCAATCGGTGATTCGCGGCCGACAGGTTTTATTTTCATATACTGCAAACCCAAATTGAAACTGTTTGTAACATAATTATTCTACAGCGACTAAAGTGCTACGATCACAATATTTTTTAGCATTTAATTTTTAAATTATTGGTTATCGAATCCATTATATGGCTGCCATATTTACACAAAGCATAACAATTATTCACTTATTTTGTATGATCTTCGTATTCATTTTCTGTCATTGATAAAACCGATTTCCATTTGTCTATTGGCTAGAAAATCGGTGCAAAAAACAATTGCACTCAATTATCATTTTACACAAATGATAGAATACCCTGTAATTGTAACAAGTTGAACTGTGCATAGTTAAGTGAAAGACTTTAAATAACATAATAACGATACTTTAGTTTAGATAGTACACAGTATTATTGTCATTTCTGCATACCAATACACTATTACATTACAGACAAATGACGTTATTTCAATATATTAATTACAAAAGTTAGGCTAATTTAATGTGACAATATCTTTCTTATAGTCAATTTAAAACTTTTACACAAGAACAAACTCATGTATAAAGATACTCGTGCTACTTTTATAGATAGTGCAAAAAGAGAATTTATTAGGAACAATCCATTATATTGGACCGTGTTATTTTAAAACTGTATACGTCTATAATAATAACCCTACCAATTCCACAACATGTTTAGTATTTACAAAGCAGTGGTGTAACAGCATATATAATTTATTCAGTTTTCAATATTATTCTTTTATATTACATGCAATTTCGGGGTAGTGCACACTAAAGTTTTAAATGTATTGTCTTTGGCAGCATACATCATTATTATTTCTTAAAATATATAGTTTTTAAATGAACATCGTAACAACGCTTTAAACTTTTCATTCTTTAAACTCAATAATTTATCACTTTTAATATTGCATAAACTATAATCTTGAAACTTTAATTGTACATCTAGCTTAAATACTACTATTTTCACCTTCCTTAGTAGGCTACTGATTCGAACGTTTTGGCATTGTTTGACGTACTCGCGAACCACTGCTTGAGCATTTTCGTTAAAGTATACAAAACTTCTTGATAAAACGTGTTTTTTGATGCTGGAAGCGACTTCAACATCGTATAATTTTTATGCACGGTGGTTCAGAAATATTGACCGCAAAAACTTTATTATCGCAAATATTATCAGTGTTTCGTTGAAACTAGGAATTGTTGTTGGGGATACATTCTTTTTTTATACCAGAATACCGCAGTCGTGAACGTCTTTGGAAAATTCACTAATAATAAATTAATCTTATTTGTCATTATGCTTTCCGGCTTCAAATGTTTCAAACTATCAACACAATTTTGCAAAACTGAATTACCGTATACGGCGCCAAATAACGTCAGTTGATTATTCCTCGGGATTACGTAAGATTTTCTGAAAAGGCGTGTTTAAAAATATTGAAGTAATTAAAGTGTTGTATAAGACTTTAAATTCACGATTTAAAATAATGTAAAACGTCATGTTGATTAAAACACATTTTTAATGTAGAGTTTTCAACAGGGCTGTGGAGTCGTGTAAAAAAAGACGACTCCGGCTCCAGCTTTACAATAATTAACGAGTTCGAGGAATTTTTTCAATAATTTCATTTTAACTTATACATATTTATACCTACAATTAGATCTACTTTAGTCAGTCAAGCATGAAATGTCAACACTTTTGACTATATTGTTTGACTACACATTATTAAACATATTTTAAAAAAAAATCGAGCCGCTCATTTTCACGACTCCAACTCCGTCACCACAGCCTTGGTTTTAGCCCTTTAAATGATACACTGCAACATTATACATATAGGAGAACGAATACGTCGAAAATAATATTTTGTATACAAATATACAAATCCTATTGTCTACTGATTTTAAGAGTGTGATATATTAAATAATCCGTTGCAGTTAGGGCATCCAATCTCGGGATCCCGTTCAATTTTCTGATCCCGAAATTCCGGGATTGAGATGGCCGCGATCCCGGGATTTCGGGATTGAGAAATTTTGAGCAAAACCCGAAAATTTACATGGGATTCAAAATTAATCAATCCCGAAATCCCGGGATTGGAAAAAGGCTTCGGGATTGGATACCCTAGTTGCAGTGTTTGTAAATGTACAGGTTTTTTTTACACGTAAAACTTGCTCTCATTTTTACACTTTTATTTTCGTATTTTTAGCCGTTCATTGCCCAATTCCAATGTTATAATTGAATCTTCTGGTATCAAAAGCAAAACTATCCCATATATGTCGAAATTAAACTAATGCCGTCACATTATTCTGCTGTTTATAGTGTATGGCTAGAAATTTAAAAAATGTTTAAAAATCTAATAAATGTAGTACAAAAACGCAAAAGAAAATTATGCTTGGTATCAAAAGCAGAACTGTCCACGACGTTGGAAACAAAAGTAGAACAGTTTGGTAAATCAGGATTTCGACCAATCACAGAGTTACTTGTGATGTCCCAAACAAATTTTAAGTTGCACCCGTTGATGAGCTATGTTTAAAATTGAGTTTAAATTGATAAAACTCAAAAAGCCAACAATACGTTTTTCGTGTTTCTCTCGCAACTTCGAAAAATGGATAGTTCTACTTTTAATACTATAATCAACTCAATTCTCCAATGACGCGTTGGCATAAGCTGCTATGCCATGTATTTTTACTTTACCAGTCAATAAAATTAATATAAAAAAACATAAAATCACATTTTGTTTTTCAAAGATTTTATCCTGCAAAAATAATTATTCGTATTTATGCATGTTATCATTTTAAAGAGTTTGATAATTTTTTTTTTACATTTCAAAAAATAAAGCAATTATTAAAATCGTTCCATCTAAAAATATCGCAAAAGTATCAAATCTTTTATGAAATTTACCATGGCATACCAAGTTTTACTTTTAATTACATGTAGTATTCAATGCTTAATATCGTAATTATTTATACTGTATTGCAAAACTGACGTATTAAATCAGGTTTGTGGAGTTAAGTTGGAATCGGCGTCGGGTGTTTTTTTCCGGAGTCGGAGTTGGATTTTTAAAAAAAAAATATATTTAACAATTTGTAATAAAACCACAAGAGTCCATGTTTTGCCACTGCATCTGCAAGCCAAGATATGAATAAAATAATCAATTCGGAGCCGGAGTCATTGTTTTTAATTAAAACTACAACTTACTATGGCAACGCATATTTATTTATTTTGTTGGAATAATCACTTTTTTACTATTCTACCCCAATTAAGAACATAATCAAATCAAAATTGGTAGTTTATAGCATACATGAATGAGGCAAATCAAAAAGTCTAATATTTGTGCTGAACTTGTCATTCGTTCACATATACAATATAACATTATAATAGTCAAGTATTAATTCTTTTCTCACTTTCACTCTTAATAACAGGTAAAGTTATTAAATAATGACTAACGGAGAATCCAGTCATAATTAAGAAAATAGTTAGTATTGAAACAACACGTTGCGAATGAATGAATAAGGAGGGCTATTGAATCGTGAATTTCTAAATTCACCCAATTTAGAAGTGAGAACATTTTGTCACCGATGGATGGTTCACTAAAACTATCATATATGAGGGCAATCCCAAAAAAAATACGCAAATTCTATGGAATGACGGATTTATACGTCATTGGCAGCTCGACTCGCAATATCATAAAAGTAAAATCATGATAATTCTCTTGTATGCTATAAATAATACTTCTAATGTTTCCAGACATTTAACCTTTCCACCGCGTGTGACCGCTATGCATGTCCTAGCGAATATGCCCTCAGCACGCGTGACACGTATATATGTCATGGAAACATGATGTCATCAAACCCTATATAAGAGCTATATATTGTGTTAGAATTGTATAACTTGGTTGAAAATATTATTAAATGTATATTTTACCAAATTCAATAATGACATTAGTCAAAAAATATTGAATATAAGCTAAAATAATTTATTTCTGGAACACGCCGTGAACATATGACACCAATGTAAGATGGCCGCCATAGATTCATGGCGTTTCTCGTAAGAACTGTGCGCCTCGTATTTATAAAATATGCATATATCATTATTTTATTTGAGATAGCGTAAATAAGCGATCGAGTGCGGGTGAAATTGAAATTGTTCCGAGAATTCAATATTATAAGCATGATATGGTGGTGGCGCAGTGTTCTCGGTCGCGCGTGGTGGTATTTTGCAATATGGCGACGTCACGCCGCAATTGTATGAAGAATGATTATTGTTGAATTAAACCGAAAATACAAGAAATATATTGTATTTTATTATTGAAAAAGTTACTTTGGGTGGCAATAAACATATTTGATTAGTTAAATAAATATTACAACCTATATTTATAGTCGAAAACGCGATAACAAAATCCGCAAAAAAGCAGCCGCGTACAGGGCATGTTCGCTAAATTTTGTGACGCGGGCAAAGGGTTAAAACTCTTTTTGCTTGAACATATATGTTTACGAATAATTATGACTAACCAAGTTTCGAAATAGTTTTATCGTTTTTGTAGTAGGTACTATAATCATAAGCAAATAAACTAACTCTCAGATAAAGGTTTGCGGCGAACGTTATATTTTAGATAAGACTGAAATTTACTTATTACATCACTAAAGAGGTTTTACGGGCCTTTACCCGGGCGGGTAAGGTCGATTGAAATTCAGGATTGGGCCGTGCACGGGTAAGAACTTTATTTTTCAGAAAATATTTTCGAACTATCTTCGGAACATGATTAAGCCATGCGACAATACTATTAGTAATAAAATAGTTCAAGAAAATACCATGAATTAACTGAATGAAAGTTTTGGTGAGTCGTTTTTTTTTTAGCTCACCGAGGAATTTGAAATCCTCAATTCGCTATACTTTTTCCCCAGATTGTCTCAGAAACTCGTTTTCCAAAATCCTATCAATTTGCGATATTTACTCAAAATTTCTCAATCCCGATATCCCGGGATCGCGACCATGTCTATCCCGGGATTTCGGGATCCCGGGATTGGATGCCCTAGTTGCACAATATAAATTAATTTATTAATAGAAAAAAGGCTACAAGGCAAATAATACTGGACCAGCACTTTAATTAGTATTTTGTACTTAAATGTTTGTAAGCTTTTTCACAATATGTATGTACGTGTATTTATATCAATAAATAATAACTTCGTTTTGTGAGTATTATTTTCCAAACTTTTTTAAACGAACTCGCATTATTTAAAAAAAAATGTTTTATTGAACATACGCTAAAACTTTCGTAACGAATTAATCACGTAAGTTGAAGACTTACTGTACTAGAGATTTAGACACCCTCGGTGACCTTTTAATTAGGAAACTCCAATTTGGATATCAATTATTATGTTTACGTATTTTCCCATATTATTATTTTTAGTATATGTACATTAAAAACAAACATTTGCCATTTTCCTGATATCGAGTGTCACTGTCGAAGAGGAGTAAATAATCGGTTGGTGATGAGACGAACATTGGCAGACAAAGCAAACTTTCCGGTTTGTCTCATAGTGTTTTTTTTTGCTTAATAGATACAAGTCGTCATGAATTTCGGGCTTGATTCCTGACTGGGTCAAGCATCAATAACAATTATTGATTTGATATCTGGGGCATGGGCGTTCGAAATCTCTTTTCTCAACGAGCTGTTGATCTCGTCCAACGATATAAATTCCCCTTGAATGATCTTTATTTCAAAAAAGACATACTTTAAATTGTTGTGATCGAATTGTAATGTTTGCTAGAAAAATACTAATCCATTAATATTTATTAATTATAAAATATGTTTAATTCTAATGAATCTATTTATAATTCTGCTCTTTTAACAAAATTCGCTAATTCCAGATTATTTGACTTTTTTATGAGGAGGTTGTGACTGTAAAAAAGTCTTTTGATCTAGATTAAATACGGTCACTTCAGCAGAAATCAACTCTTAGCAGTAGCCAGTTATAAAAAGAATAACCATTATGTGAGTTCTTTGAAATTATATGGAGATGAAGGGGGGTTTCCAGTGGCTTTAATATAATATTATCGTTCATCTGGATCATTATCAATTGTTAAGCTCACGATGTATGAGTCACTTCAATTGATCTAGGAATTATTAATAATACTATAAAACCCATCACGACCAACAATTTATATACCAACAGGTCACGCTTATTGTGATCATCGCAAAAAAATCATATCATAGTTATCAGTTTTTTTTTTACTGAGCACTCGATACGTGTTACAAACCTTTTTAAATGAACTGCACATAATGTTGTCCTCGTTCTGGAAAAATACATCATGTAAAATTATTGTTTTTTTTCACTACGCCCATTAGTGGGAATAATATGGAATTCTAATTAAGTTGTTTTTTGATGGAAACTTTAATCTCTCTTTTTTGGAAATTTAAATCAAATACTCATATAAATAAGGATGGGACAAGCCACTAGGACAGGAGTTATCGTTGGCTATTTTATTTCAGTACGCCCTGCTTTTATGATCAGTGGGATAAAATATCAACTTCACACACTCATTCCAATATGGCTCAGACCAGCCATACTCAACCTGCGGCCCAGTAAGCTCTTACCAAATCGAGGATTTAAAATTCCTCTGTGAGCTAAAAAAAAAAAAAAGGAGTATAGCATAAATATATTGCGGCCCACGTAGAGAAGCAAATATCGGAATGCGGCACGGAGGAAAAAAGGATGAGTATGACTGGCTTAGACTCTCAATTCATGACAGAGAGATATTATGTTTACATGTGTCACAATTAGTGGTATTTACTTAACGTTAAATTTAAAGTAGAATGACCAACACAAGATCCTTTACGGTAGTGCTCCGCAACCTTTTATCTTCCAAGGCACACCAACGTGTTCTCTAAAATTTCGCGGCACGCCACAAGTAAAAATGTGAAATTACATTAGTTTGTGTTTTTATATGATACAAACCACAAAAGAACCGTATGGATATTTTAAAACCATGTCCACTACCAATGTAGAGCACATGAAGATTATCTTAAAAGAAATGTTTCATATTATTCAGATTTATTTACAAAAAAAAGAATCAGTCAAAACGTTGCACCAAAGTAATGAAAAGTCAGTAAGTTTCCCACTTCAGTTGAATTTTCAGCATCGGTTATTAAAATTTAGCGGTTAAAGTTATTCTACAGATAAACATTTTATCGATTTGTGTATATTATGTATGTATGTAAGTCTGCGCAAGAATGTTTCGTGCACCTTGCAAAAATTCATTTTTGTGTTTTAAAATGTCTGTAAAGAACACAAATAAATTATATCTTTATTAATATCATTACAAATATGATAAAGCATGTATCCACATCTCAAATATAAATGGTTTTACATTTGTTCTATCATACACGTTCTATCAAAAGGATGTAAACTACAAATGCCGAATTAATATGTAACTTTAGCTTTAAAGTTTGAAAAAAAATAAGCTTGTAAAGATTGAAAACAAGAAAAAATAAAGGTTTAACCTAGACAATTTCTTTAATTAGTATTATAATATGTCAATTAAACACCAGTCTTAAATTCTCCGTGCACTTTAAGGTTGTGTATATTTCATAATTTGCATACGGCTCAAAATCATCAAAACACGTTTTTTGTGTCTCCTGTAAAATTTTCTATGTGTGGGTTACATCCTCTTTTCTTTCCGCACTCGATATATATATATATATATAACAATTATAAATATCATTTATTACATTGCCATTTTCAAACGTTGATTTTTATAAGACAGGATACGAGACAATATGCACGTAACGTATTTAATGCACACATTAAATAATATAAAAATATTGAATTATATATCTTATATTACATGGTTTTCCCCAGATCCTTACACTGAAGCTCGGTTATTCCGGTTTAAGCAGACACGCAATATATTTGGGTTATGTTAAAAGCCCGAAAGTTCATTTGAGTTCCTCAACCCCTAAATCTCCAGACGCGTATATACATATATAGTTACCTACATTACATATCCACATAACAGGTCGTTTCTCAACATAAAGTTAGTAAAACAAAGTTAAATTGTAACCAGAAATTAATTAACTATATTTTGTAGTTAATTTGTTTATGTTAGTAAATTAGGCGTAAAGAAAGTTACACATTGATGTATTTCTCAATAACTATTAAATATCGTGAAAAGTAATATAGAATCCTTTTTATATGATAGCGCAGCGGTGGACTGCCAACACGTAATAAAGAAGTTCACTTAACTTTACGCTGATTCGTTGTGTTCTGGTTAAGGGGTGGACTTTTATATCACTCGTATTAAATTATACACAACTCAATCAAAAAAACAATCGTTTTTAACTCAATATTTTCTTATAGCATGTAACAATAAACAACGTACCGTAAAATAAGCAATATCAATTGCTTAAATACTAACCAAACATAGATTACAAGGTGTAGAGTTCCAAAATTGCCGCAGAAATATTTACTATTCTTTTCATGTTTTAAACGTTATACTTAACCCGTCTTGGATAATTTATATACGTCGGGAAATTGTCAGAAACACAGGATTTCCATGCATATCCATTATATAACCCATAGATATGAGAATACTGTTATTTTTCATTTTACAAGGGGATTGCCTGCTTACGTCAGAATTAACGAGAAGCCCTCGTGAGTCCTCTCCAGCCTACCACTGTATGGTAGTCCGAAAGATGGCGTGATGCGTAGATAGATATATATCAACTATACTATTTTATATTAAAATTCTTGTGAGTCTAAATACTTTGATTTTTTTCCTTAATCTGCAAACAATTCAATTATAATTATATTGTACTCCTAAACACATATTTTACATATAAGGAATTAGTTTTTACATATTGTAAAATGTGAATATATAGCCGCCTGTGTGGTCGAGTCGTCAACATCGTTGGCTACCGCTACAGAGGGCACGGGTTCAAATACCAGTACAGGCAGTTTTATAAATTGATTTTTCAATTGATTTATGAATTTCTGTTCAAAGGCATGGATGTATGTGATGTCTTGAATTCCCCCCTCCCTTGAAGGCGTATCGAGAGCGATTAGCTAACCACTAGTCATGTCTTAGCCCTTTCCTTCTATTCCCACTCTCTTTAGAAAAAGAGAGGTTGAGCAACTGAGTAACTAGCAGTTCTCGTAGAAATACTTATGTTGAGATAAACTCTATAGGAGTCCATATGCTCCATATTGGTAGCGGAGATGGTAAAAAAAATGTCAATACATTATACCTACAACTCGCCAAATAAACTGTGTTTTTTTTTATTTCAGACACATACAATTCTATCATTTGCACTTATAACTAACTCTGTTTGTGTTTACTTATCTTTGGCACGCCTTTGAAGTTTATAACTGAAATAATTAAATCACCAATTTAAAAAAAAAGTGATACACCATTGTTTCTAAAGTCTTCAATAGCTTCGGAACCTCTGAGACCCGCAAATACAGAGTTGGGTCTTCCCAAGTAATAATTCTAGAATATCAACTGAACTCTCAATTCTGTATAGCATGACATACTTTGCATCACTGACATTATTCTTTGAGGAAGAGTCACCGCTGATGATGTGGACGATGGATATCTACAGATGATATCGGAAACACGGCCAACTACATTCACTAAACTTCGTAAATGTAGAAAAATATATTGTCAAAATAAATATTTATTAACTTATAACATTAATAAAGGTATTCATTGGGTTATGATTTATTAAAAATGGTGTTTTTTATACAATTTTAAATGATGCCAAGCTGTAATAGCGTATAAATATTTTAGTTTAATGCAAGTAAACTGCCGACCAATAAATTGTTCACCGTCAATAAATACTTAACAATATTATAACCAACAAAATATAACAGTTTTTTGTACTAATTTAACATTTATTTATTATAATATGATCAGAACCTTTTCGATTCATCACGACATTCACAGCCATTTTCAACTGATATCATTAATAAAGGAGTATTTTTTGTCTGGTCCATGGCGCAGCGGTCAACGTTGTTGGCTTTCGCGACGGACCTCACGGGTTCGAGTTCCAGTACGAACAGCATTTTTCAATCGATTAATCGGTTTCTGTTCGAAGGCATTGTGTGTTTGTGATGTCTAAAAATTCCCTCCCTCCGACCTTCCCTATCCTTAAATAACGGAGTAAATGATTAACTTAAATATCCAGTCCTATCCTTTTTTAAAAAAGAGAGGTTGAGCGACTGAGTAATTATCAGTTCTCGTAGAAAAACGTCTGTTGAAATACCTCCATATGCGAGCGAACATGTACGAAAATTGGATTATTTATACTTATTCAAGGACCAAATTCCCAAAATACCAACTTCTGCCAATACGGTGACTATATATTATATATATTTCCATAATGGACTGAATCAAACGTAAAAATAATGTTTTGGGAGACCTTCATGCAACAGTAGATAGACAGTATCTGACAGTGATGATCATTTATCCGGCCTACTCTGCTATTTTTAGGTCAGTTCTAACCATTAAAAAGCACAACCATCCAAAAACAATGCAAACATTTTGTTTCAAGGAATTATTGAAAATAATAGCCTAATAAACTGTTGAATGTCAAATGCATTAAAAATACACATGCACAATACGGGCGATGGTATTGTTTAAATGGCAACATCAATCACCGTGTAAACTATTTAATAGCAAAGTATGATCACGATAAAAGATTATTAGACTAAAAAAACTATGTCAATCCATTAATAATATTATATAATACTATCCTAATATCATGCATAACCTATTAGCTGATGAGATATCCGGTTTTCCACTTTATAGAATTGTATATTATGAGTTTGAAAGAGACATTAAAAAACATTATCTCAAATAAATTCAGAATGGAAGAAACACATTTGAACCAGAACATTCATTTGTTTTTAGATTCAAGTTTACACCTGAGAGAAAAAAAACAAGATTTAAGTAATTTTCATTTTAGCAAATGTATTTTAAATTGCCGAAAAAGCGAATATATTACATAATATTGTCAAAATAGTTTAAATCAAAAGTCATGTTAATATTCTTATTATTTATAAGCATGCATAAATAAAAACAAAAAATAGTTTCATACCAAGGAGTTATAAAAGGAATATATTTAATTGTATCTTTTAAATGTATCTTATACGTGTTTTTTTAACAGTGGGGGCTAAACAGAACTAACCTACCGTCCCCGCCCATCAAAATGTAATCAAATGATGTACATACTTGCATATTTGTTTTTTTACCACAACATGAAATATTAATATTTGTGTTTTAAATTAAGTATGTCTGATTTAATTAAAATCTAATTGCATAATAGGATTATTTCTTGATAAGATTTATGCTTTTTTTAATTAGCAATTTTATGTAAAAACTCATACAGGAAAACCCGTATTTCTCTGTTATTAATAATTTCAAGATGAAAATATCCATTATAGAATTACCCATCTGGATAACTTATCGACACCAACATGTATAATGACCTTAAAAGTTCATTGTTCAGCATTTTTCCCGGAGATAACGGATTTGTTTTCTTACTTATGGTATGCTATTGAAACTATGTGGATCACTCAGTTTCTTGCAGGGCTGTGGAGGCATTAAAAGACGACTACAACTCCAACATTTAATTAAAACATGACTCCGACTACAGCTTCAAATTAAAATACCACACCGACTCCAACTCCGAATTTGGTTAAAAAAAATAGCGAAAAAAATTATTTTACTCTCTTAAAATGGTCTTCAATTTTTTAATTATTTCTCTTCCTTCTAAAATCTAGTACATATAGTCATTATCTCTCTAATCAATTCGATAAATAGGCTAATTTTTGAATGTATTTATTCTACTTTCACTGTATGTACATACGGATTACAACTTCTTAGGCCAACGGGGGTTTGAATTTTGCATATCGATAAAGTATTGAAAGATTCTTCCCTGTTTTTTTGTTATTTTACAAAATACATTTTATTTCATATACATTATACAATATTTCAGTTATTTTTAATGAGCCCGATTTAACCTTAAATATGTTTTTCAGACTTACTAAAAAGTATGCAGTGGAGCCACTTTTGACTGTAGCCATTTAACACAAAAAAAAAAACAAAACAAAATGCCGGAGTCTTTAGTTGAGTAGACTCCAACTCTGACTTCACAGTTATGTGTTTCTGGCTAGTTTTATTCCTGGGGTGATTACAGATTGATACTTTATACCTCTATCGCGTATATATTCTTATCTGTTAGGTTTGTCAACTGAAAGCTTTAAACGAAAAAAAGCAATTAATGAAAACCCCTTTCGAATTCTGACTGTGTGTGTTCAGTAAAGAAAACTGTTTTACTCTTATTCAATTTGAAGAGTTTACTCTTGCCCGATCCGTAACTGAATTTTGAGAGTAGGACAGAAGCGAACGATTAAACTTTTAACCAAAAGGTTGGGGAAAATGTTCGCTAACTGTTGCATCGGATTGGGCGAGTGTTAAATGCACGATTTAAATTGGGAAACCCAAAGCTACTTTATCCTCGTCTGAGCCTTAGTTGGAAAATGTTTGCATTCAAATCTCTTTAAGATGTTCTTAAATTTGATATCTTGGACATGGGTGTTAGTAATGTCTCTTCTCGTTGAGTTACTTATAAATATTTACATCCAGTTAATCTCTTAAGAATTCCCAATTTCAAAATATTTGGTGCATGAGCTTAAATAAAAAAAATCAGACATTCGTAAAAGTTTGATTTGTTTTCTGTATCAAGAGATTATTTAAATCTGCATAATTTTAAAAATTATTATACAACAAAATACAATAAACAAATTGATACCAAAATAACTTGCATTCTTTCATTATCACATGCAAAATATTTTGTGAAAAAAAGTAAACATATACCTAAGATATTATTTGAAAAACGTTATAATTGCATAACGTTTTATAATCTTTCACTCAAAGCTTACGGTTTTTCACAAATTCAGATGTAAAATATATTTTTTAACATGACTAAATCCTGATTTCTTCATGCACGGCGTACGCCACCTGAGGTTAACGCATCTAAAGTAATATATCTTATTTTTTATATTTGATATCTAATAATTATTGTTTTAAGAAGAGAAGTAAATCTATTTGAATGTAGATAATTTTATTTTGCATTCAGCTTTGCTTTTTCATTCTTGGTGCAAACTTTAAGAAAATCCTTTCATTCCTCAGTGTTGTTTCGAAAATACCTAGTTAATAAGACAAAATATTTCGTGCTCATTTTTTTATTGAAGTACTAAAATATTTAAATATTTAAGCGTGTGAAAAACTTTATAACTAATTTATTTAAATTTTTTCAGTCTTAGTATTTGTTTTATTTAGAATTTTGAATATGGATATAAAGAAATATGAAGAATCATTTCTCAGTTTCACATAACAGCTCGAAATATCGTTTTTTTGGTTATATCAACGTTACAATAAACTTGAAATGAATTGAGATAAATGGCTAAATGATTCACTAAAAAGATTAAAGAAACAATAAATATTTCAACTCAGTCAAAACTTTGTTCAATCATATCTCAAAACAGCCAATGTCTTGTTATACCACAATGGAACTAAGCCACTGATATGATTATAAATTTAAATTTGTATTCTAAATTAATTAATGTCATATAAATATACAAATAAGATTAATAAAGTATTATACTACACGATAAAATTGTCGGGTCGACTCCATGGCGCAATGGTCAACGTGGTTTGCTTCCGTGACGGATCTCACAGGTTCGAGGCCCAGTACGAACAGCATTGTTTCAAAAGCATGGGTGTTTTTTGTGTCTTAAAATTCCCTCCCACCCTTTCGATCCTTCAATAACGGGGCGTAGCGAGCAACTAGTTTACCACTAGTCCTGCCCTGCCTTGTCCTTCTATCCCTTCTACTCTTTTTGAAAAAGAGAGGTTGAGCGACTGAGTAACAAACAGTTCTCGTCTGTTGAGATACCTCTTTCAGATCCACATTGGAAAGTCATACATAGCAAAAGGATACAAAATGAATAAAAAATATGCCCTACAGTCTACAACTATGCAGTCTAATGTGATTTATAATTATCTATTTTCAGTATGCAGTTATCGTCAAAACTTTGCTTAAAATATTTATTTTGTATAAATAGTTACATTAAATCAGTAATCATATGTATATTATTTAATTTAGAATAAATCCATTATACGTATTAGCTCTGTTTGAAGTTTTGCTAGAAAAAAATAAAAAATAACAAGTCATTTTTTTATGTAATGTTTAAGGCTATAAGCATGATAAGATTGTATTGTATTCATGCTTAAGTATTTTCTTACCTGATTTTTTATTGATACAACTTTACTGTGGTGGCTTGACGTACGTGCCAGCAAATACAATATTACAAGTTGTTTTCTCAACGATCAAATATATGAATGGCTTATTGGCTTTAATGCTTAGTTCCGGACTTTTATTAATTAAATCCAAATACACTGAAAATAAATAAAACAGCTAATTATCAAACGATATTTACAGATATTAATGAAATAAAGATAGTATTCAATAAATCGAGCATATGAACTCGATCAGTCATAAAATTGGTACCATACATATTAACAGTGAATATGTTTTATTAATTTTATTAAATACATACACCTGTGACGTGGCCCTCTACTTTTTAAAAATTCGGTAGTCATGTAATTTTTTTAAAATTGAGAGTCGTATCGATAATGTAATGGAAGATTCAATTAAAAGAAAAGAATACTTCAACAGCACTTTCAAGCAAGTAAAGAAAGTCTGATTCGACAAATTTAATTTTAATAATCGTAAAAAAAAATTAATTTCACTTTTTGATATTAAATATATTCTTTAAGTTGACCTATTTTTATACGTTCGTATACAATTTCAAGAACCAATGTCGTACGAAAGTCAAGGAATAAACTGTACATTACGAAGGTTTAGGGACACAGGGTCTATCTACAAAAACAACGTTTGAAATTCACTTATAAATAACAGGTGATTTACCTCTGTGCTTCTAAAGTTTTATTTTATTTGTAAATATACCCAATTGTATCTTATAAACGGTGAAAAGTACTAGATAAAGCTTTGTTTCGCCAACAAATATGATGATGACATAGCAAAAACCGAGCTTGACTCAAAACACGCATTTTTGTAATTATGCCCCTGTGATCCTACGCTTTCAACTAGTTATTCATTTTTCTTGTTACTGTACCTGCTCCAGATGCAACAGTTCCTTCTTCATTGACTTCTATTTGAGATTTGTGAATAATTTTCGAAATATAACCTCGGGAGTCACTAAACATTTTTGAGAAGCTTGCATTGTATGGATCAAATGCGTCCAACAGACCCATCTTAAAAAGACAAATTATAAGATTTTAACCATTTATAACATGCAATTGTTTTACAAAATACCGCTTATGTTATCGTAATCACATATTAAGATTATTTGTCTAAAAAAATCTCCTGGGTGGATTTTGGATCCAAAAGGTTTCCAAGGGTTTATGCGTGAAACTTCTGAGTGAAACACAATAGAATAATGCCACCATTGTGACAGATAACACGATAAATAATAATGTACTATCCAAAATTTACTACACAACAGATAATCAGTAATTTTACATAATTCATTATGATAAATACGGAACATTTTCGGGTCCGTGGTTCAGTGGTCAAAGTCGTTGGCTTCCGTGACGGACCTTACGGGTTCAAGTTCCAGTACAAACAGTATTTTTCAATTTGTCGCGTAGTGAGAGCAATTAAACTAGCCATGTGTCAAGTCTTAGCCCAGAGGTTGAGCAACTGAGTAACAAGCAGTGATCGTAGAAAACTTCTATTAAGATAACAACATGAGAAGGTCATATACTCTACATTGGCACGTGTATAAAAAAATATGAAACAACGTTTGTCGACATTCAAGCAAAACTATTTGACATATTGTTTTGAATCTGTCACTAGAATACAAACAAATTTGGACGATTTAGTTACCAAGAGAAAAATAATTATTGAGCAATGAATTTTAAAAAGCTATAGATTATAATTCTCTAAGTTTTTTATTTCACTAAAAATATATATAATATTATACATTTCATTAAATTTGTTTTAAATTAACTGAGATCGAAATGCGGTATTCCATTGTGATATTCTATATTCCATTGTGAATTTTCCAAGCCATTTAAAAATAACTTTTGGCATTTAATTTTGACGTCTCCCATAAAAGAACATATTAAATATATACTTAGTATTTATTTTTACAGACAAAGACAGTGCTTTTTTTAAAAACAAATAAGGTGCCGGAACTCGGTGGAGAACTGTCCGTTCTCACTGTTGAGCATATGGCTTCCTAATTGTGATATTTCAACGAAAGTTTTCTTTACAATAACTGCTTTTTACTCGGTTGCTCAACCTTATCTTTAAAAAGAATAAGAATATAAAGATATGACGAGGACAGGACTAGCGGTTAACTAATCGCTCTAGCTTTACCGTGTTGATCGTATGATTGGAAGGGTAGGAGTCCCACCCATAGGATGGAATCAAGGCCAAAATTATTGGTCAAGTACGCCTTTTTTCAATTTACTCTTTAACGTGTAAAAACATATTTTCGTTTAAGTTGGCAGGCTGTTCATTGAAACGTTTTTGTTCGCTCACATCAACTGCAGCGTATTTGTAAAAGGGTCTAAATTTATGTTTCATCTCTTCGAAAACATGAAATAGTGCATTAAGTTTTTGACTTGCAATATAATGGTTAAGGGTTCAATGAAAAATCCAATAAGATTTTTTTTTTTCAAATATTGATTTGAAACAATAAAAATGTTGAGGAAAAAGGTACTGGAACGCCGTTCCACCACGTTGCATGATTAAAAGCCCTGGATAATGGTAAAGCAATTCTTTGAATTAGAAAGAAATGTCCTATTGAATAATCAGCCTGCTTACACTTTGAAACAATTCTTTCAAATGCGCATTCGTTGTGATACTGAATTTTGGTATAGAAACATCAATATCGTCATACGGATACATTTTGAAAGACTTGTCTAGTTGTGCGTCAATTTCGATAAGCGAGACATTTTGAAGTTTCTCGAAGACCGTGCTCAATGGTATTTCTGCCCGAGGAACTATCACAAGCATGAACAGCTGGGTGCCCTGAAAAAAACAATAAACATTTCAGAAAGCTGTATATCTAAAACAAATGAAGATAGCATACCAAGCAAGTAGGTTTGATGTGCATATGCAATTTTTGACTGAAGGGAACAAGCTACAAATTAAAATACAAATTTTCTAATGACCTCATTTATTATCATGATTGGGCAATGTCAATAGATTTATCATAAAATAAACTGTAAAAAATGGAGACGACACAGCGTTACACTGCTCGGTGACATGTTTAATAGTTTCGTCTAAGATAAGTCGACTTGATTTTTTAATTTTAAAATTGACTGTGTTGGAAAAATTATTAACCGTTTAACTAGGTAACTAAACATTGACGTTTATAACTAATAATTAATCTTATTTAACAACCAGACAATTAAATTAAATACTGGTCAAATTGTTATTTTAAAATATACAATGCAATCGTACATCTCCATAGGGTAATTTCACAACATGAGCTTGTAGACTCTCCATGCTGACATAAGGAAGTGGTAGTTTTTGGTTCATCATTTCAACCGATCCCACGACCTGGCCTTGCTCATTGAAGAAGTTCTCCCTTTTTGTATCCGATTTATTGAATGGATTTTGCCACTGCCCTTCAAAGAAAGCACCACTCACCACCACCATGTTTGTTCCCGAAAGATCACCTAAAATCAATGCCGTGTATATAGGGGTGAGCTAGAAGGGGCTCGGAGGGGCTCGCGCGTTCCCCTTGCTATTTTACTAAGGCCGGCGAGCCCCCTGTCAAAGCACAAGCAAAATATTCTCAGATCAACAGTAATTGCCGGAGATTCGACTTTTTAATTTATATCGGGTAAAAAGGTTTTTTTTAATGTGACGTTAACCTTTTCCTTACTATGCTAAAAAATCCCTTAAGCTCCGATGATATGTATTTACTACAACATATGAAAAAGTGATTTAAAAATCGGAAAAATTCGAGTATTAATGAATATTGATTTTATTAATGATATTTCAAGTATAAATTTATCATTTTTTGTAATATTATTGCTGAAAAGTGCCTGAAAACATGAGAAAAAGCATCGCAAATAGCCGGCAGAACCACTGCATCGAACGACTTATATGCTACTGAAGTATCATCGGTCGGCCGTGATTACAAAAATTACACGCGTGCCAAATGTTGACCAGTGGTTTCAAATATTTTTCGTTGAATAAAAAGACAATGCGTGTGTATACCACAAATATATATGTTCATAACAAAAATGCATGTAAAATATAAAAAGAAATTGAATTTATGAAAATAAAAAGAAAAATAAGTAAAAAAAAATGCAACTGACATTACACATACAAAATAACTTAAATATAAGTCTAGTGTGCGGTCACTTTCTCACAATCTGAACACGTAATCATTTTTTTTTGTGTCGTACATACAGGTTTTTTGCAAATATTGCACTCCATCGTGCTTTTTTTTAGTTGGATAAGGGCAAAATCTACAAGATTTTACCGGCGCTCAAGATTCTAAAGATGTTACGCTCTCGTGCGAATTATTTATAATATCAACTATTACAGCTGTTTCGGGCAATATTGTCTGATAATGTGACATTACCATGTCAATTGCGTCTTTTTGTAGTTTGTGAAATTTAAACGAGCTATTTTTCCTTCTTGTAATATTATTCTAAGCTGAGCTCTCTTATACAAAAAAAATCGACGACTTCTATTATTTTTTTTCCACTCAGGATGCTTCAAAATCTATAATATGTAAGAATTTAGTGCTGCTATATCTAAAATCTCCATAAATATGCGAAAATGCCATCTTCTTGTCGACCTTAAATATTTCCAAACTCGTATTTTCATAATCTTATCCCACTGTTACTTTAGAGTAACGATATAAAAATAATCACCAATCGCTTGAGAGCCACTGTATACGGGTCATTCCAGACAGTCTCTAACTGGTGACGTAAACAATACGAGAGAGAAAATAGTCCCTTTCGCACCAGGCGAGGTCAAACAGGTACGCATACACGCGCACACAGACGAAGTGTGCTGGATAACGCTTATGTATTGGTGTGTTTATCCCCGATTTGTCGAGAAAATATTTTTTTCCTTCTCTCCAGATGAATAATTATACAAAATATTTTTTTTAAGTAATTCGTAACTATATTACGGAGGAATACATAAATTCTGAACCCCGTATCTATTATATCTCATATCGAAAATCACGTTATTTGAGTCGAATTGTAGTAAATACATATCACCGGTAAGCAAAGGTTAAAGAACAAACCATTTGTTGTTTTAGCCAATTTTTGAACATTTGTTATTTTAATTGCATATATAATAGCGATTATTTAAAGAATCCATAATTTGACAGCTTAGAAAATAACAATCACGGAATGTACACTATTACTGCCTGGTGATAAACGGGAAACTAAATAACTTTTTTCAGAAAAACAAAATATTTTTGACAACAGATTTGAGCGCCTTTTTGAAAGATTTTATTCCTTTACACATATGCTTGTAATCATAGACAAAGAATCGAGAAATACAATGAAATGAAAAAGGAAAAGGCGACAGTTGCTTTTATTATACCAAGGTTTTCAATTGTTTTTTAACATTATTACGAAAATGGCTACGACAAATTCAACCGTAATATTATTCATTATCTTACTTTGGCCCACAATTTCAGTAATTTTTCCTCTTGTAATCAATTTTACGTAACCATTGATTAATTTATCGGCCTTTGAATCATCAAAATCCACAGGATGAACTTCTGAATGGTATTCACGTGTAATCAATTCCCTGTACTCTCCGCGTAATGCCTGAAATGTCATTTTCATTGATTGAACTTGTATTTACGTTTTTTTCTGGTACGGTGAATTGCAAGTCTTAATAGGTACAAATTAAATAAGTTGTAAGTACCCAATTATTAAAATCATAAAAAAAATCATCGGGATTATTTTAAAGTAAATATAATATTGCTGTTCTTTTCATCATTTATAAATGATATAATTTGGAATTTCTATATCCAAATCGAATGTGGAAAGGGAAAAGGACGTAACCCACAGTTTTTTTCAAAAGGATGCAAGCTAAAAATGCCGAATTAGTATCTAAATTTAGCTTTTATGTTTGAAAAAGATGAGCTTGTAAAAAATTAAGACCAAGAAAAAACATTGAAATAAAGGTTTTTCCTAGAAAATTTCTTTGATTAATATTAGATTTTGTCAATTAAACACCCGATTAGAAGTCTTCGTTCACTTCAAGGTTGTGTATAATTTATAATTTGCATATGGCCCAAAATCAACAAAACACTTTTTTGTGTCTCCTGTAAAATCTGATATATGTGGGCTACGTCCGTTTTCCTTTCCTCAGTCGACATTTAAATTTTCAAAAAAAAAAATTGTATAAAAAAATGAATAATTCCCTGCTAATCCGTCGACAGTTGGGAATTTACAACTCGAAGTCATCCATTTTTGCATGAATTTTATTTGTGTGTAAAAAATAGGATCCCTTTGATAACTTTTGCATATGGGCCCAGATTTTCAAGTCACCCAACTGAGACAAGCTCAAAATAGAAATTATATATGCACACTTACGTTTTGTCTGCTATTAACAAATACTGCATCGACACATTCAATGTTTAAAGTCGGCGATGTTATATTCAACGCAGTTTTTATTTTTTTGAACCTTCTTCTAATTCTTTTAGCATCATCCGCGCGGTGACTTTCGCTGTAAGTGTCGTAATTAAGAACCTTTCTCAATTGATCTCTAGTTGAACCATCAGATCCTTCCAGCAACACTGACAACATCGTCCAAATCGATATTGGACTTACACATATGTTCACATTTCTCCCATGCCCTGTTACTATACGCTGAAAATAACAATAGCGAGAGTTTCATATGTAGAAAGCAAAACTCATCATTTTTCTACATCGTCCAGTCACTAGGCAGATAACTCCGAAAAATCGAAATCGCAGCCTTATATGCCGTTATTTTGTATGTTAAGTTTACGTCCATTAATCAAATCAGTTGTGAAATATAACACGATATAGGGTTATGTATACAAAATTATGTAAGATTAATAACAAGATATGCACAAATAGTTGATAAATAAATATGAACGATGAATGAAACCGGTCTTGATTTAAAATAAATAGTATGGAAAAAGAATAGAATTGTTTTATTTTTTTGAATTTATTATTATTCTAAAGCTTGACATTACAGCTTACGCCAATGCGTCAAACATTTTTGAAGTTGAAAGATCATACGAGATATACTCGATCAGAATTAACTTCACAAACACCCATGTCTTAGATCTTAAATTAAAATTGAAAAAATCCATTTTGACATTGACCTTACTGGGAATCGAACCCAGACTCACCCGATCGGTAAAGCAAGCTCTTACCAACTAAACCACAGCGGGGGACTATACTTACCTTATTAAAAAATGTCTGGGAAAAAAATGCTGATATATATTGCTATTGTTTCGGTCATTAGTAATTACTCGATTATTTCCTCGTATCCTACTACTGATCCCGATCTAAGTAACTCATATGTAAGCACCGGTTGATAAATTGTGTAAGCCTTTGGAAAAAGGTTAGTAATATATGATTTATGGTGACCATTTGAACTTCTTTCCCAAAACAAAACAGGTCATTTAGCGATGACTGACTAATAATCTGGACTATAAATGTTTGGTACATTATATTGGCATAACAATTCTTTTTTTCAACCAAATTTGAGGTAATTGAAGGAATTATTCACCGTTTACCGATAATCGAATTCTTACTGTTATTTGCATGTCCTAATCTACTATTTGATCTTTATTTAATGCCATATATAAAAACCTTTATTAATTTGCTGTATTTCTGTATATATACCACAATCAACGCATATTGCATAATTCGGCTACTCATATGCATATCCTATAGTGATCTGAACATTCTTCAATACGAAAGGGAACCGGAATATATTGACTTCAGTTCTATAGAACAATATGGCGAAAATTTGTTGTTTTGTTATTTGATCATTACATTTTAATACCTCTCTTCTTTAACTCAAAAAAGTACAATTAGAAAAATCGCTAACTTTCTCTCAGCAGGCAGTTTGTATATGAAAATAAAGAAAAAATTCTCTCTCAGTTACATATAAATACAACTTATATGAAACTGAGACTTAGCGGTGTTTTCAGCGTTGCAATGAATTCGAATTGAATTGAGATAAATGACCAATTGTTTCCCTAAAAATGTGAGAACAATAATTATGATCACTTTTTTACAACTCAGTTTAGATGTGTCGAAACTTTGGTTAGTCATATCTCAAAACTAAGCCATATGTATAATAATACGTTGTTAATTAAAATACGCACGTAGTATACGCACCGTGAATAAATTAAGAGAAAAATCTAGTAATCCTTTGTGAAGTATGATATCATTCTCCTCTCTTGTTTCCACATTTCTTAGGATCGGATTCTGAGCATCAACTAATGAGGCTATTGGCAGCAACAAAACAATCGTCAGATATAGAAGGACACCTAAAAAACGAGATACAAATCACAATATTATTTTTAACCCGTAACATGCCATCCTAAAAAATCACATTCCCTGCTATGATGGCATCTCAGTTCGACTGTTTATTGACAGTATTTAAACCTAAGTTAGAAGCTAAAAAATAATTTTAAAAATGTATATATGCTTGAAAATATATTCTAGGTCTAATTTTCACCCTCATTTTATTTTAAAGTGCTTAAAATGCTTGCATGATTTAATGGCTCAACTAGCTATGAACGCATCATGAGCATGGAGGTGTTATTCAAGAACAAAATGTCAGTTCTTGAAGTCAGACATTGAAGTAACTACGTTTTGCCCAGATAAATCCTACATTTGATAGTTAAAAATGTCTACAAACTTATCAGGCATTCTGTAAATTCTGTAAATTCCTGAGAATCTGAGAAGTAAATTCGTTAATTCCAGCCAAAGATTCCTTAGTCAGTGTATACTGCCTTATGTCGAATCAGAAAAATGAATGCGGCATTAAGAGAAGATAAGGTTCTCCACCCCTGGGCTAGACATTAAAATATAAAAGATGAAGAATGTACAGCTTTATAAATTAATAAAGGTATAACAAATTCCAAAACTTGTGTATTGTTAGGGAATAGCTTAACTCCCGCACGCGTATTCTCATGTTTTTTTTCATTAGCACCTAAGATAAATAATTATTGGTCCATAGACGTGTCTGAAAAATTGTGTCATTCAGATATCAATGACGTCAAAATACATTTTCATGAATTAAGTGATTAAAATGAACCAAAACAATTTTAATAATTATCTTATCCTGCATGTATATACAGTAAATCGTATCATCGCTTATCTCAGTCTGTATATTTTCCATAGAATTAAGAATATTACAATCGACTCTTCGCATGTCGACGATGTCCATCCACGGGACGCTTGCGTGGCCTGGGGGAAGCAAAGAGATTGAGAAATGACAGAGGGACCCTTAAACTGTCAATATTACGCCACTTCGTGCCATTTTCAGATTAAATAAAACATGCACACAATTCTCAAAAAATCGTTTTCTCAATGGTTTTATTGTGTTGATTTATACACGAATGAAGTAATAAATTCATAAATTATTACAAGTAAAACATATTTTGGGGGACAGTCTTCTTAATTCAAATTTATTTTATCTAGAGATACAAAAAGAACTAGAAATTTCTAAATGGTGGGAAAAACCGAGAATATGTCCGGAAGATTGTGAAAAAACAGGTAAAATGCAGGATATTATGAATAATTCGCTTAAATGATACTAATCGTATTCAAACCGGGCTCGATTGAGGAATTTATTTTTTGGAAAAATATTTCATGAGTCAGCCATTCGGTAACATAACAAAACAGTTCGTGAAAATATCATGTACATACTTATTTTATTTAAAAAAAAATGTCGTGTGCTTCGGGCCAAACAATATGAATCTTAGCTTCGGGCCGGGTTCCGGTAACAAGATTCAGTGTGGCATTAAGACATGGGCCCGGCCAATTCAGGCCTGGCTCAGACCGGGTAATTTCTAATATGCGTTTTGGCAAGTGACATAAAAAACAGAAACGTTTACTTAAATTTTGTTTCGGCTTAAAGTATACCTAGATGTTACTGGTCAAACTCATAGGCCAGTTTTTGTTATAGACTAATTATATGATTAACAATAACAGCTCTTCATAACATTCATGTTAAGCTCTGATTTGAGGATACAATAAGAAATACATGTTGCTCTTTTTAAATAAATAAATTTCATTTTCAGTTTGATATTGTAATGCTGTTTTTCAATTTTCCCAATGAGTTTATTCCCACCCAATATTGCTGGCTTAACCCCGGGAATTTTCCCGCTTCGCATCACAATTATATCTTAATAATATAAACATGGGATCGTCAGAAGAGTTAAACACATTTTTGGTCGCAGGCTGCTGTCGGCTTTGATTACATTTATATCGTGTACATATATATGAATTATACTTCAAAAAGGATTATTTTAAATAAAAAGAATAGCTAAATTCCCATTTCAAGGTAATAGCGATACAATTTGGAGCGGACATCCTGTTATTAAATACATATTTTATAGACGTTTTGAGTACCCACATTAGTTGGTAAATAAAAATGTTGTTAGATTTAAGCTTTAATAAATTGTAAATAATTTAATATCAATCAGCATTAAGTGGTTTGATTGGTGGACTTATTCTATATTCGTATGCATGGCATGGAATTGTGCAAAAAAAATGTCACGCTTTCCTTAAATGATAAAATTTGAAACTACCCAATACCTGGTAAGAATCATTTTAATAATATCATTTGTCAGGTGTTTTTTAATTCATTTTCATTTGCTTAAAAAAAGCTAAGGATCATTACTCACAATATTTTTTTTTTAGATAAATGTGAAATCAGTAGTATTTTTTAATTTCGGTATATTTTAGGCAAACACAGAACATATTACATTTATTTATACCCTCTTTATATTAGAATCTTCACAAATCATTTGCTTTTAAAACATAATTTAGGATTTCAACTGAAGGTGTTTGGTGGAATTTCAATATTAAATTTGAATCGTTCAAATTATGTACGTCCACACATGTTTTGACACTAACAATCCGGGTGTCGTCTTTCGGCATCTTCAGGCGTTCAAGTGGACGGACGAATTTGAATTATGCTGTATGTTATCAATTCGTTTTCATACTATAACACTGGTCGGTATGAATAAAAAAAACGAAGCTGAGATCGAAACGAGTTTAAACATCACTAAGTATTAATTTCACTTTGACATATTATGTATCCCATGCTTAAATATAAATTAAGCTTACTTGTTAATATTTACGTAATTTTTGACTCTTAAATAAAAGTTACGTAACTTGTTATTTATTAAAAATGTAAAATTTGTGTAAGTACAAAACACTTCATTTGTTTGCGTTTGATAAACAAATCATTTAGAATTCTCAGCACCAAAATGTTACGTTTTGTATCCACCTATAATCGATGCTTACAAAACATACTAAATGTTATATTTATTATACAACATGCACCTATTTTTCTGTCTGAAAAATAGCTGAATGTCACTTATACCAACCCAATGATATAGGAAATTAAATTATAAATAGAAAAATACCGAAATTTCATACATGGGAATAAGTTAAATTGACAATTTATGTGAAATACGAATAGGTATAATGTTAGTATGAATATGTCAAATGGAATCATTAGAAAAAACCATAGATCGAATTTGAAATATGGCTACAAATTTTTGTAATATTTTTTCTTTATTCACGTGAATTATCGGTGTCCTTGATTCCAACGATTAGATCATTAATATTTTCTTAACCACAATGAAATTTCCTAAAGATTTGCATTGTTTTTTTACGGAATTTAGTCAAATTATTTGGGAGAAAAAGAAAAGCATGTACTAAAGCATACTTACTTTACCAAATTATTTTAATTTATGAAAGCCATACGTAAATAATGCAATATTAAGCATCGCTCACTTATTTACAAAAAAATAAATCATTTGATACTTATGGTTAATGGTAGGTATTTATATTTTCAATAAAACAAATTATTTTTAACGAAATGAAATTTACTAACCTGTTTTTGTTGACAGCGCCATTTTGACACTTGTTACGAATAAGATATGATTAGCTATTTTTTCGAATAACACATAATTCCGGGACTTGTCGCTATCACGAACTAAATGTGAATAAAAAATTGTAAATATCAAAAAGAAATGAAGACATTATGGCCATTTTTTTCTTATTCGTACGTAATGACGTAATGATCAGAAATCCCATTAAACAGGGTAATTAAATATTTATTACACTACCATTTTTAAATGTAAAACGTGTTTTTTTTTTTTTAAAATCCTTAAATGCAGCATTATTTTAATTCAAAAGGACACTTACTCACTTCTTACTAAAAAAATATTACCGAAAAATATTGTTAAAAAAAATACTTTAACACGTGTGTGTGATTTTGCCTGATTATGACAAATTAGCTATTGCTCTGTTATAAAAACATAAATTCTGTTTAAAAAAATTAATTCATTTTCAGATTCAAATCAAAATAATGAATTCTCGTTTTATGTCGGTAAACATACATACAATACTTAGCTCTTTGTCTTCATTCATTTATATTGAATACAAAAAAAAACCCTATTTTTACGACATGCTTTATTTTCATATATTCAGTGGCGGATTAACATATAAGCGAATAAGGCGCACGGTTGGGGCCTCTGAATCTAAAGGGCTTCAATAATAGCTTTTAATATATAGCTCATATACTTTTTGTTCAGATTTTAATATAGGAATTAATTATTTTGTGACATTTTTATGCTATCCGAAAAACAGGGCCTCCAAATTTTATTGCGTCTAAGGTATCCCGTGTGCTTAATCCGCCACTGCATATATTGTATATTAATAATTCAGAAACAGGAAAAATAATAATTTGTAATTACATCTTGAACTACCCTTTCGTAAAATATCCGATGTCAGAGTTTATCACGTGTGTATGTTTGGATATCGGGATTTCCAGATCGAAATACGCATACACAAATGCATGATTCATAACACCTACGACGCAGTGTATATAGAAAAAATATGTCCGAAATACATACATATTAAGTTAGCCAAAAAATACTTGAAAGAATTTTGTGTTCAAACTGAATAACACTGTTTTTAATCTGTATATATAAAAATGAATGTTTGCTTGTTGTTTGTTTGTTACCTATGCGCTCCTATACCGCTCATCCGATTGCGATGAAATTTTGGTGAGTTGTTGTGCGGACGCCAGAATAGGTTTATAAATCAGCGGTGGGCTGCTAATGCGTTAATTTGTTTGTTTGTCTGGTATGCGTTCCTATACCGTTCATTCAATTGCAATAAAATTTTGGTGAGTTGTTGTACGGACGCCTGTGAATGTATATAAACCAGCGGTGGGCTGCCAATACGTTAACTTGTTGGTTTTTACCGTATTCGTTCCTATACCGTTCATCCGATTGCAATGAAACTCTGATGAGTTGTTGTGAGGACGCTCGTGAGTGTATATGAATCAGCGGTGGGCTGCCAATACGTTAATTTGTTAATTTGTCTTTTATGCGTTCCTGTTCCCATGCCGTTCATTCGATTACGATAATAATTTGGTGAGTTGTTATGCGGACGTCCGCAAATCTATATAAGTCAGCGGAGGGCTGCCAATACGTTAATTTGTTCGTATTTTTCCGTATGCGTTCCTATACCGTTCATGCGACTGCAATAAAACTTTGCCCGTGAGTGTATATTAATCAACGGTGGGCTACCAATACGTTGATTTGTTAATTTGTCTTTTATGCGTTCCTGTTCCTATTCCGTTCATTCGATTGCGATAATACTTTGGTGAGTTGTTGTGCGGACGTCTGAAAATGTATATAAATCAGCGGTGGGCTGCCAATACGATAATGTGTTTGATCTTTTTCGTATACGTTCCTATACAGCTTTGGTGAGTTGTTGAGCGGACGCCCACAAAGGTTTTTGAATCAAAACAGACAGCGGTAGGCTGCCAATACGTTAATTTGTTAGTTTGTCTCTTTTGCGTTCCTGTTTCTATACCGTTTATCCGATTGCGATAAAACTTTGGTGAGTTGTTGTGCGGAAGCCCGAAAAGTTTTCTGAATTAGCACAGCCAGCATTAGGCTGCGATTGCGCTTACAAGAGGCTCGCTTTATATCAACTCAATTCTCGCTACTTAATACATTTGCAATATGTAACAATATGCAATTTACTGTAAACTTATCAATGTAGATTTCAGAAAATGTATTACTGTGTATACTGATGTTATCATAGATAATGTATAAGTCAAAAATTGCAGTTATGTACTCATTTGATCTAAGAATATTGTTTTCTTTTATATTAACAAGGAACTCGCCGACCTTATTACAATTATAAGAACCATAGGTGAAGCGAATTGATTCACAAAGTTTTTCCAAAAATATCGCACAGAATTACAAAAATCATCAGTGGCTCAGTGAATATGTTATATTAGCAGCCAAAAACAACGATGTTAATGCCATCAACTTCAGGATTTAAAACGAAGTACTAGGCGGAGAGACAATTTTTTAGTCCATCGATAATGTAATGAATCATGACGAAGTTGTCAATCATCCATGAATTCTTAAATTCACTTGATCTGCCAGACATGTCGACACACATTTTTACATTGAAAATTTGCGTACCTATCAATCTATTCGGAAATATAAATTCGCCACTTTGCAACGGTACCAAGCTTTTAGTAAACAAGATAATAAACGATATCGTCTAAGCTACAATTTTAAATGGAGAATTTAAAGGAGACAATGTACTGTTGCTACGCATCCCAATAATTCCGACAGATATGCCATTCGAATTAAAATGTTTGCAGTTTCTGGTGCGACTCGCATTTACAACGACCATCAACAAAGCACAGGGACAATCGCTAAAAGTGTGTGGACTAAATTTTAAAAATCCATGCTTCTCACATGGACAACTGTATCTGGCCTGCTCACCCGTTAAAAAACCTTCAGATCCATTCGTATACACACCAGACAAAAAAACAAAATATATCTAAAAGAACTTCAATAAACATAATTAAAACACCCTTTTCCTTTGAGTGGCATTGCAACGCATGCCGGGTACTCGCTAGTAATATATAAATATATCAAAGAGAAGCCTAATTGTGGCTATTTTTAAAAGATGTCCTCTTCCAACAACCGGTGTCTGGTTGACGATGTCAAACCCTGTGTGTACCCCAAATGATGATTAAAAGAAACCGATCTCAATGATAACCCATGGACCTTTGGCGCCCTAGGCAACGGTTATTGGCGCGCCCCCTTTTTAACGAATTGTGGAACATTTTTTATATATTCATCTCCGCTCTCAATATGAATCATATGGCCTCCTAATGGAGGTATCTCAAAAGAAGTTTTTTAAGAGAACTGCTTGTTAGTCAGTCGCTCTAGTATATAGAATACGATACATAATTATAACGAACAGACACAAGTATAAGCTATTATTTGTTATTAGAATATAAAAAATAATTTGATTACTCAATTTATGCGCCTCTTAATAATTTGCGCCCAATGCGATTGCATATTTCGCCTGTATGGTAGCGCCGGCCCTGCATGGACCATAGCAGACACAGATGGTTTGAATTGAGGATAAATAATAAAAAAGAGGGGAACAAATAAAAGAATAATAATTATAAAAAAGATAATAACTTTCCGGTTTAACGAGCACGTGCTGGTAGTCGCTAAGCCACTATCTTCGGAGAAGGTAAAGGAAGAAGTAGATATTGGATAAGGAAAGAAGAAATAATTCAACTAAGCCCCATGTTCTGAATCGGATAGGTCTGGGTGGGACGAAAAAAAAATCCCACTGACATTTATTATACCCATGAATCGATTGAAATATGAATTTTTCTACTCGGGGATTTTAAGGCTCCCAAATCCATGCTATATCAAATGGCCATGACTCATGACGCAATCCGTATTGCAGCAACCGACGTTGTTTTCTTTGGTTTGCTAAGTTTCATTCGAATATTATTAATGGAATTTTTAGCATTTATAAAGTTCTTAGATTCCGTTGCAAAACTTGTTCGTCTTATTGTAGGTGTATAAAAAATGACATAAAAACTAATATACGTATGAATAAGAATAGGTGTACACATTTCTAAGCAGGTGCAGTGTTATTTATGTATTCAGTATTATCAGTGCAGGCGCGAGGCTATTTGACGCCCTAGGCAAAGGTGCGCCCCTTTGTAAAAAAATCACCCCATTTTTTTTCGAAATAATAAAAGAAAAAAAATTCACGATTATTACAGTTTTATATATATATCCATATCCGCTCCTAGTGTGGATCATATGGCCTCCTAATGGCGGTATCTCAACAGAAGTTTTTCTTCTTGAACTGCTTGTTACTTGGTAACTCAAATTCTTTTTTTCGAATCATATAGAATACGATACATAGCTACAACGAAAAATACAAAATAAAATAAAATGTACTTCTATTTTTTTATTATTTGAGAACATAAAAATAATTTTCATACTCCATTTATGCGCCCCCTAATGGTTTGCGCCCTAGGCAGTTGCCTATTTCGCCTGTATGATGGCGCCGGCCCTGCAGTGCCGGCGCGAGGTTATTTGGCGCCTTATGCAAACTTTATTTGCGCGCCCCCTTTTTAACAATTTCACCCATTTTATTTAGAAATTAAAAAAAACAAATACTTACCTCATCAATTGCACAAACCAATGATCTCACTTTTTATCCATGTCCGATTTTAATGTGGAACCTCTCATTTTTTAAGAGAGTAGGATGGATAGAAAGGATAGGCAGGGTAGGACTAGTGGTTGCCTAATTACGCTGGCTACACTCCGTTACTTTAAGACTGGAATCGTGGGGGGGGGGGTTATACATCACAAACATACTTGCATTCTAAGAGAAACCGATAAATCGATTGAAAAAAGTGGTGTTCGTACTAGGATTCAAGCCCGTGAGATCCGACATATAAGCCAACGATGTTGTCTACCATACCATGGATTCGACACTCGGTGGATTTATTAGAAAATCGTTGGTTCAGTTTTAATTCAGTTAAAATGAAAAAAAAAAGTAAAATTACTCACTGAGTAATTACCTCTGTCAGTTCGAATATATGGCGCATTACAATATAATTATAATTTAAAGAAATTTTCTTACCTAAGACTACGTCAAACAAACATAATATCTAAGAAAAAATTTTCGGTTGTAAAAAAAAGATTAGGACATTCTACCATGTAGAATTTTCGAGTGATATTTTAAATACATAAGTATTTGATATGATAAGTTAATTGCTATAAAACATAAATTTAGTTATTAACACATAGAGGTTCTCGGATTTACCTACTAAACAATGTGCGGAACCGGCCAATTTTCGCGCAAATGGCACATTTTTTGCGCTCACGTTTAAATTACGATAACTATTGACCCCATTGATTTTTAGTTGTTTCAGAAAACATTTCGATATGGTTTTATGCATATGAAAATATGATGAAATCAGAGTTTCTCAGCCAAGGGTTGCATATAAAGAGGTTTGACAACTGTAAATTATATATAATAAAGAGTTGGTATAATATACTACACTAATTTGAAATAAAGTAACAAAATACCCCCACCCCTTCTCGCCCCAGCTCCGATCACTATTTAAGCTTTGTTGAGATATGTTAAAACCGAAAATAAGCATTTTCTCTATAATATAAGCTTAAATACGCAACTCTCGAATATTTTTTAACGATTCTTGTTATATTTTAATAATACAAATATATTAAATGTTTGAGAATCGTTTGTGTTTATAATATTTGTATTGTGCCCATTTTCGATGGATAGTGTAATATAATATGAAGCATATTTTTTTCACTAGGTTTGGGTCACATTTTTTTCAAAGCAGGGTCATAAATTTTACAAAAAAAATAACATCTTGTTGAATGTTATGACATAATTTATTGCCTTTTGGCAGGTCAAAAATGTTTTACGTAATGACAAGATTCACAAATACAGCATTTCTTTGAATTTGAGGTTGACGCGGATCACTTACAAAGTGTACACAAAGGAATACAAATTTAAAGTCAATCTGAGACAATGGCTCTGTGCAAGCCCCCTATAGTGCTATAAGACTGCTGTGGTCTGTGTCATTATAGGTCTTTAGAAAAAAGATATGACAATTTAGCGGACGGCTTAAACCTTATAAAGGATTTTCACATAGCATATCAAAGATGTTTCTTCAAAAATGGAATATAAAAACTATCAATAATTAACTTTATTTTCTGTATACATAACATAGAATATAGAAACATTTACTCTAAAATACTGAATTTCTTTCATTCATAATTGGTCAAAGTTTATAAAAAAATATACATAATTACATATTACAAATTATGCGTAAACAAAACAAAAGCTCTAACAAAAAAAATTATTATTCCATGGAAATATTTTCACGTCATTTTTGTGTCACCAAATCATCAAATGCTGATTAAAATTATATGGTTAAACGTTATTAAATTATATGGTTAAATAATACTCAACATGTTGGAGTATAAAAAACAATTTTAGTACCAAATTTATGCGCCCCCTTATGATTTACGCCCTAGGCGGTTGCCTATTTCGCCTGTATGGTGGCGTCGGCCCTGTTGGAGACGAAATATTTTCTCAAATCGTTGGACCAACCACAGGTGTACTGGTGATTGTAGATGAAGCAGCATAACAGTTCGTAGTATTCCACGCGGCCAAAGACATCATATCATCAGTTACCTCTTATTGCAATGCCTCATCGATGGATCTATCCGGCTCGGGAAAAGTGATACTTTCCAACTCATTTTTTACTTTTCGTCACAGTGCGAACAATGACTTGTCATCTTGGTTAGGTTCATTTTTTTTGTGAAATGAATCAAGTTTTTCCTGATCAATGTTTTCATTCAGGAACTGCAGTCCTCTCTCTAAATACCGCTTGCGTTCCTCTAATGTAACCGTTGGAGGTATATTTTCAGATTCTCCTGGTACCGTCACTGCTTGAGGGTTCCATGGGCAAAGTCGACATTTTCGGAAACCATTTACCAGAACAGATTCTGTCACAACTTCGTTAATCACATCTTTAAGGAGTTAATACACAAAAAAAAATATTAGTTGACCATATGGTGTTCCAGTAGTTGACCCTATGTCATATATTGGATAGAACAGTCCTGCACACTTCTAATTCATATATAATCATCATTCCACACTTATTAATGACAAAATTGTTAAAAAATTGGTGGTATATTTTTTTATTAATTTAGCCAGTAGTTGACACCCCCAGTCAACTACTGAAAAAGCATAAAATAATGCCAGTTAGCCAGTAGTTGACCCCCCCCCCCCCCAACTCGCTTTCCTGTAAATATAACCTAAAAATTAAAAATGATCTCAATATTTCAATATTATGGCTGCCCGTAATGCATCAACTTAATATTATAATGTCAAAAACATTGAATTGTCATATGATTATATGCACTCATGTCCTTGACAATTTTCTTAAGAAATGTCAAATAAAAAACTTACCTTACTAGGTGTTGTTTTCAAATGGCTGCCATTACACTAAAATGACATATATGGTGATGGGTTAGTTTCTCAATCTGACCACAAATGGTTTGACTTGTCTGAACTTTACAATTTAGAGCAATCCCACGTCTGCATTTCTTATTTTAGGCAATTTTATTGCCAAAAAGTCAACTACTGGTACATGGTCAGCCACTGGTACATTTACTTTACTGAATGAAAATAAAATTGTTAATTTAAAATGTAATATGTGTTGTGAAAATAATTATTTTTTGGTAGTCCATAATCCTACTTAGGGAATTGAATCCCGTACAGTTTTCGATACATTTCAATCCCGGGATTGGAAGACATGACCCCGAATCTTTCGGGATTGATTTAAAACAGAAACGTGTTGGTTTTCGAAATGATGCCCAATTTTATTATTAAGACTTAATCTTTGCGATAAGAGTTTACGATAAGAGCGAGTCGCAGCCGAAAAGGTAACTTAAATACAAACATCAAATTTCTTCAAACCATTATACGCACGTGTACTGTATTTGAATGCATTTGTCGACAATATTTATTTTTTGTTATTATTAAACTTCATATATCAATATTTTTTTAATTTATTTTTCGCTTTGTTCTCTACACCAATGAATGTTACCAGATATCAATGGCGGTATTTGTTTTACGTAATTTATTGTTCATAAACATTCATTTTGTACCGTAAGCCGAAACCTTTGACTAAACGGCGAAACAATCGATGCTTTGGTACTCTGGGAATATTTTAATATTTAAATTACTTCTATTTACTTCAATAAAATTATTAAGGATGTATGTATATCGACAACAATTTTAGAAATCTTCATTCTTGCAGTCTGAAGTAGGTAATTGCTTTTTTCAGATATCGAAATTAATCATATTAAGTTATATTTCGTATTTTTACATAATATATGCATATTAAGTTAGTTTAATAATTATTTCGCTTATTTATTTACGAGTAATTAAAAAATCCACTCATTCACCTCTACATCGCGGATAACTGAGAATAAGAGAGCTTTTTGGTAACGTATAAACACATAATTACTTAAAGCTGGTTATATAATATAGAATATTGTATTAATTTATTTTTCACCAATATTATCAATTTTTATTTTTTTTAAAAATGTACTGATCCCGGGATCGAAAAATTCTAATCCCGAAATCCCGAGATCAACATTTTGGCTCGGGATTGGATTCCCTAATCCTACTGATCCTTTAAAAGAACACTCATTTTCTCAATAGATATAATATATATTTTTTTATTATTATTTTTCCCACATTCCTATTAACATATAATTTGTAAAAATAGCAAAAAAATAATAAAAGTTTCAGGTCTATCTGGGTTAATGTCGTACAACGCTTGACTGAAAAACCCCTAGGGCTGCTGCGTGTGTGCAAACATTTTTTCTATATACTTTTACAATATTTTTCAATAGGTATTCCTTGATTGATAGCAAACTCTTTCACACTTGAATCCTTAATTGACACTATTTTATACAGGGAAAAAAAAATAGAAGTCGCAAAGAAACTGTCGAAAAGCGAAGAGGAATAAAAAACATAACATATTACATTTACGTCAAAACATAAAACTCAGTGTCTGCTGCAATTTCCTCACGCTTATTTAACTGTGCGTTGCGTTTGTGTCATATAATATCAGCGGACAATATATAAAAATATATTTTTTTAAATAAAACACTCCTTTGTACCAATTCCACATTTTTTAATATGATCAGGGTCGGCTTAAATTGATAAAAATATACATTACTACAGGACTATTTTTTCCATATTTTTTATTATAATTAGTGGAGTAATAGAAACAGAATACAAAAAAAAAACAAGTAATACTACACGTATTTAACATTGTTAAAAATTTATATACTTATTGGTTCATTATGTATCTACATCAAAGAGTGCCCCAAACTATGTAATTCATTATCATTCATCCCAAAATATATTTCATCGCAATACAATTTTACTTCACATCAGTTTTGATGCTTGACTTTTAAACTTTTACCTTACTCAACCCCTTTAAGCATCCGCACACATCCACATCATTAAGGCAAGTCTGGCCTGTTGAATGATCCTCCGAAAACAATAATGTTAGTTTTTTTATCCACAATCATGTACAGGAACGGTTTGTTGGCAATGAACTTAGTTGTTGTGCTCAGGCCCGACAAGTTGGTAACTGTAACGATGGAATTAAGTTAAAGTCGTGCTTTTGACCAGTGGAAAATTACTCCACAAGCCAATGAGGCTTTTAGGGCCTCATACAAGAAGTTTATATTATAGTAAAACCATACATATTTCAAATTCACTTTTGAATGTTTATTTTTATTTTACATGAAATTCTGTTATACGACAAGCATGGCTTTCAAGTTTTTTTGCGCCTGGAATTTTTCAATCGCTTTATTCGCCACTGCTGTTGAAAAAATGCAGAAACCTTAGGTTTCAAATGACAACATAATTCATGGTGTTTAAATATCAATTTCATGTTTCTGCCTCTGTCTCTATCTCCCACTTAAGGTTGTTGTATTTGCACCTCTTCTTCTTAACTCTCATAACTAACGAACACTCTTGATACTCAACATTAAACTCCATGAGAAACCGACAAAATCGAATTTTTCTTAAGTATGATAATTGTCTAGAGTCTAGAGCAGGGTTTCCCAAATTATCGAGAACTAGCAATTATAATTCTTCGGGTCGGATTTTTTTTTCAAAACAAACATGGTTAATTCAGCGCAAGTGATTTTAAAAATTTGACTGATTTTATCAGTGATTCTGTCTGATGTGAATACAATTTATTAATTCATTATTGAATTTTAATTCATTATTGGTAAGTTTGTCAGAAGAATCGTTCAATGTGTCGAAATAAGTTATTATTGTTTTACTTCCTTTTTATAGAACCTATTTATGCGAAGCAGGATTTCCTTTTTACCAGCATTTAAAAATAAAAAGTGTTTTATTAACATATTTTTTAATATTTGTACTTTTATGAATTACCTGACCTACAAAATAAGCTAAGCATTCTGTTAAAATTTCCGGATCTGCAAAATCTTCCATTGCAGAAAAAGTTTGAAAGCCCTGATTATATGTCGCCCGCTGTGGTCTAGTTGGTTAGAGCTTGCTTTACCGACCAGGTGGGTCTAGGTTCGAATCCCGGTAAGGTCAATGTCAAAATTGGATTTTTTTCAATTTTAATTTGAGATCTAAGACATGGGTGTTTGTGAAGTCAATTCTGCTTGAGTTTGTCTCATGTGACTTTTAAAAATTCTCATCGAGTATATCTCGTATGATCTTTCAACTTAAAAGTATTTGACTCATTGGCGTAAATTGTAATGTCAAATATTTTTTTATATTATAAACTGCCTTTTAATTATCATATCGTTCATATGTCTGTATTACGATTTCTTACATAATTATTTGTCTATTACCTTCAGGAAAAGAGTCGTATATTCCCTCTTCTGATACTTCGATTTTAGTTTTGTGGATAAATAGTGGTACAATTCTGGTGCTGTTAATATAAATATTTGAAAAATCAGAGTACTCTTCATTAAACACATAATTGATGCCCATCTGAAAACAAAATTAATTTTGTCTTTGAATAAATCTAAAGCAGTGGTTTCCAACCTTTATATTAATGCGCCTCCCTTTGACGAAAAAAATATCTTCGCACCTCCCCATCCTTTATTTCATACAGCAATAAAGACATATTTCAAAGAGTAAATAAATATTTTGGACAGTTCGCGCCTCCCTTTGCAATAGTCCACGCCTCCCAGGTTGGAAATCGCTGATCTAAAGTAAGAATTTGGTATGTTACAATGATTATCAATTTTGAAACAAACATATTTTTCCAATGTTCTAAAACTGCTCCATCCGCCATGTTGTTTCGTCCAGTTTGAGTCTAATTAAAAAAAAACAGTTCATAAAACCATAAATTGGAATAAATTGAGTCAAAAGGGTCAAACAACATTTTCAATAAAAATCATGTTTTTATTGTTGTTAAAGTGATACCATTTCCAAAAACTCATTAAAAGTATCAAAAACTGCCAATTTCATATAGATTTTTGGTTTTAAAGTTCGCATATTGCATTAAAAACGGCCATTATTACAGAAAAATCGCCTCTCCTGTAAAATTTAATACTGAGTTACTCAATTCATTTTCTTTATGTGAAAAGGAAGAGCTTCTCTCAATATTCCAAAAATAAATAAAAGTAGTAAATTGTTTTCTTAACAGTCCAAAAATATTTTGAATCTTTCAAATTTTATACACTTTCACACGCTTTGTCACTAACGCCTTCAGTCGAAATCTTAAATTAGTCCAAAGATACTTCAAAAACTGTATGGCAAGAAAAACTAAGAGAACCCTGATATTAAAAAATAAAACACTGTTGTAATATTAGTAGAACACTCCAAATTCACAAGGATGATTTGCAACAATTTGACTCAGCAAATAATTTGGATTTTAAAAGAGATGCCAATGTTTGTCGAGTTTGGAAACTGCTGCTATAGATATATTACAATATTAGGTTATACAGATTTGTAACTGGATAATCAATCAGTATTTTTTTGGATAATCAGTTGCTCGCCTGTGTGGTCGAGTGGTCAACGTTGTTGGCTTCGGCTACGGAGGGCCCGGGTTCAAATCCCGGTACGAACAGTTTTATAAATTGATTTTTCAATCGATTTATGAATTTCTGTTCAAAGGCATGGATGTATGTGATGTCTTGAATTCCCCCCTCTCACCCATCCTATCCTATGAACGGGTCGTATCGAGAGCGATAAGCTTACCACTAATCCTGTCCTAGCCCTATCCTTCTATCCCTACTCTCTTTGGAAAAAGAGAGGTTGAGCAACTGAGTAACAAGCAGTTCTCGTAGAAACACTTCTGTTGAGATAAACTCCATTAGGAGTCCATATGCTCCACATTGGGAGCGGACATGGTTAAAAAAAAAAAATTACATTTTAAATCTTACGTGTATCAAGTGAAGCCACTTTTGTTCCTTGACTTATTATTTATTACAAACTACATTGCTGTACAAATTGTAACTACATTTCTCCGATGATTTATTTAAGATTATTGAATTCGAAACAGATACTTACATTTTCGAGTATTCTCTGCATTGAAAGATTGCTGGTGACATTGAATCTCGGTAAAAAAACTTCAATTTCTTGATCGAAGGACTTCTCAGTGGCTTTTTCAAGGTCAAAGAACATGTATGCCAATGGAAACTTATCAAACAATTTGAAGAGGCGTGATAAAGATATTCCTTCATTGGGGACCATCACAATCATTGACCAAAGATTGTCCTAAAGTAAAAACCAGTAATAAAAACATCAGAACAGCAGAAAATAATAGCAGTCAGAAAATATTGTAAAAATGATGTCGGTAGTTATACGAATCTAAACAAGAGGAGGTTGTTAGCTTCAGTTGCAGGGCTCACGAGCTCGAGTCTCAGTACAGTTTCATAAACAGATTTTTCAATTAATTCATGAATTTCTGTTTGAAACCGTGGATGTCTACATCTTAAATTACCTCACAGCGGGGGATAACGAGAGCGATCACCTGACCGCTAGTTCTCTCTATGCCTTAGTACAATATTTATAAAACTAAATTGTTTTCAGTATTTCATATTATAAAAGAATTTTTAGAGCTACACATTTTTTTTTGTTTCGAAATATTCATAAAGAGTTGACTGACCCGACCCTTGGCACTATACTAGCTACGTAATATGATTATTCATTGAATATAGAAATAATTTCAAAATACTCAGTTTGAGCACTTTTTATTTGAAAACGATACTTTTATTTCTTTACTTACTTTTCCGTATGGTAATTCTATGACATCCGCCTCGAAGTTTTCGTCCTTCATAAAAGTAAATGAACCTCTCTGAGACATCATCTCCACATAGCCAATGGGGTCATTGTAGTCATTGTAGAACATTTCCATTTTAGTTTTCGATTTGTCAAACGATCTTGTCCATTTTCCTTTGAAAAAGGCGGCAGTTGAAAAAATCAAAACTCTACTTATAGGTTCATCTGAAATGTTAAAATAATGTTTGGAAATCTAGCGCTTCGAATTGATTTTGAAAACACATTTTCAGTTGGCTTCCACTAAATTATCATAAATTATGAAAAAAAAATTGGGATATTTATTCTTTGTAAAAAGATCATAATTATGTCATTTTATTTATTATGAAAAAAAATGTGTATTCATCATATCTTTAATAACAATTGCCACATTTCATAGACCTGTCACTTTGTCACATAAGTAGTAGAAATACTTTACAAATCATGTAGTCAGTCAAACTTACGACCACCATAATTTACGACCATTCGCACATACGACGACAAGAAAAATTATGAAAAAAAAGACATTTCTTTTAAGATCTCTTTGATCCTTGATAATACTTCAAGTCATCATCAGAGTATATTTTTTTAACCTTCTAACACAGCAAGCATTTTGCAGATGTTGAGTTTTAGGGGTATTGCTAACATCAAAGTGCACTATTCAAGAATTATTTTTAATCAGACAGCGAAAATTTTGGAAAAATCAAAACATTCTTCACGCAAGAGAAAATATCTCAAAAGGATGGTTCAAAGTTACCGACCCAGTATGAACGAAATATGGAGAAAAATTCATTAAAGGTATACATTATACAACAACAAAATGGATTTTAAAAGAGAAGAGAAGTTAAAAAAAGGTAGCTGATGTTATAGTGCAGTTATAGTTATAGCGCATAATTTTGAATGTTAACATCAAAGATATAAATCAATTTTCGTAAAATGATATTGAAAAACACACAAACCGTGACTTGACTGAGATTGAGGGACAACAAGTGGTAAATAAAAATGAAATGGAGATAAATGAACAAGATTATCACGAACCACCAAGGTGATTAACAAAGCCATTGGTGTTCTTAGAGATGGCTGTAGATTTAGACAAATCAATAATGCAAATTAAAAATTTGAAACAGTAAACTCAGATCCTGGTAGATCATCGAGGGTTGCCTCATTTAGCAAGCGCTTCCATATTATAATGACATTTATAAGGAAGCAACAAATTCATTATATGAATATTTCACAATATTTTATTACAACAAATAATTAAAGGTAACTAAATTTGTATGAATATTAACTATCGAATTATAGGTAGCATTTTCAAAAGTGAGATAAATAAAACATCTGAATATCCCAAACAAACAAATAAAATTCTTCAAATTATTTACCTTCAGAGACAATTTCTGTAATTTGGCCATTAGTAGAAGTATTGATATAATTATTGATAACCTGTGCAGCCATAGAATTACTGAAGTCTAGCGTCTGTATTTCAAATTTATATAATTCACTCAAGAGTTTTTGGTAGTCAGGATCAATCTTTTGAAAGAAATCATATATTATTATAGAGTAAAGCCATGTCGCAACCCAAAATCTACAAGGTTCTAAGAGTAGATTTTTGGTGAAACAAAAGTAACAATGAATACCATTGAGAGCAAATCTAATGGTCTATAACAGTGGTCGAAAGGAGTGGCTCACGAGCTTCATGTGGCTCTTTGCATAGACGTTTGCAGCTCTTCGGGCAACTCCAATTTCACCTTACGTCAAGCAGCCTTTAGAGTTTATAAGATAGAGCTGCCGAACTAACTTCGATTAGAGAGGCATACTCTCTACCACTCTTAAGCCTGTCCGCACATGACCACACTCGCGTTGATCAATACGAGTCGCACATTTACGGTACTCTTGGACGAAATGGATGGCGAGTACGTAGATTTACTTCTGCACAATAAGGTTCGCTGACTTTCCAGAGGTAACATACAGAAACACTACACTTCATGTTTAGAAGAAACAAAATAGTTTTTTTAAATGCAATATAAAAAATATTACACATTATTTATTTATTTAAATAATTTCCCTTATTATTTACAATGTCTTACAATTTGTAAAAAAGGCATCTAGATGATTTCGGACTTGGTTTTCCGAATTGAAATTTTTGTTTCGAAGCGAATGATGCGGTAATGCGATGGAGCAAGATCAGGAGAGCAGGGTGGATGAGGCAGCAGTTCCAAGTTGAGCTTTTTAATTTTATCTTGAGTGACCTTTGCTGCGTGGGGTCTCGCATTATCGTGTTGTAAAATTCGCCGTTTGACCGTTGACTAACATTGACCATTTTTTATTAATTCTGCCTTTAATCTTAAAAACTTACTGATGTTCCATTGTCAGCGAATATGCCAGTCACAGATTCCACGTTTACATCTGGCGGCTTTATGCTGGCAGCACTTTTGACAGCTCTAATTCCTATCTGAAGCAAATTACCATCAGAAGGCGACATCCACGGAATATGCAGTGTGCGTAAAAATTCTACCTCAGTGTTCTCCTTGGCTCCTTTTGATAATGCAGTTAACATATTCCAAACTGAGAAGGGGCTGATACCAACATTGGAAATAGGGAAAACAGCTGCGGTTTCCTGAAAAAAGTTTAATTATGCCACCATTTTATTTCCATTTCGGATTGAGGTTGGCAAAAACGATTTTCATATTTTATGTTTTTTAATATGATCATTTTTCTTTTTTGCATAATGCCGTAGATTATATTTCCTTAATAATACATTTAAGTATATAATAAACAGCAAAAATAAAGAAATTTGGATTAAATATGTAAACAAATCAAATCATCAATAATAGTTAATCATAAAAAATGGCAGTATGACAAACTTCGGTGGTTCCAAACTTCGGTGGTTCGTCTACTTATGTGGTTAAAACATTCTGAAGGATTCAGCGTAAGTCGGGGAATACTTCAATTTTGATATATATTTAATGTGTAAATTGTATTCATGGAAATAATATCATGTTAAAGTAAATAATATCGATGTTGATGTATGTTTTATTTAGTAGGTTTCAAAACAACATTCTCTCTAAGGTGAATGGTTAGCGGAAAATTTAAAATCTGAGTAGGCCAATTCAACTAGTGCGCGGCAAATTTTCATTGTTTTTTTTCATAATTAAAATCATTACCATTTAATAATTTATACTCATGCATGGTGAAATAAAACATGCAAAAATATCATTTTATTCATAAAATTAAGCAAAAAATAAAATAAATAAGAAGAATGAAACATTAATTTGTATTTTTAAATAAAAAATGAATCACAATAGACCATAAGAACCCATTTTATATTCTTACTTACAATATAAATAAGCCAAAATTAATAAAAATAAACAAGCTTAGTCAAATAGAATATGTATTAAATTAAGACATGACAGAACTCAAAATTTATTTGATTGTTTTGATTAATAATCTGAATCAAATAAAGTGTATTGAATTAAGACATGAAACAGAATTCATTTTTTTAGATAAAAATAAGAGGAATGAAACAAATAGTCAGTCGCTTATAAAGTAATTGCCATTTTTCATAGTTTTTCATGTCGTCGTTCCAACTCAACTTATCCATATATTTATACACTTTACCTAAATCAATTTCCTCTTCTGATACCAATATGATTTAATTCTTATTATACTATCTAAATGTTTCATTTCTTATTTATTTCGTGTTTTATAACAAATATTATTAAGATATTAACATTCACAGTTTTTGATGGTGTTTCAGCTTCAACTGTTTGGTGAAGCCGTTTAAGATTGAATTCTTTACAACTTTTCATATTCTTGGAAAAAATAGGCGACATATTTGAATTATTCGCTGAGTTGCTGAACATTTTGATATCTGAGTGTTAGTAAAAACCAATTCAATCTATTAATGCTACGTTATAAACAGTGGCGAATTACCCTATAAGCAAATGAGGCGCGTGCTTGGGGCCTCCGAATCTCAGGGTACTGAAAAATAGCTTATTAAATGTAACCCATATACTTTTTGTTAAGATTCTTATTATTTGACTTGGAATTTTCTGCTCAAGACGATACGACTATCTGTAGGATCTGTCGGCCCCGTCGGTCGACTTGGTTGCATCTTAGGCAAATTATAAGGCTTTCAAAGAATTCAACGTGTCTTTTGGAAAAAGAATTGAATTAAACAGATAAAAGTTAATATTTTCAACTGCACTAAATTATTATTTTATTTTTTACTTATCATTTTACACGCTGTAGTGCAGTGGTCTCCAAACTCAATAAGGATGTGAGCTACTATCAGAAATTGAAATTTGCTGGTGAGCTATCTATACATATTCCTTCTATATAGTTTTTTTTATCAACGGCCTTTATTGTACCATACATAATATTATTATATTACTTAAAATAAATTAGAACATCAGATTTTCTAATAAAAGCATTAATTATTTATTTATAAACAAAATAATAATTGAAAAATAAGTATATAAAAATAACAAGTTAAAATAATTAGTAAAAAGAATGGCATTCACTTTCCTCAACAATTTTTTAAATTCTCGGTGAGTACCTTGTCACTTCCATTCGAATGCAATTATCAAGATGTACATTTTTGAGTCGGTTTCTATATTTACTCTTAACCACCTTCATAATGAAAAAAGTTGATTCACATAAGTAGGTAGAACAAAGTAATGCCTTTGTTTGATTGTTTTTTTTATTTTCAGAGTTCAATAATAAAATTTTATAGGCAAATTTATTATTATGCTAAAATATCCTACGCGAGCTACCGAAAAAGCCTCGGCGAGCTACCGATAGCTCACGAGTGACCGTTTGGTGATCACCACTGTAGTGCATTCAACCAAGTCTTGAAGCATTTATTCTCGGGACATCCCTGGCGAAACTTTGAACATGACTAACGTTGTTACGTTACGGAATACACCTGTAAGAAGAATGTGAAGCCGTAGCGGGTGGTGGTGGGTACAACGTTGAGTAAAATGCTAAACTATATTTTAGTCCAAAATTTTAGGTCATGAACTGCCATTAGGTACATAATTTAGGCTCTTATATATTTTCTTGACAATATTAAGCTATATGACTTTTTATTTTATAATTATTTGATTTTTTATTATTATTTTATAGCAAAATCCGCTCAGTTGGTGTACGTTAGTGGTAAAATCCTCTCTGGCGGGCAGCGAGAGTCGAAATTCGCTCTTGGAGTAAATCAAATATGTTTATTAACAATTGTATGGCATATTAATTGAATTCAAGGTTGTATTCTGCTTTTATTTTTTTCCGGAAGATATTGAAAAACCTAAATAACAAAACACTATTTCATGATTAACATAAAAACTAAAAAAACCTCCATAATTATATTTATAACCTCAATTAATATTGATATCTAATATCTAATGATGCCCTTTGAGAAATCAATAGCACCACATGCCCACGGATGAACTCTATAAAGATGTATCCTCAAATTGGAAATAAAGCTTCCGGAAGTATTTTAAAATAAATTATTTAATTTAGATTTTTTGCTGTGTATTTTAAATTTTCCACAAATAAGACTGCATAAAATAATATGTGTTATTCTCCTAACATTGATGGATAAAAGAATTTATCCAGTTACAGTAAAAATATTCAACATTTAATAAACATAAATTAACTCACTACTCAAAAGGTTAAGCAATAAAACCAGATGACCTGGTATCAGTGGCGGTTCCTGAACTAAAATCTTGAATGGGCTAGAGGAAAGTTTAGCATTGTATACTATTTACGAAATTGTGTATGTTTCCACTTCACCTTATACATTAATCTACAAGCAAACTGACAAATATTACGACACTACTGCAAAGCATAAATTATTATATAATAAAATCAAAGCTAATGTAAGTATGAAATAATAGAATAGTAAAAAAATAACCTCAAATTCGTCTCCTTCAAATGAAGTGAACTATCGTGTTTTGTTTCATACAATACAACTTGTCTCTGAATACAATGAACTCTGACGTTTACTTATTAACGAACAGAGATTGGTAGGAGTGATTTTTTAGGTATGGGGGTATCCTAATTTGGATAAGCCCGTGTGACGTATTGACCGCAGACTGTATACCAAGGCGCAATTGTGTACGATTAGATGACGTTTCTATGGTCAATGGTTATAAAATAAATACGTGTTTTAATCGTGCTTGATTGCGCCCCAGTGTAAACAGATTTTGCAAAAAAAGCATTCGTTTTACCTCGGACTAATTTGAAAATAGTCCGAGCCAGGTGTTGCCAGACTGGCGTCACGTTGCCTGTTCTGTATGAATTATGTATAGAGCTATTGCTTCTAATATATTATTTATGCCATTGCTTTTTTTTGCCGGCTCGGCTTAAAATCGTAATACAAAACACAATCGAGAATATTATTGTAGGTAGGCATTGTCTTATATGACAGAGGAAAATCAAAACAAAGATATTGTATTAATTGGAGAAAGGTTAGTTACGCTTATAAATGTATTTATTTTGTTCAGCGGCCGAATTGCTCCTCATTTTTATTCAACCATCTAAAGTTTTGGGTGAAAAATGCAGGTCGGGCTTAGCCCACCTAGCCCAGTACCTAGAACCGCCACTGCCTGGTATCTTTGACCGTTGTTCATATCACAGGTCACTTATCATTGATAGTCTACGAAAGACCATGTAAAATAAAAACAAATCAAAAGTTTATGCATTTTATGTTTATTTTTATTTTATTTATTTATTAATTGCTTTATGTGATTACGTCCCCAATTAATTAAACGTTATTAAACTCAAGCCATTGGTATAATTAATCCATATTGCCATCAATAGCTTTTAATTTAGTGATAATAAATTTATTTATTATATATGAGGTGTACAGTATCAAGCACGGCCAAATGAGTTTCACTTTATTTTTCAGGAGGGCCGAAATTCTGTTAAACTTCATTTTGACGAAATTTATGCCTTTTTTTAATCTTTTCAGTTACCATACAGTAAATAATAAAATAAAGTTTACTCTAAAATTTCCAGTTTCATCATAAAATCAGTTTAAGTATATGAATTGGCAGTTTTTGATACTTAAGTGTTAACTTGGCCACTTTTAAAACTAACATGAGTTGAGATAACCATTTTAATGTATAATTTTATGTTTTCAATATAGTCTTACAGCAGTGAATCATTAAAAATTCATGAAACAAAAATTGGAATTCAATGAGTAAACCTAATAAAGCAAGAAAATGACAGAATACGGATGTATTTATTGATAATAAAAAACAAACAAAATTAATATTATAATAAACGAAACTCAAATATAATGTAAAGGAATAGGGTGGATTCAATTAAAAATGATCACATTATCCATTAACTACAGAACTAAAAATATTTCCGCAAGCTTGGACTCCGAGGATATGCTCATCATTAAAAATACTGACTGTCATTCAGTCAGCTAATTCAAATACTGCAATCTGATTGGTTTTCATGACTTGGCCGGTTTGATAATAAGATGCCTTTGACTTGGCCACTTTTGATAGTAAAATCATTATTTAAAGTTGATTTTTGTATACTTGTAGTACGATTTTGAATCAATAAAAAATTGTACATCGCCAAAAACGTGACTTGGCAGTGTTTGATATACATACATGATACACTTATTTACCTAGTACCAGTTCAGATTACAAAAAGGATCACATATTTTTTTATTATGCTCGAACACCAAACACATGTATTATATTTATAAACATTCATGTTAAGTGAATAAATTCATTGTTTTTTTTATTGAATGGAATTCGCTCGAGTTGCCTCATGGTGTCCGCTTTGACGTTTTTCAATACCTGAGTTTGCTCGGGCATGACCGGGAATAGGTTAAGCACACTTTTATAAGTTGTATATTGTATTTGCGATGTTTGATGTAGATTGACGACATACGAGCCAAAAGAATGGCTCAGTGTGAAATATATTCAAAAAATACTTACAGCGAGTAGATGGATTGAAAACTCGTTGATTCCTAAGCTTAAATCTTTGATAATGTTCTCAAGTTTTTGGTCTTGTTGGGCTACTGCACCAACTGAATATAATATGGTCACGGTCAGTGTGATAAAAACACCTGGAAATAATTAAATATCATGAAATAAAAATGGGGTGTCCTTTCAAATTCATAAAAAGTATTTTAGTTCCATAACATAATCGTTTACTTCCTGGTACCATTTTATTTTGTTTCATTACATTTTACTGCATAATATCGTCTGTTGAATGGAAAAAGGACGTAACCCACACGTGACAAATTTTACAGGAGACACAAAAAAACGTTTTTTTGATGATTTTGGGTCAAAAGCAAATTATGAAATATATTCAACCTAGTGCATGAAGACTGATAAAACTGGATTTTAATTGACTTTTTAAAGTATTTTTTCCTGATCGTAATTATTTCAGGCCAGTCTTTTTTCAAACCTAAAAGTAAAATTTAGATACTAATTCGGCATTTTTAGAGTACACCCTTTTGATAGAACGTGTATCAGATTGTATAAATTGTGATTATCAAAAAAAACTCTTTTGAAAAAACTGTGGGTTACGTTTTTTTTCCTTTCCACAGTCGATATGTATTATATTCAGTGGCGGATTAAGCACACGGCCTGAGGTGCAATAAAATCTGGAGGCATAATATTTGAATAACATAAAAAGCTACATGTGAAATTTTAAAAATATATTGAAATCTGGACAAAAAGTATATGAGTTATATAATTTAAGCTTTTAATTTTTTAATCAGCCACTGATTATATTAAGGTTTAAAAATATACAATGGATTTTTTTTTATTAATCAATTTATATGTTTGGTAAGCAAAGTGTTTTTCAAAATAAATATTAAACATTCAAAGAACCTTACTGGTACTATCATCATTATATATTTTTTCGCACAATATTATTACTTACATTTTTTTATTAATGATTCCATATTGATACTTTGACAACTTTTCTTGATATGAATGAAACTTGATATAAAATCTCTATCAAAAATAACACATAGTGTACAATAATCAGTGGTGTAGTGGGGCGGGGGCACGTGGGGTCAGTGCTCCCACACTTTTAACTAAACAATTTGGAAAATTTGCGATAAATGTTTGTTTTTTTGTAAATATAATTTTAAAAATTGTAGTATTGAATTGGAAGAGAGATTTGATGGAAACTTGTTGGTGCGGATATTGGATCACTGCGGTTAGACATTATTAAAACATTATAATTAATCAGCGCTCCCAGACTTTCTTAGGTAGCACTACACCACTGACAATAATACTGCAGTTTATACCAGAGCTACCTCAACAAAGTCAGATATTAGCTGATTCCGTATTTATTGTATATTTTGATTTTTCATAAAACATAGCATAGTTTGGTTAAACCGTAACTGTTTTATATAACACCTAAATAAAAATATTTTTAGAGACATAACTCTTCAATGTTCAGCTTACGGAAGTTGTAAATCAAATTCAGATTTTTTTCAATTTAAGTTCAAGAACTTAAACATATGTGAAAAATTCTCATCATATTTATCTGGTGTGATTTTTGAATAAAAAAATATTTGGCGTATTGCCACTAGTTGTAATGCTGAAGATTTTCTTTACTTTTTCAATTATATAAAATACATATAGAAACTTAATACCCATAGAGCATAATTTAAGATTTCGACTGATCGTACTTGGTGGAATTTCAATATTAAATTTGAATCATTCGAATTATGTACATTCACACAAGTTTTGATTTTTCTTTGAGTCAATTACGGATTGCACTTTAAGGATTAATAATTCATAATTCATAATTCATAATTTGCCTTGTACCCAAAATCATCAAAAAACTTTTTTTGTGCCTCCTATAAAAAAAATTATGTGTGGGTTGTCTTTTTTCCTTTCCAAAGTCGATATGTATAATATGTGAGAATGGCAATAGATTAATGATGCCAAAATTGAAAAAAAAGATTGCACTCTCAAACTGCAAGTCCCAGCAATTAGCGTTGTTGGCTTCCGTGCCGGATCTCAATGGTTCGAGTCCCAGTACGAACAGTATTTTTTCCATCGATTTCCGTTCGAAGGCATGTATGTGTTTGTGATGTCTAAAAATTCCACAAAAAAGGTGAGCCACTGTGCTGTGACAACTACCGTGGCATAACGCTGCTCAGCGTACCTGGCAAGGTCCTGGCGCAGATAGTATTGGCGAGAATAAGGATTCCAATTATGAGTATCCTCAGGGAAAACCAGGCCGCGTTCTTACCTGGCCGATCCTGCGCGGACCAAATACACAATCTTAGATGCCTTCTTCAGCAAAGCAACGAATTCAACAGCTCGCTGGCATGTTGCTTTGTAGACTACGAGAAGGCCTTTGATAGTCCGCACCAGTCTTCTCTATGGAACATATTAAAATTGTACGGAATCCCAACCAAGATTGTTGCCATCATCAAATGCTTGCACGAGGGGAGCGAATGCTGCATAAGAATCGGTGATATAACCACTGAATGGTTTGGGGTCTCAACCGGGGTCAGACAGGGCTGCGTCTTAGCTCCGTTCCTTTTCATTATAACCTTCGACTTCATTCTGAGGAAGTCAATTCCACCTGACCGAGGTGTGACCGTTGCCCCCAATCTAAAGCTATGCGACCTCGAGTATGCAGACGACGCTGTTATATTTGATAAATCTGTCGAGGGTATTCAAGAGACAATGGATAGACTGTAGAGAAACTCATATCGCATCGGTTTTAAAATCAATGCGAATAAAACCAATGAACAGTAATACCCCGCTTAGCGCGACCCCGTTAAGCGCGGTTTCACTATAACGCGAATTTCAAATTTCGCGCTCAAATGCCTCGCATTACGCGAAAGAGTGCGTATAAACATATTTAGTCATTAACTTCTCTATGGTCGCGAGATCCCCGCTTTCTCTGAATATTCTCTTTGAAGAATTGGGAATTCCCCGTCCTTCTACTTTGTTCTATGGGGATTTCCTCGTTCGTTTCGTGTGTTCATTTGTTCCGTAATGTTAGTTCGGTCGGCTGGTAGTTTTGTTTTAACATTTATTGGAGATACATACATAATTTAACCCTACGTTAAAATGCCGCCTGTAAAGAAAAAAGAGCGTAAAAGCGTCACTTTGGCATTGAAGATGTATTTTTCCGTAAAAAATAAGAGTATGTATTGCATAAAGTGTTCTTAGAATTAAAGTGATTGATTAAAATGATGTTTAATCATAAACCTCGATATACGCGAATTTCAGTTAACGCGATTTTTTTCGGAACGTATCCCTCACGTAAAGCGGGGTATTACTGTACTCTGCAACAGTGCCTGTCCGGACCCACACTACCCTTTGACGAGCAACGGTCAAAACATCGAAAGAGTCGACGGTTTCAGGTACCTGGGAGTACACATCACGGGAGATGGCAATCCGTGTAAAGAGCTCGCGATCCGATTAGGGATAGCTGGAGCAACCTTTAACTCAATGCGGAAAGTCTGGGACTCACGGCTGTACTCGGTCAGAACCAAGTGCCTCCTATTCAACACATGTATCTTGACAGTGCTGCTTTACGGTTGCGAATCATGGCACCTTACGAAAGCGCAGAGTAACCGTATACTGTGCTTCGAAAACAGATGCTTGCGACGAATGATAGGGGTGAAATGGTCTGACTTTGTCAGGAATACGGAGATAAGAGAGCGGACTAACCAGCCTCTTATCACGTCCAAAATAAAGAAACGGCGGTGGACCTGGCTTGGACACGTGTTGAGGATGCCTGAAGAGAGCCTGAACCCTGCCTGTCTCTTCTTCCGGCCGGATGGATCCCGGCGTCGTGGAAGGCCACTGATGACTATCCACAGGATGTACTCGGCGGAGTTACGGGACGCTGGGATGACCTGGGAGGAGGCGAGGAGACTGGCTGGAGATAGAGAATTGTGGAGGAGCTTCGTGGTGACCATATGCTCCGTATAGGGAGCGGATATGGATTAAAAAAAAAAAAAAAAATCCCTCCCGACCTTCCGATTCTACAATAACTGGGCATAGCGAAGAGCAATTAGTTAATCACTAATCCTGACCTAGCCTTATTCTTCTATCCCTACTACTATTTGGAAAAAGAAAGGTTGAGCGACTCAGTAACAAACGTAGAAAAACTTCTACCTCCAGGCCAGAGATAGGAGGCCATTTGCTCCACATTGGGAGCGAATATGGATAAAAAAAATCCTAAGTTGGCACATAGATCTGTTCCTAGACTTCTATCGTTGTTTGTCGAATTTCATTCAGATTATCTATATATTAATAGTCGATAAAATAATCACAAATATGTTCGTTTTCATAATGTCCTGGTGTCTTTTTCTTCTTCTACGAAATATTTTTGTTAGCGTACTTGAAAATTTCAATTATTCTAAAACTTATATTATATACAATTTAAATACTGCAGGGCTGTCGATATATACTAAACTTCTTCTTAATTTACTGAAACCCCTTTACCTAAAAATGACTACCAGTCAGCATGCTACTCTGATCACATTTTAGTATTTTTTTTTTTTTTAATAATAGTTTGTGGACTTTATTTTAGAACAAAAAATATTTAATAAAAATAATAATCTGAAAATATTTCCTCACTAAAAATAATTTAACTAATAAATTATTTCTACTATCAATGTATTACTTACTGAACAAAAAAACATAATTTTGAAAAAAATTTCATGAACCTCCGAAAATATGTCATACAGTGTTGCAAATATATCGCATATTCAATGATGATGTCAGAGCCAATCGGTTTTGTCAATTTTCAAAGAGTAGCTAAAGTCGGCTTTATCGACTATTGGTAACCAGGGGTTAAAATAAACATATACACTGCGATAACAATAACTAATTGAGCAACTTTTTTATCGATCACGAGAGCCTAATGTAAGAAATGAAAAATAATGATGAAGAATTACAGTTTATTACATTATTTACAAATAAATATTTTTATCTCGTAAGAATGTTTTATATTTCCGATTAGACTGGGAAATACATATTGCCACATTCTCAACGGATTGGAAATCTGTGTTAAGCTGTTGAATATAAACTGAGAACTCTTGCTTGATTACATGTCCTTAATAAATAATGTAATAAAGTATTTTTAATGATTTGACACTTCCTAACTGAGTGTGTTTTGAGATTAAAAATTAAGTTATGACATTACCGTGGTTTTTATTCACATAAGTGTTCTGGAGCCTTTGAAAATGAAACCTGCAAAAGTTTTCAAAACGTCGTGTGACCACCACCAATCAAATTGCCAGTGTCATCCCAAAATAATATTTTTTATTCTGAAATTTTGTTTGTTTTTTAATGAAAGAATAATATTGACTGATAATCCCAATTTATTGCATAAACACAGATATAATAATTACAATGATAAATTATTAGGACAATTTATAAATTAATTGCTATTATTATATCCAATAAGCTGGTTAGGTCGGGCTAACATCTTGACGCCCGCCCGTACAAGTATTTATTTATCCTAGTGATACAGTTAAAATAAATTTATTTTATGTTTATTTATGATAATATAGAAACGCTGTTTTGACAGAAGCAGATATATAAATGAATAAAATTAAGCAATTTTCACTCTGCAAAGTTTGGTTGCAAAAATAAAATATCACAATTATAATGTAGTACAAGAAATAATATTTTTTGTTCAGTATTGCACGCAAAATGATGGAACATTTCGCTGTACATTTATTTCATTAATTGACCGATTACCGACAGCATCTACCACTGATAATTCTGCTTGTCATTACTCACTAGGTAAAACACCGCTGACTAGAAAAGTTAGATTGAAAACTGGCGCTTTTCTTACAGATATAAAAGACGAACAAAATATAAAACCATAATTCAAATTTCTTTAAACTGTTATAAATATATAAATATATAAATAATAAAGCTGCTTTGATAAATATCAAAATACTCGAATTAACGGTATCAATTGTATGTTTATATAATTTTTGTCAATTCACACCCGGTTGACATATTATAATAAGTAGGATAACAATGTTACGCGTTTTGTGCCAATTAACACTAAGCTACATAAAATATAGAACATTCATGCTATGTAATGAATGGTAAAAAGCAATACAGGGGGAACTCGTTTACTGTAATATTCAACCCTGAACTGAAGGTCTCATTGACACAAATTTTGATTCATAGTTCATCTATCCAAGACTTGGCAAGACAAATAATAAAATTGCAAAGGTTTAAACATCAGTCGTTTGATATTGACTAAAGATTTATTTGATACAATATATCACCGTTGCAAACGTACACATAAAAATGTGCATTTACTGTTTCAAAATTTAGCAATATTATTAAATTTCACAATCAGTAACTAAATTGATTACAGACTTAAAAATCAATTAAAAATACAGAGAAATTTGGATGTCTGTAGATCTACGAATTATCCCACACAGCAATGGATTTCTGATTGGAAACAGTCAACCGTGTGAGATGCAATACTATTCACCCTCTCTAGTAATCTTTTCGATCGGTTTTCGTTAAAATTAAGTTTATAAAAACACTGTTATTTAGTTTTATTAACGTTAAATATTTTCATATTTAGAGAGAAGACGCTCATCACAGCATTAGAATAAATACAAATTTTATTTTATGACAGAAGTCAATTTAACCATTAGAAAAATTCTTCAGTGATTCTTACGACTGATTATAATATCTGAATGAAACCGCTTTCTGTACAGAGGCATGTTGATTTTCATATAACTGAGAAAATGCAAATAAATATATGTTAGTTATTTATCGTGAATAAAAAACGATGATACTGGTACAATATAATCAAGCAAAAACAAAAGTTTTGAGAGTTAAACTCAAATTTTTACGGAATCATTTTCTTCCAATGTTACAACTACGGATTCATCTCTACATTAATAAGTAGTTAACACCTATTTTACGGAATACACAATCACTACATTCTTTTATACCCACTTCTGTCAAATGCTAATAACACCAATTATATGGATTTAAAAAATATTGATTACTCGCGTGAAAGATACACCTGGTGATGAAATGATTAATTTAAAATGAACGGTGGTAATAGCAGTTTCATATATTCAACAAGCATACTAAGAATACATTTATTTACCTTATGCAGATTTATTACACTTTTTTTTACTTCGTCCATTATTCAATTTAATAATAACACACAATTGTTCCATCGATTGTAGTGAAATGAGAATATTTTAAAGATATCTAAAATATACTGCATTAAATCAACATTAAAAAAAATCACTTTTTAGATTTCACGGGAGAAGTTGGCTTTCAATTTTTGGATTGATAATTTCTTTCGCTTATCATATAACGTTTAATATTTTTCATTATTTTTTTCTCACGTTTGAGGTGTAACAGTATTTATTCAACCGAATTGGAATATAAATAACGAAATCTAGCACTCAGCGTATTGGCTGTATTAATTTTTATCGATGTATGCTAGTCGCAATAGAGCAAAAACAAAATTACTAACACCGTGTTAAAATGAGACTAAACTTGAGCAAAGAACTGACTTATGGATCAATTTCATTTGTAGGTACTCTGACTGCAGAAAACGGTATCTAACAAAACCAGGGGAAGCATTTTTCGAAAGAAAAATGCAAAATTAAAAAAATATTTTATCCGAAAATAACCTAATATTACAATAAAATTATGTTACATAAATACTATATATAATATACAAAACTTAAATGAAACATGGTATGTACAGAATAATAAAAAAATACAAAAGCGAAATTAATTAATATGAGAATCCCATAATTCCGAAGCATTAAAATAAAAATTCAAAAGTTAAGCCACTTTTAAGATTTTATTCTAGTCACCTAGCTAGTTTTAAGAACATTAATAGTTAGTAGAAAAACACCGAGAAGAAAATTGTCTATGAAACAATCTATGGGACACCATTTTTAATTTTAAGTCTGTGTGAAAATTTACATCATTTTCGAAACGACGAAAGCTTTTATAGAAAAGAGTTATTTTACTGACTTTAAATATATTAAATGCACGATCAACATACACGTCTACGTGTAATATTTTCGATGAGTAGAAAAACTCTAATTATTTCCCAATCAAAAGACTCGGCAAAATAACCAGTGCTAGCGATAAAACGAAACAATCTTTCTCACAACCGATAACCAGATTTATACATTGCTCAGTTTAAGATATTTAAATAAAGTATGCGTAATTATAACAGCTAGGTATTTTCATAAATGTAAACAATTTTTGGATAAGATTTAAGCCAACATACCGAGAGTTTACGGCATACACATTTCCAACCGTTATGCACCTGTAACAGACTTTAGGATAAAACTGACCAACAAATTTAGACAAAACTGATTTCAGGCGTAAAAATGTTCAAACACACAACAGTACTTATGATAAAATGAATAATACTAGCTGACATATATCCTTCATCTGTATTCAAGCATCTGAAGTTGACATGCGGCTTAAAATTGTTGCTACAATAAAAACTACAAACATTGTACCTTTTTTGTGAGGTTGTAAAACACTAAGAATGTATGTATATATATAATTATTATAACTGATGATATTTGAAGGGCTAAACTAAATCAAGAGCGCCAGTTTAATCGAACTATCAGTGAATCGAATGCTGCATTGACATGTATTTGTATAAAACAGTCAAGTAAGAATATCAAATAGGCTAGTAAATTTAACCACCTCCTCGAACAAACAAATTCTGATCCACCTAGTAATCTTCCGGCTACTCACATTTACGCCGTAAGTAATCAGAAAACAGTATCTTATTGTAGTGACTATTTATTTTATCCGACCGATGTTAAAAGGGCTTCATTCAGCTTTATTTATAAAACTAACTAATATTTTCACCGATGCAGTATTTTTTTCAAAACAGAAAGTGTTACTTATCAGAATTTAAGTGATTTTTAATCGGTTAGCAGCAAACAAAAGGTCAAATGAGGTTTTTATACTTAAACAAACCAAATAAATAACCTGTTGAAGCGAAAGAAATAGAAGTTGAATTTAACGTTTCTTTACTTTCAACCAGTAAGCAATGCATGAATCCGAATGGTTTATTTTGAGATGGGAATATTGCTGGGGCCCCAATTCTCAAAATGTGATATCGATGTCACATGATAGAATTTAGCTATATTCGTCGAGAGTTTAGTTTAGAAATAAATTCATTCAATATTTTTTTGACTCCCGAGTTATGAATTTGATTTTTATCTATTGAATGGTTTGGATTGTGGCCCGATTCATGTACTCAAATCACAAATCAATAATTTGAACAATTCGATGTCACCAGAAATACCAAAATTCTCGCACATAACTCCGTTACTTGATTTCAAGAATCGACTCCCAGCTTTTTAAATCATCTTTGGACTGCGCGAGGTTAAAATACTTCACTTTTCTTAAATCTAGCCACTCCTCACAGGTCTACAGACAGTGGGAAGGGAATGCTTTCGAAGGCTTTTGCTCGATAAGAATGTTAAAAATTGTCGTTAAAAAAAGTTTCCATTCGTACGTTTTGTAAAACATTATACAAATGATTCGTTTATATATTCCAAGCCGGGGTATAATTATTAACGGTGCTGATTTTAAAGTTATTTTAAGATTATTTTATTCATACTTACAACTAGTAAACACTCTTTCATTGATTGACAAAAACATCAGAATTATTTTCAATCAAACGTCGAAATTTGCTTCTCAGAGCGTTCGATCACAAAAATCGTATCAGTGAATAATCTAGGTCTATAATTGTAAGGAATATTTCAATTACAAGTAAGTATTATTTACTTCACTATTAACATTCTAGAGAATACATAATAAGTATGTTTATAAAATTAGTATAGGAAAAAAATCAACAAATTATATTTTGTGAAATAAAATATTTAACAAGTATAAAACATTGTAACAAAAAACGAATACATAAATGAAGTAACTATTTATCTAAGATTTCACCGAAACTCTAACTGCAAAGGCCGACCGGTTGTTTAAAAAAAATCCATGTAAAAATACTATCATTTAATTCTTTCACAGAGAATAAACTAAAATACGTTTAATTTGAATTTTATTACAATCAAAACGAGGGCTCCAAATATGTGGTGATATTGAATAGAATAAATTTATTTTTTATCAGTATGAGCTATTTAATTATACGGGGATATGTAGTCCAATGGAAATGCACCAATTATAAATTGTTGTCAAAATGACTACTGAGGCTTTCCGTAATAAAAGCCACACGACGAAGAAAAAGAATATAGCACATTTTATATCTCACTCGCTAATCTGTTTTAGGATTAACAGTGCATTACAATTATAGTTTGAGACGCTATGTTAAAAGTTATCAATATACATAATTCAAACATGTAGTAGCTTTATATTATCTTTCGATGACGAGAGAGAGATTGTGACCGTATTATGAGATGTGAACTAAAATTACAGGTTCGGAGTTAAAAATTGCATAACAGTGCCATTAAGACACGCGAACCTAGATAATTATTGTTGCAATTGATTAATCCCTCGACTTAGTCGCACGAGACTCGGTGAAAAAAAATCTTTTTGAAAAATAATAATTTATTGCAATAAAAATTGAAGACAACAACGACTGTCAGGATTCCGAGGAATCCTTTCAGCAAAACGGTCACGTCGAATTTACAACTAAACAATAAATAAACGGCGCTGACGCCGCGCACGTCCGTGGTATTTTCGAAGGCCGACGTTTCAAAATAAAACGCGACAGCATAATAGACGAGGATCTGAAACACAACGAATCGGAAGAATGGGTCGGCATTGACTTTGTTGTACGAGTGCGGTGAGAATGAAGCGCTTTGGGCGTGTAACGGCTTGTGGAATCAGCGCAGGTCAGGGTTGTCGTTGATCTGCTTCTTGATGCGCAGCAGCATGCTCGTGTACCACTGGTCCAGTCGAGAAACGCCGTCGTATTCTTTCACCGCATCCGTGAAACCTTCTACGTTCTGCTCCTCGAGATGTTCGATGAGAACCTGGCGTTTAAATATTTATTGTAATTATTGACGTACCGTTAGTAAATCTTATCCTCATATTTGCTCAATATTATATATGGGAACAAATGAAAGATTTCAGGAATCTAATGTAATGCAATACAATAAACAAACAATTATAAAAAAATAATTGTTAGATTTAAGCGTACAATCCAAAGTCCTTGAAGGAACATATAGGCCATACATATGCTTTCCTTTCATCTTAATAGGTTGCATGCCCTCATAGCTAATCGAGAACATTCAGATTTCTTCGGCAATGACGACGTAGGCAATGTCATTTTTTTTTTTCCAAATAACTTTATCAAAATATATACAGGTTGGGTAAGGTTTCATTAAAAAATGAAGCCTACATACTAAAAGCATTTTTTCAAGTTGACCATACAGAAGACATCCACTAAATTCAATAGCAGCTGACCATTTAAGCATAGATAAGTAACAACAACAATCACCTCAATGTTATGTAAAACCATTTCAGCAAAATCAATATCTATTTGAAAAGGTAACATTAACATCACTATTATTGTCAAGTAAAAATGGAAAACTTATAATTATTCTTAGATAATTAAAACGACACGTGGTTAATAATAACTACCTTTATTAGTTTACTCTCCCTAGAATCTTGGAATGCAAAATACTGGGTGTGGTAGCGTTCGATGGCATGCTGCGCATTGAGTGTGTCCACGCAGAGATGACAGAGAGCAGCTCGGAACATGTACTCCTTGGCACTATACTTCAAAAGAGAGCTCTCTAAGGAAGACAGTGCCACCTGTAAAAATAATAATAAAAAATAAAACAATTAATTATTTAGCTATCGTTGGCAATCAGCGCAGGAGGCTTAATTCATAGATAGGAAAAAGTTATTTAAATGTCAATATTAATAAATGTCAATATTATTAATCTACGGCATTTCGTTGTTTTGCGCCAGGCAGTGAAATCTTTCCACGACACGTCACATAATACGAAATGTGATTGTACGTCCCGTTTTACGTAGTCTATTCTGTTGCCTCCGAGCACAGCTTGAAATGAACCATTTTCTGAAGGACAGCAAGCAACCTAATTAACAATTCAAAATCCAACCAACTACATTATAACCAAGATTTAGAATAGAAGTATTTGATGAGTATTCAGTTCATTCTAACTACATTATACCGCAAAAAATGACAGAATGGAACACTAGGAATGTTTCGTGAGCAAAAAACTATGAATAAATATTCGTTTTCTTGAATACAACAAAAAACAAGTTGATGTCCCCCATCTTGAGGAAATGATGAATGTTAACAATTTGATAATTATCGCGCTACTAACGCCTTAAAGTCAATATTCGAGAGCACATAAAAAGGGTAGTTTAAAATGTTATTTTTATATTTTTAAATCAGCCGAGTAACATCTGGACATGGAGGTGCACCGACAACCGTTGCATTTTTCAGTGGCTGGCATTAAACAACAAAGTACACAATCTAAATGGTGTAAATCTCGCTTGCCAGTATAGTGTAACCTCAGTTTATGCAGGCTTGAATTATGGTCTTTCAATATAATGTACAGATTTCCTGCAACACATCCTCTTTGTTATATCGTTATTACTGATGTAATAATGTAGCAAATTTAAGCCATTATAAAAAATGTTGCACTGAAATTTAACCTTCATTTTTTACCATTCCCGCTGCCAATGTGGAACATAATGATGGCATTACAACAAAAGTTGTTCTATGAAATATTAAATGCTTGTTATTCTGTCACTGTCAAATTTCTGGTACTGGTGATTTCAGGTATCTCCGGGTTTAAAATCCAGAATGCACACTTTCATAAATATTTTTTTTTATAGATTTATGAATGTGTTTCAAAGGCATGGATGTATGTTATGTCTAAAATCCCATTTTATTCGTCCATAGATTTCAATCTGACTGCTTAAAATTTGGCAATCTATAAAGTGGTAATATTGACAATCTGATTTGATTAAGGATCTCAATGTCCGTCCAAGTTAGACTATTGTTTTTTACAAAGCTATTTACCCAACAAAGTTTTCAGACAAAAATGACAATAAAGGGTGGAACATACCTGCTCATAAATCTGAATAGCTTTATCATAATCTTCGAGGTGTGCAGCATACTGCGCAACTTTCAACATACACTTGTTGGCGGAACTGTTGCTCTCCTCTCCTTTGAAATAATCAGCAGCTTGCTCATAATGGCGGATGGAATTCGCCAAATCCACAGGTTCTGTCTCATACATTTCAGCTATGCTCTGAAAAAATTTGGCATACAAAATTTGAGAATTTATATTATTAAAAATCACTCCTCACTCGTAAAATAAACATTTTTATCTTTGATTATTCTTTCATTTTTAAACATGCAAAAAGATAACTCCATTATGAAAGTGACAACCATTTTATTAAATGTATAAATTTTTTAAATATTATTGACGCATTTTTTATGATATCTCCTAGTAAACTGACATACTAATGATTAAATTAGTCTTAAAATGATTCTAGAGAAGGCGAAACACATTTCACACCTAGTTTCACAATTAGTAAAAAAAATAATTAAATAATATTACTAAATTTCTTAGCTCTACATGAACCGACAGAATGCACTGTTGCGAGCTTTGCACTCCAGGCTATATATTATTTCTCTCATAATCAGAACTGATACCCATGATTGAAAGATAACGTTAGATTATCATAATCTCTGGGATTTTTTTGTTTAGTCTGTTTTTTTGATTTGTACAATTTTCAAATTATTTGAAAGAAAGAGTTTAAATTATTACCTGATGATGTTTAGCAGCCATTGTAAATCGTCCCATGTCTGTGTAAATTTCAATGGCTTTTAGTAAGCAAGCTACCGCCTCTGGAAATCGGAAGAACAGATCAATTAGAAATTACGTCTTCTCAAACTCATTATGTTCATAAACTTTAAATGAGATATCTGGATTCACAAATTATTGATAGTTTAATACATTTCGACGTGAAAAGGTTCCATTTGAAACAGTATTCTAATACTGACAAAATGCTGCAAAATTACAAACTTGAATATTTATTGAAGATGAACAGTCTAACTAGGTCACTAAAGTATTGACTGTTTATAATTTTACTGTCTCTGGTGGCTATCTATTGACAATTCTGACTCAAAATAATACATAAGATTCCCATTGATGCACACATTTTCATAAAAATGTAATTACACATCGTTAATCAAAAGATTTAATTTCACTGCAAGTAGGAAAAACACGTTAAAAGTTATGATTTCTATATTTCAAAAAGAAATCTTAAAACAATCACTCTTGGCTTTGTTTTTTATGGTTGTTGTTATAATTTTCATAACTTAGCTTTTTTGATTTTTGCACCACAATGATTTCATATCAAAAAATCATTACAGTTGAATGCATACTGTACTACAAAAAAACTATTGTTTATTTTTGTTTTCAAAACTGAAGACGATTTAAACATAGAACATAGAACATAGAAAACGACATTTATACCCAATGGTAAAACACAAATCATTTTTCTAATGTATGTTGTGGTGGCAAGATGTTGGCTCTAATCTGCAATGAAAGGAAGGGAGCCAGAGTTTTTGAAAATCTTGATTTTATGCAATTTTCAAATTCACTTTTAACTGTTAAAAAAATTGATTTTGACCGAGATAGAGCATTAGTGCATTCATTAATACATGTGTATTCATTATTTACAATAAAATAACTGTAAAAATATAAAAATCTTTTAAAATTGAATTGTTTTATAACATGAAGGATATAATAAAACATGGGCTTGGTCACTTAAACCTTTTTATGTATGTATGCTGCAAAAAAAAGTGGATACAAATTGTCATCTCTTTAAGTTCAGGTACCCATTACTTTCTCAGAATAATAGCAATCGTATATATTATACAATATTTTAGTTCCATATCCAATATTATATTGTTAATAATTATAAATAATCCAACTAATAAAAATCAAATGAATACGTGACAAAAAATATAGATTGTAAATGTTTGTTTACTAATATTTAAATTGCTTTGTGACAGTACAAGTTTTTGGTTCGGATATTGTTTTCTTTTAAAAGATATAATGATTAACTTATTTATATGTGTTTTTGGTTCAATAAGGTCCACTTGTTTTATTAACATTGATATTATGAGAATCCTTTCGTATTACAGATATTTGATTGAAAGCAGTATAGATGTCCATGATTTGGACTACTTACTTATTATTAATATGGCTCAGGAATTAGACAATTGAACAGTACAATACTTTATTTTAGTGTACTACTTATAATACTATTATTATATACAACATATTTGAATATTTATACCCTACATATGAATAGTTAAATAAAATCTCGTGGTGTTCAAAGCAGAAAAGGATTTTTTAATTAACCCGGTTAACCGCCTAAAATAAACCGCGTTTCGGTTTATTTTAAAACACCCGAAAAACCGGTTAACCGGTTTCGGTTTAAACCGGTTTGGAAGCCCTACTTCAAGGGTTAACAAAAAATATGCAGCAAAAATCATAAAATAGAGCTATTACCATTTGGATCACTTTTTTTGTAACAGTTTGCCGCATCGACAAAGTTAGTCGCCGCATCGTGCCGGCTTCCAGCCTTCGAATGGAGTCCGGCCGCCTCGCAGAAAGCATTGCCGGCCTGACTCCACTTCTTGGCCATCTTGAATAAGTTGGCAGCTCTATGATAACAATCTACAGCTTCTTCTACTTTCGCTGATCCACTGAAGAAAAAAATACATATTACATAGTACAAAGATGTGCAGAGATTTCATTGAAAATATAAAGTTTATCATTTAAATGCGTCGATTGATTAGCAACCTGCTAATAAAATTTTTAATTAACATGCTTATGCTGTCTATAACTTTGACTTCCGGTTGCTTGGATTAACCAGAAGAATTCGATGTAACTTAATTGTGCAAAACACGTGAAATACTTAATTATTGTGTATTTTCATTACTCCATGTTTTAGATTTCAGGACTGTCTCAATATAGATAAAATTTAAAGCTTTCTTCAAAGGGTTATAAAAACAGTCCTCGAGTAGATCCATAATATTTTTTTTATTTTTTTAAGTGAAAATATATATTACAGATAATTATTAATCCAATATCCGAATCCCTTCAACTGGCTGCATATATAATTCACAGCAATAATAAGAATCGCAGACAAAAGCAGCATTAATGCAAAAACTAAACAATTCTCAAACCATAACTGTTTTCAAAAAATATTTGGAAAAAATTATAGTATGTATATAGGTATACTAGGCTATTCAAGTAATGTATTTTGGATGAACTTTATACTGCTACAAAGAATAGGTTATGTAAATTTGGATCTACAAACCTGTAGCCTGTGTCAAAAATTATTGAGTAAGGCACCATATGTTTAATAGATGTGTCAATTAGCACCAAGCCAGTTACTTGGGGTGTGTTTGTAACTATGGGTTCTTAAAACAGCTATAGTGGTCATCCGCAGGGAAAAGTTTAAAGTGTATCCTCTACAGTGCAATAATTAAAGTGATAAAAATTGAAAGATCGAGGACCATTTTAATTTTTTTTTTTAAGATTAGTTAAAAATGCAATAAATTATATATTAATTTAAAAAAAAAAACAGCTTTTCAACAGCAGAAAAAATATTTTTAACAAATTTTAAGCGAGAACATTAAACCTATTTTACTGAATTACAAAGTTTGACCAGTTACAAAAATTCAGAAATCTTCCCAACTGTGAATTTTTGTTAAATGGTGTAAAAGTTTTTTACCATTCCAACAATAATATGATAAGAAATTATGTGACAGTCATTTGATAATGTTCTATGGTGAGATCATAAATAGACCAAGCCTGGGCAAATGGAGGCCTGCGATAAAATTCTTTTAAAAATTGCATAAAAAAAAACATTTAAGGTTGATTTAAAAAAGCATTTCCAAATTTAATGACTATTTGGAGGGTTAGTTTTTGATTCGGAGAAGGTCTGTGAGTTTTATGACCCAGCGCCTTCCTAATTTATAAAAAGACTACTTAATTTTGCAGTTTTTTAATATTGTCCGCAACCAAACTTTCTTCCCCAGTGTAGCCTGACAGCCAAAAGATTAGCCCACCCCTGATCTAGATAAACTTATTTTATTATCGAATAGTTAGTTGCTAACTAGTAACGACCATTTGATCTAAATTGGGAATAAAAATAGTGTTCAAAAAATATTCAGTAACAATGGTACCAAAACATAAAGTTTTGTTTGTATTGTTCATAATGTAATGTTTGTAATGCGTGGGAGGAAGATGAGTAATAATCGTAATGCAGTCATAAAAGAATGCATTCCTACCTTTTTAAAAATGATATCACATGGGGCACATTTTTTCAATGCGTAAACGTTTGCAGCGGTCTCGTTGTCGAATTTTAATTTTTTTGTTGAATTAGTAAAACATTAATTATAATCATATAGTAATTTCTATGCACAAAATTGTTATAGGATTTAGCATAACTATTGCGGTTCGTCGGATGATCAAATCATGAGCTTTATAGGCGTCTTGGTTGAAGGCTAAAAATATGCAAACTGTTGATATATATGCACCTAACTGCAATGATGAAATGAATGTAACTGAAAATCGAACTAAACGAATGATCAGCGATAAGCAGGCACCATTGAAAAAAACTCACCCAAATAAAGAGCCAAAAAAGCCTTTCGACGAAGATAACTTCTTTTCGGCTTCCGCCATCAGCTGCATCGCTTTTTGTTCGTTATCTGCCATGATTACTAATTGTAAATCTGAGAATTTTAGTACGAAAACCGTCTGTCAAAATTCACCTTATTGACAAAATGTCTTCAAGAAAACCCAATACACTAGACTTTTCTACAACAGCTTGACCAACTTGACAAAATAAATTTCGGTAGCAGGCTCAATTCATGTAAGTAGGAGACCATTATGTTAAAGCGAGACAAAAAAATGTGAATCGATTCGGACAGTGCATACAAAATGACGAGAAAATAACTAAACTACGCTATGTGAAAAGAGATAAGATATACGCATGAAGCTATTCCTAAATGAACACAATGGTTACATCATTACGTTAACTCTCAATTCACACTTAAAACTAATATTATACAGAACGACTTGCCCAAATAATAAAATATTTCGTTAATGCAATAAAATAATTTCTAGGTTTTCATTCTAACAAATTTATTGATGTAGTTTAAGGGCTTAAATAAAATACACCTACTTCCATTAGAGTTTTAATATTTCATTTAAAAAAAAATCACCAAGCTGTTAAATTCTTATTCAATTGTATTTTATTCAAAAGGTAAAATCATTTACTTTGATGGGTTTTCATCTTTGTTATTACTAGTCGTATTGACGTGATCACAGGATAATCAAATACTTCGCATCAATTACCAACCTTCCCAAATAATTAAGGAAAACTGACGTTTGTGATGTGTCAATTTTGGGTGTCTAGGTTTTTTAAATTTCGATTCAAATGTTAGTTTGAAAAGTGTATAACAATGTCGAAAGAATGTGATCCATTCACTTTGCCTCCCAGTCCAAAAGGATTATGTTTCGACAAAAATCAATTTCTGGGGGTGAGTGAAAATACGCTAAACATTTCACGACTTGTCGATGATCGCTCGCTCAACTATTAAACAATTACACAGTTGATGTTTGTTATTTTGTGTTTTTATCAATTTCAGAACAATTTTTCTGTTGATGGATTTCTTCACGATCATCGAAATGCCGGCTCACTCGAGATCATGCGAGATGATCTGGGAGTATACCTGAAGGTTTTAAGGTCGGCTATGATAGAACTAATAAACAAAGATTACGCCGATTTCGTTAACTTATCCGCTAATCTCATCGGCTTGGACCGGGAGATCAACAACATTCAAGCTCCTCTTGGACAGTTAAGAGAAGAAGTACTGGTGAGTTTTTTGATTGCTCAAAGTTATATTTTCTTTCCCAAAGTTTGTGCAATCATTGAAGGTAAAAGTACCTATATCCTGTTTTACACACAATGTGGTTTTTTCTGTCATTGTATTAATACTTTCTTTTATCTCTTTTATTGATTGAGTAATCAAGGAATCCATAAGAAATGGTGATCCGAATTTAAAGTTATTTTTGCCATCCAAACATTGTGGTTCACATCATTCTTTCATTCTATCAAAAGTGGTCTTCATTTAATTATCGCTCTGAACTAATTATGAGGATTAAACTGATTAAGTTTCAACATTTCAATACATTCATTTAAAAAAAGGTTGTCTTTGAATTTTTGAGATCATTCGAGTTTAATTGTCTGCTGTAGATGCGTCATTGTTTAAATGCAATAGTTAAATAAATCTCACCATTTTTTTTGAAAATCTTTTTTTTTTAAAGTTGTTTAAATTTAAGTGACTGCTTTATTTGTGTCGATATAAGAAATGTTTTTGTTTATATTTTATACTGCAATTATGTGCGATATTATTTTTTTAGCATGTAAAAGAATGTTTATCGGATGCTATGAAGGAACTTTCCGGAAGATTAGAACAGCGAAGAAACTTAAGAGAGAGAAAAAGAAGCCTTCAATATTTATCACAAGCTCAGACATCGTTAAAAAAACTTACAACTATTCTTTTTATTGATAACCAACCAAAGGAAACCATAACTTCTGAACTTATAGAAAGAGCATCTTCGGAGTACAACAAACTTCAGTTCACGATAACAAAATGTGAATGTTATATTTCGGCTGATCAAAAAGATCTTTCTAATAAAATTGGTCAAATTCTGAAAACAACTTTAGGGGAGATGTTCCTAAAAAATTTAAATGACAAACATATTGATAAAATACAACGATGTCTGCAAATATTTTCAACTTTAGATAGAATATCTGATGTAGAAATACTGTTGAGAAAAGAAGTCATATCTCCTGCTATGCATCAAATTATCAGTGAATCAACGCTTCAAAGAAATCCTGCCGGATTGAAAGGAGTCTTGTCCAATATTTTGTTGTTTATCGATCAGAAATTAAAGGATTTACTCTCGATTACCCTTAAGACTAAAAAATCATCCAATGTTGACGGATACAATTTCCTACTAAATAGTTTCTGGCCAGAAGTTGAATATAGGATAGAAGTTCATATGTCATCAATATTTGCTCCAGGGAATCCAGAATTGTTTTATTCTAGATATAATGAAAGCTTAGAATTTTTAAGAAAGTTTTTACAGTATTTTGATAGTCAAAAGGCGGTTGATTTATTTTTTAATCATTCACAATACAAAAGCTTTCAAAACAGATGGAACTTGCCAGTATATTTTCAAATTCGTTTCCAAGAAATTGCAGGTATTTTTATTTTTATCTTCTACTGAATTATTTTGAAATATATGCTTAGATGATTATGAAAAATTATTACTTTTTAAATTCCGTCATCAAGCTCAACATTGCCCAGCTTTCCAGTTAGAATCAAAAAATTTGATAAACTTAAAATCACATAGTATCATTTTTCTATTGATATTTGAACACAGCATCATTTAAAATTATTTTCAGTAAAATTATCACATTAATAAATTTATTAAGAAACAAGCAAAATGAAAAGTGCGAAGGGTCAAGACATTTTATATAGTTATTTATTCTAATAATTATATTTTGAGCTGTATACCCACTGGACAGATCCGTCAATCGACATTCAGTCAAACCAAAGTTTATAAATATTACTTTGATATGTCAAGATATTATGTATTTATCCTTTTGATGACGAAGGAGTGCGATCGTGCTACTGCATGTTTGTACCGGAATGACAGATGAACGCTATCGCCCTCTTCAAGTAGTGAAATTTCTTCAACTGATATTTTGAACATGTGTTTTCTCAACAAAAAACACTTTCAATTTTACAAATTCTATTTTTTTTAAATTTAATTATCATGTACATTTTATATTTCAGGGGCATTTGAAAATGTTTTATCAGAACCAATAAACAGTAAATGTATTTTAAGCGATGGAAAGAAAGATTTTAATTTAAAAGCCTCATCATTATGTTGGTCATCGCTTATGTTATGCTGGGCGCAAGGAGTTTTTATTCTAGCTTTGTCACATAGATTTTGGAAGCTAAGCCTACAAATATTGTCTAGATACTCCACGTGGATAAATGTTGCCATAAAACAGGTAATCATTTCCACTACTAATTCATATATCATAAACCCATAAATTCATTTCCTTAATAACAGTCATTGATCACAAAAAAATATAACATAGTCAATGTGAAAAGTAATATACTGAAAATGTCAGTCTCTAGTTTAACGGTAGAGGTCTATTAATTCATCAAAGCTACTGGGTTCAGATCAACTTAAATTTCATATTTGTGCTTGGGTACGTTTGACATATTTTCTCCTGGAGTTGAATTTTTATAAAATCTCGTGACTCAAAATCATCATAGAATCTTAGGAATAAATACTTGGGATAAAAACTACTAATAATTGCTAATGCCTCAGATATTTTATGAATTTTTTAACTCACTTAAAATTAACTGAAAGAGAAAGCCATCGCGAATACACACCACATACCCTAGATCTCAAGTTAAATTGAAACAATCTAAATCAAACCTTAATAAAAAAAAAACACTCACCAGTAAACTAAACTAACTAACTAAACATTGTTGAAGTTCACTTTGAGCTTCTCTTTAGTAATGCAATGGAATTAATGATGTGATAATTTCTTCTTTTTTTTCAATAGATAATAAGTAAAAAAAAAATGGCATCCTCTTTTCAAATCACTAACAGTTTCTTCGTGATTTTCAGACATGGACTGCTGACCAAAATAACTTTTCAGAAAATTCTCACAATGACAAATTCAATGGAGAGAGATTGAAATTTCTTACACTCCTGTATGTGGATGTCAAAAGAATGATTGATAAACTGCCGACCTTTTTAGAGATTGCAAAGACACGACTTCATCCGGTCAAGCAAACAGACGCCCTAGAAAAAAGTTTATTTGATTCTCGCGCGTCTCTTTTATCGAGACTCCCGCAAATCAAAAAGATGGTTGTGCTAGAAATCGGCGCAGAGAGTATTGTTAATTTAAAACAATTAAATGACATTCCACGGTTGTTCAGAAAAACCAACAGAGACATCCCGACGAAAGCATGCGGTTATGTGGCGACTCTTATCAAATCTCCACAAGAATTTAATAGATTATACAAAGACCACATTGGGGAAGCTGATACGGTGGAGTGGCTCGAAGGAATATTTTCGATAATCACAACACAGTATGTAACCCTTTTCACTGTTCGATATCATCATTGATTGTGTAATATCTGCCGTGTGTATATAATTGTAGTGCCAATAACTTTTTTATTTATTCAATGACAAAATAATTACATGAGATTGCAAAACTCATTTTGAAAAACCTTACTTAAAAAATGCATTATTTTCTTCCCCCAAATTTGTTGATACATTTTTTGCACCAATATAAATAAGTCCTTAAGTTTCAATCATATATTATTAATAATGAAATAATTTTATTATATGTGGATGTCTGTGTTCAATTTGTAGAACTTAACCCGATCTATGCCACAAGCATGTTAACACACTCTATGATTCCGTGCCGTCAGAGCCGGCCATACAGAATGGGCGTGTTTACACGCTCGACATTAACTTCTTCTACTAGGCCAAGATCGATTATTAAAAATATATTTTCTCACACAAATACGTTTCTTACCATGATAATGAAATACTTAGGAGTGATAAATTATAAATATTACCAATATAAAATTGATTCCAAAAAGAGTCGGGCAACCAAAATGCGCCGCTATGCATGGTTGGGAAATGCATTACTGCGTGTAGACTATATAATATTTTGGGATACTTTAACTTCTCCTTTAGTTTAGTCGTAATGTTTTGAAATTTCGTTGACTTTATACTCTTAAAAATTAAAGTTACCTATGCAATTACGTATTATAAATATATTATTAAATTTGCGAATTTTCTATGATCATGATGACACAAATGACACACTGTATATTTATTTGGTAAGCCTTTATGATACACTTTCAATATATTTACAAAAAAAGGATATATTTGTTTGGTTTTATTATTCGATAAAATTTGCGGCCTACTGGGTACCGCCATATTAATATCTCGCAGCAGTTAAAGGGTTAAATAAACGAATCGCAGAATCAGCAATGGAACTATTCAGTATTGAACCATTTGTAATATCTATATACAAAGAACATTGCAGACATATTTAATTTTCTCACTCGCTCTGTAGTGTTTTTTTTAACCTTTTGACCGCGGCTCGGATCCAAATCGGTTCAGATTGGGCTGCTATAGCTGCTATAGTCAACCGCGGTCAAAGGGTTAAATGTCATTACGCCTATTAGACAGTTTGTGTTAGTCACTTAGCATATTTATACCTACAATGTATCGTCTGAGAATCTTCCTTAATTCATCAAAAATGTCTTATACTGTTATGTCTAAATTCTATTCTTTCAATGTGTACTATACATACAGCTAATATCCATCTCTATGGACTGAGAATATCTATAATATCAGCGTATATGCTTTAGTAGTAAAAACATTACCTTAGCAATCAGATCTGTCTGAGTTCGAGTCCCAACAAGATCAATATCAAATTTGAATACTTTAAATTTAAAGTTGAGACTTCGATATAGGTGTTTTTTTATGTATTTTCTACTACTTCTAGTAAATTATCTTTAACTTTTTCTTTAAAAGATTTCTATATATTTGACACATTGGAAATTATATTACAGGGTCAAGTATTTTTCTTTTGAATCTGCAGAAAAATTATGCACAGCATGGAAATTAAATTGATATTGTTATTCCAATAGTTGCAGAATAATAATGAAACATCGACTTGTCAATTTTAATTTTATATTAAAAAATTAATTTCCACAAAGCGAATCCATTAAAAAAAACAAAAGAGAATATCTATTTCTTGACATGGAAAAGCTGATGCAGAACTTTGAGAACATGTCAAAAAAATAAATATATGCGACTTAATTTATTTTTTCAGATACTATGTGGCCGTCGACGATGTCCTTACTTCAGTTTATAAAACAGAAGAATCTTTGAGACGCCTGAAACAAATGAGAGATCGTTCCGTTCAACCGAATTCGGAAAAGTCAGGAATATCTGATGATGATAAAATCAGAATTCAACTGAAAGTGGATGTGCAAACCTATTCTCAGCATTTATTGAATATCAAAGTCAACAAGAATAATGTGGAAAAGTTACAAGATCTTTTGGAATTAGTTGAAAGAGCTGCCAACACGAAACCGGTTTCATAAGTGCATTTAATAAACCCCAGTGCCTATATAGGACAACATCAGACATTATAATTCAGGCCAAAGAAAAAAAACATTCAAAGACACTTCAACATACCTACCGTTATTTACTAACAGCATGAGTTTTATCAAATTATTTATAAAAATACACCTTTATCAAACACCAGTTATAAATCTGGACTCCTGCAATTATTAATTAGCAAATAATTTTTATAAAAAAATAATTTATCTTTTAGACGTGAAAAGTGCACTATAAAATAAAATAAGAAGAATGTTCATATAAAATGATAATAAAATGTTGTTCACTAAAAAACTGTTGTATATATTATAATAGTTATTTAAATATGAAAATTGAAATTAAAAATATTTTGTATATGTACGAAATAAATTTATATTTGTGAAAACTATATCTTTTGCCGTTTATTATATTACTGATGTTTCTAGGTTAACTCTGTAAACATAATTTCAGAGACAAATTTAATTTTGTTGTAAATAAGAAAATAATTCAATATGAAACACTGGGGTAAATAATAAAACTTAGGTTAAAACTTCAATTGATTTACATTGACTAAAATAAATGAGTGTATAGCCCGGCACGTGTTGAATACACAGACGCTAGCCAACATTTGACTATGCACCGCACAGACGACCATCTCGTAGCAACAACAATGGATTGCAACCGTTCAATTGGGGGATTTGCGGCAAATATTTCAAGTCAGCGCGTTTTTCGGCTACACTTCATCTTCTCTTAAGAATTGATCGATGAGTTTTTGTCTCTCGGCTGCTTGGCGCATTTTTCTGAGTACAAGACTTTCGTAATCTTTTTCTGATGCCAATGACGCTTCCCCTATACTTGAAGCTAGATTATTTGATGATTTTGCTAGCTTATTTAACCATTTCAATTGAAGGGGATTATCCGGAAGACCTGTAAGTAGATTGAAAAAATATTTAAAGCCAAAATATAACAAAGAAGTTTTTTTGTCAATTTCTAATGTGTCAGGAGAAAAATCATATTCTAAGTCATAAAGATCATAACTAAGTCGACAAAAAAATGTCAGTTTAAAAAAAATATGCGCTAAAAATAATTAGAAAACTTAATTACGTAAAAAAAAACATAAATTTTAAATTTGAGAATAAAATGGGATCTTAAACCGTACATAGAAGTAGTTATTATGTTTACCTTATACATTATAGAACATTGGTGAGTAAATTAAAAAATATATATGGTTTTAACTTATACTTTCATTAAAAAAACACCAAACTAAAGAACAAAAAAGGTTTTTTGCCAATTTCTAATGTGTCAATGGATAGGAAGATTATATACATTAAATTCTTTTCTTTGAGCTAAGTCAAAAAAACAATTGTAACCGATTAAAACAATATGCACTATAAGATTAAAAAAGTATTAAAGATTGATATTTTTCAATGGTTGACAACGCACAGTATCATTCCATACAACGCAGTGCTTATGAAATGCAAATACATTTTCGAGTCCCGTTTCCTGAGATTTTGGATTTGAAATTCTTTTAGGAATTTTCAAATCCGAAATCTCAGGAAACGTTGATAATTTTGGAAAATCCGCAAATTTGCATGAAATTTTTTCCAGTCAATGTTTACTGCGGCCTTATGTCGAATCAGAAAAATGAATGCGGCCTTTAGAGAATAAAAGGTTCCCTACTCCTGGTCTAGACATTTATTGTAACTGTATAAATGGTTGCCTCCAACAAAATATTACGTTGTAAATAACACATTTTTCTGCACTGAAAATGCACATAATAGTTTGTTTTTAAATAATACATGCAATAATTCATTTTTTACACAATGAAGCTTAAATATGATACTGCACAGTCATTCTTGAACGGCAAAAAGGTTTAAACTGCAGTTGGTAGATTTTCCCGCCATCTTTCAAACTGGTTAATAATAAAGCAGCGAACACAATAAATTTAAAGGGTTTGAAAAATCGATGTTTATAATATTTAGACCTAATTGTTTTAACAACCATAAAGAGATACAGTGAAACCCCGATTTTACGTTTTCCAAGGAACCGTAAAAAATTAACGAATAATGCGGGAAATCTCAAATAATACCCAAAAATGTTTAATTTTCAAATAACTTCTTTTATCAATTTTTCACTTTTTTTACAAAAGAATATATAAATTAATTCTTAACACATGCTATTTGTAGTTTGGTATTTAAACTTTGACAGACACCCTTCAAACTCGCTTTCTATTTAACTATTTTTGCTATATACATAAATGTCGACTCGTTTGTCTCCTAGATTTTTTCAACGTCTTAATTATTCTCAGTTTCTAGTTTTCATTTAGACATTGTAGTTTTGGCTTTTGAATTAGAAAAATTCGCGCAACCAGATGCGATGTAAGACTGTTTATGAGTGAAAAAGAAATATTCAACAAAAACGGTCAATCGGGATAGTAATTGGGAAAGGACGGTAATATTTAGATGATAGATCGAGGAAATCGGTATATCGGGGAATGATTAACGTGGAATTATTAAATATTATTATTACTTGGTCGAATAAAAAATAAACGATCCATGCAAAAAAACGAAGATAGCGAGAACGGAAGATCGGGGTTCTAATGAAAAAAACGCGAAATGAGATGCGGAGCAAGACAATTTACGAGAAGTGTTCAACGAAAACGGTCAATCGAGATAATATTTGTGACGGGACCAAAATATTTAAACAATAAATCGAGGCAAACAGTAAATCGGGGAACGATTAATGCGGGATTATTTTACATTGTTCTTATGGGTGTTTGGCCGGGACTACGAAAAATAAACGATCCATGCAGGAAAACGAACAATACGAGAACGGTAGATCGGGGTTCCACTGTAGTAGTAACAGGACAAATCAGGCGATATTTTAATAAAACAATCAGTGCTGCATGCAAAAGATTTCCTACATTATTCAGTTGAAACTTCGCATCCCAGATGCTATGACGTCACCGGGTTAACGATCATTTCATTGATTATCATTACACAGTGTGTTACATCAAAGATTTATTGAGTATTTCTGATACAAGTCATTTTTTAAAAACTGACAAACTATTTAATTTATCAGTTAAACATCTCAACATATATGTTTTAAACATTTACCTTTTTCAAATTCAATAGCCATTTCGGAAGCTTCTTTTGTACTATACTCGACGAGGGCGTTTCCATTTTTATTTCCTAGAATAACTAAATCAGTAATATCTCCATATTTTTTCAAAAATTGTGTCAAAAGTTCTTTACTGTAGCCTCCATTTTTAGGGTCAGCTTTTGCCGCCGTCCACTTGATTTTAATTCTATTCAAATTGGGATTCCACACTGGAGTCATAGATACTCTCTGAAATTCGGCAATTATTTGCTCTCTCATACGCTCTTGTTCTTCATGGAGCAATCTAGAACCTTCTTTTTGTAATCTTAATATTTCTGCTTGTAACTTTTCCTCATCTGTGCGTGTGTCATATGATTTACCACTTTTAGATTTTAATTCTGCTTCCCGTTCCCTCCGCTCTAGGTCATCAATTAGTTTTTGCCGTTTACTATCTAATTCTTTGTGCCGAAGTTTGGCAGCTTGCTTAGCTTTTAATACTTTGTCATATGCTGATCTGGCTGATGTGTCTAAAAGGATTTCGAGTGCTTTGGATAATTCATGGAAGAGTTGTGCTGCTTTAGGGTTGTCAGGATTTTTATCAGGATGACACTGAAGGGCTTTTTTGCGGTACGCTTTTTTGATCTGAAAATGAAAAAATGATTTAAAAGCTGTTGTTCATGTTAAAATAACAGAAACGAACACTAATAGACATGTAGTTAACTAACTATTGGTTTGAAATTAATTATGGTACTAAAAAGGTGGAAATATGCTTTACCACATGCTACAGTTTTACAGAAAATAAATAAAATACCGCTAAAAAGATGCACTTCTGTGAGAAATTCAATTACAAATAGGAAAATGCCAAATTATGACTAAGGGAAAAAGATAATTTACGAAAAATTCGAACATAATGTTAGTATGAAAGAGAATCCGGTAATCATCAACACTAGAGTCTGAAACTATCTGACAGTTAATTTAGCGTCAGTGCTACCAATAGAAAAACATACTTTCTCTCTCTCTCTCTCTCTCTCGCTCTTATACACTCATTCGTTTGTGGTTCACCAAGCAACTTCGTGGATCCAAACGATAGTGAATTACATACTCAAAACGTCGAAAACATGTGGAAGCGAAAGCTGAAACGCCAGTTCGGTACAAGTAGGACTTTATTTGGGTCCTATTTTGATGAGTTCGTGTTTAGGAATTTGTTTCGTTCCCCAGGCAGTAATATTTTCGGAGTATTTCTAACAGTTATAAAAGACAACTACGATTCTTAGGTATGTCCAATATTTACAAATAATATTTAATGATAATTATTGAGTTATATTAAGAACTAAAGATGTTTACTTTTAAGATTACGGATATGGTGTTGTTATTTGGTATAAACAATATTTGCTCTTAGGTATAAGAGCGAGAGAGAGAGAGAGAAAGTATGTTTTTCTATTGGCAGCACTGACGCTGAATTAACTGTCAGATAGTTTCAGACTCTAGTCTATATATTAATAGCCGATAATGTCCAGTTGAGTGTAAGGTGTCCTCGACCTTCCAGTCTCCACTTTTTTAAATAAAATAAAATAAAATAAAATAATATAAAAGAAATTAAAATTAAATTAAATAAAATTAAATCTATATATTAATAGCCGATAATGTCCAGTTGAGTGTAATGTGTCCTCGACCTTCCAGTCTCCACTTTTTTAAATAAAATAAAATAAAATAATATAAAATAAATTAAAATTAAATTAAATTAAATTAAATAAATAAAATAAAATCTATATATTAATAGCCGATAAGGTCCGTCCGTTTGTCCATATGAGTGGGTGTAAGGTGTCCTCGACCTTCCAGTCTTCACTTTTTTAAATAAAATAAAATAAAAAAAAAAAACAAAATTAAACACAATGCAACAAAAATCTCACGTTGCTGGGCAACGGGTTTACAGCTAGTGTTAATGATTACCGAGAATCAAACATAAATGTCAAATGGAACATCTTAGAACAAACCATTGAGCAAGCATTTAATATGATAACGAATTTTGATAATTCGCATGAATTACCAGTTTCCTTGATTCCAACATTTGGTTCTTTATATATTCCTACTATGAATTAATTTTTTCAAGAGAGTTGCATTGTTTTATACAGGATTTCGTAATTTTTTAGGAAGAAAAAAAAATAACATGCTATAAAGCAGTGCTCCGCAACCGGTGTGCCGCGGCACATTGGTGTGCCGTGAGCCGGATACAGGTGTGCCGCAGTCAAATACATGATAAAAAAATATTTGAATTGAATTATTATTAAAACCTCTGTGTTCATTGAAACAAGCGCAGGTATCACTTTAATTAGTTATTATTTTATAATAATTATTAAGATTGCATAAAAGTAAATATATTATAGTTCTATGTATATATAATTTTCAAATAAAAAACGAAAATTTGTGTATCAATTTAATACCTATATATTTTTGCTTTTGGTGTGCTGCGGAATTCTAGGAAGAATTTTGGTGTGTCGTAGGTGAGAAAAGGTTACGGAGCACTGCTATAAAGCATACTTACTTTGGTAAATATGGCATATAGTAGCACGTCGACTAATGCGGCGAAAAACTTCACAACTCCGCTAAAAACAACGCCACGATTCAAAGTTATTTTTTGAGAACTTGATAATCGTGTTAAAACCACACATTATTACGAAGAACACTGATAAATTATGCGAAATACGAAATATTTTTCAGTACATCGCCTCTGTTTTGATGTGCTACTATATGCCATATTTACCCTTACTTTTTTGATACTTTGAATAAAAAATAAACATTGTAATCTAAGAGGAATGTTTTTTACTCGTAAAGTTATATAGTAACACCTGTATCACACCCAGTTCTTAACAGGAAAAACAATTGTAATTGAAATATACCGTTTCGTTTGTGGTAAGTGAATACATTTACCGATAATATGAAACGAATGTATTTAGGTGTTTAAATATAATCCTTAAAATGATACAATGAACTTACATCAACGGGATCTGCAGTTGACTCTACTCCGAATAATTCGTACAAATCTGAATCTTCAAGTTTATTGTTTCCAGTCATTTTCGATTATTGTATATTTTGATATTTATTTTGAGGTTATTTTAGCATGACGCTTAAACGTCACACTGACGTTAAAGTAATAGACAATATGGAAATGTAATACATAGTTATAAAATGACAATGAAAATTTTTCTTCAATCATCGTCATAAATTGTTATTTATATTTTATTTTTCATCTGACAGATCGAACTGACCCACAATAGCTGTAATAATATAGTATTCAAATAATTTATTTAAGGTCACCACTTAGTATACGGATTCTTATGAATCAATCTCAAGAATCTTCCGAACACGAATTTTCCTAACAAGAATACTCCGTACACAGATTACACGAAACTGAAACAAATGGAAATTTTAAAGGATAGAATAATGAATTTGACAGGCAAAGACTGTGTCATAAACTAGTATGACTGTGTGTTTCAAAAAGCTAACGGTGATTCAAAATGATGAGAATCATTACCGATTTGAGAAATCAGAAAAAAGGCTTAATTTTACAGAACCTGAATTGTTATTGAATTGAGGTTCTGTTCTGTTGAATTGGATTGTTAAAAATATGTCAATAACATTTTTACAAATTTGCTAATTTGTCACCATAATGGTGTATGCTTAGTCTATGGTGTATGCTAAGGAAGCAGGCAAACACAGACTCCAACTGTTTATCATTAGGGGCCCGCACACTGGGATGCCGGCGTCCAGGATACGATGACGTATGTCAGAGTGTGCCGGATATCGTGTCATGTAAATTGATATCAAAATTGAGAGGTCGGCGTCCAGTAAGTACTGCACGCCAAAATGGCACGCCGTCGTGTACACGCCGATAAGGATCTGTACACTGCCTGAAACTGCCGCTCCGTCGTGCAGGTGAGCCATAAATATCGCCTCTCAATCTATGCTCTATTTCTTCGCCTTGGGTATACAAGGTTCCACATGAATAATAAAACCGCAGGAAAAGCAATTTCAGACGATGTAACTTTTTGTAGAATCGATAGTTTAGATTAAAAGTAAATCAATTAAAAGCATGCATATAATCAGAATTAGATGTTTACCTAACATATTAATTTTATTTAAATGTCGTTGTTCTATTAGCATATTTAGAATAGACGAAACTGCAGTTCGACGCTTTCAAATGTTCTTAAATGTCTGAAATAAATCTGCAGGTCAAACTTTGGTGCATTAATACTCAAAAATATAATTTTTCTTAGGTATGCTACATTCGTTCCATGCACCTGGAATACCCGTATGAAACATACTTATGCGTCTAAAGGCGCGAATGAAAGAATAAACCGTTTCTAATATTTTTGAAATATATATTCAGAAAGAACTTTAATGTCCTATAAAATTTGTATGTTTTTCAGATTGTGCATTTTAATTTCCCATGTTTACGCAAAAAGACGGTTTGTTTTCATATAACCGAATTATTTACCTGATATTTACATAATTAAGTATTTCGACTGAGGGTGCTTGATGGAATTTCAATATCAAATTTAAATTGTTTGAATGCCGAAAGGCGAAACCCGGGTCGTTAGCGACAAAACTCATGGAAAAATACAAAACTCAAACAATTCAAATCTGTCATTTACAATTAGTAAACATGGATGTCCACACGTGGTCGAAAAAATTCACGGCAGATTTCATTGCAGTGTATATAGATCGCATCCATGCTTATGGAAGATTAAAAGCTTAGATTACAGGAATCGATATCTTCGTGATCAGGCCTATATTCAAATGATACAGTTTTGCAAAGCAAAAGGGATCAGTGATGCCAATAGGGATTTTGTGGCAAAAAAGATACAAAGTTTTCGAGAATCATATAGGAAAGAATTAAAAAGACAAAGTGATACCCAACGTAGTGGGCGAGGAACTGAAGAGATATTCTTTTTCTTTCTTCACAGAGTAAGCTGAGGCCAACGCAAGATACCGCTAATTTAAAATTATTCAATCGGTTATCTATTTTTACGTTAAAGTTTTGACGTACAAGGTTTGACGTTTGACATTTAAAGTCAGAGCATAGACAGAACGAAAACTCTCGATAAAAGTTTACTACTCGCAAGCGCTCCAAGCAACAGGCCAACACGCCGCGTTTCCCACACGATTAGACATTACACTGACATTTCTGCCCGCGCTCCATTTTTCCTTTCTATTTTCGTGGACGCCAACCATTTTGCGTCTTTTAGTGACAACACTTTTGGATGCCGGATAGCCAGAACGGTTTATTTGACAGTATTTACCACGTTCTTTTGGCGTCCACGCTGAAATCCCAATGTAACGTGCCCTATTGGCAGTGGCGGTTCTAGGTACTGGGCTAGGTGGGCTAAGCCCGACCTGCATTTTTCACCCAAAACTTTAGATGGCTGAATAAAAATGAACAGCAATTCGGCCGCTGAACAAAATAAATACATTTATAAGCGTAACTAACCTTCCCCAAATGAATATAATATCTTTGTTTAAATTTTCCTCTATCAATATAAGACAATGCCATGTCTACCTACAATAATATTTTCGATTGTTTTTTATTACAATTTTAAGCTGAGCCGGCATAAAAAAAACAATAACCCTATAAATAATTCATAGAGAACATTCAACGTGACGTCAGTCTGGCAACACCTATGTACATGCTATTGGTCAGGGGCTAAAAGCTTCCAGCCCAAAACCATAGACAATATTTCTTTACACTGGAACGCAATCTAGCACGATTCGATTTTGTTTGTATTTGTATGTACGGAAACGTCATCAAACACACAGGACTGTATTTCAAATTTACTGGCTTCTGTCATTCATCGGGGGCTAAATTGGGATTAGTCCGTGGCCCATACAAACATACCAGTATCTTTGTATTTTATGAAAGTGACAGGTATCGAATCTCAGTGACAGTTCTGTATTGCTTTTTTTACTTGTTATTTCACTTTGAAAGAGACAAATTTAAGGTCACGTATTATTATTTCTTACTTACAATAGCATTGATTGTATTATATAGTAATTTATGCTTTGCAGTAGTGTCGTAGTATTTGTTAATTTGCTTGTAGATTAATGTATAAGATGAAGTGGAAGCATGCAAAATTTCGTAAATAGTATACAATGCTATGCTTTTCTCTAGCCCACCCAAGATTTCAGGTCAGGAACCGCCACTGCCTATTGGGTAGTAGAAGATCCTTTAAAAATATCAGAACTCTTCTAGTTGAATATGATCGTCAATCGTCAGTTGAAAAAATTCTGGATGTATGGTGAAATTGTCAAAGATGGCATGAAAATAAGTTCATTCCAGTTCTGAAAAAAATCAAAACTCCATAGGTAAAAGAGGAAAGATATTATTATTACCAGCCCACCCACTCATCTATGGAATTTTTCAACTAAATCTATGAAATGTTAACAATACAAATTTTAGCACTTATGCCGGCTACACATGAAGACAAAAATGGTTCCAGAAAATGTCTTGCAACACAAAATTCACGTGTCCACGCCGTATCGTAGAGCATTTCACGTGACCCGATATAGGTTACCATGTTCACCGTCGAAAAGGGCCCATACATTAAAGAACTTTGTTCCCGGAACTATCTACGTAATTTCTCAAGAACTATGTTCCAGACCATGTTCATGAACACACGAGGGGTCACAGACACGTCACCCGTTGAGGTTATGTTGTACAGTGCTGCGTCCGAACGAACGTTATTTTTTACTGAATGCAAAAATGTGAGTATATTTAATTACTGATGTTTATAAGCTTTCTATAATTATTTTATCATCCACTATGACAGCTTATTCTTATACCATAGATAATTCCAATACAACTTATTATGGTCTATGGCAAAGATGGCGAACCTTTTTGGGTCCGCGTGCCAAAAATCCTCAAATATTAATTCTCTAGTGTGTGGCGTGCCCAAGCAGTAAAAAAATAAATTAAACGATCATCGTTTATCTTTGAAAATATTCCAAAATTAATAAAACGGAATAAATTCATAATTCACGAATTATTTAATCAAAATTTTATATTTTTTTATTTAAAAAAATATTCTTTTTTAACTTTGAAATCGTTCGCGTGCCATCCGAATTCTCAAATGTGCCACCTCGGGCACGCGTGCCATAGGTTCGCCATCCCTGTAGTAAAATTTTATCGACAATTCCATAGGTTGCAAGAAAAATATCAAATATCTTCTTTATTATAATATGCTATCCCGAATCAATAAAAAAATATTTTTTACCCAACTTTCTTGCGAATCTTGCAAATTTCATTATTTCACACATTCAATTTTAAATGCACGTTTTATTGTAAATTAAATTAAAAAGTGATGTAGGTGAATATATTAAAATGTGGAAAAGAAAACAATGAATAAAGTAAAACACTCGCTTAAGAAATCTTTATTAGAATGAATTAATTATTATTTTTATATCATTACATTGTTTTGTTAATAACATGATATTTTACGGTATTATCCTATTGATAAGTTTAGTTGTATAATATATAATATTAATTTACAGTACTAAATAGTATGGCATTGAACTGATCATTAAAAACATTTACGCAAGATGAACATATTATTCAATAATATAAATTAAATTATGTTTTGTGTATTATTTTATTGATTCTGCTTAACGGGAAGGTTGCACCATAAGCAATTCACCTAAATTCATCCTTCCTGACATCCAGTAGGGAATGATAGTATGCTTCATACAAAAGCTTTTACCTTTTGACGCGAAATAGCGCCATAGAGTTCTATATTTTTTGCGACCGTTGTCTATGAATTTCGTATACAGAAAGTATCTGTCAAACTGACGTTTGATATCGGTTTGGCAGATGAATGTAACTTCGCAAGCTTAGACATGAATTACCGAGTATCACATGAAAGTTCATTTGAATCGACATGAAATAAAATGCACACAAATGCATGGTAAATATTCATTACAAGATATATTATGCCGCAATTGTGGGGTTATAATGCAAAACGTACTATTTCTGAAAATCGAACTTTCCAGTAGAGCCAAAAAACTATAGCGAATACACAAGCATAATATTATGATTGAATCAATCAAAAATTATACAGTACATAATTTTAAAATCATTGACCTGCTTAATAAACTTAGCATACGGTGAAAAGTTATTTCAATTCGTTATTCTAATGTATTTTTTCCAAAACGCACATTTTCTGGAAATACTACATATTTTTACCTCAGTGAGGCGAAGGTTTCATTTTTTTTGGATTTTCTCGTCACCCCTACAAATATTGGCGTTGTGTTGAAAAATGAAGCAACGCCCACGCTAGCTTTTCCATTTTGAAACGTAAATATTTTTTGTTCTGTCATTTGAAATGAAAAAAATGTTCTTAATATTGGATTCAATGCACATTTGTAGTAAAATAAATTGACTTTTATTTATTTATTTTATATTTTACAACATTTATTAAATTTACTCTAATATTCAGCCGCCTGTGTGTTCAACATCGTTGGCTTCGAATCCCAGTACAGACAGTTTTATAAATTGATTTATGAAAATATGTTTGTAGGCATGGATGTATGTGATGTTTTAAAATCCTCTCTCCCACCCATACTATCCAATGAACGGGGCGTATCGAAACGATTAGCTAACCATTAATCCTGTCCTAGCCCTATCCTTCTATTCCTACTCTCTTTGGAAAAAGAGAGGTTGAACAACTGAGTAACAAACAGTTCTCGTAGAAACACTTCTATTGAGATAAACTCCATTAGGAGGCAACTCCATATGCTCCACATTGGAAGCGGACATGGTAAAGAAAAATCACCAGGGGAAAGAATGCTAGTCTTTTTAATTTTTTTTTGTTGTATTCTTCCAGACTTCCTATCTGCAGACAAGTAGCAATTGCCACAAACAATAAAAATATTTTTTATTTTAACAAATTGCATTGCTTACTATCAATTTTATTTAGTAAGATACCTTAGAGCAGAAAAGGAATTTGAGAACAATTTTATGGTCATGGGCGTTTAATTATCCTTGTATGTATCCTCTTAAATGTTTAAAAAATCTGCAATTGCTGAGCACACTTCATTTGGTCCTCTCCCTGATTCAGTTTCCTGTCATTAATGTAGGTAGGTATAAAATAAAAACATCAGTGGGTGTAAAAAAATGTTTATTTCCTAAAAATCTGGCAATTCGATCATGTTTATCTAGAAGAATTGCCAAATAAACTAGAAAACAAAAATACCAAGAGTCACCAATGAATAATGATTTCATTGAACAATAGTATTGAAAAGGTTTTAATGTATAAAGCAGTATTTATTAATCATAAAAGTAAACACCATTACAGGGCAAATTTTAAGTTTTGGGGGGCACTTTTTACCTTCACAATCACTCATGGGGCAGTTATTCAAAATGGATAACGGATAACAACACAGACAGGTTGCTTGTAACAAGGTTTTAAAAACCTTCAATAATCTAATAAGAGGTGTTTTAGTTCTACAAATATTACTTTATACCAGGGCTGTGGAGTCGTGTAAAAAAAAGACGACTCCGACTCCAGCTTAAAAATAATTAACGACTCGGAGGAAATTTTTCAACAATTTCATTTTAACATATATATATGTATACCATCAGATCATCTTTAGTCAGCCAAGCATTCAATGTCAACATTTTGTTTGAATACACATAACAAAATACATTTTTCAAAAAAAAATCAAGCCGCTCATTTTTCACGACTTCGACTCTGGCCAAAATATCGCGACTCCGACTCCACAGGCCTGCTTTATACGTAGTTGTTAGCTATTTCGAAGTATGACTTCATCAGAAGTGTGTTTAAACTTACATATGCTCAGCTATATATTATATCTACTGGCTAAGAAGAGATAAACAATATATTCTGTCAATCAACATCCTGATTTGTATTGAAAATTATAGTATTTGAGTTTATCCTTTATTATGAGTATGTTATTATTATATTATATATATGAACGAATAGAAGCAAGATCATTTATCCATGACCAGTCCCCATGTGGACATATCAACAGAAGAAGATTGTTTTTTTAACTTCCTTTAGTAAAAAGAAACTTTAATTAACCTAATATTACTAACCGCATTTAAGTCAACAAAACTTTTAGTATGATTTATGCCTGACCATTCCTGTAGAAATGTATGAATCGTCGCTTACGTTGTTCTGCTGATTATGGGGCGATATAGACTCTTATGGGGATCCGTTGGGCCCTGTTTAAAATACTGTATAGGTATTATTACTATGTACTGGGTCTCGACCCTATAAAAACCAATAGACTGGAGTGAACTAGAATGACGGACTTATTGAATTACACTAAGAGACTTAGATTACGATAGGCATATTAACATATCTCGCCGGTTCACGAATTTTTATACCCCGTTGAATACGGCTATCAGCAAGCTCCGGAAGAAATGCATATCTATAAAAAAATGACAAACGTGGTATGACTGTTAATTCAAAGTCTGGATCAGGATACAATCTAATAATTTCCAATCCACTGTCTGCATAAATGATCAGGTCACAAAAATCTTTTTGGCAATATACAATTGGCCTTGTATTTGAAACCAATAATTGTGGGTTTTTTTGAGGTGGAGCTTACAATCAACAATATTGACGCAGATATTATCTTCGAGAGCAGCATCATAAATTGTTTTTTTACCTATAGAGGGCAGACATTTCACCTCAATCAATCCATTATCTCCAACTAAACCATCTGGACTCGCAGCTAGAAATGAGAAATCTTTCCTGATGAAAAGACCGCAACGGACGACATTTACACTATTAATTTGCTCATACAAATTGATAGCAGTCTGTTCATTTTGTCTACCATATATAATTTCTTCTAAGGACGTGTTAATATTAGATTCAAGAGAATCTGAAAAAACGGTTCCAGTTTTCTCACAGAATTGGCATTCAAAATGAAATTTTGATACTAATCCATCTTTTACTTCTCTTTGTAAAATTAGCTTACCACCTGTGCAAATTGACGGATGTCGCAATACTTCTTCCATCTGCTTCATAAAGTAGGCAATGTCGACTATGCGTTTACCAGAGGGTACGTAGGAAGTTGCAATTTCATCACTTCGCTCAACGTTTAATGGAGGAAGTTCTTCTGTCATAGTATCACCTAAAGAGTCAACGTCTAACACCTCCGGCTTCTTTGCCTTCGAATATGTCCTCAAAACATTACCACTACAGTGGAAATCTTCACAGTCTCCAACGGAAAGCTCTTCATACGGGATAATTTCGTTTTCCAAATCCAAGTCGTTCGGTAAAATGTCTGAACATTGAATTTCTTCATTTTCACGTTTCCGATCTCTCGCCATTGCATTGATAAATTTAGAACTTTTATTCTTACGACAACGCTTCTTCGACAAAGATGAAGGAAGTGTTTATTGACAGTGCTAAAATTACATCGGAATGTCGGAAACGCGATGGGTGTAAGCTTAAATTATTAAATAATATAAAGTAGGTATGTTGTATTCTAAATGATAGACACAGTACAAGTTATTATTGTCCATATAATGTAACATAAGGTAGAAAAAAGAAATTTTATATCTTATAAAATAGGTTATAACGTCAATACAAACAATGATCGCGTCTAAAGATGATGGCTGAAAGCTTTAATTTATTATAAATAATATAAAGTAAGTATTTAGTATTCTAAATGATAGACACAGTAACTATTTTTGTGCATATATGTAAAAATAAGCTAGAAAAAGAACATTTCACATCATAACAACCAAGCTGTCAGAAATAAAATAGGTTATAATCGGTTATTATGATGTCGTTTTAATCAATGAAGGAGAGAATGTGTGGGCCAGTGTAGAAGGGATAGGTTTAGATATCGTAGTATGTGTTTTTCGTATGTACCTATACGAGTCATACAACCACATACAAGTTATTCCTGCTGCACGCAAACTGATCTACCGAATAATATACGTTCATTGTTTCAAACTTATGTTGCCAAACAACCCAAGCAGCGACACCTACCTATTATGACACTTATTAAAATGATCAATTGTGCATTTATTTTCAGACACGGTAGAAAATTAACGAAAGCTCTTAAAATTATAAAATTAAGACCAAAGATTAGGAAAATGAATTGTTCATAAATCTATACTCGATTTTTTTGTCTTTTGTCACTTCTTTTGCTAAAAAACATCGTATAAAATAGTTTTGAAATAAACCGTTTTCAAATCCAAATAAAGTGCTAATTACGTATTTAATCAAACTTTATTGAATATAGTATTCAAGATTAGTGCTTGAACTATCTTAAAGTTTTTAAATCAGTGATAAAAAACCAGCCGTTAACTTTTTTCTAGGTAAAAACGAAAGCTCTTTTGTTTGATGCTTTTTTAAATAATGAAGTTAATACTCAATTAAAAAACATAAAAATATTTTTCTAGCTACCCTTTCGTTTATTATCACGAATATAAATAATTTTTACAGTGTAATTTGCGAACAACTTTAGCATCACACTTACCCTTAAATTGATCAACAAATATTCGTTAGGGACACAGTAATAAAAGAGACTTGTAGAAAAACAAAACAACTGTGAATCTTTTTCCATCGTTAAATGATGTTTTCATATTTGTTTAATCTCTTATTTTTATTGTAAATAGACGTTTCTGGCAAAAATTATTGTTATTTCCTTATCTACATATAATATTTTCATAAAACATAATGTTTTCATTGATTATGTTATATTACAGACTATTTAATACCATGGGGTGCTTTTATTTGTATAGAACTCTTATATCCATTTTTTATAAAATTAAAATAATATGTTTACAAGCACTTTTTAAATTAATTAACCCATATTTATTGTCCTATATGCAAATAATTATTATCGACATAACGTTTGATAGCTTTAAAAAAAATCAGCTTGTTTTGGAATAAAATCGTTCTATAGTATTATATTAATACGTCAGAAAATCATTTTTTATCGATATATTTTTCTGAACTTTGCTTTAAGTTATAATTTAACGTATAATATTAACTATCTTTGACTACAAAATAAATGTACGTTTAACGAATTTATAACAGCATTAGTGGCATACAATCGAAACATCTGGAGATATTATTTAAATAAATTTTAAGACATAAATGAAATGAATATAGAAATGAAATTTTCCCACAAGACCAAATTTAGGCATTTAATAATTAAACTTAAAAGTTTGAATTTCTTTTATTTCAATATTCAAATAATTGTGCTGACATTCGTGGCACACAATTTAATTCAATAACATTCACACACATAGATATATATGCGACAAATATTGTATGTAGTAAATCAGAACGATATTTATGGCGTATTAAATTATAGTTTAGATAACTGTTACAATACTAACATAACTTATTTTAATATTCTTTGCAATTCATTTTGAATAATAAATACAGTTATAAGATATAACTAATCAAATACATTTACGTCCGAATTCGTTTGTGGAAATTTTCAATTGACCAGATCAAACTAATCACTAGCTTAGCAATATAGCTCGTGGCTTTCAATACAATTTGTGGAATACACTGGATTTATATACGTATATGTAATATTATGTTGCGTCATAACTTATACCTTTCCGCTGAGAAAAAAAAGTAAACCGAAATATAGCATCTATTGATATTATCGAACTTATGGTATCAGAAATATTTCGTGATATGTGTGACATGACAAATTAATGTAATAAATTAACATCTGAGAATTTATTTAATCCAAAAATGAGTCTCACTATGTTGAGCTTAACCGGTAATCAAAAGAGTTTGTTCATATTCGTAATTACGTTTATATCTACCTATTATTATTAGACGGATAAAATACTTACATTTATAATTATTAATTATAATAGGTATTGTTTTTTTTTTTCTCGTACTATCATTTATTACGTGCCCCGATACAAAACATACCAAAAAGCAGTCGTGTAACCTCTTCTGGCAAACCTCGAAGCTTTCGTCAAAGATTAAGCACCGCTTCTACCCGACATCAGACTAAAACTGATATAAGTTTAAAGAAACAATACCGTAAATGTAAATCGACAGATTACAGCTCGGTATGTTTTGAAGGGAACCTTTTCAAAAGTGACAAATGACACAAATGACACACTGTACATTTATTTGGTAAGCTTTTATGATACACTTTCAATATATTTACAAAAAAAGGATATATTTATTTGGTTTTATTATTCGATGAGATTAATATCTCGCGACAGTTAAAGGATTAAATAAACGTATCACGTTATCAGTAATGGAACTATTCAGTATTGAACCATTTGTAATATCTACATACAAAGAACATTGCAGACATATTTAATTTTCTCACTCACTCTGTAGTGTTTTTTCAAATGTCATTACGCCTATTAGACAGTTTGTCATTTTGTATTACTCACTTACCATATTTGTACCTACAATGTATCGTCTGAGAATCTTCCTTAATTCATCAAAAATGTCTTAAAATGTTATGTCTAAGTTCTATTCTTTCAATGTGTACTATACATACAGCTAATATTCATCTCTATGGACTGAGAATATCTATAATATCAGCGTATATGCTTTAGTGGTAAAAACATTACCCTAGCAATCAGATCTGTCTGAGTTCGAGTCCCAACAAGATCAATATCAAATTTGAATACTTTAAATTTAAAGTTGAGACTTCGATATAGGTGTTTTTTTTATGTATTTTCTACTACTTCTAGTAAATTATCTTTAACTTTTTCTTTAAAAGATTTCTATATATTTGACACATTGGAAATTATATTACAGGGTCAAGTATTTTTCTTTTGAATCTGCAGAAAAATTATGCACAGCATGAGATTTAAATTGATATCTTTGTTATTTCAATTAATTTCCACAAAGCGAATCCATCAAAGAAAATAAAAGAGAATAACTAATCCTTGACATGGGAAAGCTAATGCAGAACTTTGAGAACACGTCAAAAAAAAAAAAACTATGTTACATAATTTATTTTTTCAGATACTATGTGGCCGTCGACGATGTCCTTACTTCAGTTTATAAAACAGAAGAATCTTTGAGACGCCTGAAACAAATGAGAGATCGTTCCGTTCAACCGAATTCGGAAAAGTCAGGAATATCTGATGATGATAAAATCAGAATTCAACTGAAAGTGGATGTGCAAACCTATTCTCAGCATTCATTGTCGACAAGAATAATGTGGAAAAGTTACAAGATCTTTTGGAATTAGTTGAAAGAGCTGCCAACACGAAACCAGTTTCATAAGTGCATTTAATAAACCCCAGTGCCTACATAGAACAACATCAGACATTATAATTCAGGCCAAAGAAAAAAAACATTCAAAGACACTTCAACATACCTACCGTTGTTTACTAACAGCATGAGTTTTATCAAATTATTTATAAAAATACACCTTTATCAAACACCAGTAATAAATCTGGACTGCAATTATTAGGTAGCAAATAATTTTTTTTAAAAAATAATTTATCTTTTAGACGTGAAAAGTGCACTATAAAATAAAATAAGAAGAATGTTCATATAAAATGATAATAAAATGTTGTATATATTATAATAGTTAATAGAAAATTTTAGATCTAATAATAGAAAAAAAAAAAAAAATCTATTAAAATGAACTTCCACAAAGTTACCGCCGAAACCATCGAAAGTATTATAATAGTTATTCAAATATGAAAATTGAAATTGAAAATATTTTGTATATGTACGAAATAAATTTATATTTGTGAAAACTATATCGTTTGCCGTTTATTATATTACTGATGTTTCTAGGTTAACTCTGTAAACATAATTTCAGAGACAAATTTAATTTTGTTGTAAATAAGAAAATAATTCAATATGAAACACTGGGGTAAATAATAAAACTTAGGTTAAAACTTCAATTGATTTACATTGACTAAAATAAATGAGTGTATAGCCCGGCACGTGTTGAATACACAGACGCTAGCCAACATTTGACTATGCACCGCACAGACGACCATCTCGTAGCAACGACAATGGAATGCAACCGTTCAATTGGGGGATTTGCGGCAAATATTTCAAGTCAGCGCGTTTTTCGGGGTTCCACTGTATTCTCGATTTATCTCACTGTTGCTTTCTTGTAGTGATATTAAAAAAATTACAAATATAAATTTTATTCACGGAATCTCTCTACCAACATTCTCTGTAAGTCTGTGAATATATAATAACATATGTGCAGGTTACTATAAAATTTACATTTCCACATTTACAAAAGTAGTTTCTACACTGCTGATTTTGTAGACCACTTGTATTGTGTATGATTATGATGGTATTCCTGTTAGTGAAATAGGCTACTCCACATCTTTTCTACGAATTGATCGGCGATTTTTTGTCTCTCGACGAATTGGCGGATATGTCTTATTCGGTAATCTTGTAATCGAGTTTCGTAATCGTCTTCTGATGCCAATGACGCTTCCCCTATACTTGAAGCTAGATTATTTGATGGCTTTGCTAGCTTAAGGGGATTATCCGGAAGACCTGCAAGTAGATTGAAAAAATATTTGGTTAGATTTAAAATTGCATTTATAACCCTTTGCTTTTCCAAAATTTAACAAAGAAGTTTTTTTGTCAATCTCTAATGTGTCGGGAGTAAGATCATATTCTAAGTCATAAAGATCATAACTAACTCGACAAAAAAATGTCACAGTTTAAAAAAATATGCGCTATAGTATTCAAAGGAAAAATAAATAAAAAAATAATTAGAAAACTCAAAAATACATTTAAAAAAAAACATCAATTTTAAATTTGAGAATAAAATGGGATCTTAAACTGTACATAAAAGTAGTTATTAAGTTTACCTTATACATTATAGAACATTCGTGAGTAAATTAAAAAATATATATGGTTTTAACTTATACTTTCATTAAAAAAACACCAAACCAAAGAACAAAAAAGGTTTTTTGCCAATTTCTAATGGATAGGAAGATTATATACATTCCTTTTTTTGAGCTAAGTCAAAAAAATAATTGTAAAACAATATGCACTATAAGATTAAAAAAGTACTAAAGATTGATATTTTTCATTGGTTGACAACGCGCAGTATCATTCCATACCACGCAGCACTCATGAAATGCAAATACATCTTCGAGTCCCGTTTCCTGAAATTTTGGGAAATCCGCAAATTTGCATGAAATTTTTTCCAGTCAATGTTTACTGCAGCCTTATGTCGAATCAGAAAAATGAATGCGGTCTTTAGAGAAGAAAAGGTTCCCTACTCCTGGTCTAGACATTTATTGTAACTGTATAAATGATTGCCTCCAACAAAATATTACGGCAAAACACATTTTTCTGCATTGAAAATGCACATAATATGTAGTTTGTTTTAAGTAATACATGCAATAATTCATTTTTTACACAATGAAGCTTAAAAATGATACTGCACAGTCATTCTTGAACGGCAATAAGGTTTAAACTGCACAGTTGGTAGATTTGCCCGCAATCTTTCAAACTGGTGTAATAAAGCAACGAACACAATAAATTTAAAGGTTTGAAAAATCGATGTTTATAATATTTAGACCTAATTGTTTTAATAACCATAAAGAGATAGTAGTAACAGGACAAATCAGGCGATATTTTAATAAAACAATCAGTCCTGTATGCAAAGATTTCTTACATTATCGTAAGTTGAAACTTCGCATCTCAGATGCTATGACGTCACCGGGTTAACAGTCATTTCATTGATTATCATTACGCGGTGTGTTATTGAGTATTTCTGATACAAAAGTCATTTTTTAAAAACTGACAAACTATTTACTTTATCAGTTAGACATCTCAACACATATTTTTTAAACATTTACCTTTTTCAAATTCAATAGCCATTTCGGAAGCTTCTTTTGTACTATATTCGACAAGGGCGTTTCCATTTTTATCTCCTAGAATAACTAAATCAGTAATATCTCCATATTTTTTCAAAAATTGTGTCAAAAGTTCTTTACTGTAGCCTCCATTTTTAGGGTCAGCTTTTGCCGCCGTCCACTCGATTTTAATTCTATTCAAACTTGGAATCCACACTGCAGTCTTAGATACTCTCTGAGATTCGGCAATTATTTGCTCTCTCATACGCTCTTGTTCTTCATGGAGCAATCTAGAACCTTCTTTTTGTAATCTTAATATTTCTGCTTGTAACTTTTCCTCATCTGTGCGTGTGTCATATGATTTACCACTTTTAGATTTTAATTCTGCTTCCCGTTCCCTCCGCTCTGGGTCATCAGTTAGTTTTTGCCGTTTACTATCTAATTCCTTGTGCCGAAGTTTGGCAGCTTTCTTGGCTTTTAATACTTTATCATATGCTGATCTGGCTGATGTGTCTAAAAGGATTTCGAGTGCTTCGGATAATTCATGGAAGAGTTGTGCTGCTTTAGGGTTGTCAGGATTTTTATCAGGATGACACAGGAGGGCTTTTTTGCGGTACGCTTTTTTGATCTGAAAATGAAAAGAATGATTTAAAAGCTGTTGTTCATGTTAAAATAACGGAAACGAAAACTAATACATATGTAGTTAATTAACTAACTATTGGTTTGAAATTAATCATGGTACTAAAAAGGTGGAAATATGCTTTACCACATGCTACAGTTTTTTTTTTCAAGGAAAATAAATAAAAAAAAATGCACTTCTGTGAGAAATTTAATTACAAATAGGAAAATGCCAAATTATGACTAAGGGAAACCAATAATTTACGAAAAATTCGAACATAATGTCAGTATGAAAGAGAATCCAACATTATAAATGTCAAATGGAACATCTTAGAACAAACCATTGAGCAAGCTTTTAATATGATAACGAATTTTGGTAATTCGCATTAATTACCGGTTTCCTTGATTCCAACATTTGGTTCTTTATATATTCCTACTATGAATTAAATTTTTCAAGAGTTGCATTGTTTTATACCGGATTTCGTAATTTTTTAGGGAGAAAAAGAATAGCATGCTATAAAGCATACTTACTTTTTTGATACTTTGAATACAAAATAAACATTGTAATCTAAGGGGAAAGTTTTTTTACTCGCAAAGTTATATATTTCATTAATATTTAACACCGTATCACACCCAGTTCTTAACAGGAAAAACAATTGTAATTGAAATATACCGTTTCGTTTGTGGTAAGTGAATACATTTACCGATAATATGAAACGAATGTATTTAGGTGTTTAAATATAATCCTTAAAATGATACAATGAACTTACGTCAACGGGATCTGCAGTTGACTCTACTCCGAATAATTCGTACAAATCCGTGTCTTCGAGTTTATTGTTTACATTCATTTTCGATTATTGTATATTTTGATATTTATTTCGAGGTTGTTTTAGTGTGACGCTTAAGAGGATATAGTACCTTTACGCCTGAAAACAGAGTAAATCGATCGTTTGCCATCGACGAAATCTCGTGAACCGTTCACTTAAAAAAAAAATTTTTTCAATAATTACATTTTCCAAACGCTTTTTTACACTATTGCATTTTTTTTTTTATGAAAATAGTAAAAATGTCAAGATTACACGGTAAAACATTGACTTGGATTTTTTTCAACTACTTTACGCGAAGATCGTTTTAAGGTTTATTATAAGATACCGAAGTTTGAAGTCTTAGAAAGAAATACAGATAAAGATTGGTTTAAGAAAGTGATTTGAGCAGAATTTCTAATTTATCGTATATAATGATTATACAGCCATTTGAAATGTACCATTTTTCCCACTTTTTCTGACTGATTTTTAAAGCATAATTGTATCATATATACTTCTAAAAAAAATTGAAATAAAAAACCATTTTATTGTTCACATTAAAAGCAAAAAAAAATAAATAATAATGATAATACCAATAAATGGTAACCATTTTTCGGAGATGCCTTTTCTTACCTACTATGCTTCAGTTTGAGCTTCAGTCTGAGATCGTACGTGGTATGGAGTGGACGCGTCCAATGTTTTATTAAAAAATATTAAATCACTGGTCAACGAATATTAGAGGTAATCAAAGCAATGTTTTTTTATTCTGCCAAAAAAAACGTGCTATATCGGTTGGGGTTAGGGTTGCCCAAAGCGCTGACAAGTAATATTATTATTTATAATACAATAATGTATTTTTCATTAGCGATGCTTCTAAAGACCTTCTTAAGATGTCCAACCGGTAGATCGCGATCGACCGGTTGACTCCAAAGCATAATTTTTTTGATCCCGAAAGCTTCCGTGAATTTGGAAAAAATATACAATTTAAATATAAAATATACAAAAATTGAATTATTTGTAAGCATATACCTAATATATGTCTAATATATCTAATTGTATGTATTTCGCATTTAAAATAAACATTTCTAAGATTGAAGAAGGGAAAAACCCTACTAAATAAAAATTGTTACAAGAATCATGGTAGAAGTCGATCGCGAGAAAACTTAAGATTGAAAAGTCGATCTTAAGAAAAAAAAAAAGGTTGGACACCCTTGCACCCTTTAATGCAGCGATTTCCAACCTTGGAAGCGTGGACTATTGTAAAAAGAAGCGCGAACAGTCCAAAATATTTATTTACCCTTTAAAACGTGTCTCTATGAAAATAAAGCATGGGGAGGCGCGAAGATATTTTTTTTCAAAGGGAAGCGCATTAACACAAAAGTTGGAAACTACTGGCTTAATGGATAAGTATTTTAAAATAATTATTTTGCAATGCTTTTAAACAGAGATTCTATCTATAGATATTTGTATCTAATAGTAATAATAGATGAATAAAAGCATTTTTACATTAGTATTTATGAATCATTTCTATGTTTCAAAAGTTTTATGCCGCTTACAAATGGGGAAGATTTTCGCTAAAAAAACAAAGTTCGTCGATAAACGTAAAAAAAACACATTATTATTAGAAACAAAAAAATATTGGAAAATATGTTAATATGTCACAACCCTGCATGTCGTCGAACATGCAAATTGGCAGTAAAGAAAGTTCTCAAACATTATATAAAGAAATACAAATATATCTATGCATTCAATATAAATTATTTGAATGACTACTTTTGATCTGGTCTAATATTCATTTAGTTTCTTCCTTATTGAGTTAGACTATAGAATATTGAAGTAAAACTATTTGCATTCAATAAAATATACACCCAATACTTTTTTTACTCGATTATTTTGGATAAACCGTTACGTTTTTTCATACATTTTTGGTACTTTTTTTACACGGATTTGAAACCGATTTATCAAATTATATGAAATGAGCTTTTTTTTACGCGCCACTTTCTGGAACTAATGTATCATCCTGAGATTTTGGATCTTAGATTCAAAAGGTCAATAGAAATATATAATAGAATCCGCAATACATTTTAGATGCTATTAATAAAAAATGTAAAGAAGTCACTGTGCGACATGTTCAATCGATTTGTTAAGAACGATTACTTAACATATAATAATTTAAAAATATCGAAGTTTTTTGTCTCACACGATAAGACATAGTTAAGATAATTTTCGGATTAAATTCATGGTCAACTATAGCGCGAACCAGAAATAACTATCAATTGCAACTTATAATTCTTTTAGAACTAAATACTTTTCTATTTTAATCTTATTATGTCAATATTTTTTATGTTTTAAACTTTTTTATGCAACAAAATTATTTTTCAAAACTGTATTCATCAATATCATAACAAATCAATATCATAAAAAATAGGTTATACAAAATTAAAAATAAAAACTAATTCAATATATAAGAGAAAGTTTGAGAAATTTGTATTGTATGGTTTGTTTAGCGTCTCTTGTTACCTTTAGCAAAAGCCGTCTCATGATTTAATTTATTAGTACGATAGCTTACTGTTGCTTACATGTAGCAATACCTCATATAAAGCATTTTCAAGGAATATATAATTAACGTATAGTTTCAGTTACATATAATTGTTGCAACAGATATTTGGGGAAGTAAATTAGATTGTCAGTCTTGGCTATGAAGATAAATAAATACTTATTGATTTTCGTCGATATCTAATATTAATACAAATTGTTTTATATGAAAAACCTTTATAACTGTCTAAATACCCATTCGTGTGTTAGGTGGTATTGTTATTTTTGTAATGAAATAGAAAAATGTTTTGCTTGTTTTGATACTGTAAAAATACGTATTGTGGTGGTTACTTATTTAAGTCAGTGCAATATTTATGCTGTAGGTCAAATTAAAGTTTTGCATTCCTACTGAGTCGCCTTAAACGTAACACCATAGACCGTAACGCTGACGTTAAAGTAATAGACAATATAGAAATGTAACAGTTATAAAAGGCTCGTATTTAAACGGCCAGAATTTTTAATACATTGGTCAGAATTTATATTACAGTGGTCAGAATATATATTAAGTGGTCAGCATTTATATTAAATGGTCAGAATCTAAATGACATTGGTCACATTTATTTTGGAATAAAATCGTTCTATAGTATATTATATTAATACGTCAGAAAAACATTTTTTATCGATATATTTTTCTGAACTTTGCTTTAAGTTATAATTTAACGTATAATATTAACTATCTTTGACTACAAAATAAATGTACGTTTAACGAATTTATAACAGCAGTAGTGGCATACAATCGAAACATCTGGAGAACATTTAAATAAATTTTAAGACATAAATGAAATGAATATAGAAATGAAATTTTCCCACAAGACCAAATTTAGGCATTTAATAATTAAACTTAAAAGTTTGAATTTCTTTTATTTCAATATTCAAATAATTGTGCTGACGTTCGTGGCACACAATTTAATTCAATAACATTCACACAACATTTTAATACATTGGTCAGAATTTATATTACAGTGGTCAGAATATATATTAAATGGTCATAATAGGGCACATTACTTTAGGATTTCGGCGTGGACGCCAAAAGAACGTGGTAAATACTGTCGAATAAACCGTTCGGGCTATCCGGCATCCAAAAGTGTTGTCACTAAAAGACGCAAAATGGTTGGCGTCCACGAAAATAGAAAGGACAAATGGAGCGCGGGCAGAAATGTCAGTGTAATGTTTAATCGTGTGGGAAACGCGGCGTGTTGGCCTGTTGCTTGGAACGCTTGCGAGTAGCGGACTTTTATCGAGAGGATCGAGAGTTTTCGTTCTGTCTATGCTCTGACTTTAAGAGGATATAGTACCTTTACGCCTGAAAACAGAGTAAATCGATCGTTTGCCATCGACGAAATCTCGTGAACCGTTCACTTAAAAAATTTTTTTTTTCAATAATTACATTTTCCAAACGCTTTTTTACACTATTGCATTTTTTTTTTTATGAAAATAGTAAAAATGTCAAGATTACACGGTAAAACATTGACTTGGATTTTTTTCAACTACTTTACGCGAAGATCGTTTTAAGGTTTATTATAAGATACCAAAGTTTGAAGTCTTAGAAAGAAATACAGATAAAGATTGGTTTAAGAAAGTGATTTGAGCAGAATTTCTAATTTATCGAATATAATGATTATACAGCCATTTGAAATGTACCATTTTTCCCACTTTTTCTGACTGATTTTTAAAGCATAATTGTATCATATATACTTCTAAAAAAAATTGAAATAAAAAACCATTTTATTGTTTACATTTAAAAGCAAAAAAAATAAATAAATAATGATAATACCAATAAATGGTAACCATTTTTCGGAGATGCCTTTTCTTACCTACTATGCATCAGTTTGAGCTTCAGTCTGAGATCGTACGTGGTATGGAGTGGACGTATCAAATGTTTTATTAAAAAATATTAAATCACTGGTCAACGAATATTAGAGGTAATCAAAGCAATGTTTTTTTATTCTGCCAAAAAAACGCGTTGGGGTTAGGGTTGCCCAAAGCGCTGACAAATAATATTATTATTTATAATACAATAATGTATTTTTCAATAGCGACGCTTGTAAAGACCAGTATTACTTTAGCTCATGGATGTTCAACTGGTAGATCGCGATCGACCGGTCGACTCCAAAGCATAATTTGTTTGATCCCGAAAGCTTCCGTGAATTTGGAAAAAATATACAATTTAAATATAAAATATACAAAAATTGAATTATTTGTAAGCATATACCTATCTAATTGTATGTATTTCGCATTTAAAATAAACATTTCTAAGATTGAAGAAGGGAAAACCCCTACTAAATAAAAATTGTTACAAGAATCATGGTAGAAGTCGATCGCGAGAAAATTTAAGATTGAAAAGTCGACCTTAAGAAAAAAAAAAGGTTGGACACTCTTGCTTTAATTTAATGCAGCGATTTCCAGCCTTGGAAGCGTGGACTATTGTAAAAAGAAGCGCGAACAGTCCAAAATATTTATTTAACGTGTCTTTGTTACTATATGAAAATAAAGGATGGGGAGGCGCGAAGATATTTTTTTTCAAAGGGAAGCGCATTAACACAAAAGTTGGAAACTACTGGCTTAATGGATAAGTATTTTAAAATAATTATTTGGCGATGCTTTTAAACAGAGATTCTATCTATAGATATTTGTATCTAATAGTAATAATAGATGAATAAAAGCATTTTTACATTAGTATTTATGAATCATTTCTATGTTTCAAAAGTTTTATGCCGCTTACAGATGGGGAAGATTTTCGCTAAAAAAACAAAGTCGTTTAAACGTAAAAAAAAAACATTATTATTAGAAACAAAAAAATATTGGAAAAGATGTTAATATGGCACAACCCTGCATGTCATCGAACATGCAAATTGCCAGTAAAGAAAGTTCTCAAACATTATATAAAGAAATACAAATATATCTATGCATTCAATATAAATTATTTGAATGACTACTTTTGATCTGGTCTAATATTCATTTAGTTTCTTCCTTATTGAGTTAGACTATAGAATATTGAAGTAAAACTATTTGCATTCAGTAAAATATACACCCAATACTTTTTTTACTCGATTATTTTGGATAAACCGTTACGTTTTTTCATACATTTTTGGTACTTTTTTTACACGGATTTGAAACCGATTTATCAAATTATATGAAATGAGCTTTTTTTACGCGCCACTTTCTGGAACCAATGTGTCATCCTGAGATTTTGGATCTTAGATTCAAAAGGTCAATAGAAATATATAATAGAATCCGCAATACATTTTAGATGCTATTAATAAAAAAATGAAAAGAAGTCACTGTGCGACATGTTCAATCGATTTGTTAAGAACGATTACTTAACATACAATGATTTAAAAATATTGAAGTTTTTTGTCTCACACGATAAGCATAGTTAAGATAATTTTCGGATTAAATTCATGGTCAACTATAGCGCGAACCAGAGATAACTATCAATTGCAACTTATAATTCTTTTAGAACTCAATACTTTTCTATTTTAATCTTGTTATGTCAATATTATTATGTTTTAAACTTTTTTATGCAACAAAATTATTTTTCAAAACTGTATTCATCAATATCATAACAAATCATATCAAATCAATATCATAAAAAATAGGTTATAAAAAATAAAAACTAATTCTATATATTAGAGAAAGTTTGAGAAATTTGTATTGTATGGTTTGTTTAGCGTCTCTTGTTACCTTTGGCAAAAGCCGTCTCATGATTTAATTTATTAGTACGATAGCTTACTGTTGCTTACATGTAGCAACACCTCATATGAAGCATTTTCAAGGAATATATAATTAACGTATAGTTTCAGTTACATATAATTGTTGCAACAGATATTTGGGGAAGTAAATTAGATTGTCAGTCTTTGCTATGAAGATAAATAAATACTTATTGATTTTCGTCGATATCTAATATTAATACAAATTGTTTTATATGAAAAACCTTTATAACTGTCTAAATACCCATTCGTGTGTTAGGTGGTATTGTTATTTTTGTAATGAAATAGAATTTTTTTTTGCTTGTTTTGATACTGTAAAAATACGTATTGTGGTGGTTACTTATTTAAGTCAGTGCAATATTTATGCTGTAGGTCAAATTAAAGTTTTGCATTCCTACTGAGTCGCCTTAAATGTCAAACGTCAAACGTCAAACCTTGTACGTCAAAACTCTAACGTAAAAATGGGTAACCGATTGAATAATTTTAAATTGGCGGTATCTTGCGTTGGCCTCAGCTTACTCTGTGAAGAAAGAAAAAGAATATCTCTTCAGTTCCTCGCCCACTACGTTGGCTATCACTTTGTCTTTTTAATTCTTTCCTATATGATTCTCGAAGGCTTTGTATCTTTTTTGCCACAAAATCCCTATTGGCATCACTAATCCCTCTTGCTTTGCAAAACTGTATCATTTGAATATAGGCCTGATCACGAAGATTTCGATTCCTGTAATCTAAGCTTTTAATCTTCCATAAGCATGGATGCGATCTATATACACTGCAATGAAATCTGCCGTGAAATTTTTCGACCACGTGCGGACATCCATGTTTACTAATTGTAAATGACAGATTTGAATTGTTTGAATTTTGTACTTTTCCATGAGTTTTGTCGCTAACGACCCGGGTTTCGCCTTTCTGCATTCAAACAATTTAAATTTGATATTGAAATTCCATCAAGCACCCTTATTCGAAATACTTAATTATGTTAATGACAGGTAAATAATTTGGTTATATGAAAACAAACCTTTTTTTGCGTACACATGGGAAATAAAAATGCACAATCTGAAAAACATACGAATTTTATAGGACATTAAAGTTCTATCTGAATGTATATTTAAAAAATATTAGAAAAGGTTTATTCTTTCATTCGCGCCTAAAGATGCATAAGTATGTCTCATACGGGTATTCCAGGTGCATGGAACGAATGTAGCATACCTAAGAGAAATTATATTTTTGAGTATTAATGCACCATGATTCGACCTGCAGATTTATTTCAGACATTTAAGAATATTTGAAAGCGTCGAACTGCAGTTTCGTCTATTCTAAATATGCTAATAGAACAACGTCATTTAAATTAAATTAATATGTTAGGTAAACATCTAATTCTGATTATATGCATGCTTTTAAATAATTTACTTTTAATCTAAACTATCGATTCTACAAAAAGTTACATCGTCTGAAATTGCTTCTCCTGCGGTTTTATTATTCATGTGGAACCTTGTATACCCAAGGCGACGAAATATAGCATAGATTGAGAGGCGATATCTATGGCTCACCTGCACGACGGAGCGGCAGTTTCAGGCAGTGTACAGACCCTTATCGGCGTGTACACGACGGCGTGTACACGACGGCGTGCCATTTTGGCGTGCAGTACTTACTGGACGCCGACCTCTCAATTTTGATATCAATTTACATTACACGATATCCGGCACACTCAGACATACGTAATCGTATCCTGGACGCCGGCATCCCAGTGTGCGGGCCCCTAATAAGTACCGCCGCCAGAATAAGCCTGTTGGTGTCACAACACTCATAAATTATTGTCATAAAACAAAACTAAACCGGGTTCATAGACTTACTCTGCGACCAGAACAGACGGGGATTTATTTGCATGATTTAGTGTACTTTTTGTACCACATGGATTTCGTCTGCGATGGTTTTGTCACTTTTGTTCATCAAACTCGTCAGTGCACCTTTGACACTTTTCTACCCTTCAAAATACATTGATCAGTAGTCACTCAGAGGAAGACAAGGCTTCCATGACGGATCTCACAAATTCGAAGAGTTTTTCTTCAATCGTTTTATTTTCGAAGTCATTGGTGTTTGTGCTATATAAACAACTAGCTGATCCGACGAACTTCGTACCGCCTCAGAATCAATAAATGTTGTGTTCATTTATTGGCTGAATTAAATTTACAATTGGCTGAATTAAAAATACTCAAAATGAATTAAGTTCAATAAATGTGCAAAATTCAAAATAAAAAGTATTTAAATTACATTGAAATAATGTTATTCACGTGGCATAGCCGATAGATCACATGGATTCCACAGTTCACATGGATTCGATAGGAAACATGTCGAAATAGTGAAAGCAAATAATGTACGTATCTGACTTGGAGATGCAGAAACAATTGCTTTAGCGATTGTCATATTCCAATGCGTTTCGTTTTCAAGCAAATTGAGCTGTTGACATGCAGCACGAGTTGTTGGACACACTACGCCATTGACATTTTAAGTGACATTGGAGTGATTCAAATGATGTCGACCCACGAACATTCACATTGCTTCCGACGTTGAAATTTCTTCGATGAAGCGTTCCAAGTGTAATATCAACGTGGCATCTCAGAGTAGAGCAACACTATTGCAAACGGATCGCTTTGGCAAATCGAAAAGAAACTGGTCAATGCTGTCGCTGGAGGTGTTTCAGCACGTTGAGCAACATTCAATGCGTTGAAATAAACTCGTTGGCCATTCCCCAGATTCTCCACCAAATGTACAACAGTGGGATGACGTTCATGAATAGAGGATGAGAATATACGCCAAATCACCTCATCGTTCCCAAAGACGCGATGCTTAACAATGTAGTTCATTTTTTAGGATTTTATTTCAATGTAGTTCATTTTTCATAGAATTTTTCGTTTGAAGACACGTGCGGTGATGTCGTGTCGATCACTTGATGTTTGTCCGGGGAGCAGCAGTTGAACAATTTCTATCCATTTCGGATTGTACGTAGAGATGGTGAATAGATCTGGATGACCTACATCGCCGGTAGAATAGTCAATCGACCAACATTAGCTGCATCTCTTTCGGTTCTGATTGCATAAATGAATATACTTCTCCGAACGCAGTTTGCTTGGTTCAACCGAATGAAATTAGCCGCTCGTTCTACGGAGCTGTTGCTGGGAATTATTGCTTCTTTTTTTGATTGTTCATATTCACAGAACTGAAAGACTTTTAGAAAACCATCCCGGGTACTCTTACGGATTTGTTTAGAAGTACTTTGCATAGCTGATACCTCTTTATTTCGCTGTATTTGAAATAATAAAATTATGTCTTCACAATGTTGACAAACAATTACATCCGTTTGACAGTTGCTATGGAATGTGTTAGTCTAGGATAAAATTGTTCTCAATGCATGTCACCAACATAATGACGACGCTTTTCAAAACTATTCAAATGATACTTTTTTATAATTTTACGAGGTTCATTCTAAATTTTCTTACTTTTTATATTACGAAATGATATAAATTCTCATTATAACAAAGAACGCAACATTGTCCAAATCTTCAATATTATATTTATGAGAATTTCTTTCATTAGAAAAAAATATATTTTTATGTTTATTGTTCAACATGTCGACTGTGGAAAGGAAAAAGGACGTAACCCACAGTTTTTTCAAAACATTTTTTTTCAATAATCACAATGTATACAGCTTGATACATGTTTTATCAAAAGGATGTAAGCTGAAAATGCCGAATAAGTATCTAAATTTAGCTTTTATGTTTGAAAAAGATGACCTTGTAAAAAATTAAAACCAAGAAAAAGACTGAAATAAAGGTTTTTCCTGGGCAATTTTTTATATATCATATTAGGTTATGTCAATAAAATACCAGTTAAGAAGTCTCCGTGCACTTCAAGGTTGTGTATAATTCATAATTTGCATATGGCCGAAAATTACCAAAATACGTTTTTTGCTGTAAAATTTGATTCGTGTGGGTTACGTCCTTTTTTCTTTTCACAGCCGATAAACAAACAATTATATATGGGGATCAAAACTAAAATAATGATTTGATAGTATTCTATAACAATATAATATGTAAACATGAAAAGAATACTCATTTTTTTCATACATTAATTCATCTTTTCACAATTCAGTATATATTCTAGCGACGGTGATGAAGATGAGACATAAATTCTAAAAAGTTTTTTTCTTCAATGGATATTGAAGATTTCGACTCTAGGGTGACGATTTCGAATTCGGACACAGCCAAGTTCGTCGGTACATCTCTAGCTCAAAGTATTAACAAAAGAATTTTGTAAAAATCGCCATCTAGTGAATGAAACCAGCATACAACGACATTTTCATTATTTGAAGCTGTTCGCCATTTGAAAACTGTATGAGAAAATTAATTTTATTCATAATTTCTTTCCCGTGATATTTTTCCGATGTTTTAATGCTTATTCTGCTATTCTAGGCGGATAAGAATTTAATAAAACAAAGATCATTAAAATCCGAGCCGTAATTCTCGAGATATACGTGGTGTAACAAACCCCACTTTCTTTTATATATATATAGATATATATATAGAAGTCCTCCCAGCCTTCCAATCCTAAAATTAACAGTTATAAAATGACAATGAACATTTTTCTTCAATCGTCGTCATAAATTATCATTTATATTTTATTTTTTATCTTATAGATCTTACTGATCCACAATAGCTGTAATAATATAGTATTTGAATAATTTATTTAATGTCACCTTTTAGTATACGGATTCTTACGAATCAATCTCAAGAATCTTCCGAACACGAATTCTCCAAACAAGAATACTCCGTACACAGATTACACGAAACTGAAACAAATGGAAATTTTAAAGGATAGAATAATGTTTTTTTTAGGCAAAGACTGTGCCATAAACTAGTATGACTGTGTGTTTCAAAAAGCCAACGGTGATTCAAAATGATGAGAGTCATTACCGATTTGAGAAATCAGAAAAAAGGCTTAATTTTACAGAACCTCAATTATCTGGATTGTTAAAAATATGTCAACAACATTTTTACAAATTTGCTAATTTGTCACCATAACGGTGTATGCTAAGGAAGCAGGCAAACACAGACTCCAACTGTTTATCATTGGGTAGTAGAAGATCCCTTAAAAACACCAGAACTCTTCTAGTTGAATATGATCGTCAATCGTCAGTTGAAAAAATCCTGGATGTATGGTGAAATTTTTAAAGATGGCATGAAAATAAGTTCATACCAGTTCTGAAAAAAATCAAAACTCCATAGGTAAAAGAGGAAAGATATTATTATTACCAGCCCATCCCACTCATCTATGGAATTTTTCAACCAAATCTATGAAATGTTAACAGTAAAAATTTTAGCACTTATGCCGGCTACACATTATGAAACAAATGGTTGCAGAACATGTCTTGGCACACAAAATTCACGTGTTCACGCCGTATCGTAGAACATTTCACGTGACCCGATATAGGTTCCCATGTTCACCGTCTAAAAGGTGAACATGGGTGTTTTTACTGAATGCAAAAATGCGAGTATATTTAATTACTGATGTTTATAAGCTTTCTACAATTATTTTATCATCCACTATGACAGCTTATTCTTATACCATAGATAATTCCAATACAACTTATTATGTTCTATGGCAGGGATGGCTAACCTTTTTGGGTCCGCGTGCCAAAAATCCTCAAATATTATTTCTCGAGTGTGTGGCGTGCCCAAGCAGTAAAAAAATAAATTAAACGATAGTCGTTTATCTTTGAAAATATTTAAAAAATAATAAAACGGAATAAATTCATAATTCACGAATTATTTAATCAAAATTTTTTTTTTGTTCAAAAAAATAATTATTTGAATTTTGAAATCGTTCGCGTGCCATCCAAATTCTCAAATGTACCACCTCGGGCATGCGTGCCATAGGTTCGCCATCTCTGTAGTAAAATTTTATCGACAATTCCATAGGTTGCAAGAAAAATATCAAATATCTTCTTTATTATAATATGCTATCCCGAATCAATAAAAAAATATTTTTTACCCAACTTTCTTGCGAATCTTGCAAATTTCATTAGTTCACACATTCAATTTTAAATGCACGTTTTATTGTAAATTAAATTGAAAAGTGATGTAGGTGCATATATTAAAATGTGGAAAAGAAAACAATGAATAAAGTAAAACACTCGCTTAAGAAATCTTTATTAGAATGAATTAATTATTATTTTTATATCATTACATTGTTTTGTTAATAACATGATATTTTACGGTATTATCCTATTGATAAGTTTAGTTGTATAATATATAATATTAATTTACAGTACTAAATAGTATGGCATTGAACTGATCATTAAAAACATTTACGCAAGATGAACATATTATTCAATAATATAAATTAAATTATGTTTTGTGTATTATTTTATTGATTCTGCTTAAATTGATCAACAAATATTCGTTAGGGACATAGTAATAAAAGAGACTTGTAGAAAAACAAAACAACTGTGAATCTTTTTCCATCGTTAAATGATGTTTTCATATTTGTTTAATCTCTTATTTTTATTGTAAATAGACGTTTCTGGCAAAAATTATTGTTATTTCCTTATCTACATATAATATTTTCATAAAACATAATGTTTTCATTGATTATGTTATATTACAGACTATTTAATACCATGGGGTGCTTTTATTTGTATAGAACTCTTATATCCATTTTTTATAAAATTAAAATAACATGTTTACAAGCACTTTTTAAATTAATTAACCCATATTTATTGTCCTATATGCAAATAATTATTATCGACATAACGTTTGATAGCTTTAAAAAAAATCAGCTTGTTTTGGAATAAAATCGTTCTATAGTATTATATTAATACGTCAGAAAATCATTTTTTATCGATATATTTTTCTGAACTTTGCTTTAAGTTATAATTTAACGTATAATATTAACTATCTTTGACTACAAAATAAATGTACGTTTAACGAATTTATAACAGCATTAGTGGCATACAATCGAAACATCTGGAGATATTATTTAAATAAATTTTAAGACATAAATGAAATGAATATAGAAATGAAATTTTCCCACAAGACCAAATTTAGGCATTTAATAATTAAACTTAAAAGTTTGAATTTCTTTTATTTCAATATTCAAATAATTGTGCTGACATTCGTGGCACACAATTTAATTCAATAACATTCACACACATAGATATATATGCGACAAATATTGTATGTAGTAAATCAGAACGATATTTATGGCGTATTAAATTATAGTTTAGATAACTGTTACAATCCTAACATAACTTATTTTAATATTCTTTGCAATTCATTTTGAATAATAAATACAGTTATAAGATATAACGAATCAAATACATTTACGTCCGAATTCGTTTGTGGAAATTTTCAATTGACCAGATCAAACTAATCACTAGCTTAGCAATATAGCTCGTGGCTTTCAATACAATTTGTGGAATACACTGGATTTATATACGTATATGTAATATTATGTTGCGTCATAACTTATACCTTTCCGCTGAGAAAAAAAAGTAAACCGAAATATAGCAGCTATTGATATTATCAAACTTATGGTATCAGAAATATTTCGTGATATGTGTGACATGACAAATTAATGTAATAAATTAACATCTGAGAATTTATTTAATCCAAAAATGAGTCTCACTGTGTTGAGCTTAACCGGTAATCAAAAGAGTTTGTTCATATTTGTAATTACGTTTATATCTACCTATTATTATTAGATGGATAAAATACTTACATTTATAATTATTAATTATAATAGGTATTGTTTTTTTTTTCTCGTACTATCATTTATTACGTGCCCCGATACAAAACAGTCGTGTAACCTCTTCTGGCCAACCTCGAAGCTTTCGTCAAAGATTAAGCACCGCTTCTACCCGACATCAGACTAAAACTGATATAAGTTTAAAGAAACAATACCGTAAATGTAAATCGACAGATTACAGCTCGGTATGTTTTGAAGGGAACCTTTTCAAAAGTGCATGATATAAGTTATAAAATGCGTATACCGACACGCAGATGATTACACACAATGCGGAACCGAAAACGAAGCTGAGAAAGTTTCCGTTGATTAGACCGGCTCCCCTGAGAGACGTCGGTCTGCCTCTGAAAAGTTCTGATGTATCTGCGCCTGCTGCTCGACGCTCCCCCATCAACTTCTTCATGGAACTCAGCCTGGCTTTGAGCTCGTCCACTGATTCGGACACCTCGCTGGGGTCCCCCAAGCTCTCGTACCCTGAATAGAAAGAATTAGTTAGAAACGTTTTTTTTCATAAATTTAATAAATATGTATAGAAAGAATCGATGACCACTCCCTACTCTGAGCATGTTATGATGACCAAACTCTCTGCCCATGATATTCAAATCATCTCCATAAAATAAATACCTTTTATGATTGATCATCAGCGGGTAGGAATCAAAGGAAACGGAGTCCATCCAGTTGAGAGAAGAGACAGATAAGATTCTGACTTACTTATGACATTTGCACATGTCCAAGCTAGGTTAATCTTTTTTTAAAATACATTTTGGGAGTGATAAGAAGCTGGTTTATCCACTCGCTTACCTCCGAGCTCCTGGCGCTGTTAAACCACCATATGTCTAGCATTTTAAGCTTTCATCTATATTTTAAGAACTGTGTAAAGTTGCTTTTTTCTATTTCTACCAACAAGGGCAAAAAAAAATGAAAAAAAATAATAATTTGATTCTTATAACCGACACTTCTGTTTGCAGCACTTTAGTATCTACGATTGAACAATACTGTCCTTTTAAAAACCTAAAAAAATTAATATAAATTAATAGAAATATACTAATAATGAACGTTTAAAATTGTGTACACAACTATGGCATACACTATGAATTTGATTAAAATAAGTAATAACTATATTCCAAGAATCGTACAAAAAATAAAACTGTTTTAGAAGATTATATGGAGAAATACGTAGCGATGAAAAAAATAAGCTTCACAATCATTGTTATATTTTTTTTATGTAACATGATGAACTATTAAAACGATCATAGCAGATGTCTAAGATGTCATAGATAGGAGAAAGTATTTCCTTTGCCAGAGTCGAAAAGATTTGTATCTATATAAAATAATATGCATTATTGGCAATATATTTCATGCTATCTTCAAGATGAATTTAAATTATATAAATGAAAACAAAAGAAAAACATATTTATATTTTGAAAGATTGATAGTAATATAGTTAGTGAATTTTTGGTTTTATTACGTGCACTGAAAACTCACCTTGTCTGCTGTTTGTAAATTCGTCAGTCATCGTGAAGTATTGCTTGCTTATTTGGTGAAATATGTGGAAAAACAAGAAAAAGCCTCGTGTTTTGACACTTGTCGGTGTATTTTTACCGGAAAACGGATGGCATCAAACGTAGGGCGCATGTGCGCAGCATCCTCATCTCGATTCTGCGTACACTTTACTAGTAAATACTACCTAACTGTTGTAATATATTATCTGCCTGGCACAAGTATTGATTGCATAATGCTTTGTCAAAATGCAGCTAAATGCATCCTGGATTTTCGGGGCATGTAAAATGTAGGTGATACTGCACAATACATTTAATAATGCGAATGATTGACACTATTTCGATTATGGACTTCACAGAGGAATTATCAATCTCTGATTTTTAGATTATTTATCGATTACACGATCATATCGTCCAGATATCGTATATTTTTAATTGAATAACACGCATATGTGAACTTAACACAATTATTCACGCTATATATAACATTTTCTTTGTTTCCAGCTTTTCATCTCTGAACGCACCTACTACCAAATGGCTATCCAAAATTTTGATATTACTAATGTCAATAATCGGGTGTTACAGATATATAAAATGACTTCAAGAAATTATCAATAAAAGTACTTAATTTTATTCTTACATGCTTTATGCTTTGGACCTTGAAACACCAAACTGTGACTCTGATGTTTACCTAAGTTTAATTCTGGTAACCTTATATATTATTATTTACTTTTTAATTCACTTAATTTTATTTCGCTTTTTATGCTAGGAGTTTGACGACATGTATTGTAAAAAATATAATCTGTCCACGACGATAGCCAGATGGAAAGGTCGTCTTGGTCTCAAACTTTTCTCTCTTAATTTGTTTACCCTTCCCTCTCGAGGGTGACTGAAGAGTCGAGTGCCTCATGCTCATTGGACATTGTTTAACTGATTTCCTGTGTGAATGTCTTTAACAAAACATTGGTGACCATTCGAATTTACTGTTAGAGGGGTTATTGCAATCAACATTTGATTGTAAATTGGCAAAAGTAAATAACTATTTGATTTAGTAAATCACACAACTTTTACTAACCCAGTCTACTAATGTCTATTGAATGGCATATGCATTACTTTGTAGGCAACACGTGAAAATAGTGGTGGGCTGCCAAAACGCTAACAATGGACTCGTTTAATCTTAAATATTTGCGGTGATCTCAGAAAGGGATATTTTTTTTTATCACTTTTGAACAATTATAAGAAATACTCAAATAAGCAATCGATTGTTACTTAATACACTTATAATATTCAACGATATGCAATACACCGTAAACTACTGAAAATGTAGTAATGTGTATAGTTATACTGTCGTAGATAATATATTATTCAGAAATTTCAGTTATGTATTCACTTGATCTGAGAATATTCTTTTCTTTTTAATTAGTAAAATCTAACAAGGGGCTCGCGCGAGCCCCTCTGAGCTTCCCCCCCAGATCACCTCTGCGTGAAAAGCTAAATGTTATTTTATTAAAATTGTTTATAAGATCTTATTAATACATACATAAAAGATATGAGCTTTGCTTTGACATCATAGTATGCGACTTACTACAAAATACAAGACGTATCTTAAAGAACACCCTTCAGTTAAGCTCTGTATACCAAAGACACGTCATTCATCTATTTTCCCCCGTTGATTCAAAGGAACAACTGGTCTTCATCACCATAACATTTCCCTATTGTTCACTTTCCCACGGAGTTGGAGGCATCCCCACACGTGTCAAATCGCCTGCAACACGTGCCAAAGCTTTAGGGTGACGTCATTCACATGCATGCACCCTCGACACAGTATTTTCTGGTTTGTTTTATCAATCATGCTCATCAATTCACTTTCTCGGTCGTGTTTGACTAATGATTCATTTTAAATATCAGCTATTAATCATCTGCTATGTTGAAGGTTACTTTTCATATATTCCTAAATCTAGAAATGGTTTTACATTGCTTAATAAGTCGGCGATGGTAAAAAAAAACTTAGTGGACTTATTATAAAATAAGTAGAATAATAAATTCTATACATTTTTTACATGGGGCTGTAACGAATGTGCAGATCTTGGTAAATTTATTTGACCCAAACCAACTAAAGTATTGTATTATTACTATTGTGTTGTAATGGCTTTTACGAAAGAAATTAAATGTATCGATTTATAATCAATTCTTGTGGGGAACTCGTTAAAGTTATAAAATTAAAACATAATTTAGAGTAGTTATTGCACACTTTGTGATGGGTGTCGGTTTTGCAGAGTGAATAGGTATTCCCGATTGAAGAAGAAGCACAATTGAATAGGGCTCTTCACCGAAATACCTTTGACTAAACAATTATCTCGTTACAAATTTAAGAATTCAAATCAAACATAAAAATCGCGTTTAAAGTAACATTTTTTTTGTGATGATTACAACATAAATTGATGGAATCAAGTTAAACGATAACTTCTGTTGAAAACCGATTTGATATAGAATAGTTTATATTGGACGTATCGTCGTTCAAATAGTATAAACTTTGGGTAACAGTTATTGTAATAATTTAAAATAGATTAACATGAGTAATGCTCATGGCATGTAAGTGCACTCAACAGTGTCTGTATGTGGGCTAATTTTTCTATAACAGTGACTCATCAGTCGTTGCTATGAAAAGAGGGCTTATTTTTTACCATAGAATATACTGTGAAGGGGTAGCGTTCTATTGTCTAGCAGTATGACATCACTGCGCTAATTGAAATGAGATGCTCCGAGATGAGAATAGGGGTCGGATGATTCATACAGATTCAAATACATCACCAACAGTATACGATCTGGTGCCTAAATTATTAATATTACGCATTATCTACACATCTGTGGGGAGATTCTGATCAGTGTACGAGTAAAGAATATTGAAATTCAATTACACGGTACCAAACTGTTTTTAACAATGCTCGCTCAAAATGTGTATAACAGAGTTGGGGAACCTTTGTCTCTCTAAAGGCCACATTCGTGTATCTGATTCAACATAAGGCCGCATCAAACATTGACAGGGAATTGACTAGGGAATCATTGGCCAGAAACAGTTTCATGCCAATTTGTATAGCCCAGAAATTTTCGGATTTCCCAAAATTACCAGCGTGGGATCTTTTTTTAGGTCTTGCAAGAATTTTGACATCAAAAATCTCAGAAATTTACGAAATTACATAAATTTTCAGAATTCTCATAACAGTCAAAAGGCCGCAGGTTTCCCACGACTGGTGTAGAATATGGACTATTTAAATAGAGCGTATATCAAACGAAGCTTACATACAAAACTGCTTCTTACCCAGTTATTGAACTTCTATCTTTTCGAAGAGTGGAAGAATAGAATGATAAGGATAGAGCAGTAATAGTTGTCATAGCTTACTGCTCATACTACGCGTTGCTTTTTGAATCGGATGTGTGGACATAATTTCATACATCGTAGAAAACCATGCCTTCGTTCACAAATCATTAAGCCGACTGAAAAATTACCCGACGATACTGCCAATACTCTATTTATATATCTCAATTTTTTGATAGTGTCGTCTGTTCAATTTAATCTAGTAGATTGTCGAAAAGAACTTCTCTTTTTCTAGTGAATTGTCTCGTCATACTTATATGCAGATACAAATTTTTGACTTAACTTACGCTGAATTTTAACCAACAAACTAATAGACGTTAAAATTTTATAAGGCTCTTTTTACCATGTCTGCCAACAGTGTGAAGAAGCAGCAATCTCAACATAATTGATTTACCTGTACAATTAACTGGTTAAACGTAACTCATTCCATATCTCTTTATAGAGAGAAAAGCTCAAATGATGATATAGTTGTTAGCTTATGTATCTCTATATTTTTTAAAAAATACTAATTTTTCATCAGTTGTAATGAGCGAAACCGATGCTGATTTCTATTTAAATAAAATGTGAAACTACTGCATTTTTACCAATATAATTGACAGCGAACACCTTAAAAGTGACTTAATAGGGGTTTTTTACGCTTTGGTTCCAGGATGGAAAAAGAAACATTTTAATTCAGATTATTTAATACAGAAATCTATTAAAAAAGAAGAAATAATATCTTCAATTTTTCCATATGTCCTCGTTCCTAGGTATTCACTGTGTAAAACATATCATAAAATACAATTGATACATGTATTGAGTATTTTATTGAAATTTTTAGAATCGATCGGTGGTGTGATGAATTTAATAGACAACATGATTTTATCACGAAACGATTTGTGCATTGTTCGAATGGCCTCACAACAAAATAGCTTAAACTTATTTGTCATTAAATCATTATTTATTTGGCAATTTTACAAAGTTACCGCCGCATCCACTGTATATATCAATGTGGAGCATATGGCCTCCTAATGGAGGTATCTCAAAAGAAGTTTTCTGCAAGAACTATTACTCAGACGCTCAACCTCTCTTTTCATTGCCGGGTTCTATGACGCAGTGGTTAGCGTTGTTGATTTCCGTGACGGATCTCACGGGTTCGAGCCCCAGTACAAACAGCATTTTTTCAATCGATTCTGTTGATGGAATGGGTGTTTGTAATGTCTAAAAATGCCTGCCACCATTCCGATTAGTTAACCACTAGATCTGTCCTAGTCTTATCCTACTATCCCTTCTACTCTCTTTGGAAATATATAATTATAGAAAACCAAATTCATATTGATCGATTTTTCTAATTAATTTGCCTGATAATATAACAATATTAATATTCAACTCATTTACATAATTATCGATCAAAATCTTGACAAATAAATAAACACGATGAATATATTTTTTATACTCTTATATCTATAGTTTTTAAAAGCCAGATTATCCAGATGAACTACGGAGTGCTTTAGTACTTAACTGCATATGATTTGATGGCATCCCTTGCTCTTATGGGGATGAATCATCATTCAATAGGTCCTCCCACGCGGTGTTTGCTTTTTAGTGTGCTAATAAAACGAAACACCCCTGTTAAATGCACTAGGGTAGTTTTATTTCCGAGCAAGCTTACAAAAATACACCAAAGTGTTTTTAACAACCCGGTGTGGTCCATGGGGGAGGTGCAGGAATGACGTCACTTCGACTGTCTAGTCTAGAGTGACTCATAGTGTAGATAATTGTGTTGAGACCACCAATCGTCAATGCTTCAATGGATATACTAATAATTGACTTTGATAGGATATATAAATCAAACAATAATGTGAATTGATAAATTGGTGCATTTTTATTTAACTTAAAGTAAAAGCTTGTTTGTCATACCGATTCTAGTTTGAAATACTATTAATTCTTGTCTGTATTTGAAGTTTTTTCTATTTCCACTATCTTTTATGTACATACAACTATTTCCTACTAAGTTCGTCGGGATAATATTATGTATCGAACTACCTTCCCCTGATTTAGTTATGGAGTAAATAATCCGACAATTCTTAAGCAACCAAACAAGGGGTCGCCTTAAAAGCTATGACTAATAAAAACTTATGGTGAAATTCTTCTTTACGGAGGGGTGACTAGTAAGTATGCAAGAAGCTTTGAGATGTGTTTCTGATTATCAGTGCGCTGTAAGACAGATGAGAATTGACAATCCAGCAGGTGTTTTTTTTAATCAAGTCCTTGTTTTTTGCAGTACCGCACACAGTGGGCTGGACACCATGAGTGTGAGAGAAGACTGAAAAATTGTCGCTGGTTGATATGAAAGAATTTTGTATTTCTTGGAGTCAAAATTTTCGACAGCGGGCTTCAGATATTGAAGTTTAATGAAGAGTTTGGTTAGGGTAAGTCAACAACCCCCACGGGAAATAGTGCTATGCTGCTGATAATAATGAAAACTCAATGATAGTGTTTCGATTAACACCTTGAAATATTTATATATTTTACAACGCAAATGTTGTAGAAATATTAATTTTGTATCAATAAGATTATCTTAACTTAAGAAGCAATTAACTTTTGAACCATATCCGCTCCAAGAGCTTAGAACATAGACTGTTAAGCATTTCAACAGAAAGTATTTCAACTTGTAAATCGGTCAACAACTTACTTGAAAGAACATAGATTTTAAAGTAAGTGGTTATAAAATTAATAACAATTTCTTAGTTAATCTCATCTAATCTCAGTTAATTTCTTAGTTGTAAATGGCAAGAAATAGTAAAATAATAATTTTAGTATGAAGCGGGCAATAAGTATTTCATTTAACCTTCTTATTATATATTTATCCGAATTGATCGAAATGCTTACCTCTTTTCCTTTTTAAAGTGTCATTTTTAACTTATATGTTACGGTTAAAACTTGAATAATATAATCCATGTCCGCTCCCAATATGGAGCATATGGCCTCCTAATGGAGGTATCTCAACAGAAGTTTTTCTACGATAACTTTTTGTTACTCAGTCGCTCAACCTCACTTTTTTCAAAGTGAGTAGTAGTGACAGAAGGATAAGGCTAGAACAGGACTAGTGGTTGGTTAATCGCTATTGCCACACCCAGTTTTTAAGGGATCAGAAGGATGGGAGGAGAGGAAATGATGTGAATTGACATCTCAAACACCCAGATCACAACTTTGAATTGAATAATTCTCAAATTCACTGTTATCTGACCGGGAATCGAACTTAGACCTGCGTGATCGGTAGAGCAAGCTCTAACCAACTGGGCCACAGCATGCGACCAAAATTAAGTAAATTGTTTTACTTATTGTATGTTTTTTATATTGTAAAATACTGGGAAATTGTTCTGTTCTGTTCCAAACCTCTTGTTAAAACTGGAGACTCGTCTCGGAAAAGTAATACAAGAAGCTTTCGTATACTAGTATGTATGCTGTCACGATCAAACCACGTATACAGTTAAAAATCAAATCGCCTTGTTTTTTGTATCCATGTCCACTACCAATGTGGAGTTTATGGCCTCCTAATGGAGGTATCTCAACAGATTTTTTTCTACGAGAACTGTTCGTTACTCAGTTGCTCAACCTCTCTTATTCAAAGGGAGTAGTAGGGATACAAGAATAAGGCTAGGACCGAACTAGTAGAATACCCGATTATTTATTAAAGGATCGGAAAAAGTGGGCGGGATTTTTTATACATCACAAACACCCATGCCTTCGAACAGAAGTCGACAAATCGATCGAAAAAAATGCTGTTTGTACTGGGAATCGAACCCGTTAAGTCCGGCACGGAAGCCCACAACGCTAACTTGCACTCAAACTTTAGCTAAGTTTATTTATAATGTTATATGGTATGTAGAATCAGTGAACAAAAGTGTAATTTAAAAATATTTGAATAATCTTGTTTTATTATAAATAAATAAGAATATTGTCAAATTGCTTCTGTTTTACTGAGCAACATTTTAAACAAAATTAACTCATTTAAAATAGTGTGTTTTAACAGTGATTAATTTGACAATAATTAAATCAATCTATCAGCCAAAACGAATACATTAAATATGATATAATTGAATTAATTGGTTATTTCGAAAATAACTGACAGAAATTAAATTTGTCAGGAGCGATAAAAGTATCTGTTTTGTTAGTTACATACTTCACGTATAGTGGGTGTTTCAGAACTGAAATAAAACTCTAGTTAGCTTTGGAAAATTGGGTTGCATGTTTTCGAACTTAATGTAACGTTAAATAATTGCAATAAAAACAATTCCTCAATTTGGTCAGTTATCGTGTTTTCGAAATGACCAGTTCAATTTTGTTAATGCTAATAGTTAAGATTACTTACTTTTGTTCAAATATATTTATTTTGTTTTTCAGGTGGGAATGGTACATTCGTTAAAGTGTCTTTCTTAGCGTACTGCAGAAAACTTGATGATTCGTATTGAAATATAAATAATCATATCCAAAACATCTGTTCAACCAAGAATTTTAAAATGGACAATTTTTATTTTATTCAATTTTGGCTTTTGACTGCAGCATAGTATCTAATCGTCGACTGGCGCCTGCACATGACGCAACTGAGAAAAACCATCCCTTATCTTACTAATAAATTGACGGGGGTGATTTCAACGCATCATGAGTCATCTCTTCTATGATATATTGCTTCATTGCATATAAAATGAAAATTCCGATGTGACAAAGTAACGAATTGTATCTTTTCATTTATCACCCTATACATTTATCAAAATTGTTTAAATGAAAACCAAATGTGATGGTCACAATCAAGAAGAATACACTTACTTTCGATGGTTTCGGCGGTAACTTTGTGGAAGTTCATTTTAATAGAAAATTTAAATTAACTTTGATTATTCCACGTATTGCACAATACGTGGAATAATCAAAGTTAATTTAAATTTTCTATTAAGAATACACTTAATTCTTTAATATTTATATACTACTTATTCGAACCATTCTACTTAACCCTCCAAGGACGAGCGTCACCATATGGTCACACAAAACACCGTTGTCTATTGATCCTACTATTCATACTTTTTCTACCTGAATATCGTTGCTTTTGCTCATATTTGGTTAAGAAGGGTACGGACTACAGTAAGTCATCAGCCGTAGGAACAGGAACGGTCTCCAAAAGCACATGTGATTTTTTGAATTTCCGTTTTTTTTAATTTACTTTTTGAAACTGTTAGATATTTTTTTATAAAAACACAAAATTATTTACAGTTATTTTGCTAATATATTTGTTTTGAAATTATGTTGATCTAAAGAGGTCAAATTGTAAATATTTTAAAAAAAATCACGTTTAGCTATATTTCAACCCTGAATGTTTGCAAGCCCATACGGTCACTTTTGTCCTTACTACTGTCCGTACTCAATATTACACGGTAATAAAAGGATGAACATGACCATATAGTCATGCGGGGTTTCTATACAACGACTTTGCGTTTTTTTTTTTTTTAATTTTGGATAGGAATAAAAGTTATCCGTGACTTCAATATGGCTTAGAAAATATTTTTTTTATCGGAAAAAAGCTCTCGTCTCTGGAGGGTTAAATCATAATGGAATAGGATGTCTAGTTTGGTACTCCCGGTCTACGTTCAGCATCAATGGCGGATTACCATAAAAGCGTGAGGCGCGAATCTCAGGGGCCAGATTTTTATTATTTTACATTACATTTTTTGATGTTTTTATGTTATCCGAAAAACAAGACCTTCAAATTTTATTGCGCCTGGGGCCGCTCATTTTTTAATCCGCCGTTGTTCAGCGTGGACCAATTCATTATCTATTTACGAACGTTTTCACAATTGAAAAGCACGGTATTTTCCCCCAACAACGCCAATTCCCGACTCGACTTTCTTTATTTCTTATAATTAATTATTTTATCAATAAAATTATCATCATAAGAAATAATGCTTAGCTAAAATAATATTCGGCATTTCGTTAACACGACGGTAATACATAGAAAAAAGTTTATAAAACTGTTTTTAAATAAAATATAAATCGAGGTTATTATGGTTAGTGGTTACTCATTGCATATCTGAATAAGTATCTAAAAAGGTCACAAAACAGTTATAAATACAATAAAATATACTGAGTTTTTTACTTTTATCGTCAAACAAGAAAATATTTTCATTGGGGTGTACATTTGCAAAGTCTCTGAGCATTTTCCAAAATGTATGCCTAACACGAGTGGCAAATTATTCGATGCAGCAATTCACTGGAGAGCTATCATGAAAGTTTCCATATTGTAGTCACTTGTGAACATGGTCATAAACTTCATATCACTTGTATTTCCATTCAATTTTATTGGTGATTTAAAAGAATTGAAAGCATTACTTTGTGTCTGTGCTTTCTAAATAAAATACATGTATCCATTTATCGCTCAGTTAGTTGCAATGTTACACCAATGTACATTGGTGAATCACCAATTTACGTGCGATAAAACTGAGCGAGATAAGATTGAAAACATAAACAGCTGGCCCTTATGAGCACATTATTTATCATCAGCTTATGCGATTATCATTGACGTTATCGACCCTTCAAATTCACACATTTTGGAACAAATTTGTAGGCAGTGGTATAAAAGTAAAAATGGTTTAACTTCATTAGTTTTTAATATCAATGAATTATTCAATGGTACCGTTTTTAATACACTGGACACCTACCTCTATTTATTTATTTTTATTTGGAAACAAAAATATTATAAATAAAATACACTTTATGTTTATATTGCTTACTTACATTACATTTTAATCCAACTCACAAGAGTTTCTATAGTCCATCTTTAGATCATCACTAAGAAAAAAAATACTTGGACATTAAAAATAGGTAAGTAATTATTGTTTCTTTTTTAATAGCAAATGTCTTGCAATACTGCATTTCTCATCAAAGTTTTTTTATTTAATATGTCAAATATTTTATTCTCTTTACACATTTAACGATTTTGACCAATTTTCCTCCTTCTTGCTAAGATTTTAGAAGTATAAATATATTAATTTATGATAAAAAAAAAAACTCCTGCTAGTTCGTCTTTTCAACTAATATGAACGTGGCCAATAATATCCGATATTTTCGTATGTATATAAAACACGAATAAGAAAAACAAAAAAAATCTGAAATGATAATAAAATAATATTTATACTATTATTTTAATTCAATAACTATAAAAATCGTCAAAATAAATGATAAAAAAGTAAAACCAATTATATTTCATAATAATATAGCGCTATTTGTAAAAATATGACGCTAGATATATCAGAGAAGATTAAATGATACAAACAAAACCTACAACCAAAGTCACCTGTGACAATGTTTCTTAACCTTTTTACATCCGCGGACCACAAAAAATAATCAATATATGCTTTTAAAAATGAATACTTCCTACTTTTGAAGTGCAAAACAATTTTTCAGCCCACCCAAAAATCCCACCCACACAATTTTGGTTAATATTAATGTCACTATTTTAAACTTTCAAGTTAAATTGTCAATCATAATTATTACTGATGCTATCAAGCAATTAAAAATAAACTTGACAATTTTTTTTCCCATTGATTGTGTTGAAAATAGTTAATCGTGTTTCGCTTCTTTTCGGAGCATCTTTAGACTTACTATCGGAAGATTATTCATTAATATCAAAAATGGTTTTTCACAGTGTCACTGTCGAATCCATCAAAAACACAGTAAAACCTCGATTATTCGTATTGATGTCACATCTGTAATGAAACTATTACATAAGTGTGTAAAAGAAAAAAATCAAATGTTTATATCGAAAACAGACAATTCTATTTCAAAAACAATTATGTTAATGAAAAAAATATGTGATCTCTCTTTTTTAATCTTTTTTTCTGTGAATAATGATTTTTCGTTATACGGATTACTTTCTTTCTCAATTAGTCCGGATAATTAAGTTTCTACTGTATAAATAACTATTTAACCACTTGAATACCAAGCGGACAAAGGTGTATGGAACATATGCAAGCGAACACCGATGTCCAAGCATTTAAAAAGTCAAATACTTGGTATTCTAATAGAATATAAGCAATATTTTGATGAATATGTGTAGTGCTATCTATACTGAGTCAATATAGGTTGTTTAAGTATCGAATTCGAGTGCATATTAGGCAAAATTATTTTTCTCAAAAACACGCAGTATCTCTGGGACATGTTAATGATTTATTCGCGCGGTATTCAAACGGTTAACAGTTCACGTGGTAACGTTAGTCGAAGACAGCATTATTTAAAAAAAATCCCACATGTGTGTTTTCGTTGCTGAGCAATAATCTTTGTACTTAACGAGTTAGATGTTGAAGAATGAGTTTTTGATTGAATTAGTCAGTTCTTGTTGTCAATAACATAATGTATTTTACGGCCTGATATTAATTATTGTTAGGAAAGGCTGTCGCAGCAGCCATTACGCGCGTGCCGTTTGTACAAAGGGAAATTTTAAGTACCTAATTTTAAAACCATTAATCATTTCTTGAGTGTTTAAGATTAGTCATATACGGCATTGATAAATTGAAGCCTCTTTTAAAAAGTATTAAATAACATTGTCGTGTCGGTTGGAGGCTATCGTGTTTATCTAATAATCAGTGAATATTTTTAGTTTAGAGATAAGAAATATAATAAAATCAACGATAAATCTCATTTCTATATGGCATAGACCAGTGGTTCTTAACCTTTTCGAAGTCACGGTGCACTTTTGAGCATGGGAAAAATTGGCGGTGAACCAGAATATTGAGGTCGAAAAAAATATGTGGACCTAAGTTTTCTTTGACTTATTCGGTTTTCAATATTTTGCGGATTTTTTCGTTTATACCATTTTTTCGCGGTGCATTTGCAATAAGCTCGCGGTGCACCGGTTAAGAGCCACTGGCATAGACTGTCTAGTGCAGGGGTGGGGAACCTTTTCTTTTCAGCCGCATTCATATTTCTGATTCAATAAGGCCGCATTGACTAGGAAATCTTTGTCTGGAATCAATTTTATGCCAATTTGTAAATCCCAAATGATTTCCCAAATTCCCAAAGGAATAAGACACCCAAAAATTTACGAATTTGCCAAAAAGTGCTCTTGCATAAATTTTCGAATCCAAAATCTCAGGAATTTACAAATTTAAAAAAATTTGCAGGCTTGGCCGATCATGTCAAAAGGCCGCACAATAGTAGCCAAAAGGCCGCAGGTTCCCCACGACTGGACTCTAGTGTCTACCTTCAATCAATCATTGTAAATCATGTTTAAAAGAATCCTCACGTGGCGCTTATTTTAGTCGTGATGAAATCTCAAAGCACATTCAATTTATTAATTTATATTTCAGTGCCAACTAATTCGATAAAGTTTTATCTACTTGCGCGCCACTACACAATTCGGTGACTAATAAGGTTATGATCATTAATCTAGGTTTATCAAAATTACACTATTAATTATTATCGAAGATTAAGAAAAAGGAGTGTATGCATTGATATTATTATTGGCTCATATCTGATTTGACTCATCGTCGCATGTCGCATGTCTTCCTAACGTGGGATAATATGATTTTAATACATACATATTTAAGTTCGAATCGTTCAAATTAATTTAATACATATTAAAATTCCACCGAGCACCTTCAGTCGAAATCTTAAATTACATACACAATTCTTGTTAAATAAATGTAATTGAGAGTTCATAACAATCAACGTCAATTTCAATTTAAGTCTGTATTTCTTTTACTAAGTAAAAAATCATTTAGTTTTTATATTCAACTCCACTCAGCTCTCAATTTGTGTGACACTTTTTTTACGCGATTTTGAAGTTATGCTGTTTTTATTTAATAGACATTAAATAAAAACACACCAATGCAAATATCAAACCGTGTCGAGCGTTGTCAAATAATGAAGATAATTTTGACTGCAAAAAGTTAGGTAGGTATTATAATAAATTAGTGAATTTTAGGTCGTATTATTTTCTTCAATCTAGTAGGTACAACATTTTTCATACTGTTTGTAGTCTAACAATTAACACTTTTGGGAAAAGGCTAAACTTTTAAAATTATTTAAGTATGTACATAGTTGCATAAACATTTCGTTGACAGCTTACTCCCCATCACGATACTATCGACTACACAGCCATAACTCCTAAAGATGGTGTTATGCCTAAATTGATATTAATTAAGTTATTTCTTGTGAAACAAAGTACTTTGTATTTATTTACCAATGATGTTCTGCCGTTCAATTCAATCAAAACGCAATATGATATATTGTTTCCCTCAATATAATCTCATAAATATTATTCATTAATTTACTTTTTAATCGAGTTAATGATATTTTGTATTAAACGATATGGATGTCTGAAATGAAAATTCTTTCCCGCCCACCGCTATTCGACAATGAAACTGGTCATAAAGTGGGCGCCTATTTTGTTTCCATCGAACATTTTTCTTTTGTTTTCCCAAACCCAATATTGTATGTGATTGTTTAAGGATATAACATTATCTGGTGATATTTGAACAATTTATGTGTGGTCTGATGATAACATTATTGAATATTGCATGTCGATTGTTCGCAAATTTCTCTATAACAAAATTAATCACCTTGCTTAGTCACAGATATGCATGAGGGCAACTTGTACCAATCGAACATATTTTGATGAAATGCTGAATAAAGTTTTCCATGATATACTCGTGCACACACACACAAAATGTCAGGAATTAAATTAATATTCTTCCGCGTACATACTTCTTGTAACTTCAAGAACATTGGTGTCGCAACTTCATAAGCAATGTTTTTTTCAATTTTCGAATCATTATGATGACCAGCATTTAAATATTTTAAAAACAAAATAAAATAATCACATGCAAAAGAAAACTCCCTAAATGCCAACGTGTAATAAGTAAAATAAAAAAGCGTACTAATAAATGTCTATGTATACTATACATAGACATTTACCATACATACAAACACAAATACCAATGCCGTTGTATTGTATGAAAGTTGATGACAGTTCCTCCGTACGGCTTTTTGTACATGTTAGTTCACTTTGAAGGAGACGAATTTGAGGTCCAGTTTTTACTATTCTATTATTTCTTACTTAAATTAGCTTTGATTTTATTATAAAATAATTTATGCTTTGTTACAGTAGTGTTGTGATATTTGTTAATTTACTTGTAGATTAATGTATAAGGTGAAGTGAAAACATACAATGGTATACAATGCTAAACTTTTCTCTAGCCCACCCAAGATTTTAGTTAACGAACCGCCACTGCTAACTACGCTGACCATTCGACCACAGACCAGACAATTGTTCTATATACGCTTGGAAATTTTGATTAAAGCTTCGTTTTGCGAAATAAAAAATAATACACGTAGTAGTTGTATGCAATTACTCTAAATACCAATATCAAACTCAGTGCTAACTTTATCTCGATATTATTGAAGCCCTTCACCCCTATTAGGCGACAGGAATGAGTCAGTCATTTTATTTCATCTACGTACAAACGGGTTAGCGAATTCAATAAAATATTGATATGAGAGCATATTAACCCAGTGGCACACTATTTACATTAAATCCCAGTGATAACACTTATTTTTATTAAAAACTCTATGTGAGATTGCAATACCTTTCGAATATGTCAATACCAGTTAAATTATCAAAAAATAAACTATAATTACCACTCATAAGGGTCACAATAAGGGTATCCAATCCCTTGATTAATTTTCAATCCCGGGATTGGGATTTGCTCACCGAGGAATTTGAAATCCTCAATTCGCTATACTTTTTCCCCGGACTATCTCCAAACCTCGTTTTTTTTTAGCTCACCGAGGAATTTGAAATCCGCGATTTGCCAATTTCGTGTCAATTTTCGGAATTTGCTCAAAATTTCTCAATCCCGAAATCCCGGGATCGCAGCCGTATCAATCCCGGGATTTCGGGATCAGAAAATTGATCGGGATTACGGGATCTCGAATCCCGGGATTGGATGCCCTAGTCACAATGATGAACCAATGCCTTACTGAACGCAAAGCATTCAACAGTAGTGAGATTTTCATTTCGATTTGGATTTACTTTCACTTCCCAATACCGGAATTTTGCATATTCAGAAACGGTATTCCTGCACTGTAAAATGGTTGAAATAAAATACCGAGATATCGGTTCCAATAATAATAGTATGGCTCCCAATACTGAGGGCCAGCGTCCCCTTTAAGCTGCGAACGCGCGCGGCCGCGCAGCAATCTAAGAACCCAAGCGCACACGTCTCGGATTGGTGCGCACACCAATGCAACTTCATATTCAAATAATATATTTTTAGATGGGAATAAATTAGAATCGAACATTTAGATAATATAATTGAATTGAATCTTACCTATTGTCACAATTTTTTAATGTTAAACAATTTAAGTAGTGTCCATATAAATTCCGATACTTAACTACATTAACTGCTTAATAGCACGAACTTGAATTTTGTACACGTGATTCTCTTTTTACACGACTTTGATATTTACATATCAATTATTATTACATTGTGTAATTATCAGAAAGCTATACACTTAATAGAAAACTTTTTATAATAAAAGTAATTGTAATTGGAGATCATGTTAATTACTATTATCTATATGTAACTTGTCCCCTGTGTGGTCGAGTGGTTAACGTTGTTGGCTTCGGCTACGGAGGACCCGGGTTCAAATCCCGGTACGGACAGTTTTTATAAATTGATTTTTCAATCGATTTATGAATTTCTGTTCAAAGGCATGGATGTATGTGATGTCTTGAATCCCCCCTTTCACCCATCCTATCCTATGAACGGGGCGTACCGAGAGCGATTAGCCTACCACTAATCCTGTCCTAGCCCTATTCTTCTATCCCTACTCTCTTTGAAAAAAGAGAGGTTGAGCAACTGAGTAACAAGCAGTTCTCGTAGAAACACTTCTGTTGAGATAAACTCCATTAGGAGTCCATATGCTCCACATTGGGAGCGGACATGGTTAAAAAAAAAAAATGTAACTTATGGATATCTTGCTATAAATAATAAAAAAATGGACTAGGTTTATTCTTAGTTGTAATAATTATTTTAATGTAATGGAACATGTTCATACTTTTCAGTATATATTTTTTACACGATTATCCCTGTATAAAAGAAAATCCGAGGGTGAGATTTAGAGATAACTTTACTTGAATCGAGCCGGACATGGTCGGTGTACGCCACTGATTAAATTCAATGAATGCTGTTTGTCACCCTCTTATGAGTAAGTTTGCTGATCGAATGACTATAACGCAATACGAGTAATCGGAAAATGCATCATCTCATTAGAGGGATGATATCACCACGATGTTGATGTGTAGTTTTTCTTAGCAGGGGGGTTTTTATTCATCACTGGAACTGTGCAGATATAATCAACGTTTGGCACGCGCATAAAATAAAAAAAGAAATGGACCAGTAGCGCTCAAAAAACACAATATATTTATTACGTTTATTCAATTTGGTTTTTAAAACACATTTTGTAAGCAAATTGAATAAACGTAATAACAAAAAAAAACTATTCTCGACGTGTTGGAAAAAATCAGTGATATATCAGTTTTTTGTGGTCAACGTGAGGGTGGGGTACCAAAATGTTTTAAGTGCTTATTAAATTTAAGGATTTTAGAGTTGCTTTAAGTTTTTTATCTGTAGCTTTACACATCTTTTTTGTCGCCCGCTGTGGTCTAGTTGGTTAGAGCTTGCTTTACCGACCAGGTGGGTCTAGGTTCGATTCCCGGTAAGGTCAATGTCAAAATTGGATTTTTTTCAATTTTAATTTGAGATCTAAGACATGGGTGTTTGTTTGTGAAATCAATTCTCCTTGAGTTTATCTCATGTGACTTTTAAAAATTCTCATCGAGTATATCTTGTATGATCTTTCAACTTAAAAGTATTTGACGCATTGGCGTAAGCTGTAATGTCAAATATTTTTTTTTTATAAAATTTAAAATACTTTAAAAAAATATATCTCTTAACAACAGAAAGTTCAGCTATTCGAATCCTTCAACGGAAGACTTCAATTGTTGATTAATTATAAAATTAAAGGAATCGTAAAGGCATGTATTTCATATATAATTAAATTCCTTCCCATTCACCTCATATCCAATCCTAAAAACGGAATAATGAATCAGCTTAACACTCTCCTTATCGAACAGAAGTTAAGCGAGTCAATTAAAACAAATTCTCTTCTGTTCAACAACTTTTGTTGAAAACATCCGTTAAGAATCCATATTCTCCATGATGGCAGTGTACACGGTGCAATACATATATGTATACACCCCTTCCATAACCTGTGAGTCAAAGTATTATTTTTTCACAGTACATAAGTACACTTGCATTCCCCTTTTCTAGTTTCCAGCTCTCACTTCCACGGATTCATAAGATAAATGATACTTTTGATGTATCATTATACTATTGAGTCATCGGTAGCACCCCTAAATACGCAATGGGGTGACGATATCGTTACTAACCACACCACCTAATGAATATATTGAATCATGAAACTACACAACATATTTATTATATTCGAATTAACAGTATTACTTTGAATGCTTGTTTTGTATTTTTCACGATCGTTTATAAGATAAGCCTGTAATACGTTTTATAAATTTTAATTAAAAAACGTTTTACGAAATTTCGCTGAACAAAAATTAACAAGAATTAAAACTTTTTAATATAAGCTTTCGTCGATGATTATGGATATTATTGATTGGGGTTATTTTTGTTATTTCTTCTTTGTAAGAGTCAAAATTATTATATTCCCATTTTTTTATTACATATCCCATTCGACACTGAGTAAAAGAAAATATATATAATACAAAGAATAATGTAAGATTGGTTCTCTAAATATAAAAAAGCCGTTAATGTTAACCTTTATTCACTTCACAAAAAAAAAACGTGTGCTCGATTCTGCCGTTACGAATACATTTCAAGTGTTCTATAAAATTATGCCAATATGTATACACCTGGATGTATCAACGCGTGATATTGACAATATATTTTTTTGTTCCCATGAATCGAGAAAGAAAAAGAAATCCAGTAAAAATATAGTACATATCTGTTCTTTTCAGCGGACCATGTTATTTTAAAAGCGAGTTGAGTACCTATATTATGTTAAAAATAAAATTAATTCTAAACATACATTTTTTAAAACAGCTACAACAGTTGTAAAATTTATAATGAATATATTATTATTGATATATGTAATTAGGCGTGACAAAAACAACTTAGTCTTAATTTTCATAATAATAATATAATAAAATTCAATATTTAAGTTTGCAGTTTTAAAATCGTACGATTAAGCGAAACACTTTTTTCCACAAGTTACTTATAAATATAACAATGAATTTTATATAGTTTTATTTATTCGTCTCTATATAGTAAATACGCCCCTGCTTCAGTCTTTATGGAGAGACGTTGGAACTGGCATGGCCTCGTGCTGATACGGAGAGCCTCGATCCTGTTTCCTTCCAATCGGTACTATCCGTCGGCAATGCTGATGGATGCTGGCAAGTCATGGAAGGAAGCAAAGCAATTGGCGGAAGACGAGGAAGAAGATATGCCAAAACAAATTCGTTATTAATGTGTTTACAATGAAATTGTAGCACCATTAGATGTCATACTGCTATAGCTATATTTCAATTAAATGACAAAAATATATTAGATATGGACGTGTAGTTTTTATCTTTTGGTACGAAGTATTTGTCCATCTTCTTAGAGCTGTATTGGAATAGGGATTGCACGTTAGCGGCTTAAAATAATTTATTGGGGTTGGAATTGCTATAGACCACCCGCACCATAATATTTCAGGAGCGGGCGATAAGTGAATCGCACGTGAAGTCCCTTTACACGTGTCCATTCAAACTAATCTGTGTCGCAGTGGTTGCACACGCGCTCGTTTCCTTTCCTTTATCGTCCACCCCTTTTACGCCACATTAGGGGTGTCTTTCTACCGATTTATCTGTTAGTTTATCTTGGCTCAACTCCCCCACTGAGAACATTAAATTGTATCTTACGGTTAGCTTCGTTCGCATGATTTCACATATTAAACAGAACCATTGCCACAGTAATATTTTTTTAACTATACAGCGAATCGTATAACAAACATTTTTGCATCATTTTACAGTTCGTTATTTTCCCGCATCAATTTATGAAATTTCAATACAATTTTTTCTTGATTTATCTATAATTAACGTTTTTATATCTTTAGTATAAAACCATGAAATATAAAGCTCTTCCTAATTAAAGTATACGGGTTTACACATTTTAATATAAACGCGTAAGCCGATAAAACACATAATAATAAATCAAGGCAGCAGTCCAAGAAATTTTCAAAATGATTATCTATTCTCAAATCTATTTTAAATATTGATAGATAAATAAATCTAAAATCAAATCCGATCAAAATACTTTCTGCTGCAAAACTAAGCCACATTCAAGACATTTTGAAAGTTGACACTCTCACCCGTTTATTTGGAGTTCATGAATTGTCCGTTGTTTTTATATCACCTAATTATTTTACCTTTTGTCAAAAGAATCATACACAACAATCGTTTGTTGCTTCAACTGAATATTAAAGTAGATTTTTTCGTTGAATTATGTACCATAAATCCGATTAATTATTCACAGATTAAACATAGAATTTCGTGACCTTCATAAGGATGAAAGTCACGAAGCCATGGCCAAAAGGAAACACTGAGGCTGATGGATATGAGATGATTCATTCTTTGACCTCAGCAATCCAACCCTTTTCATATCGACTGTGGAAAAGAAAAAGGACTTAACCCACACGTATCAAATTGTACAGGAGGCGCAAAAAACGTATTTTGATAATTTTGGGCCATATGCAAATTATGAATTATACACAACCTTTAAGTGCACGGAGACTTCTAAAGTGGTGTTTAATCGACATAATCTAATATTAAACTAAGAAATTGTCTAGGAAAAACCTTTATTTCAGTCTTTTTTCTTGGTTTTAATATTTTACAAGGTCATCTTTTTCAAACTTAAAAGCGAAATTTAGATACTAGTCCGGCGTTTGCAGATTGCATCCTTTTGACAGAACGTGTATCAAGTTTGATACATTGTGATTATCGAAAAAAACTTGTTTTGAAAAAACTGTGGGTTACGTCCTCTTTCCTTTCCACAGTCGATATAGTTAGCAAACAGGAAAAAAAACGCGATATATATAGCGATAAATCGCTGGATTTTTAATGAAAATGCAAATGGTAATTATAATAATTTTTCTGTCTCCATCGTTTTTCTTAGTAGTTACTTAATGTTACCCATTCATTAAAATCATTCGGTAAGAATTTTTCTGTCCTGGTCCGTTTTTCAATTCATCTCAAGCGCCACAAAATTACAATGACAACGGTGGTGGTGACGATTTTTTTATCTCCACAAACGGTCGAGATACAAAGACTTGTAAGAGTTCTTGCCGCTTTTCTTCAGAAAATACTGGCCGAATAAATAGATAAGACGATCGCTTACCAATTAAGTAGATTTTAGTATATCTAAATAAATATTCTTTATACAAAAGTATAAACTTTAGTGTGGTAATCTAATCCGAGATCAACACGTAATCAATCAGTTTAATCATTTGTTTACTTTTATTTAGACGATGTGACTCACTCTTTTCAAGATGTTAATTTAGATAATTATTTTTACCACTGCAATCGCTAAAATAAAGATATAATATTAAATACAAGTTATTGAAAGTATCACATTGCGATAGTTTATCAGTTATTTTAGATTTTTAATTTAATCATGATTAGAAACACTCAACCGTTTTTTTTTTTATCACGAAATGAAAATTGTAGTAAATGTACGAGTTATAAAATTACTGCTGAGGTTTCAAGCAATATTAAATATTGATTTTTAACTAAATATAATATAAGTTAAGATGTCGGCAATGCATTAGTTCGAGTCTTCCTATGCTATAACTTGCAACAGCTTTCATTTATTTGAAGCGAGCGAGGCAAAAGAAATGTGTAAATGACAAACAGAAAACTGAACGACTGTAAATTTATGGCATCTTTGCCCAGCTTTCCATCAGTTTACATAAGAAACCGTTTGTCAAACTCATTATACAATTGCCTACTGCCTACACATTTTATCATGAGGGATTGGGAGGGAACGATTGTTTTTGGCCTTTAGCTTTAAGGTATGGCATGCTAAAATATTATATTAAATATATAAATAAAATTGTACAAGAATATTTAACGGACAAAACTAGTATGATCACCGCTGGGTACCGGTGGGATTTTCTATATTTTTTAAGCATCGAACAGAAACAAAGTGTATGCAACACAACCTATACAACTGTAATGGTTCTTGTTAAATAGGATAACGCATTTTATACCGATGTAAAAATACATGACTGACTACCTACTATGCAACAATCTAATCCTGCTGGAAAATGCTACAAAAAAGACAATTTTCAATGAAAATATCAAGAAATTTAAAATTAATAAAAAGTAAGTTTTTTTTCATCCACATTTTACATAATATTCAAAACTTAAACATATTTAAAAAGTTCCTCTATATTTATGTATGTTTTTTATTATTTAACTGTATTTTTTTAGATAATTAAAGCTGCCAGAAATGTGTTAGAAATATGATTGATACATCCACGAAATAATCATTATGAGTTTATAGCCTTACTTAATTGATATAACAATCTGATGATATTTGAAAAATGATAAGATGATTAACGTTTTATTCTTTTATATGTTCAATTAAACAAAGACTAAAATCAAATAAAAATGTGAGTAATCAAAAAATGACTTAGAAACTACCATATATGGACATTTTCTCGTTTTAAACTATCAAAAATATCTTTTGTATTTATGCTCTAGCTAGATAGAATCTAGTACATATTCTTACAACGTTAATTTTCATGCTAAAACTATTGTTCCTTCACTGATCCAGGGATGTAGCGAGGGAGGGTCGGAGAAGTCAGAATCTCCACAGCCCACTGTTAAATTTGTAAACAAATATATATATTATATTTAATACACTTCTTTTCTGAAACCCTCAGTGTACAGAGAGGACAGAATCTTAAGGGTTTCAAAAATACCTTGTATAACCATATAATATTTGTTCATTTTTCGATATGTTTTTAATATTTTACATGGAATTTTCTGACGTTTTTATGTGATCCGAAAAACAGGGCCTTCGTTTTTTTACGCCTGAGGCCTCCCATGTGCTTAATCTGCAACTGGGTAAGGAACCTCTATTTGATGATTTTTTTAAACCATGCCCGCTCCCAATGTGGAGCATATGGACTCCTAATGGAGTTTATCTCAACAGAAGTGTTTCTACGAGAACTGCTTGTTACTCAGTTGCTCAACCTCTCTTTTTCCAAAGAGAGTAGGGATAGAAGGATACGGCTAGGACAGGATTAGTGGTAAGCTAATCGCTCTCGATACGCCCCGTTCATAGGATAGGATGGGTGAGAGGGGGTAATTCAAGACATCACATACATCCATGCCTTTGAACAGAAATTCATAAATCGACTGAAAAATCAATTTATAAAACTGTCCGTACCGGAATTTGAACCCGGGCCCTCCGTAGCCGAAGCCAACAACGTTGACCACTCGACCACACAGGCGGCAAGGAACCTCTATATCGAACCCTAATCGGCAGAAAAACTTAAGCCACAATTCATAAATTTTGCAGGAATGGTTCGGTTTTAATCATAACGGGAGGTTTTCCGAAAGGAAGCCGATTACGGGTCGATACGTCAGAAGAATATCTACATGTAATTAAATAAGTCCCTCTTCAAGAAACTTCAATGAGATAATCTTTAAAAGTGTCATACATTAGTATACATACATTATTTTGCATTGGAATGAAAAGAATGAAGGAAAACTATAGATTCAGCGGATTTTTTTATGCAAGACATAATGATAGTTAATCATATTATTATCTGGATTGACTATGACAGAAATATTTGTGTTAAAAATGGCGAAAATTATGTACGAAACAAAAATACAATAATGTGATTATCAATGTAATTCTTTAATTTTTACACTTCGACTTTTATAATATTATCAGAAATTGATAACACATCGATGAGATGTTTATTTATTTTTGAATGACTTGACTAAAAATTATCTGCAGAAGGTGTAATATTTTAATTGATTTGATCTCAGGTAAATAATAATTTATTTATCCAAATAACATCTAATTATCTTCTTCAATGATAAGTACATACTCCAATGTTAAATATAATATAATAATACGTATTTTATAATTAAACTCGAAACAGGGTTTACAAAAATGTTAGTTATTATTATGGTATTATTTTCAGCATAAATATAAAATCACAGTTCTAGGTTTTTGTGACTATGTATGTCCATGGGGACAATATCGTTTTTATCAAATTATAGCTATGAATCCTAATATAAGAAATTTCTAGCCAAATAATTGTTAAAATACCTTTTGTAGTTTCGTTAAATAAAAAAATCAATTGTCTTTTGATTTTTTTATTTGTTATGTATACACAACATTATAGCAAAGAGTGTTATGTTAAATTATCTATGACAACTTGTTGTAACAATAAACCTATATCGATATCCAATTCCTTCTCCAAATCTAGCCAGTTCAAATCGAAACGTTTTATAACGAAGTAGAGACGCCTTGATACTCATATCGTATCATTAGATTAATAAGATTGTGAAGTGATTTATTTTAAGTGTAAATTATATATGGAATAAAGTTGAACCAACATTGAATAGTGTTTTAGTAAAAATATATCCATAACATATTTATGTATTTCTAATGGTTGATATATTTTTGACGTGAATACGTTTTTAAAATTGCTTCCATGGGGAGGCAATTCAAAAAGTTCAATTCAAGTTTGGTGTTGCAGCTTCATATCTATCATCGCTATCCAAAATTCAATTGGACCACTGAATAGCTACAGAATCAAAGAATTTATTGCGCTATGTAAGGATCGTGATACATCGCGCGGGTGGAGGGGTAAGCGCCGCCATTTTTAGGTAATTTTGCTGCGTATCGAGATTTCTATTTACTATAACTTTTGACTCGGAGAAGTTACGATGTTCGTTCAAGTTTCAATCGTTAGCTCTCAACAAAATCTATCGATTATAGATAAAACATTAGTGTAATATTGTGACTATAATTATGTGTTAAAATATAGAAAAATATATCAAAAATATATAATGTTGGGCTATACGCGTCAAAAAGCAAATTCGAAATACAGAGATCGCATACGGTTGGAAAGGGCTTCTCAAAAGCAATCGAATGGTACAAAACACCATATGACCGAGTCAGCAGTGCCGGCATCGTAAAAATGGGGCGTAATATCACCTATTACGAGACGTATTCACGTACAACATGTATTCGTATCCATGACACAGCCACACCCCATTTTTTTGAACAAATATTTATAGATCACAGCTTGCGGACGTCACAGGCGCCCGACCCAACCTGAGCAAACGAAAATTAATTAGAATAGTCGTTTGATAAGGAATGCCTCGATAGACGTTTTCAGGATTTTGACGTATCAAATATATGTAAATTTTCGTAAACATAATTTTCGTATAGGTAAATGTAGTCATAAGAAATTTCAGTAACATTAACTCGTTTTTGTTTCTGCTGGTAATATTTACCGTTTTAATGCTTGTTTGGACCAGACTTGTTGTAATCGCGTAAAAAAAGGCAATGAATTTATTTTTGTTCTACCAAATTTTCAAAAAATAATATTGATCATTACATTATCATTACGACATGAGGTAAATGGATTTTTGCTCGTTTATTATACACAACCTAGAACTCGATACATATTCAATTTGTAACGTGGTATCTATCTACACACATACATAGTTGATGACATGACTATATTCAGTGGTTGATAAGTGCCAGGGTACTCCTTTTTTGTTGACCTTCATCCCGCCCTTTTCTTTTTCCGAAACAATGAAAATCTAAAAAAAAATACCATTCTCTGATGATTATCATTTTCCTTTTTTTTCTGCATGTATACATCAACTTTTTTCCAAAGAATTTGAGCAGTTCTATCAGTGGCGGTTCTAGGTACTGGCCTAGGTGGGCTAAGCCCGACCTGCATTTTTAACCCAAAACTTTGGATGGCTGAATAAAAATGAACAGCAATTCGGCCGCTGAACAAAATAAATACATTTATAAACGTAACTAACCTTTCCCAAATGAATATAATATCTTTGTTTAAATTTTCCTCTGTCAATATAAAACAATGCCATGTCTACCTACAATAATATTCTCGATTGTTTTGTATTACAATTTTAAGCTGAGCCGGCATAAAAAAAACAATAACCCTATAAATAATTCATAGAGAACATTCAACGTGACGTCAGTCTGGCAACACCTATGTATTAAAGGTTCAGGGGCTAAAGCTTTCCAGCCCGCAATCACAGACAATATTTCTTTACACTGGAACGCAATCTAGCACGATTCGATTTTGTTTGTATTTGTATGTACGGAAACGTCATCAAACACACAGGACTGTGTTTCAAATTTACTGGCTTCTGTCATTCATTGGGGGCTAAAATGATTTAGCCCATGGACCGTACACAAATACCAAATCGATGTATTGTATGAAAGTGACAGCTCTGTATTGCTGGTTATTATTTTATTATTTCTTTCTTACATTAGCATTGATTTTATTATATAGTAATTTATGCTTTGCAGTAGTGTCGTAGTATTTGTTAATTTGCTTGTAGATTAATGTATAAGATGAAGTGGAAGCATGCAAAATTTCGTAAATAGTATACAATGCTATGCTTTTCTCTAGCCCACCCAAGATTTCAGGTCAGGAACCGCCACTGAGTTTTATGATTCAAATGATGAGAGAATAAAAAGATTAAAAAAAGAAATACTGAGCTGGCATCCCGGCTCCACTTTTACCACTGACTATATTCCTCAATACTATTATCTTAAATACTTTTCTCACCAACAATTAAGACGTAATTAAAATCTTAATTTTGCTGCGATATTACTAACCTTATTTATCTTAAATTAAGCAACTCTTAATTAATATATATCGATCATTATTAATCAATGGAAAATTACAGAAAAAAAATATCTGTAGATGTAATTTTAAAGATAATATATTATACGACTATAAAGATTAAAAAATAAAAATAGACATTTTGGTAAGTATTCGATCAAATTGTGTTGACAATGGTCCGTAGCACAATAAAAGTGATTGTGAACTTTTTTTTACCCCAATGACGAAATGAAAATTTTCATATATTTATTAAATCATAATATGATAAATTTAACTAGAGGAACTTACAATATATTCTACTATAAAATGTATGAATATTCGCATACGCTTTTTTGCCGATTACGGCTTTATATAATTACCTATCTATTGATTTAAAAATATAATACAACCATAATCTTTGTATTTAACATAATATATTAAAGATAAAATCTAAACAACTTTTATTATTTTTTGTCTAATAATTATTATTTTCATCTTGCTCACTCAAACCAATTACTTTGATTAGATTGTCTATAAATTTTTATATTTAAAATAAATATCTTTATTCAATTTACTTCTGAGAATACTTACTGGGTAAGGGAAAGCTGTGCTGATAATTAAATAAAATGTGTAATATGCCAAAGCATTCATTCAACAAAAGATTAAGATGAAATAGTATGTATATGATTAGAATCAATTGAAGTATTTTTTTCAATATTAAAATAAATGTTTTATCAGCTGCTAGTAACTGGCTAAGCCTTTACTCTACTAAACCAAAGATTTACAAAATGGTGTGTGTGTAATAACTAATAATCCCGTAAGTATAAATCTTGAATTGTTATTATCACAAAATTGTTCAGCGATGAGGTTCATTCATGATTTTTGGCTACGACAATAAGCAAAATTGGTGCATTTCGAGTAAAGAAAATCCACAAGCCATTATTGAAGTGTCGTTACAACCACAAAAAGATACTTTTTGGTGTGCTTTATGGGATGGTGGAATCATTGGTCCATATTACTTAAAAATTATGCCAGCCATAACGCTATAGATCCATGATTACCGACATTTTCTTTCCCCAATCAAATTTAATTGTAATTTCTATGATTATAAATTATACGTAAATATTTATAGCTATATTAATTATAATTCATAAAATTGTTTAACTATCTTACTCTCAAGGATTTTATAAGAGCATTAATGTTGCTAAAATGCTCAGGCTAATTTTGTACACTCTATAAAAAAAACCTATCAAAGTGAGTATACCGCGTTAGCTGTCAAGTTAATATCTTTAGAAAAATTCAATATTATGCAGCAGAGGTGTCTACGAAGCAAGAGGATTTGGGAATCATTCTGCCATAGTCGCTGAGTAAAGGGTTCGAAACCTACAACGGTGACTTCCATACGATGATTTTGGATTTGTATACATACGCATAGGGGTGTGTTATATCTTCATCCCTTCTTTCCTCCGTTACTTCTCTAAATGGTGGGTAAATAATACTTAGCTTAATACTGATTCATTTCTAACGCCCTACTTTCATTCTCTAACTCTTCGAAAAGTTAATCAAAAGCCACTTCTAAAGCACATTATTTGGAAATGCTTCACTGCGTAGTTGGTATTGGAAATCGGCAAGGTTTCAGTTTTTTCTTTGGAAATAACACAAATATCGTTAATAATGAGTAAAACACAAAAAGTAAATTATGTAAACATTATTTATTTTACAAATAATACACCAGTAAGGAGGCACATGTGAAAAGTCATTGTGGCTTAATTCTCGTTCGCCTTACTTTATATTTTCATTGATACATTATACAATTATAAGTGAAATATATTACAAATGACGACAGTTCACAAACGAAAACGTTGCGATCACTAAATCAATGGCAATGATCATTTAGCAGCCATATATATTTAACCACCCGCTAAGAACTAGCTTATAAACTAAAATTTGTATCTACAAAATCATTTACATAAGTTGTATTAACTAACAATACACCGAGTTAATAAGACTGGTTACCCGCTAACAAAACAAAAAACCAACATTCGCATCGACTCTTACTCGGCTTAATAATATGAGTCCTCTTTCATCCAGCATGCCAAACAAGATGCAGTAAAACCTACATTAATTTCGTGAGACCTAAAACCAAATATAAAATTACTCCCAGTTCAATTCACCTCGAAAAAATTATAACATACAGCGATCTATATATTTCCAATACTTTTTATGACTGACATTTATATTAAATAATTTAAAAAAAAAGAATATTATTGCAAAATCGATGACAGAATACAATTCAAAATGTCTGATGGATGAAAACAAAGTGTAGGTTTTACTGTTACTTTTATGAACATATTCAAATGTCAAACTGCTCTATGAATACAGTCTGTATTGGCATTAAGGCAATTTCTGGCAGCTATTTAGTAATGTATATTTCAAATGAATTCAATGATTGAATTTATATTTTTGGCATTTTCCTTTATATTATAATAACTGCAATGAGATTAAAGCACCACAAGCAAAATGATATAAATACACACCAGATAGGTGATGATAAATCTTTTATGATAAAAATGGATTGGTCATAATATGTGAAATCAAACAAAACAAGAAGTGCACAAAAAAAGTACGAAGACATCCATCAATTCTATCTAATCAAATAGACAACATCATAACCTTTTCTAGATTAAATTGAAGGAAGATAAATGAAGATACAGTCACAAATATAATATATCAAGTGAAAACTTTTTATCAATATATTGGATTATTTTTTCCATTTGATATGTAGAACTATTTTTAAATCATATTAGATTCAATTTGTAATATTTTTTTTTCACTTTCATTGTGATATTGATATCATCTAATCTGTTATGCCAGATGTATTCCAGAATTCAGTATAAAATTAACAATAAATTTGAATAATATGTGCTTATAGTAAGTTAAGCCACGAATTTTTGAAACAATAGAAAAAATATTAGGGAAATGATAACATCAATAAGAAAATAAATATTTTACATTCTATATATTGAGATATAATATTGTGTTTCTTTATATTACAAATATAATATAATTATATTAAAAAAACTTATGTGTGATATGGATCAGATACAGGGAGAGATTATAGAATATATAAATTCTTATCAAAGTGGAGTGGAAAAAATTAAGCCAGGGGCATTATTTTATCTGTGTTCATTTCTACATTATGTAATATACAACACATTGCAAAGAAAAACCCATCTGCATGACAGTGGCGTGCAGTGAAATAATATGGCAAGGCTAACAGTATCAGTATTGTAATTGTACAGCATAACACAAGTTTTATAACATACTTTTAATTTATTAATTTTTGGTCAGCAATAGTTTAAAAGATGTCACCGCCCGATGCAGCGGTGAATCGAGCTACCTATTCATTTAATTTACGTCAAAAAATATGTTGTTTTTTGTCATTTTTGAGAGTATTTTATATAATACAATCTGTTTCCTAAGGTCTGCACACCACTCTTATTTACTAATCTTATCTACTACACTAAATACGAATCTCGTGTAAAGTTTACATGAATTATTGTTACACGATCAAATATTAAACACAGCCTTTTATCCCGACAGACTAGATTTCGCTTCACCCGTGGTCCGTTCGGACCTCAAAGCTAGGTAAAAGGGTTGGGGCATACTAACTACTAAATACCAATTATTATCATCAATGGCTTAAAGTTAAAATCTAATTTATTTTATCATATTCACTTGCGTAACATCGCAAGAAAGTATCTGGAAATTAAAAGTAAGATTTTCAACTGTAAAAATGAAAGTTCCTCAGGATCATATCTGCTACGTTAAAGATCTAACAAGCATGAATACATAACGTTGCAACTTTAGTATCATATTTATTGAAGACATACAATGATAGAAGTGTTGCAATAAAGGCTTTTCTTTATGATTACGTTTGTAAAAAATACTTATAACAACTAATGAAGTACAATGGCTTTTAAGAATTCTTTGCATGGTTTCTCTCGCCACACATTTTATATATTTAACATCAAAACATATTGAAAGAAGATTGTTCTTTCAGACGGTGGATATGGTACACTTTGATTGAGGAAATAATGAAAAGAAAACCTCAACATTTAATAATAAGCATATTAAGCCGAAACATTCAAGGAATCCATTTGTGCTACTTTATTTTCCACATCAGTTAATTAGCAAAGAAATTGAATGAGAATCCGAATAGAAAACGCAAAGTTGAAAATAATCCATCATTATACCCCATCAGATATTTTGACTTGTACTTAATAAAATAAAGCTACATCCTACAATAACAATTATAGTATCAGTTCGGGTGGGTTTCCTCGCTACTCATTTACTGCAAGTAAAATCATTTTTATATGCGCATGCAATCAATAATTAATATAAATAAATAAAAATCCTCGTCCGCGCCAGTCCAGTGGCTCACGCATCCCGCCGACGCGTTCTTCCGGCCGGCGTCGAGGTGCCTGCGCAAATTATTTCGTCCGCGGCGCTTGACATAGCTTCCGGCGACGCCGAATGTCTTCTCCGGCGTCCCGACGCCGTGGGCGTTCCTCACGAGGGTCCGGCCGTCGTGGCCGGGGTCGCCGTCGACGCTCGCAGCGTCTTCTCCAGCTCCACCAGCTGGCCCATGAAGTTCAAGTTGGGGGAGATGATGGGGCGGGCTAGTTTGACGAGTTTGTACGCGTCAACCATAGAGAGGTGCTGGTATCTCATCAGGTAAGCGATGGCTATCGTCGCGCTGCGGGACACTCCCGCCTGGCAGTGGACTAGGACTCGGGTTCCAGATTTGCGTGCATTTTCTGAAAACAAAAGAAAACAAAAATTAGAGCAATGTTATCACAATCACACATCAATAAAAATGCTTAAATTGCATTTGACCAACATTCGTATTGCAAGTGCTTAAAACAAGCGAGTAACCTACTGACCCTCATAAATTAAATTATTCCAAATTCAATCAAACAATATTACGTTTTCTTTGAATTAATGAGTAACGCACACTCTTATGTCGACATATTCAATTCCATTTAAATATTATTTTTACTCATTCGACTACGTCAGATTTGCCAAAAAGGATACATAAAAATCACTTCAGAGAAAAAATCTGTTTTGTATCCTTCGCTGAGATTTATTGTGAGTCACAAACGTCTGTCGAAGAATTGTTCGGCAGTGTTATTTAATGATAGTTTACAAGAAGTAAAACTGGTTGCATAACAAATCGCCGACTGCGAGATCGGTGAAGATTTCAAAAGCCTCGACGTATAAGAGCGTTTTTCATACAATATTTTTTTGCTACGCGAGTAAATTATTGCGCCAACGTTAGTAATAAATTATAAAACGACCGATCGATACCAGATACATACAATATAGTACGCGAGCACCGGAGCTGTGACGCAAAATAACCGATTTACGTCAAAGCTTTTTCATAGCGTCACAGCATCCAATCTACTATGTACTTAATATCAAAATGTGTACCCTCTTTATTAGCTTGTTTATTACGAAAATGACGAATAAGTAGTACTAAGTAAAATTAATAATATATACCGAAGTATCAACATGAATCATTAAAAACAAATTGAAAGGAAAACAGCGGTACGAGAAGGACAATATACCAAGGAAATTTTCCAAGTCATCGGTTTGATGCCGCAAAGAATCCCTATTTTAATACGCCTTTTATACGTATGTAAATTCAGACCGATGTACCATTTGTACCACATGTACCATACAATGTGTGTTTAAACCGACGAATCGATTTATGCAGCTGTATTTATTTAATCACTGATATGAAAATGTGTAGATAGGCGCACGAAAAAAAATTGTGGGTATTCGATTTATTTTAAGTATTCGTTTACAAGCAATAAAAAAAAAACATAAAAATAAATAATTTCTACTCTACTAAAATTAAAAGATCTTGACATAAAATCAATAAATGTCACAAAAAAAAATTTTCAGGAGAAGTAAAATCTTAAATTTTTTATTATTTTAAAAGTGAGGAATCACAGAAGAGCTTTATATGCAATATATATGTATTTCGATTAATAGATATTTAAAAAAAGTATATGAGAAAAAAACGTTGTTGTTGAACGAATCAAAGAAAATTTGACATCTCAGACACTAACGAACGCCACCTGGTTATAAAAAGTAAACTACATAGCATTCATTGTTTGTAGAAAAACTGTTAATTTTTTACCTGATTTCAGGACTTAGCACAAGATTAATAGAACCATAGACAGGGGGTCGAGAAAAGTAGTAAAGTGAAAATGGAAAAAATGGACATTTGTTGTTTTTATGTCAATCATTTCATTAATGATGATATTGTTTACTTCATCAAGAGTTGTAATCAATGAATAAACTTGTAATTAAAACGTCAAAATAATAGTTTAACCATCGTTACTTGTCTACGAATAAATTTATTATGCATTGTATGCATTCGCGCGCCAACAATTGATTGTACCCCGTGGATGTTTGCGCACACATGTCGCAATTAAACAGCATTTTAATTGCCGAGAATCAACTAAAAGATGTCGCGTACGTCGCATAAGACATGACGCACCGTATGCAAAACTGAGATAAAATGCACGGGTTCGATTCACGGTCAAACAGTCTGCCAACAACACAGCCTTATTCTTTCGAGATCCGTTTGCATCCTGCAGCACGAGATGAAGTGACGCATCTGGGAAATAAAAAAATGGCGACGCTTAATGTTGACGGTGCTGCTGTATCAACAAACATGGGGATAATGCGAGCGCCATACGGATTTGGCATTTCGAAAACAGATCTTGTTTTGATATGCATATTGCAAGGCAACTAACTCGAAACGATGGAACGGCGCACGGTGAGTCAGCCGAGAGACAGCGGAATCGTACACTCTAATTTCATAACTAAGTCAATGAATACCTCTGCCTACAGTAACAATAATTAATGATAATTAAAATATACACGATACTACGCTTAGTCACAGTCTGGGTAATGAGACAATTCGAAGCAGACACCGAATGAAAATGATAATTCTTTAGGACGGTACATCGGCAGTTAAATTTTCATTGTCTGCACCAACGTTGGGCATACGCGATCATTTTTTCCGCGTGGAAAGCGAAATGACAGTTTCTACCTCTCCTAGTATTAAAATATAAACATATGTACTAAACGACACGAAAATTTTAACGACAGTATTATTTATTTTCTTTTACAATCCCTCAAGAATGAATGATGATCGTGATATCGGTGATAATAATCGTAAATGCCTAATGCCGAACATGTCATTTTAAAAATAATTATTTATAGCCATTCTCAACTTAAATTCTGACTTGAAAAGTCTACTAATAAATAGATTTAGAACTGAAATAATTGCATGCGTTGAATCATATAAATATTATGTAGTTATTTTTGGAAATAAAAAATAACACAATATGAATGCAAAAGAAACAAACTAACATGGCGGCATGGCAATATCAAAACGACGATCGTATTATTTTCCGGCCGTATAATAACAACAATAAGTCTTTACGTTAAATCCCCTGGCGCCAATACAAAAGAAAAATTATTCCGTCCGTCAGTAGAAAATAGAGCTCAGAAAATGGTCTCTAACACCAACACAGTTCGTAAAATACACACGTAACGGTAAGGTAATATTGAAGACGCAAGGCTGTATTTCTGCCTCTCGCCCCTCGGACACCTGTCCTCTCACAATGGGATACCCGATACAACCGCTGCCTACTTGACTAAAGCTTTTTCAGCGAAGCCTGAGCGTCTTAAATAGTATTATTATAATAAAAAGTAATAAAACTTAGACGAAAGAATATACTAATATAATGCAGTCTTATGTGATCAACACTTTATGTCGTTCACTAAATTAATAACTAAAACCGCACAGTAAAATGGTATCCAAGGCCTAAAATTCAGACATAAATAAAATGTCACCCTAGCTCTATGCTGATTTAGTTTAATTAGATTCACTTTACGAATGAATATATTTTTTGCCAATATTTATATATGTTTAGTACTTAATGCTGGTCTACAGAAACCATCTGCAATAGTAACGCAAGCTTTACTTTACATACAAAATCATTAATTTTATTTTCATTGCATTCACTAAATTGACATAATATCACCTTTCGCGAGTAAAACTTTATAGCATGTTTGACGACCGCGCTATGAATCATCGCTACAAGTAGAAAACAACACAAAAATGTATGTGAAAAGTAAACGCGCGTAGCGGAAAATACCACTTGAAGAGTGGCTAGATTTCAATGAAAATTACGTATTTGACAGATGAGCGTATACTGTTATACCGCCGTATTAACAATTGAGAGCCTATCTTTTTCAAAGTCGAGTTTTATAGCAATGCATTTAATGATTGCGACTCCAGGTTAAAACTGTCCGACTCCGACTCCTCAGCGATGGTTAGAATTATATCGTTGTAGAATTAAAATGCTATGTTTTTAAAACTTCAATAACATATTTATCTACACCTATTGGTATTATAAAATAGTTGTCAGTGATCTGCCACCGTGCCCATTGATTGTGTTTACAGCTCTGGTGTTCAATTATAACTACATGCATAGATTTGTTGTGTTCAGTTCCGAAAACTGGTTATGTGCTGTTGGAGCGCTGCCGAGCACCAGCGGTTCGGGCGCGTCGATAAGACGATCGGAGCATTCGAACGCGGCGGTTTCCGGTTTTGAACAGCCTTCGGAGGCCGTGTGGCTTGCACTCGGCACTCGGCGACCGGAGTGAACCCAGACGGAGGAAATTTAAATTATATGTTTGTAAATTTCTCGGGGCGCACCTTTTACCTCTACTGATAGTTATACGTTCACAGTAACACACAGCACACTCCTTTATGCAAGCAGACACTTCCTTGGTTGCATTTATTTATACACATGCAGTTAGTCAATGATCTTCATGAAGCTTTTCATACTAAAAATATTTAAAATCATTAGTGAATATTGAATAGATGTTTATCGAATTTTCCTCAGTGTATCTCTCACTACTGCATTGATTATCTCAAGTTTTTACTATGTATACTTCTTTAAATGTATGATTGTAAGCCACCCGTCCAATTTTGGCAAGGTATGAAGAATTGAATGAAAGTCGAATTCCCAGTTGCCTTTATAATAAATTGAAAAATTGAACTGCTTGAATAAAGAAATAAAAAAATGTGACAAAGATATCGGACATTGAATTTAGTAGAAACGTCAAAATACTTCAATTTGAAAGCAACAAACGCCAGCAGATAACGTACAACTAGCGGTGCCTTGCCAAAACATAATTGAAAAAATACATTGGGAGAAAAAGAAAATTGTAATAAGATCAAAAAATGAAAGTGTGCTCAGAAGTCTTTCCGATATAGAAGCTACAACAGCGATCGTGATGCAAATTTAACTCTGCGTGGCAAATGATTACATACAATTCAACGATTGTGGATAATTCTGTACCGTTCTCGAAAAGAAACTGTGTAAAAAGCGTAGAATGACATTCAGATGAGTTAGTGAGGTGTGTGTGCACGGATTCCATTCACACTTAGCATATACCGACAGCCAATATTAGCGAAGATCATTCAGTTTTCCCACACGAGGCGTCCAATAAATTATTAGTGTCGAGAAATCTGTTTCTAGAAATCATCACCGTGGCGTATTGTACGTAGTCGGCGACACCGCGGCGAGATGTGTGTTCGCGTACAAATTCTAAAAAAAATATCCTACGTGCACGGCGACAAAAGTCGAGTGTGCGTTATAATCAAATAAATAAATTTACACCTATACGATGTACACTTTTTTCGACGACATTCCAGAGACAAAAACATGGACTGCCGGACGGACGCAAACGGGTTTTCGATTGAGCAAAAAATAACTTTAATATAAGTATATTGATAATACAGGTATCTGCAGGCTCAATTTATTCCTTATAAGCCGAAATGTACCAGGTGTATCGTGTGCTATTATGTACCTTGCCCCCACAGAGTACGAACTACTGCGGTGCGAACAGCACTTAAATAATAAGACTCCCTTCCTGCTGAATCTTATATCTTCTGTTTTGTTTGGATTTATACACCCAAAAATGTATAAAAATATTTGAAATCTACCAACGACGTGAAGTATTAAAATATTAATCTCGGGTTAAAATTTCATATTTTTGTCATGCCGCTGTTAGTGTTGTATTGAACTGGCATTGCTTTACTTCAATTGATTAAAAACTTGTTCATTAGAGTAATGGTTATTCACGGAAATATTATTAAAAAAAAAACACTGTTCAACAAAACATAGTCGATATTTCAATGATTTTTTGATGACAATTTTATTGTATTATGCAAATGTGATTTTAGTGTAAGAAATAGTCCAAAATATAACAAGAACGACAACTTACTTCACAATGACAAATGTTACAAACAGTATTTAACCTTCTCAAACTATTTTTTTACGCCATCATCAATTCACAATATACTGTATTTGTTTTCAGCAGTAGTTATTTAAAAATATAAGACGGTCAGCAGATATTTTCCTATGTGTACGATACCGAGTAGCAACCTGGTATCTCGCTACCACATAACACAACGTAGGCAGTTTACGTACGCGTTTTTTTTTTCCGCAGAAGCAGAATTTGTTCAATTGCGAAATACGTTAGAAACATTCCAATACGCGTGTTTTGTGATTTAATGTAAACTGTGCCGGCACGGACAAACATTTTGTAATAATATCCACTCCAGTTTATTAAATATAAAATGCTGGCCCCGAGGCGCATTCCAATGACATGAATTGATTTAATCGATCACAGTGCTTAGTATAAGCGCCGATCACTATCATATACCTGCTAACAAACAAAAAATAATATTATATTATATTATCAACAATCGAACGCAAGGCGAACGGATTAATAGATACGTTTCTAAACGTATAATTACACTGAATATTTGAATACAAAAAGTTTACATACAGTATTTAAAAATTATATAAAACCTCGAAGACTAACATTTAAATGAATGTTCCCCGAAGAACGGAGTGAATTTCGTAAAACTAAAATCTTATAAGTTTCAATTTATGACAATAAAACAAATAAAGCAAAAACTTGAAAAATATATTAGAAAATGGGTATGTAATCGTTAGATAGATTCTCTCCGTTCATGAAGCCAAAAGGATTGCGAAATGTAGTTGTGTGCCCAAGCGTACAAAGCCCATTAAATTATCAATGGACGCTCGACACGGATTCCCATATCTATCTATGAAAAGTGAGGAGCTAGATAATAGGTTGTTATAAAACCACAAAAGGGGTCGCCGTTGAGGCTGAAACGAAACATGTATTCCACACGAAAGCAATTTGGCGTACAAAAAGATCTGACATCATCTTTCGGGCTTCGCGAGTAAAAAAAATAACATAGAGCCTACGTCACCGGCTAGATCCTGAGGGCAGAGCCAGCACAAAAACATTATGCTAATGGCCTGACCAGGTTAATAATACTGATTGGATCACTTGGCTAAGTTTACTGCCGAATGTTTATCTGATTACTTCATAAAACATACGAAAAAAAGTAGGAAATTCCGAAATCTAGAAAGCAAAAGAATCTCTCTTGCAGATTTTAGATGGTTGACTGGTTATTCAAAGCCACTTCTCGCCCACTGTTTTTACAATGCAAATATTGATCATACACTGTTGGATTTTTGCATCGTATTTCGATCCAACTGATACGAGCTGAAGGTGAGGAAAGAATTTAAGAAAGGTAATTTAGAAAGTTATCGAAAAATAAACTAACAGAAAATATCACAGCTTTAATAAATTTATCATAATCAATCTTCTCTCTCACAAAATCAACTGACGTGTGTAATTCTTGAAAAGGTTGATATTTTACTGATTGTAACAATCAACAGGAAGATTTATAATTTCAGTTCATTAAATCATGTTGGTTTTTTCGCTTTTAAAATCACCAGAAGTTTCAATTTGTTTCTAGTTTCAAAAGTTAGCAAATATTTAAAAAAAATATGACCCATTTGAATTGTTTTTTAAAATTTAATTAATGCACGGATAGTCGGGAGTATGTATACTGTATTTCCAAATTAAAGACGGGGATATACAATACTATAAAATAGATCGAAATATAATATTTCCAATGTTGCTAATTGACATGAATAAACAAACACAGTTTTCAATACGATTGTGTATGCATTTCGCGTGCTCGCACCTCTGTGCCTTCGAAAACGTTCGCCGGTTTTGTCATGGGTGGATCAGTATGTGAAAGATTACTACGGGTGACATCACCATCGGCTGTAATAAAACCGCAGCTCACCGACTAGGCATGTAGGTTCACTCGAATAAATTCGCGTCAAGCAAACCAACCAACCACCTGGCCAGAAAGGAGAATATAATAACATGGTTTTTTTTATATTACAGCCAGCAAACAGTAATCCGATAAAAACCGCAAATTTATAATGAGGTGGATTCAAAAGTCTGAGATCAGCGATGCATTTACTTCGCGTGATGCTTCATCAAAATTCCATTAACAGATTCCAAAACCTTATTGCGAACACGATTAAGCACTCGCTTTATCGAAATAAAGCGATTGATAGATTCAAAAAAATTCAGTGTAATAAATAACTCGCAGTGATTTTAGTTCTGGAAAAAGAGCCAAAGCTTCAAAGAAACATTCATCATATCGCATACTTTTACAATTATTAGATAACGACATTATCTAAACATTTAAATTAGATTATAAAAAAAAATGATAACAAAGATCTTGCGAGATCTTTTCATCCAGATAACATAATAATATAATTTTGCGATGAAACAATGACAAATAAAAACAATCACATCTACGTATTGTTTGCCTACGTATTCGTAATATGTACATTTTTTAAAGTCCTTACTATAAATATGTACATACATAATACTAATATATTACATATTATTATGATCGAGTATAAACGGCTTTGCACAACTTACGCAAGCCGCGTGCACCGTATTAATAAAGAGAAAGTGGCTGCAGTGTCCAGAAGATAATGAATTTAAAGATTCGATTAATGATTGCATGACAGTTATGCGCATTTCAAATCTTAATTGATGATAAACATAGATACCTTTACAACTAATATTGAAATTAAAGTACGGACTTGAAGTTCGATCCAAATATTTGAAAGCATGATCAGCCTTTTTAGAATTAAGTGGAATAGGGATCGAGATTGTCAAACACACCAGCTAGCTCTAGCTGTATTGTAATGATACCGAAAGAAGTGTGGCGCAAAGGCCGTCCGACGGCCCGCGTCTAGCTTTCTCGGCGTGAGCCCCGGGCAAGGCAGCGCCCGCTCGGAAACCGGTCGCTCGCAAAGACTCGAAGACTCTGAGTCACCAATGTTGCTGCTCGCCCGACTCGGAGTCAGGGCCGCGAAATCCGACGCCACCAAACTCCTGGATCCCATATAAGGTGGCAATTCACAGCCAAGGCGAGATGGGACCGATCACGGCGAGAAGAGTACGAATGGAAACCATAAACAACAGTTTCCGCGTCCCGATATGGACAAGCCCAACGCGAGCAAAAGGACACATATTTTCTATTATTGCCGTAACAAAACGTTCGGGATTGACGTAAACTTTATAGTGCACAATCATCGACAGATAATCACATTAAAATACTAGTAAATTCTGTGGTACAAACACTATAATTTAGTATTAAATCATACAATGTAACGTTGGTTTGGTTCGTCTTGAATTTTTCCACAAGCATTTGATCTTGAAATACTATCAGACGCGTGAATAATATAAACAAATTGTTTACGGAATCGGGCCTAGCAATAGTGTAATGTTATTTCAATCTTATCGCTATCATGCCATCACTTCGTGACACTAAAGCGAACGTAAAAGTGTGACGTGAATTTGCAATTAGAATATAACCAGGAGCGCTGATCATCAGCATAACTGATGACAAAACTAATTATGACAAACGACTAATTTCAAATAATTATCATTATGTGTATCACTGATTCGTTTAAATTTATTTAAATTCATAGACGTTTAAAGACAACAATTGCGGCATATAAACAGTGTTGTTTTTCCAAAATGGAAAGAGAAATAAGCGAGAAGTCGATTCCACAAGAAGACTTAAATAAGCTATTGTCTAAAAAATTAAACACACATCGCTGTGTATACGTTGAAAACTTGAAGAAAATAACGACACGTTGATATGCGGAAAAATTCTGCGATGACAGTATGTACAGTATTATACCCCTCAACTACCAATAAGTCGTATTTAAAGGGCCGCGGATTGAGTTTTCGTAATATGTATAGGATTAGCATCTAAAAAAATATTTTACAAAGGTGAGTTGTGTTTCCCTGACTAGAGTACACTGGTCCGAACGTTTTCGCAACAACTAGCGGCCTTTACATAAATACCTAACATACTGAATAGTAAACAAACCGACGAACGTTCTCCGCCTTTCTATGTTTTGCCATACAGATACGGAACAAGATAATATCGATTGTTATCATTCTAATGTTTTTACAATCTCGCACGACAACCAAATATGTGACAAGTTACAGAATATAAAACATGTACGGATGTATGTATTGAATTCGGTGACCGATAAGAGATTACATACGCCGTTTTGGGATGAATAATACCATACATTGTTTAAAATAATAGCTCAGATAAATAGTGTGTTTTATCTTAATACTGTAATACCAAAACACCACATCCTATTTATGACCAGAAATACTTCCGACGGATGTTTGAAACCCACACAGGGCTTTTGTTTATAACATGACAACAAGTTATTGTTCTTAACATATTTAATATATTATTTTAGATAACATACCAACATGAGCAAAGAAAAATTATGATAGTTACACACGGAATGTCGACTCATAGACAATCTTTTGTGCCAAATGAGCGTAGGTTTACGTAAAGAGATATGAATCTCGATATTTATCTCGTCAAACAGTATAAAAACATGTAGAAGCAGAGCGACGTTCACATCCGTCCCTTTTGTAAGTCATGTAAAAGCCGCTATACGATTACATTAAAAACAAACTGGCTTGATAAGAGCATTTGAAATATATTTTCCATATTGAATATATCATATAATGTATTTACAAGAATAATTGAGGAGCAGACATTCAAAAAGTGATTTGTCACAAATTTTGAAAAATGCCATTTTAATATCAGTTCTGACAGTCCTATAAAATTTAAATCATAAAGTTGACACATTGACGCAAACCCCAACCCGACCACAACTTGACGCAAACCGTGATTTTTCCAAGCTTTGTATTTGTGTGACAAATCACTTTTTGAATGTTTGCTCTTCAATTAAAGATTCATTGTTTATTGCTTAGCCTAAAAGATACCTCTTTAAGAGGTTTAAAATAAATGATTGGATGCGCCACACTGACAAAGAGCAAGGTGTGTATTTTTTTAATGTAGCGCACGCGAGTTCTGAAAACAAGAGGTGGTATGCTGTCAGCCGAAGATAAAAAATAAATACGATAAAAGATATATTTTCTTCAAAATGTGCAATACTGAAGAAGCAAAGCAGAATGTAAAACCCCATCGAATAACTTACTAAGGCGTTATGCATGTGATGTGCAGACGAATTGCGGAAGAATTGACGATATTTAGTGAGAATGATATGGAACTGGCCTTGATAGAATTGAAATGTATAAAGCACTCCGTTAATAAAAGACGAGTAGACAAATCGTGCGTAGGATTTTAAAATGTCTCTCAGCCACCAGATGTGAATCGCGGAAGGACTGGCTAAGCGTTTTGCGACAGCAATTTCGCAACAGAAATAGAATAAAGCTCATTCAGGACGACCGGCAACATCCGCCGCTTGAATGAATTGCGTCCACTCGGCAAGTAATTCGACCATGTCCATATGTGCGCTCACCACGCAAACCCGCCATTCACACACTATCAGCGGAAAAAAAAATAATAACTAGCCCATTCATATTGAAATTAATAAAAAATTATCGCTAACTGGAGCAAAAATTCCACGAAGTCAGCAAAACAGAGAGCTGTCACAATAATGTGCTACATATTTTATTCAATCATGCTATTCGGGAGCTATTGCGAGACAGCGGCGTGGCTGTTCAATTTCAGGATTTCTGGCCACGAATGTTAGGGACGTTTTGCACCATCATTACTTCCCTATCAATATATTATATTATATTATAAATAGCTGAATAAATGGCACCGACTATCAAGTGATATAAATTAAATTATTCACGAGATTATCAGTGTAGAAAAATGGTATCGCTGCAAACAGTACTAACAAATGAACAAAACATTGTGACCGAAAACGCATAGTCAAAAAAATGTAACACTATATCTTTTACCTAGTGGCCCGTGAGAATTTTTCGCAAATGGGTCGCCGCCGTTCACTCGTTTAATTTTTCTCTGGAATTTAGATTTGCCGAGTCTGAGCGTTTAATCTGCAGGGCGGTTTTTATTCGAATATAAACAACTGTGTATCATGGAAGCAGGTCAAAACTGCACGCCAGGTGATTCATACACAAAGACAAGGCAAAGAAGGCCGTTTATTGACCGCGGCGACCTCCCAGCGTCTAAAAATATGACGTCATGCAGCAAAAATCAATCAAGCAGAAAAACCCCCCCAAGTACGCGATCCAGAAAATTTTCGAAGGGTTTGTTAATCACTGTATCCCCCTTGAATGATTAAATCGTTATATTTTTTCAAATACCGTTTGCAATAGCCGACCATCTAACAAAAGCAACAGATGTGACGATTCGAATTGAAAAGGGTCTCTCGATCGAGGTCTATCCGTTATGAGGTCATGCCATTAGTCCATATGCCTCGCGATAGCTTTGGACGTTGCCTGTGAACCATTTGCAGTAAGCGTGCGTCATCGGCAATTAAGAATAATGCACGCAATGGATTCAAGGAGCAATAAAAATGCATGAATAATAATTGACAATCCGGTGATATGCATAACCATGTTTTTAACAAAACTGAAATTGTTTGAAAAGCATAGGCAATAAGCAAGCACGCAAACATTCGGTGTAGTGGAAAAAGAAAAAAAAACATCGGGTAACTCTCAACGGATAGAAAACTTATTACTATAAAGAATAAACGAATATTATTAAAAATAGTTCAAACTAAATGTCTTTTCATTACTCGATGCCCAGAATTTGAATTCCTAAATTCTTAGGAACACGGAAAGTACTTTATTTTTTAATTATTATTTAGTTAAATAGGGTAAACTGTTTTCCTTGAATGGTTCATGCTGTTTCCCTATCCATTTCCCCGTATTCTTACAAATATAATTAAGAATATATTTCAGGGACAGTGAGTGTCCGAATACTGTATGAATGCAAAAATATCCCCAAAGTATTTTATATTGAACTGTACATCATATCTTGTTTATTAAAATGTCAGCAGCTTTTTACGTTTAATAATGAAAGCTTTTCACCCTAAGCTATACGGGAGAGCTTCCATTCTAAAAAGCGGTTAGTCATCCAAACGAGTCCTAGGCAAACAGTGAATGAGTCATCCCCCGGCAGGACTCGCTCCCGGGACAGGGGAGCGTCGGTTGGGGTGCTGGAGCGGATCCCGTTGCACCCCGCATTACCATAACAATTAGGATCTCAAAATGCGTCAGTATCGGGTGAACAAGTTTTACAATCGCCCATTCATGAAACCCCCCATCCTGCTTTTAATTTAAAATACGGGGTGTGTCATAGCTAAATAAATTATATTGATGGGGAACTGAAAATGTCATACCGAATAGCTTTCCAATTTTCGATTAGCAACAAACCTCAGTGTTTTTTTTACATTCTTACAGGTTATCAAAGATACTCGGTATTTCCACATGTGTTCATTTTCCTTTGATTTCATTACACCATTGCACTTTTGCAGTACAACCGCAAAGCTAGATAATTGTTTTTCTGTGCACACTAAAATTATCCTGCAAAATACCTTCATGTTTGTATCTGAAGTTTTCTTTCTCTAAATTATATCAAACCTTGCCATAGTGCTTCTTTTTTTTATTTTCTTCTGCTCAAGAATACTTGACATTTGGCCATTCAATGCTAATATTTAAAGTTTGTCATCGGATTTCCTGTAGATCAAAGGGCTGAAATTCAATGCAGGCATCTCTAATAATAGGGCGAAGATTTGAAGGGCCACTTTCGCCCCGCCCGATCGCGTCGAGGGGGCAATGCATAACCACAAGCGACGTTTCCTGTTTATTAAAGGCATATCTCAGTTCAACGTTTTTTTTATTCATAGACCCTTTCACAAATTCAATAATATCGTGACGGTTAATTCGTGATTCATTTTGCTAGAGGTGGGACCGGGTGATTAGGTACCTAACAAATTTAGTCATTAAGCAACACAGAACAAAACAATTTTAAATAGAGTAAAAATAATAGCACGGCGTGTGTAGTTTCTTTACAATATTGTGCAACAGTTTTAAATGATGTTAAGTGTGGGTATTTTTCGCACGATTGCGTTACTAGCAGCGTCTTGGTAACGACAAAAAAAAAGCACGAAAACTAAAACAAAATATGTACACCTAAATCGCTTCCTTCTTTATGTTATAGTTATAAGTAATTTCAATCATAAACGGCCAAAATTCAGTTCATCTTTACCACGGTATAAAATTGAGTATTTTTTAAATATTAAAAATAGCCTGGATAGAATGAATCACACGCTTTGAAAGGGGGGATTTGTTTATTTAGCATGAATCATAGATTACAATTTATGTTTGTTTGTTTAGTTAGTAGATATTGATATATGGGTACCCGTACTGTGTTTATCAGTATGTGAATAGATTATCAGTAACGTACTTAAGTATACACGGGATTATCAGGAGTAAATAAATACTTTATAAGACATGAATGGCAAGTAAGCCAGAATGAGTTTTAAAATTAGCAAAAAAGTCGAATGGAATGTTAAAAGTGTGTTTACCGAATGCTTACTCCCATTCTACCTTCTACCCCATTCATGAGCTTTATAAAAAGATAAGCCAAGACATTGCGTATGAAAATTATCTTTATATCGCAGGGAAAAACTGCCACAAGTCGTTATTAAAAATGCATAACGGAATCACCCTACGTTTAAATCCAAACTGACGCCGTTTGTTTAGCGCATTGAATTTAGTGTTTGTCTCTTGTTTGGCGGTTGATTGCAATTAACATGGGGGAATCGACGGGCTGACATATTGCACAGGTGAGACGCCGATGCAACCGTGATGGCAATTAGTCACCGGAGTGACGGTGGAAAGTGATGGAAAACAATGACTTCGGTGGTGCAATGCCGGCTGTGACAATCACCTGCCCATATGACACACACGTGTGTAATAATTAATCACTTTATCGGAGCGAGCACGTCTGAACCGTTTAGTCAGCTCGAAGAAATATCGCACTGTGTGAGTAATGGTGACCCCCTTTTGGAGGCGGGTGTTGCCCAAGTGGCCCCTAACCCTTGAAAACCCATTGGTGCCCGTTTGAAAACCACATTCGATAAGCCATTCAACTTTGACATTAACAGTCAATCACACGACCTGTTCCAAGAAAATATGCAAAATTGACACTAAAAACTATGCAAGTGCAAGAATATACTTCCTACATTTTTATTTTGTTGCTATTATTAAAAAAAACACATCTAAAATAAATTACCTTTGCAAAAACATCCTACGTGACGTTTCATACAGGAATGAAATGTGTTTATTTTTAAAAATAATATTATATATACCGATCTTTCTTTGAACGTAAAAATAAAATATGAACGTTATTGATATATTTTATCAATTTATAGACCCCAAAACATGGATATATATGTACAGTTTGTAAGCCATACATTATTTGTTTTAAATTGTATCAAAAACGTTATTTATCATCTAAGCCAGCGGTCATAAGACTACGTTCTGATGTTTAATACATAAATATTTTACACGTATGAAATATTGTTTTTTTTTTAAATTCTAATATTATTCTAAATTGAAAAAAATCATGTTAGATTGGAATGAAATGACCATTGACTACTTAAAATATGAATCTAATTAGAACTCAGCGTTGATTTTCTCCGCTGATAAACGATTCAGCGTTGGTACCAAACGTATGTTTTCGGAGAATTTATTTTAACTATTTACTGTGAAATGTTTTTTCGCACGCTGGCGCATTCATGATAATACGAACAGTTATTGAATAAAAAAAGTGCAACCATTCAACAATAACTACACCAATTAAACAATCAACAATTTTAATTTACCATTCCCAGAAATACTACTACGAAAAAGGCAAAAAGAAAAAAACACAGCTGCAAATTAATTATTCAGCGCACATCATTCATTCAATTCAATCATTCATCATCATCAGCAGGCATGAGAGCTGTCGTCAACAGTAACAATAATTATTAGAATACTAATATAAACGCATTTCATTCAATCAATTTTATTGAAACAATTTACCGATTCTGCTTCAATTGTGGATAGACCTGTTGCGTCCACACCATTTATATATTCAAACTGTGTTTTGCAAGTATTAATTGGATTTCCTATGTAATTTTTTGTTTGAGAATTACTGGATGCAACTAGATACCGTGAGACGAAAACGAGTGAAACTGTTAAGTGCGCCTCGCCGTCCGTCGCGATTTTTTCTTGTGCGACCAAACATTAACATTTAAACGTTCGATCTGCAGTCGTCAGAACTACCTAAGCCTAGTTTTGTACACATTGTTTTCGTTGCAATACATATTACTAGAAACCCATATGTTTATCATTTTGCGATAGATCTTGAACAAATGCTAAAATCAAAAAAAATATTTTAGTTTTTAAAGCAAATACTTAATAAAAAATAAAAAATTACACACATATGGTTATTTTCTTCAGCTATATAGTCACATTTTCATGCTGGCAAATAAGTTAAGCAAACACAGCGATCTGAACTGTTTTATGAGTTTGGTTGTGCTGCTCTTAAATAAATTTGAAGTTCGTTCAATACAGTAGACGCTGGACAAATTCTTCAGTAAATATTAAGTTGCAAAATATGTGTTTAAGTAATATTAATTAATGATTTTTTTCTCTGTATTTTCCTTAATATTGTTTTACAATTTTTGAATTGTGTAAATAAAATGTAAATTTTGACACTAAAATGTATTGAAATTGATATCTAATAATATATATATATATATATATACTAAATGAATGTTAAAATACAACATTTGTCTCTTAAACGTTAAAGTAGATAAACAAACGGTTACAGCAAAATCATATAAAGAACCCATATGTTCAAGTAAAAAGACCCTCCATTGTTATATTAAAGTAGACACCAAAATAATTTGTTTTTAACGACACGATAAATAATAACGGTTGCATGAATCCGCCTGCATCTATACCGAGCGATATGGTTATATTCTTTGTACGGCACAGGTGGTTAGCTGCTAGCTTCGGGAAACCCCTCGTAAACGCTTAAAACAATACAAAAAAAAATGATGACAAAACACTCGTTCCCATGACACATCCATCGTAGACCACGATAAGCACGGCGCAAAGTCAACAAAAATGACACAGTGCCGTTAAGTAGTGCATTATCCATCTAATTGATGACAGTTCAGTCATGCCGGTGTCGGCTGTCGCATACCTCAAACATTGCGTGTCCTTTTTTGTCATCCATCAGTCGCTGAATAATCCCTTTGCATAATCATTATCTGTACTAAACAAGAATGTCACTCACAGATTGAATCCAAACCCAGTTAACGTAATCGACAGTATGGCTCACAAGTGTGTACTTTATTAGTATAAAAAATCCAGCGTATTTCTAGCGATCCCAATCGGACACAGGTGTCCGGAACATATGCAAGCAAACACGGATGTCCAAGACATTTAAAAAAATCAAATACTTGGTATTCTAATAGAATATAAGCAATATGTGTAGTGCCATCTATACTGAGTCAATATACGTTTTTAAAATATCGAATAGGAAATTATTTTTTCTCAAAAACACGCAGTGTCTCTGGAACATATTAGCGATTTATTTGCGCGGTATTCAAACGGTTAATAATCCACGTAATGTGTGAATTTTTAAAAAGGCTGTATTCATGCGCCAGCTATTGAAAATGATATCGCTTCCTTTCGCACGCTTTATTTTGTAACACTGACGATTATTTAACAATCTGTCAATAGGAAACCGTGAGAATATTAGCAAGTCTATATAGGAAGCCGTGATAAAAGTCCGTATGTTACTAACAATAGCGTAAAAATAACACGAGAAAGGAATAATTAAATACACCCAATTCACTATTAGAAGAACAGTTTTATCGTGCAGCTACGGTTACAAAACTCTTGGATTCAATGTAACGTGAATATGCCACGGTACGGAAACATTCGGTGTTTGACATGCTAGATTACGGCGACCACGTTAGCAAAATTGTTGCTGTTGGATTTATTATTCATTAAATTAAATACATGCTCGTTTAATAGTGTGCAAAAAAAAACCTTTTTAACCGCGATTATAACACCACAAGCACGTTTAACGGCAGAAAAAACTTTTTTTCGATGTCGATGTGAGTGTTTTATGTACATACATATTTATTACTGATTGTTACACATTTACTGGAAAAATTGGAAACAATAAAGGACATTTTTGATACGTTAGTACATATGTATGTATGTATAATACATTTTTTTTTAAATATGTATTTTATAATTTCATTCATCGAAAAAATTATCGACTTCTGAGACTGATAAAAATAGATGCCGAAAATCAGTCACGCTAGAAACTAAACTACAAGTATTACGTCGTATAGAAGCTGGAGAGAAAATTGTTGAAATTTGCAAGGCAATTGGATTTGCGAAATCTACCATTTAAACTATTCGCGATAAAAAAAAAAGAGACATTAAAACATATTTGCAATCTGCTGCAGCTTTAAATGTCTCGAGATTAACACGCCAAAAGATAAAATGCATTTTGAATGATAAACCATGTTACATATTTAAAAAATTTTGAACCGATCCCATTGAATTTGTATTAGAATAATTGATTCCTTATACGGCTTTTCGCTTTGCGGCCAAGTTTCGTGGAACGTATCTAGGCCGTAAAGCGAGGTATGGGTGTATTAAAATTGATGTGCCAAACTGGAAATAAGCAATAATAGTTTATATCAAGTAATTTAAATAGGTTTTTTATTTATTGAACATTTATTTTGGTATTATTTCATGATTTCCCGCATTTTTCGTTTGCTTATTACGGTCCCTTGAAAAACGTAGAATCGAGTGTAGAAAAATTATACTTTATAATAAATGTGATCAAACGAGTATTTCTATGTAGTCGAATATTCGATTCCTTCCGAAAGTTCGGGCATTCGGTACATGAATTGACACCTCTAGACATATGTTGCTAAGGAAAACAATGAAAATTGTTTTTTTTTCTCCAACGCCACGGTTTACCCGCAACACGTCAAGTAAGAATCAAAACTAATGAATAAAATAACACACATAATATGTTTTGGCCGAAAATGAAACGGAGTGATGCGGTAACTGTTGTCACGTGTATGAATTTAACTAAGTAAAACAAATCCAACACTCAGATGGCGTGGCTGAGCCGGAAACGGCAGTCGTAAATACACGAGGAGATAGGAAGGATATCAGGTTGAGAAAGGACCAAGGCAGGAAATGTCGTTTCGCCGAGTGGCTTTAATATTTGCCGCGCACGCTTCAGCTGACGACATTAACAGAGGACTATGTTCTCGGAAGAAAAGTCGTCACTGGGCTTACGTAGAACTATGAAAGTTGTTCGAAAAAAAAAACCGTCCCTGCACATAATTACATCACGCCTATTCATCCCAAGCATTGTCCCATTCACGAGAGTAGCATCAAATGCATTCAGTGCAACTGCCGAGTGAATCAGAGATCCCCCTCGGTCATAAATTCTATTATCCTAAATGGTGCTTAAACATTCGATGCCATATGCGCGCAGCGTCGGGCAATTTGCACCCTCCACAAACAGGGGAAAGCTGTAAAATTTTGCATTTAAGACTAGTAGTCCTTCAATATTTCAAGCGCGTCATTGCATGCTGTTGCGCAAGATATTTTACCATAGCACAGAATGTATTCTGTAAAATGTTAAAAATATTGAAAACAATCAACGCAAATTTAGCCTAAGCTATGTATTATATTAATTACTTCAATTTTTTTTAAAAAAATACCCATGATTCAATACAGTTAAACCCAAGAATGTTTAACGACTTTATAAAACGCAGAGAATTATGCGATCGCTACATAATAATTAATCTCACTGATGTAAAATACGCGATGTACGCAATCCGAAACCGCATCGATCTGTCATATTGCGTAACGAATGACCCCCAAGAAGACACCGCACCGCAAACGTGCCTTTAATTAAAATAGTAAACGGATATGCTTTTCCCAAATCGCGTAACGAAATAGTCAAGTATAAAATAATCGGTTTAATATATTATACCTACAGAGTAGAAAAAAATAATGAAAAACGTAGAATCGATAACTTTTTTAATTATATAATACCAATAATCGGTTATACTTTATACTGCAAATGAATGCAATGTAAGAAAGCTTCTAGTATCGGCATGTCCGAGGTAGAGCGAAAGCTCTCGATAAAAAGCTACGCGAATTGCAACGCAAACAATATAGCAAGTCGTAGTATCTACTCGATGAGGATGAGTCAGCCGAGAGCAGCTGTTGAATGACTGCAAGCACGTAAGCATCCGGCAAAGCTCTCAGAGACGAGTCTGCGTACGTGGCTTTTTCTTTCTTTATATGGGAACCCTCGAAACTCAAAATACTGCAGACTTGGTATTCGCATTTTTTCGGACTCAGCTATGCGGGGATTTGTTTACAGACTACGTGCCTCGCTCAAGCTCGCTGAGATTTCATTCATTTAAGCACTACACCATATTGTCAAGGAACGATCTGAATCATTAGAATTTAATTAAGCGCCATTGCATTCATTCTTGGCGTGTTGTATCACATAAATATAACACGAATAGAGAAGGTAATAATAAATAACAATTTCAAACAACCAACCGGCTAGAATATGTACACTTTATTAGAACAATGGTATCACTTATGTTATGAAGATAATTAATACCGTGGCACACTTTTATCAGCATAAAAGTATACAACTACAATGACAGGTCACAGTTGACCAAAGGAACATACTAAAAAAGCTTTAATAATCCCACAAACATACAATGTTGTAACAATGCAAAAGATTTTTTCTCGTAACCGAAACTAACATAAATTTCCTTCGCTAAGTATGGGGTTCACTAATGGGAATGGCTTAAATTGCACGAGTTCCTTGCCCCACTACATTCAAAGATCAGGATGATTCAAAGGCGACGCGGAATCAAACGTACCCGGTACAGCGATCAATCAATCTCGCATCACTCTGCCTAAACACGTGCGTATAAAATTATACCGTTTGCCGTGTGCAGCATTCCCGACCACGTGTGCGAACGGGTGCACTCGGCACACACGCCACGTGGCCCCCAGGCCCGGATGACTCATCTCGCAGGCGGCAGCATCCACCAACACTTCGCGTCTATATCGGTCGGCGAGCGTAGTATTTTTGTATCGGTGCAAGAAGTAAATAATAAATTTTACCAATACGCGTAGCGCCGCGCCAACGGGTGGGATTGATGGTAAACTTAGGACAGTCGTTCGTGTTGGGCACCTTACCAAAAGACATTAATTACTTCAGCAAATCGGCTCTGACAGCGGTGTGTTTTGGTGATTTATCAAAGAATTTAAATTCAACTTCCGCAGTGTATTATCAAGATAAATTGATATCATCGTCGATAAAACAATACTACTAGGTTGACAATAAATAAAAAAAAATGTGAATAAGACATGAAAGGAAAACTGTTAACCAATAAATGAAAAGGAACGCATGGATAATACAATGTTATCAGTAAAAAAATAGACTGTGAATTTCAAAAAGTCACACTTGAAGAAGAAACTGTTATTAATTGACATTCAACTTGTACATATGTTATACAATATTTACTTAGCACACATACGTAAGTTTATTATTGTATTAATATTAAGTTCAATAAATAACTGTTAAAGTTAGAATCTTTACTTATAAATACTCTTGTGCGTTGATTTATCATCAATTATAATTTACCAATTTAAACGATGTTTACCCATTGAAAAGCTTACATGTAGCTCAGCTCTCGCCGTGCTATTAGTTTTCATCTGACTAATCTACCAAAATAAGCACGACAAATATAAAATGAAAACTCGCATTATAGATAGCGTTATGAATATCGAAGTTTACTCAAGGTGTTTTAAAAATACACTGATTTCTCAAATACACACTTTCCAGCTATTTCGGGCGACAGTGCAAGATTAGAATATTACTCAGCGACGGCAGTTGGAAAATTCAAGATACCTACACTAAGCATAATATTTCTGGCTCGCGATGCGTTGGTTCAAAGATCGAGCGAGAAAAAAATATGAAAAAAAAAAACAACTTATCGGTAGATATAATTAGATCCATTATATTATGCTGCAAATTTATGGAACAGCTTGGAAATCACGCAATTGCTTGCTAGCAGATAATGTCTAAATATTATTTAGTCATGCAATGTTAGATTTATCTAGCTACAAACGTTTTCATTCGGTCGACACTGTATATACTGTGTATTATTTTACAATACGATCCAACTACTTACTATGTTGCATAATAAAGCATTCACCTGCCTATCGATCAACTTTGTGTACATACTTGTAATATTTAGGTACCGTATAAATGTCACGTGACACCGCATACAATATGCTAGTAAAAAAAATCATTGTTAATTTGCTTTATCACTTCCTTGAAATAAGATATACGTACTGTGCGTACAGTGAGAAAAAAAGAACACTTAAAATACAAGAAAGTATTTCCGGCAGAGAAACTTGCTCGCAAGGGGGAAGAGAGCCGGAGGGTTGGAGTAAGGCTCCGGCGGCCTTCGTTAGCCGCTCACCTTGCCGAGTCCGCAGGACGGCAGTGGCCAGAGTCTGCGCTGGCGATTGCTGACGCCGCAGCGGTCGACGCCCTACACCTCAAGGACGCCGCTCCCCTTGCCATCCAAGACACTGCAATCGCGGCGTCGGTCGTTCGGTGACTGAGTCATCTCATTTATTTCAAATGTCATCTCAGATGCCAAACGATATTTCTTTCAGAGCGCGATTATATATAGTAATAATTGATATACCTCATATATGAAGTCGGTTAACTCGATTATATTATACAAAAGGATTTTTTACATGATGTATTTTTGTAATTAAAAACTGCTGATTATAAACTATACCAGGGAGGGCGGGCAAATTCAGGAATGCAAAATGAGCGGCGGGCCGCAATTAAAATAGCATTTTTATATGTATACTATTTATCATGAAAAAAGAACAATCTAATGAGAGGAATGGAACTGCTTTACGTATATTAACATTAAATTCAGATTTTGTATATAGAGATTCTTAAAACTTGTTGTAAATGGTCTTCAGTGATGTTTGATCGTTAAGAGTTTTTATTGAGGTTCACGATTGAAAATGTTTGTTCACATATATAGGCTGATTCAAAAATAACGGGTATAATATTTATTTTCAGTATTTTTTAAAAAAAGCATTAAAAGTGTAAAAAAACATAAAAACATGAATCTTTTTCAAAAATATAATATTGCTCGCGGGCCTCAGTTTGCCCGTGCCTGCACTATACAATATGAATTGCTATTTAACTATTATCCTTTCTCTAAAAAAAAAACTGTTAAATATTACTTTAAAAATAAATTCAAATTCAAAAAAAAATCGCGATGGATTTTATTTGTTTGTTATCGATTCATCTCTTAAAATTTAAAAAAATATCAACTAAGTATTGTTTATCAACTGTAAAACATTCAGAGTAAGACAAAACTAAATAATTGGGACTTGCAAAATATAAATAAGGAAAAGTCTGACAGTCTAGTTGAGTCGCAATAAAACAAATACGCGGTGGTCTGGAGAGCCCGCAGTCAATGCATTGCAAGCTTAGCGCGTATTTCATTCTAATGGCAAAAAATAAACACAGGATTCCAAAGTCATGATTCACAGTGCTAAGTCGGGACACTTTGACCCTGTTTTGAGAGCGATCTCGGAAAAATAAAAAACGATGACAAAACGGAGCGGCTAGTCATCCGGTTGGTGCGCCGGGGAACCTATACCAATGGCCTTCATTGTGACACGGAGCACGCATTCATCTATTTTGGAAAGAATTCAAAAAAATATTTCCGTTATCCGAAAAATGATCATTGGGTCTTCGTGTTTTGCAGTGTGATCGGAGCATGACCATTGTACACTCAAATCATGTCCGCACCCGACACGAACACTGGCTGTAAACAAATTTCCCAACCACTTTACAGAGATAATGATAGGATACTGTTTAGGGCGAGATTAGTAGTGAGCTAGTCGCTTACTCTACGCTCCGTTTTTAAGCTTTCGATAAGATTAGAGCAAGCTACTAAAAATGTAATCAAAATGCATAAATTTAAGGAAATCTGTCAATGTTGACCGCTTAACTGACTAGAATAAGCTCAATTAACATTAACTTATTACCAATAAGATATGTATTTAAGGGTCATTCAATTTTGAATTACATGTAACTTTTTAATTCCGTTATTTGTTTATCCGTATTGCTTTTAGGATTACTTCCACTTAAAATGTTGAGCGATCATATTCATACAAAAGTGACCTCTTATTATTTTTAAGTATGCACGGACCGGTAATTGTCAGAATAAGTAAAGCTTATTATGGCTGAGTATCATTTTCATCCAGTTTATTATTATTCGCTGAAAATCTCGTCGGTATACATCATCCCGATAGTTTGAAGACGCGTAAAGTCAGAACGTAATTATTTACGAATAAAACTTAAAAGGCTCCAGAGAAACGGGACGTCTGCCAACACGAGAAGACGGCTCGGTAATTTGCAAAGTGAGATATATTATTAGGCTACAGTATCGACTGTCTCCGATCCAGAGCGGCCGCCGTAACGAATGTATAAAATATTGCAGATATGTAATTATTAATAGGCTCGGGTGTGAGTCAGGATAGCGGGCGCTCGTGACTGTCCCGAGCGGTTAATTTCGCTTCCTGGCCGACGGCCCAAGAATCGGCGTCTCGACGCCCTCACCCTACACGAGCATCGTGTATCGGCCCGCGGCGTCGAACTGGGCCAAGCGCCGACTTTTTTCTCCTCCGTGCGCTCGAGTTTTTCTTCGCGCCTGCCTTCTGACTCACCACCATAATAACGTTCATAGTGTTTTGCAATGTTTTGACGGTCGAGTTCTATTTTCACACGCAGACAGGCAGTCGTTTCGGCGAAGGTGTGTCAGACGCGAGCAATTTGCATGTGTGAGTGAGTACTTACTATTATTATCCGCAATTTATCGTTAAAATGCTGCGAATATTTTTAGACTGCAGACGGCATTCCCATTACTTTCGTTTTTTCTTAATATATTTCACCGTTATAAAAACAGAATGTGATTCACATTTAAGAAGAAAATATGTTTACGCGATCTCATCATGATGCGGTATTATTTACCACAACGCTTTGTCCACTTACACCTCATTAACATCGATTAATATGAACAACTACTACATAATCGACAGTCAATTTTTAAAAAAAAACAATGATACTATCTTTGGACTGTTATAAGAAGAAGTCAGCCGTAAATTAAGTATTCTTTCGATTGTAACATCATTTCTTATTTAAAACATAACATAACTTAACTACTCGTGAATGTTCCAACAAAATACTTCATTACAGCGTAATCTTATTGGTCTCTACGTTTGTTTTTATTATTATTGTATTTTCCACTGTCGTTAAGAATTAAAATATCTGTCACTAAAGGAAAACTGTAATTATTGTTCTTTACTTTTGCATTAATGCATAAATACTAAGGCCACGTAACTAACGGCACTAAATTGCTACTACATACATCGGCATGTAAAGTCGTTATAAACGAAAAAGTAAAATGGTTTAGGTGCTTACCGATAAACTCGAAAGCCTCTTCGAAGTATTGCTTAAGGTTCTGCTGTCCACAGTCGCTGGCGGGTATTCTCTTGTGCGTGACTCCGGCCGTAGGGGGTGGGCAGGGGACGGTCCTCGTGACGTTTAACACGCACGTGGCGCCCAACTCTCGGAGGCAGGCGGCGTCTGATGCGTCGCGGCTGTTTCCGAGGTACAGGAATGGGAGCACTCTACTCGCCGGGTGGTTGTCGATATCTGAAACGAAAGGATTCTTCAGATACCCGACAGCAAGAGAGATTAAGAGATTCTATATCAATATTATGTTTCAATAGGATATCAAGTCTTAGCGGTCACATCCTAATGCCGTTTTGAGGATTTATCTCATTCATACATTTGGTATCATCATACGACTGTAAGTCAAAAGAGTTAAATAGGTCAAATGAACAAAATATATGACATGTATCAGAGTATCTAGAAGTCTTACTCCGCAAAGATTATAAGCCTAATAGATACGTTTCGATAATAAATACGTCGTTAATTACAAAACGTAACGTGGTGAACGTGGTGGTCATGATTTCGGACATAATTCAACGCACGGCCTGTAACACGACGACCTTAAATTCGATGTAAAATATACATCGACTATCGACCCATAAAAGATATGTCACGCATGACAAAAAAGAACTTCTGATTTGATTTATTCTAGATTCCTACAGAACATGACACACGCACTTATCATACTTTAAAATAATACAAATAATTATATTCGCGATTAAAATTGTATATTGTTACGAATTATTGAATCATCTGTGCACACATGTCGCAAATAAACAGACCATATGACGCCACGCAGCACTTCTCTGAAATGGTTGACCGCAGGAGGAAAATATTTTCGCTTTTGACTTCCGATACAACGGGCTATTTAAAAGGCCAATCCTATGAATAAAGCGAATTTAATCTAAGTCACTCGCATATTATAATATACAATGCGCGAATCAAAATAAAGCAGCGCACACGGACAAACCATTGATAGCGCCCGCCTGCAAAGCAGGGCTAAGGTAATGTCCTACATAATATGAAGGTTCCTATGTGACTTACAGAATGATTAATTTACAAATTTAATTAATATCAAATGAATTATGGAAAAAATGTTTAAGCAGTGAGTGATTAATAGAATATATACCAAACAATTTATTGTTAACTTGTTACCCGTGTAAGTAAGTAATAAGATTAAAATTATTCCCTTCAAACTAACTATTACGGTGATAATCTTAAATTTCTACCATTGATTAAAATGTTGCTTAAGTTATCTTTATCAAAAAGAGCATATTGTAGAATACCTTTAAACATTTTTGAATTTAACTTAAATGGATTCAAGCACGTCTAGAAAACGGAGGTTGTGTTTTTGTCGCACAATACTAACAGTGCACGTGGTATGGAATGGACACGGTAAAAAATTAAATTATGGATTCATATTTTTTTGTCTGGATTTAAGGGATATATTTTTTTTGTTAAATTAAAACTTAAGCATTTTCACGGCATATAGAAAGCTAAATCTGTTTTTTTTCCTTCTAATATTTGAACATTATGATATATTTTTGTACGTAGGTGTATATGTCTGTCTTTCAGTGATAAAAATGATTCAATGTGAAAAGTCATTCCTTGCCAGTCATAAAACAAACATAATAAATGACAATCATTTCTTTTCGGATTCATAACAATAATTATCATTGTGGATGATTAATGCATAATAATAATAAACACTAAACTTATCACAAAACAACTATGTTCGTAGGAACGCATTATTCACCCGAAAGATAAAACAGTATCGATATTTAATTGTTTTTATATCTCAATGAAACTGGAAGCAAATAAATAAAATACATTCTCTGTGTTGATATGCTAGACCAGTGTCTGCCAAACTTTTTTCCTTTGCGGCACAGTGATGAATGGAACTAGTACCGCGGCACACCAAGATGCCGCAGATTATCTCCGAAAAGACTGTCTCCAAAACTCCTTTTTTTTTTAGCTCACCGAGGAATTTAAAATCCTCGATTTTGTTCCGAATAGGTATTATTTAAAATTGACATTTCTAAAGTTTCTTCCACCGCGGCACACCTGGGACTTATTGCGGCACACAGTTTGGCAGACACTGTGCTAGACAATCATTTAAAATCAGACGAGATTGTCGTATGTATTGCAAACAGATCAGTTTTTTGAGTAAATTGAAAGTTGTTAATTGTTTTCAGCTAGTCTTTTTACATGTTACGTTTTTATGTTGGATCAAAGGAATCTGCTTATATTAATTAACCATGAGCCGTGTTTCAATTCAAGACGTAAGTGACAAGAGCATATAAGTTGATTTTGTAGTTTTTATATTGGGTAGAAAGGGATTGTCTTAAAACTTCGGTTGCCAACATTCGATAGAAGACGATAACACGAGAAAAGTTATTTAATCAAGTCACATAATTGTAAATATTGATTTTACTTGTACATACTACACAAAGTCAGTTGCATGATGTGCATAATCATATTATTAATACCAAATACATATTTACAGATGTGTTTCTTTTTTAGTTTGTCTATTTTTAATTGCCAAGAAATGCACGACTAATATCATGCAACGCTGCTCATCTAAATAGTAAATCTGAGGAACATATTATCAATTACAAAACAATACAATACAATTACCACGTTGATATGTAACATGTCAACCCTCAAATTTTGCAATGTATAAATCAAACGTAAATAGTGTACACACTTTTAATTGCCGAACTAAAACTAAACAAATATGTATTGCGTCTGCGGGTTAAGTGTTGTACATATTCAACAAGTGACAGGTCAAAAAACTGGCGAAATGTCGTAATGACTGAATTCGTTTTCATGCTGATTAGTTTATTGGCACGCAAGTGTAGTGCAACATTTAACATTTATTTACTGCTGTCATCTCCAAACTAAATCTTGCAATTTGACCAGTGTTATAAATCAATTAAATAGACTGATAAAATATTTAGTTACGAATGTTTTAAATGTAAGTATCAATAAGAAGATCTTGCCTCATATAAACAAAAAATGCAAATATTATGCGTACTTACAACTTCTAGACAAAATATTGCCGCAAGAAAAAAGCAGAAATATCTAATATAATTCAAGTAATTTTATAAATTAAATGTTGTGATGTGTATTTGGCGCTATTTGGTGCACGTCTCGCTATTCGGTAGAAACTAGAATAAGGTACTATAAAATAAATATCACAAGAAAGAAGTCGGCGTCATTTCTTCTACTGCCTATGATGAATCACCAAACCCTACTTCATTGGACTATTTTACCATCAAAATGTAGCCAAATAAATATATGCGGTCAATTACCTGAAGCCTCAAGCGGTGTGGCGGGGAGTTGCGACCCTCCCAGGTCAGGAGAGGGTGGACAGCTCCCCGCGGGAGGAACACGAGGAGCGGCACCCGGCAGAAGCGTATCTTCGCACAGTTCCTTGTGCCGTCTGTGGAATTCTTTGTGACCACCTGTAAGAAAGCGAAAAACAATGATTACACATAATCATACATTTTTTTAAAATTTACCATACGTTTCCTAGTATATCGGCGAAAAAAACAACTGTTTGACAATGATTAATTACTTCATCGAACTACACGCTAACGGCAAATAGCGTTAAGTTTTTTTACGGAAATTAAAATTGTGTGAACTTTATTAATGAATACTGCGATTAACAATGCTGTGGTGAAAATGTAGGCTAGTACAATACTTTATATCATATTTGTTTCAACTAAGTTTTAAGTTTATTTAAAGCTATATTGAAAATATTTTTGATTCGTTTTGACTTATTAAAATTATTTATGAAATTCAGATGTTTCATGTGTGCTGTATTTTATTGAAGTAGGATTCCAAAGTCCCACCCGCCAATTTGACGCTGTTTTACTCGATACATTTTTTTTTAAATAAGTATCGAATACGAAGATAAATTAACTGAGAAAAAATGTAATACGCAAGAGTATCTTAAGGAATTCGCTCCAAGAGATCAACTATCCATAATGGTATCACGAGGCGAATGGGAGAGGCTACACGAACGCGGCCAGAGCGTTTCGAAAGACCAGGCCGGCAGGAAGCGTGCTCGGCCTTCGCGGGTGGAAAACTACTCCGCAGAACCAGCTCCCTGAGTGAGTCACTATCACGACTCGGTTTTCATACCTCGTTTTGCTTGGCTGCTCTTACCGGCCGCGACACCTCACGCATTGTCTGTAGGCCTGAAATCGTCCGATATGGGCCACTTTATGTAACGATGCGTTTACTGTTAATCTATTGTAGTTTTATTGTACGAAAATCTTCGCGATTTAGATAACTAGCTAAATTCCTTACACAGCTGTACACGATATCAATTAGTGTTGTGCAAGCCGAGAAGATATTTAAAAAAAAATATATAAAATTCTAGAATTGATTATATTAATATGAATATACAAAAAATCATGTACATCATGCAATAAACTATATAAACAGGTATCGAATATATCAAGATATTTATCGTGCATACAGAAAATAATTACCATGGTATTTAATTAATAATACTTACTAAAATTAAAATTGAAATTTTCTCAATAACAGGTATGCAGACAAACTATCCACTAATTTGGCCTAGTATGTAAGCATTTGTTTAATTCACGTCCTTGAAGTTTATTTAATATTTATTTTTGTTAAATTAATGAATTTTGGACAATACAATAAGAATGTCCCATTTACTTATGGTAAAATTTTACATTTCAACATTACCTACATCAATAAAAATATTTTATGAAAAAGGCATTTGTAAATAGCTATGCATATATTTTTACGGTGACATCGACTTAATGAAATCGAAATTTATTGTTTTATTTCAAATAGGAAAATACTGTTGGGCTCAAGTTTTATAGAATTTTATCATTGATACTTTTTGAGAATGGAAGACACATACAATAAAGTTAAATTGAAGTGATAAATTGCCAAACAATCCCTTTCCTTGATAGTTTCTTTAATCCCTGTGCATGTATTCATTCGAGTCAGCCTATTTAATTTTCAAACAGCAAATTCAGCAGTCTGTATTTATTACAAGGACTTAACAAACATTTTATTGCAAATTTATCAAACTCTCTTATCAGTAAAACCGTCACGTTTTACTTATTTTAACTAAACAACAGAAGCAATATTACAAACAGAACAAAACTTAATAACGAACTTACGTGAAAAGGAATTGTTTACGATATTGCTCGTCGTATACCGACCGATTTAAATCAAGAAAAATCTCGAATAAACCTGATGTTATGATAATGGTAATACAGAAATACGAAATACCCCGTCAGTATAAACTTACTTTTATGAAGCATTCACTTAAAATAATTATAACATCGTTGAGCAAATTACGCGTATCGAGTCTAGTTTCAACGCTTATACTATTGAATAGGTGCTTGGTAAACAAGATTAAATTATTTGTAAGCATGCACCTATCTACACAATGTTATGTAAACAAAACAGATTCAATACAAATCGAGTAAAATGTACACAATACTATCGTTACGTACTTACTGCCATTTCAAACAAATTGTACATACACTTTATATGTGCTTACCAACACAATCTACCTATTTAATTCCCGGCTAAAAAGAATAACTGGCCGTCAAAAATATATGGCTATTAAGTATTTACTGTCTTTAAAAATTAATGACTACACACCTTTTTTTATAATTTGTAATAAAAAGAATACTCTATCGATGGTGATTACTTGTTTAATCATACGATTTAGTAACTTTATACAATATAAAAATACACCCATATGCTCTGAAGTATATCTATAACACGGCTAATGATTGCAATGCAATTTGTTGTAGTCTATGCTCATCTGTTTACAGTACATTTTTGAACCATGAGATCATCACAGAAGTGTCAATTTGGTATTCCATCTGCTCGCAAATGAGTGAAGATAAAGTTGGATACGTTGCTTGGGATATTTGTATCATTTTAATATTCAAACAAATAACATACTTCGTTATTTTATATGTATGATAACGCTATTCAGGAACCTGTTGTTCTTGGTTGACAATAACATATTGCAATCTTGTTGGTATGTTAGGAGTTAATCGTTTCAATCGATATGTGACAAATTGATTTTGGTAAGCCGTGGAGTACTATCATTTTAAATCGATTTAATTACAAGACACTATTGTTTGGCAGGAAATGTTTCTCAGCACTCGACTCGACGAGGCCTCAATATTGTGGAAAAATATTCCGACATCGACGAATGAGTCACCAGATATTTACATTTTAACCTTGCACCCGTGTGCCGAGTCGCTGACAATATCACTGCCGTAAATTATAAGACAACTGACGTATACAAATAAATTATTTCGCGGTTGTAGACATGGCAGAGAATTACTTACTGACAGCGATGTTCTTGCATCGAGTGAAATATAAGAAAGTGGCGGTCGAAACTTCAGAACGCCATTTTCAAAACACAAACAGCTGATTTCTCTCTCGAATATAAATCGAAACTCGACGGAAAATAATCGAAAACAAATCAGGTACCAGAGAATAATGTGATGAACGTACGGGTATAATATTTTGAATATGTACATTCATTTGACACGAAACTAGTGTGACTATTTGACACACTTATACAACTATGAAACCTACTTAGATTATAGAAAAAAACATTTTCACATACCGACTGGCTGAAGTGGCATAAACCTCAGAACGAGGCATGGTGATTGCCTTTTTAGCCTCATATTTACACCAACTGTGCAATCACTTGCCACTGATCTTCCCGCGCGTGATCCTTTAATCGACGGAATCTTCGAAATTTATCACAACACTTCAGTTACACAAATCCAACGTTCGAGGGAACGTTATGTAAAAGAAGATACACCAGGAAATAAAAACGATCACAAATAATAAATTCAAACACGAACTTTAGTTCGTTTAGCTAGAAACACTATAACTTTCACTGAGAGATAGAAGTAAACACAGTCACGTTGCAGTTTATCAATTGTCAACAGATGAATGTGTTCTGACGAGTTTTCATGTTTGTCCGCATAAATATTCACTTGCGTCTAAATGCCTACGACAGTTGTAAATAACTGATCGCTCTCAAAGAGTGTTTGAGGACAGACGCAGAGTCGCTGCCAGCTTGAAGCATGTGTCATCACCGAGCACGGCGATTGGCCGGCTATTTTGTGACGTAGCTCGCATATGCCGGTGTGTGAAAGAAACAGCGCTACGAAATCCCTGCAATATTCCGTGCTCAAAAGGGAGATAAACACAACGATGTTAACTGAGCGTAGAGTGAGTGAACATAGGTGTATTTTGCGTGCGCAAGGGCGATGGAGAGTTTGTTATGCATTGGTGTGGATTTGTTTTTTCTCGATTTTTATGACATTGATGAAAAGATGAGACCGAGATGACGTTGGCTTCTTATCAATTTATCAGATAGAAATTAGCACAAGTGACGAATAAAAAATGTGATAAATTTACTGCTTTATTAAAACTCGAAAGTAATAATTACATATTTTACATTATATTCTTACAAACGTGTGATTTCTAATAAATATTATATTTTTAATGAGTCTGAATAGCGGTACAGAAATCTGATATGTGAATTATCTGTTCAAAAATTTATAATATAACTACAATTAAATAGCAAAAGAAATTATCTAAAATATTTAAATAATAATACTTTAATGTGTTAACATATTTGAAGTAGGTACAAAATTAAATTAAATTAGTTATTTCGGATTGCATGTTTCTTTTTAATTTATCCTATAATTTTATCGAAATTACGCCAGATCAATTCTACAAGAAAATGCATAAAAACACCCAGACAGCCTAGACTAACCTAGTATGGAATTTGTCTCGATACTTTCAGAACGAAAGCCGTAGCTCTTTTTATATGCGACCAACCGAACAACCGACAAGTTAGCCCTATTAACCCAGTGTCTGCCAAACTTCTTTACTTCATGGCACACTGGTGAACGGGACTAGTACTGCAGCACACCAAATAAAAATGCTTTAAAAAGGGAAATGTACCATTAAAAAAGAAAATGTGGAAAATGTGTCGCATTGACCACTATTTATGAACGGGGCAAATATTTGTTTGAATGAGTAGATGTTGAATTTATTTAAAATTGAAGAAAGTTTAAATGAATACACATTATTTAAAATGATCATTTTTAAAACTTCTTCCACCGCGGCACACATGAGATTTCTTGCGGCACACAGTTTGGCAGACACTGTATTAGCCGATACATATGGGTACTAAAACGTGTGAATAATCAAAAGAAAATAACACTCAATCGATAAACTGTTTTTCATACCATCAACTGACAATCTTATCTTTCATATTCAAGTTTTATGCGATTTAACGCCATGGCGCTATTTCAAACATTGTATAGAGCAGTGGTTCTCACGTTAGATTTCATTGTGGCCGCATTATAAGCATCGGCGGTCCTATGGAAATGTCTCGTGGCCGCACCAAATGTGATAACAAAAGCAGTTGCATTTACTTAAAAAAAAGGATTAATTTATATTCAATAAAATACATTATTTAAAGATATTGGTATTTATTTATTTATTTAAAAGCAATTCGAATGGAAATTGTTCAACAGTTCTCTCTTCCAATGCAAGCCGCATCGCCGCTTTTAAGTTTGCATCTGTCAGCTGGTTTCGATATTTATTTTTTATAAAGTACATTACATTGAATGATCTTTCACAGAATATACATAAACATGATACCTCTGTGAGTCATTTGGAGTAAATATCTCGACTAAATGCTCGATAAGTCAGGTGCATTCAATCAATTTTATTTGATTTACTATTAAACTGTTGGTGGCCGCAGCAAAATCCTCTGGTGGCCGCACATGAGAACCACTGGTATAGAGTAAGTAAGTAATCACACAGCACATAAAGAAAACATCATGATAAAATTTATAACTGATAGCCAGTGGCGGATTAATCACACGAGAGGCCCTAGGCGCAATACAATTTAATGGACTTATTTGATGAATCACACAAAAACGTTCGAAAATTCCAAGTAGAATATATAAAAATCTGAACGAAAAGTATTTAGGTTATATTACATATATCAGCTACTTTTGAGGGCCCTAAGATTCGGAGGCCCCAAGCGTGCGCTTTATTTGCTTATATGGTAATCCGCCACTGCTGATGTCAATAAATAGTCAACATAAAAAATGAACTCTATAGGCTCATTATTTTAGTGTACAGCTAGCTATCCGTATAAACGTAATTTTGGTGTCATTCTGAACAAAATCCACAGACACGATAAAACATTCCGGGAATCGATACAAAAACGTAACCCGTATTTTTTTTTATTGTACACGACGAAAATTGTAGTACAGCCAAATCTTTTTTTTCCACGCTTAATACGTTTCACAAAAAACCGTGCAGAAAATTGATAGAATTCATATGAAAATTGAAGATTAGTGGCCTGAATTTAAACAACCGTTTTATTTGAAAAAATAACAGCATCGTGGTATAGAAAATCGTGTAAAAAACGTAATAATGAAGACCCAATCACAAAAAATGTTATTCATAATATGTATTTTAATTAAGAAAAAATAAATAATATTCATCGCCAGTAGATGTGATAAGGTACAAGGCATACATCGCTTTCTTAGCAAGTCTAATGTGATAATATCTAATGAAGCCTTCTGTTTATTATTACTGTCTTACATTATTGAATTTCTCATTATTAGAAAATTCATTATCCATTCAGCTTTTTTGTTTCGTAATAATTCGAGTAAAAATATAGTAACCGACCTTTTTAGTGAACCCTGTTATTAAAAAATCGTATAAGAACCGTGAAAAAAGTTTTTTTTTAAATGTCTCCCATTTTTTCAATTTTTATCGCTCTCCCAACTGAACTGGAAGTACATTTCATTCAACGTGCAGTGCATTCATGCGCTCTCAAATTTATTATTATTGCACCGTTGACGATGGTCTGTTATCCTGTTGTGCAACATTTACACATTTTGCGGCCTTCAGAATAAAATCTTTATCCTTTTTTTACCACTAAGATGCTGATTATACCCATATTTGGTCATTCGTTTTATTGGGCGTTGTTTTGCTTCACTTCTAGAAAATGTCCAATACATAATAGTTTTATATGGCAAACAAATCCTATATGCACAAATACATAACTATATACTAGAAGTTTTGATTTGTTTGTGCATGTTTACAAAAAAAAATGTTCATGCTATCTAACGCTTTTTGTTACCACGTACCCCCTTCAAAGTGTCATTTAATAACTCTGTATAAAGTTGAAGCTGTTTTGCTTGAATTATTATGATAAAATACACAGGTTTAAGCTAAAAAAAAACACTAAAAAACACAAACAATTGATGTCTATCTTGTTCTTGAATATTTTTTGTTCATAAATCTATGTTGGTTTTATAGAATTTCAAATGATCAGACGCGTAAATGTTTCAAGACCGTTGGAGTATTTTTGTATATCATTGATGGTGACTGTCAATATATCTCGTCCTGGTCTGAATAAATAAATGTGAAATTAGTACAAAAGATTTTTTTTATATAATGCTCAAAGAGCAAAAAGTTTATAATGATCATTTAAAAAGTGTATCAAAAATGTATGATATATTATACCCACCATCATATTTTTTGTTTTATTATTATGGACAAGCTTTTATAGTATTAAGGAAACCAATAATTATTCTTTTGTGGTGTAGAAATAGTTCGATGAATAATTATGTTGTAAACGAGATGGCCAATCGAGTAGGGGAGAAGCAATTGCTTCACATCCCCAGTTATTTATTGGATTCTCTCGATATTCTATTAATTTCACTATCTTTTATATATAGGGGATGTGATAACTTCCCCTGAGCTCGTTAAAATAGAAAACAAACACGGATCTGTTTACCTGCAGTAATAAACGAGCAAGCCAATTTGCAAATTTTATTGCATAGCAACTATTTCCTCTCCAAAGATGTCTGGCAAACATTAAAACGTGTTCACTGTTCACGTTAGTGTGTTCTATTATGTATCCAGAAAAATGATGTGAAGTTTAAACAGTTGGTGTTGGTTAATAAAAAAACATTGTGCATATTGTTAACGTACCTTTCTCAGACCCAGACCCTGGCCCAGACCAGATTCTTTTTCGTAAAACAATGCGATAACAATTATTTAACGAGATTCAAACCTTTCACTAGATAAACTTTCTAATATGGGCTCATTAACCCTTTAAAACCGTAACCGCTCCCAATGTGGAGCAAATGGATTCCTACTGTTACTCAGTTAATCAACTTCTCATAGAGAGAAAAAATGACTAGCGGTTAGCTAATCGCTCTTGCAACGCCCCGTTTTTTAGGATAGAATGGGTGGGAAGGGGGAATATAAGACATCATATGCATACATGTATTCAAACAGAAATCAATGAATTGATTGAAAAACCAATCATTATAAACTGTCCGTACTGGGATTCGAATTAATGACCTCTGCGTTCTAAGCCAACGACGTTGACACTAGACCACGAAGCCGGAAATGTATTTCACAGTTGTTAAATATTTTATGAACATATCGAGTATCGACTGAGGAAAGGAAAGTGGACGTAACACACAGTTTTTTCAAAACAGATTTTTTTAAATAATCACAATGTATACAACTTGATAAACGTTACCTGAAAATGTCGAATTAGTATCTAAATTAAGCTTTTATGTTTGAAAAAAGAAGGGACTGTGGAAATTTCAATCAAGAATCTTTTCAGGGCAAAATACTTAAAAAAAGGTATTTTCAGATTGAGTCAATTGGAAACCAGTTTATCAGTCTCCGTGCACTTCAAGGTTGTGTATATGTATTTCATAATTGGTCATTGGCCCATTATCATCAAAAAACGTTTTTTTGTGTCTCCTGTAAAATTTGTTATGTGTGGGTTAAGTGCTTTTTCCCTTCCACAGTCGATATATTATGACATCTGCAAGATGTCCGCTGTACATAATAGGGCACTTTATACTGGCGCGCCGTCGTCTATGATTAGGTGAAGGAACACAATCCTGGACGACGGCGCGTCAATGTATTGACGCAAATTTGAGGGTTTAATAGTCGAAATTTGAAACGCAAGACCAACCGAATTACAGTTTAGAACTGGCAAATAGAAATTTGATAATGCCACCGTATGCCTATGGTAATTCTATTGATACAGTTTACGAGTATGTAAATATTGATACACAATGTTTTGAATAATACGACGATGGAAAATATTAGTTTTGTTTTGATTAAATCAAAATGATTCACTCGTCAAATAATTATTTATTCATGCAAATATTGTTTTGTAAAATGAACCGGATTCATTATTTAAAAAAAATTGAGTCACTCACTCACTCACTCACCAATGTCGCGATTTTACTTTAAAAAAACTTCACATACAGTGGGACCTCTCATAACGAGTTTAATTCGTTCCAAAATCTTACTGGTTATGTGAAACACTCTTTTATATTTTTAACGTGTATTCAAGTAAAATTACATTCCTATAAATTGCTAAGGAGTGTAACAACCTGGAATGCGATTTAGATTTGCAAAAAACGATTAAAAAAAACTAAAAAATAATTGATGCTTCTTAATGTACGATGCAACAGTTTCACATGCTCTCAGCTTTTCTCTTGTTGCGCTAGAAGATTTTTTCTTTGCTACTTCCTCCTTCTCCACTAATAAACAAACTCTCCTCCATAACTTCTTGCTGTGAAAAACAATGCAACTCTATAAGCTTTTAGGTGGTCAGCTCTTGACCGTACTCTTTCACAACCTCATCAATATCGTTGTTATCCATCTCCATTCCCATGGTATTGGCCACAGATGCAATTTCGCTGACTGTAGACTCCACAGGTAATGTTTCAAACCCCTTAAAATCACATTCGACAATGCTCCTAGGCAAAGCTTCTTCTAAGCTGAAGTGAGGGTTTTCTTGGTAACCCCTTCGCACGCCTTTTCAATTATCTTAAGGCAAGCGACGATGTGAAAGTGATCTTTCCAAAACTCTGCGTCACTCGTTATGCGAAATATCGCTCGTTAAGGGAACATTTTTTTTACAATCTGTTTTGATCGTTATGTGAATTACTCGTTATAAGAGGTGTTCGTTATGAGAGGTTCCACAGTATATGTAATTTCACTAATCTTGACGAAAGCGTAAGATGTCAGCAATACTAAAGGGTTGTTTGTGTAGTATTGTAGAACAGATTAAAACTAAAAAATAAACACTTTTTTGTTACGCATTTTTTTAAAATAAGAATTCGGTTTTAGAAATCAAAAGAAATCAATAGATAATATTGATTGTTTAAGATGATTTTATTACACCCGTAAGACAAAATATAGATGTTTAATATTTTGTTTGTATTAAGCACATTCAAGTTTCTACAATTTTATTTTTTAATAAATTAATTAAAATGCGTCATGGATAATAGAAAAACTGTGAGCTTTAACTAATAAAAAAAGTCCGTTAAAATGCGTAATTAATACTCCTTCCTATCTTCATTTAAAAAAATGTAATTAGTGGGAACAAAAGAGAATTCTATTTTTTTAAATAATTTCTTTGCTGCAAAGCAAAAAAAAATACTCAATGGTTTATGTGTTTGGGGTAGGCATGTTATGAATCAATGGAGAATTCAATGAATGAAAACGTGGCTATGGGAATAAATCACGTGACTTTAAGACCCGAATGGGGTAAACTCTGAAAAGCGTTGACCATTTGAATACAGGACCGGAAACTTTCTTACAGTGAATTGATTTTATTGTTTTTCATCAGAAATATGTGAAATATTTTTTTTTAATTATTAAATTTTAATACCCATATAAGCGTTGAGTCGTTGAAAAATAAAACGACTTCTTCTTCGACTCCTATTTTGAATTAAAACAGGACTCCGACTAGATTCATACAGATATTTTTTTCAATCACTTCCCTTCCCCCAGTCATTATTTGAGTCGTCTGGTATCAAAAACAGAACTATCCCATATATGTCGAAATTAAACAAATGCTGTCACATTATTCTGCTGGTTATAGTGTATGGCTAGAAATTAAAACAATGTTTAAAAATCAAATAAATGTGGTACAAAAACGTAAAAGAAAATGATGCTTGATAAAAAGTAGAACAGTTTGGTAAATCAGGATTTCGACCAATCACAGAGTTACTTTAAGTGATGTCCCATACAAATTTTAAGTTGCACCCGTTGATGAGCTATTGATAAAATTGATAAAACTCAAAAAGCCGTACGTTTTTGTGTTTTTCTCGCAACTTCGAAAAATGGATAGTTCTACTTTTGATACTATACGACTCATTTCACCGTTGAATAGACGAATAGGCTAATTAAGTAATTTGAATACATTTGGCTAACAAATACTGTTAGTAAAGAACAAGGGGTTGTGATTTCCTCATATAGGTATTTTTCTCATTATCTCGATAAAGAATTGAGAAATTCTTTTCAGTTTTTGTAATCTAACAAAATACTATATATTTATTATAAATTTGATTTTTTTTTATTGGGTTTGGACGATTAATATTTTTTTATATTTTTAAAAACATAACAAAGGAGTCTGAGTGCGGATTGAAGAATCCAAATAACAAGTCATTTTGTTATTTTGATATTTTCGAAAGAAATCATACAAATGATATATATGTACATATATAAAGGTTGTCAAAACCATTGATAATGTGTGCACGTCAAAGCTCATCAAGATGTCATTTTAGAGAAACTTGTCAACTTCAGACTTAAAGATGAATCATTAATGTCAGCATTACATTTCATTTTTGATTGGATGTGAACCGTTTGTGACTGACAGAACACCGCATAAATAAACGCAAATAATTCTAACATGGTATAATAAATTATTTATGAAAACCCTTATTAGTCATTCGTAAAGACGTGCAAGAAACGATGTTTCAATGTAATTTTAAATGATAATGTTTTCGTTCAGAACCGAGTTGCATAAATAAACTATCGGCTTACATACAGAAACAAATTATACATACATTTCATACCTATAAAGATTTATTGCATTTTGGGTAGCTGAAATTCCTGCAAGTTGAAGTATTCCTGGAGATAGTAATTCGGTTGTCCTGGATTTACGTATTGTCACATTCTATCTTTTATTTTAATGAATTATAGTTTTAAGTTTATAAAGTAGAAGATAAACGTGATTCGTCATAAATACTTCGTATTCTCTCTGAAAAATAGCTTATTTTATTTATGCTGACACGCCACGCCATTGCGGTGAACAACAAAGAAGTTATGCGTGTACAGTCAATTAAAGAAATGAGTCTGCATCCATTGGTCAATTGATTGAATCAATCATCGACAAGCGGAATCATCAACTGCAGGATATCTTAGTATGTGTTGTTTACCCGATGAGTACTCCATAATTGAGAAGAATAGAATGAGTACAACATTGTTGACAATAGAACATGCATTGCAATCCTAGGATGACATGTGTCTATTTTCTTTTAATATCAAGGATTAACACCGTCACCTTCCAAATTCGAAGTAAAAAGTATAATCATTTTTGACTGAGAATTTGATGAAAAGACTTCAATTGATATTCACTTGGAATAACTCCATTGTAATTAGGTAAAAATAACAATGTAATAATATGGCGCCTGTGTGGTCGAGTGGTCAACGTTGTTGGCTTCGGCTACGGAGGGCCCGGGTTCAAATCCCGGTACGGACAGTTTTTATAAATTGATTTTTCAATCGATTTATGAATTTCTGTTCAAAGGCATGGGTGTATGTGATGTCTTGAATTCCCCCCTTTCACTCATCCTATCCTATGAACGGGGCGTATCGAGAGCGACTAGCTTACCACTAATCCTGTCCTAGCCCTATCCTTCTGTCCCTACTCTCTTTGGAAAAAGAGAGGTTGAGCAACTGAGTGACAAACAGTTCTCGTAGAAACACTTCCGTTGAGATAAACTCCATTAGGAGTCCATATGCTCCACATTGGGAGCGGACATGGTTTAAATAATAATATGTATCGATTAAATTGGCATTTACTTGGTAGAATTTCATTGTAATACGGTAAAAATATCAAAGTATTTAGTTCTACATTGTTTTATAAAATTATTTCATAGCTATTTCGGCGTCTGCCATCGTCAGAACTCCTTTTGCGTATAATAATATTTAGTTTGCAATGAATTATAGATTTTGGTGTGTTTTCACAATGTGGAGCATGTCAGTAAAACTTTTTACTATTGGTGAATTGCTTCTAAGTCACTCGCTTCACCACTCTTTCCGGAAAACGCAAAGAAAGTAGGTGTATATAAACTGACTATGAATAATAACCGTTGTCGGGGTTGAATAGTGGTGTGTGGGGAGCTATGAAAATAACACATATGCTTGCACACAGAATTATAGTTTGATCAAAAAATTAATTCAAGAACATACCCATCCTGGGATTCGACACCATTAACTCGCAGCCGGGAGGCCAATGTGCCAAATATTAACTCTTCTATACGAATACGATCGAGTTAACATTAAAAAAACTCGGTCCTCCTCTGGAGTATTCCAAGAAACCTTATATTTAGCACGGAAATATTTTTTTTCAGTAAAATACTTTTCAGACAACAATGTGTAATTTTCGTTACAATGTGTGTATTGAATATACATTTGTAGTTCGGTGGATACTAAGGCAACCGAAAACCCATTGTTTCATGTTCGCTTGTTCGGAAACAAATGCACATAAACCAAATCAACACCAAAAAAACAATGATCAGAAATACGCTTTTAGTTGGGATGGATTTAGCACGCATGTTCCAATTAGGGATTCTGAAGTCTCGGGGTTTTCAAAGTCCCGGGTCTCGATACATTTATTTAATCTTCAATATATAATTTTATTAATATTGATTATTTGCATGTATGTATGTTTTTATGTATTACATACACTCGGCGCCTTTTGAAAGTACGCACCAGTAAAAATCGCGTTTTTTTAATACAATGTTTAATAATTATTATTTTTCTTATGGAATGGATGGGTGCAATGCTTACGGCTAATTTTTACTAGGAAGGGATGATAACGCTACATAAAATGAAAAAATATCAATGAAGCCGCCGTCAGGAGTAATTTTATGAGCGTAACTTCACAATACAGCTTTTAGACCTTTTTTTTGTCCTATCGAGACATTGGTACCTTTGTGAAATAGTGGAAAAACATTTGTACATAAAACAACATCAGGTATGAACATTTAATTGTAATATTTTGTAATTTGCTTTTGCTACAGTTATATTACAATATATACACACATGGTATTTAAAACTTCTACCAAATTATAAATCAGATCCTTTTTATATATGCATACTTAATTTTGCTAAAACCCCGGGTAAGTGTCACCTCCCGACCATGCCGTGTCAGTTTTTCTTGGGTTCCACTCTTATACCTGCTTTCATTCAATACACATCAGTCCTTTTGAGGCTTGTCTTAACCACAAGAATTGTTTTTTTCAAAATTAAAATGTACATGTTATTAGCACATTATAAATCACAGTCACAATTCCCGGGACATTTTCCAAAAAAGTCCCGTGACTTAAGTCAGCAAAGAAACCCGAGAAGTCCCGGGACGTCTCGACACAGAATCCCTAGTTCCAATGCTTTCATAAATTCAGGTTTCAATTTCTTGTGTTCGGGTCAGATTTCATCTGGCATAAAGGGAAGTCATGTCTAGACTAATTCATGAATACCCTTTGCGTCCATGCCTTGAAAAATACAAAGCCGATGGGGATCGCAATATCGGACGTGCAAGTCAAAATCGGTAAATCATCTATATATTAACAGCCGATAACGTCCGTTTGTTTGAGTGAGAGTCCTCGATTTCACACCTTCCAGTCTCCACTTTTTAAATAAAATAAATTAAAATAATATAAAATAAAATAAAATAAAATAAAATAAAATAAAATAAAATAAAATAAAATAAAATAAAATAAAATAAAATAAAATAAAATAAAATAAAATAAAATAAAATAAAATTAAATTAAACTAAATAAAATTAAACACAATGCAACAAAAATCTCACGTTGCTGGGCAACGGGCTTACAGCTGGTATTAATTATTTTTTTACCGTGTTATTTCAAGACAGTTTCAAATACCTTGTAGAAATGATTTTAGTGTATGTACTTAACTTATGTGAAGTGATTTAATTCAAAATTCTTCTCTTGCATGAAACTGATACCTAATTGATTTTGTTGGCATGCGTTTCTTATTTTGTGTTGTATTTTTAGCATTCTTCTCTCTAATGCTTTGAAGTAACGGGGCAATATCAATAATTGTAAATGTAAGATTTTTTATTACTTCATTTATTTAAAGGGAAAAAATTTAATATGACTTATATTCTTTTTAAGATAAAGGGGCATTAAAAAAATCAGTGTTTCATTATAAATGTTTAACCTTCGGCAATCGATTGCCATACTTATCTTAAAATCGACTTGTTTCACTTTATCTCACTGTTTCTATATATTATAGTAGCGTACCTAAGGTACACAGGAAACTTGGGATTCACTTTGCGGACTCCGAAAACAGTATTAGTAGGACAGTAAAAGTAGGAAAAAATGAAGCATGTTAAAAATACACAATAAAAATAGCATTACAACAAAATTATATAGGTATCAATTTTATGCAAGAGGAAATTTGAATTGCATCACTTCACATAAGTTATTATATTACACTAACATATTTTGTACACGGGTTTTGACACTGTCTTGAAATAACACGGTCCACTAAAAAAGACAAAAAACACAAGACTGTCTAAAATATACAAAAGGCTTCATTAAATCCTAGTCCATTAGATGTGTCAAAACATTTCTAGCGATGAGAGCAATTTATGTACATTTTCTAATAAAAATCCCCTCCTGTTATTTTTTCTAAATAAAATAATATTTTGTGTAGTGTACTTATTGGGTCCTCATTATTACCTTTTTACACGGTTTTCTATACCTTAATGTTATTTTTTCAAATAATACGAATTTTAAAATTCCGGAAACCAAACTCCATTTTTTTTATTAATTCTATCACACACGGTATTTTGTGGAACGTATCTAGCGTGTTAGAGTTAAATGTAGGCATATGTTAACTGACTCATCAGTTTACTAGCGTATGTTCAAAATCTACTTTATTACATATTTAACTATATTTTGTACACGAATATGTACATAATATATTTAATGAACAATATCAATTAATGATAAAATATTTCATTTTATTTATTTATTGATCTAATGACACATTAGTCTTATGGCGCCGCACTCTCCTCAATTCATATCTTATCAATTTAGTAAACAGTCGTAATGTTGTATTTTGAATTAGCTAATATTGCTTTACAGGAATCACTTATCCAATTTACTTTGTGACACATACAAATGTGCAACGTGATGACTCTTGATATTTCAGACAATCCTACTTTACCTGCCTACAAACACTTATCTGTCACAACAAACATAGGACTTTTAGGATTCAAAACTCGTTAAGTAAAACTCACAAGGCTTCCTCTGAATTATTATTTATGCAGGATTACAATGGAGATAGCCCTTCGTCTGGTGGACAAGATTTCCCGGACACGAATTATCTGTACAAGAAAACTGCGTTCAACGATTCTTCCGAACAAGATTGGTCCATACACAGAAAACTACGGACACGCAATATTCCGAACATTTCGACTGTGGAAAGGAAAAAATATGTAACCCACAGTTTTTCCAAAACAGTTTTTTTCAATAAACACAATGTATGCAACTTTATACACATTCTATCAAAAGGATATAAGCTTAAAACGCCGAATTACTATCTAAATTTAGCTTTAAAGCTTGAAAAAAGAAGGGTGTCTGTAAATTTCGACCATGAAAAAAGACTTAAAAAAAGGTTTTTCTTCGACTTATGTTGTAGTAAGTATTATGCTGAGTCAATAAAATACCAGTCGCAACTCATAAAGCACTTAAAGTTTGTGTATATTCCATAATTTACTTTTGGCCCAAAAGCATCAAAAAACGTGTTTTGTGTCTCCAGTAAAAATTGTTATGTGTAAGTTACGTCGTTTTCCTTTTCCTTAGTCGATTTGAAAAATTATATATTAAAATTGTTGTTTTATTTTAATTAAATGTCAAATGTCTCCAGTCAAGGGTGTCAAATGTTTTTTAGATTGGAAACAAGCAAAAGATTAAACACTATGTATAGTTTCGATGTCGAATCTTAAATATTGAAATTATTTAAATGTGCAGAGTATTCTTTATCCGGAGATTTTTTATAAACAGATGTTTCTGAGTAAGGAAGAATCGATGTACGGAGTTTTTTTGTGCGAAGTATTTATTCTATTCGGAAAAATCTTCTACTGAATAATGAAAAAAACATTTCGTCTGTATTGATTCCCTACTTGTGGTGATTTTGTAAAAGTAAAAACGACAAAAACTTAAGAGAGATTGCACAAATTATAGTATTTAGTACCTATAATGAATTTTGTATAAATTGTTGTTGAAAGAATAATATTCATTCCTCAATTTCTTGTAGAGTTCGTTAAGTCGGGGCAGTATGTCCGTGTCCCATAACTCCCAAATGCACAAACGTATTCGACCGTTATCAATATCACAGTATCGATTATATATATATCTATGTATATCATATATGATATATAAATGTATGTGTTGTGAGAAAAGATGATGACGGATGACGCCACTTACCGAAGATCAGATTACTGACGGCCTTAGGCAATTAACAGGCAAAAAACTGAGGTCACAAATCCTCGTAATATGTACGTTAGTGTTACTGACTCCGATGACTCACTATTTTCCTTGGATTGAATTTAAATATTTATCACAGAATTTTGAACAGGTAAAAACAACCGTTCTTTGGAACCACGTTTGAGTATTTTACAAATATGTTTTTTTCGATAAATCAGATTCGTTTGGTACGAGAGGTATAATCTTATCATAGTGTTTTTTTTGGAAAAACTAATAATTGAAAATGAGCATCGTTGTTTTACAAAAAAGTAAAGCTTGAAAATCTTGTTTTATTGAAAGTAATGTCATTTTTTTAAAATTTACCTTTGAAACTAAAAATTAAAAGCCATGTGGCCAGAATTTTTGATAACGATCAAGCGAGATGAACTGTATAAGCATGTTTTTAAATCTACAGGTCGAAGAAGAGACATCTCAATCAGTAATGTCCAAGATATCAAATGTTGAGTTTTAAAAATTTAGATTTGATATTGTCCATACCGAAACTTAGTCCCAGAACCATCCTATTATGTACTTTTTAAAAAACAAGGGCTGACAAGTTTTGAAATGATTACGTTTCATGATATGCGTATAAAAATCATATTTTTACATATTTTATAAGACGATAAAGATTAAATAAAATAGTTAGAGACTTGGTTAACTTATTTAGATTCGACACTTCCCTATCTTCTGATTAATTATTATTTATTATATTAATATGGCAATTCACTTTAATGTATTTTTTAAAATTTGAATAACCGAATTTAGAAGTTGAGAATTTCAGACAATATATTTTGATCCTTCCGTATCAATTTAAAATTATATTTGTTAAAATCGGTGATTACAATTGTAATATATTTATATATGTATAGCTGAGATTAAGTTCAATCAAACTTTTCGTATATAAAATTACTAAGATAACTAAGTAGTCTTATTGGTTATATTAATGTTAAGCGATATGAACTATTTATTAACAGTTTAGTTTGAATCAGAGCTGTAATATCGGAGTCGTGATGTTTTAGGTGTAGTCAGCGTCAACAAAAATGAAAATATTTTTTCTTGGATATGAATTGAAATACGTACAAAACGTTATGCACTTTAGTAAAGTTTTAAAAACTGATACTATGCATAGATTTTTACATCTTTTCGAATCAGAGTCGGATCATTTGTAAATACCAAAGTCAGAGTTTAGGTTTTTTAGACGATTCCACAGCCCTGGTCATCCGTGCAAATGCATGCTTGAAGAGCTTGAATAACTTACAAAATTATGAATTACGTGTTTATTAAGTACAGTATTTTTGTATAATGATATTTGTAGTAAAATTATTTAAAAATAGTCAAATTTATCATACACTGTGACTAATTATTTACTTAAATCTATCATAGTGCGGTATTCCCAAAAATAATATGATTGTAACGAAAAAATTCACATATTTCTTCAACTATTCATCTTTGATTTCTCACAATAATTAGTATTCGCAGAGTATCCTTTTTTTTATTACAAGCTTCCGATAAATATAACAGGGCGCCACCAGAAGTTGATTCACCGACCAGTCATTGATAAAATCACTGCCGAACATGTGTTGAAATAATCAACCCGCTATTATTACAAACTATAAAAATATGTCGGGGGGGAAATGAGAACGGTCTCTTTAGCGAGAATTTAGCGTTTATTCTAAGGAATTATTGTTGTCCCCTTTAGTCATCGGAAGATCAATTTAGTCATTGAAGTTAATACTACGTGGGATGCGTGAAAACTATCGGAAATGTTAATAGTAATTTTTCAGGAATGTTAACTTGATTATAATGTCCGTTCCAGAAGTATACAGAGTTTTTAAAATTAAATTTTACATACTTGGTTTATATTTACGATTATAATTTCATCGCTGTTAATTATTTTTACAATAAAACATATTTTTAATATACGTTCCTGACATTATTTATAAAATCATTTTATGTTCCATTTATAATAATAGTTCCTGCCAGTATAGATGTACATATGTATGTACCATATGGAAAATAATTCAAGACAATATACTTTACAATCTTTACATTAATTATCTTGACTTATTTCCCCAAACAATTTTGTATATTGTCGCCCCTTTTGGTCTAGTTCAGGCGTAGGGAACCTGCGGCCTTTTGACTACCCTGGGAAATCCGCAAATTTCTGGGCTTTAGAAATTGGTATGAATTTATTTCCGGCCAAAGATTCTCTACTCAATGTTTACTGCGGCCTTACGTCGAATCAGAAAAATGAATGCAGCCTTTAGTGAAGAAAAGGTTCCCCACCCCTGGTCTAGTTAATAGGAGCTTTGTCCCAGCAGTCAGGTCTCGGTAATGTGTCAAATTTAGATTTTTTCAATCTAGATTTGATATCTAAAACGGGTGCTTTTGTAACGTCTCTTCGCAGAGTTGATTTCAAATGACTTATAAAAAAATTCTAATCGAGCTTATCTCGACCGACCTTCTTACTTGATGTTGCACGTTGGGATTATCTGTAATGTCAAATATTTTGGTTCGAAATTCTAAAATAATTTAAAAAGAAATGTTTTTCACTCGTAATTATGTAAAGCTGTTTCCAAAACCTTTTTATTCCAATTAATACAAATTATGTATATAAGCACATTATGGTGGTATTGAAAGCCAACACAATCATCAGTAGTCGAATTTACAACATTGTCAAAATGTATAAATATTATTGTAATTACCAACGGCAATACGGATTTCTTCAGGAAATCTGACAGGAGTTCTTAGATGATTATTCTATTGCAAAAAGCTATTTTGAAAGGTAACAAAAATATTGGTGTAATAATCATTGTATGATATTGTATATGTCTGGTTTTATGGCGCAGCGGTTGGCGTTGTGGGCTTCCGTGTCGGATCTCACGGGTTCAAGTTCCAGTTAGTTCCACAAACATCTTTTTTTCGATCGGTTTCTGTTTGTAATGTCTAAAAAATTCTTCCCACCTTTTCCGATCCTTTAATAACCGGGCGTAGCGAGAGCGATTAGTTAACCACTCGTCCTGTCCTAGCCTTATCCCTCTATCCCTTCTACTCTATTTGAAAAAAGAGAGATTGAGCAGCTGAGTAGCAAGGAGTTCTTGTAGAAAAACTTCTGCTGAGATCACTATTAGGATGCCATATGCTCCACACTTCGAGCGGACATGGATAACAAAGTAACTGTATAAAGTATTTAAGTTTTTTCATAGAAGTATTTCTAATATTGTGAAATTTTTATGAATATTTTAGAATCCTTAAACCGTACTTTATATATTTTTAAATAGGGTACTTTAAAAAGTTTTTATGATGTTGAGATTTTAAATTCTCAAAAAAAAACAAATATATTTTGTTTCACTGTGTAAGTAGGTCTGAACTCAAAAATACATATTCATTACATAAATAACGATGATTTTTTTAATAAGCATTTTTTTAAATCCATGTCCGCCCCCAATGTTGAGCATACAGGTAAGATCACAGTGAATTTGAGAATTATTTTATTCAAAGTTGTGATCTAAGACTGGGTGTGTGTGATGTCAATTCACATAATCTCCTCTCCTCCCATCATTTTGATCCTTTAATAACTGGGTGTAGCAATAGCGATTAGTCAACCACTAGTCCTGTTCTAGCCATTTACTTCTTTCCCTTAATAAGCATAGAGAAGAATATTGATAATGCCATAATCTATGTATGTAATTCAATTTATGGTTTATTTTTAATTTATGAAGTGTTAAGTGTAAGAGGTATGTGACATATTTTCTGCGCTTTTTAATAAAAAATAATAAAATTAAATGATGTTATATATAACTGCCAACGCACCAGTTATCTTTCAAATCGTGCGAGTAATGAATTATTGTGCTATTTGAAAGTAACATGACATCTACTTGTGGAGAAAAGACAAACACTCATGATCATGACTTCAAATGTGGAATTGATGTTTACCATTAATGTATTATAGTTTATTAAAAAATCTGTACGTCCTGGACAGCACAGAATTGCAAACATCCTGTTGACTGTCGCTTCGCGGTAATTATTCTAGTGTTTTACCTATATTTGACTTTCGTTTTTGGTTGACATTTATATTTACATACAACAAGATCAATATCAAATAAATATTCACCAGGATCTCATAATCAAATTTTTGCAGCGGCGTACAAACATTTTTCAGATAGGGAAAACAGTGTTCACAATTGTATTGTTCTATCAATCATTATACAAAATGGTGAAGAATTATAATTAATTTAAAAACAAATTAGAAGAAAATAAGAAGTATGTGCCAAAAGCCAAAATAAAATGCATATTATATTTAGTGTGATGGGTGTAAAAAATCATATCGACTGAGGAAAAGAAAAGGACGTAACCCACACATATAAAATTTTACACGACACACAAAAAAACGTTTTTTGATGATTTTAGACTATAAGCAATTTATGATATATTCACAACCCTGAAGTGCAAGGTGACTGATAAACTGGTTTTTTATTGACTTAGCTAAATATTAATTTAATAAATTGTTCAAGAAAAACCTTTTTTTATGTCCTTTTTCCTGGTTGCAATTTTCACAAGCCTTTCTTTTTTCAACCTTTAAAGCTTAATTTAGATACTAATTCGACATTTTCAGCTTCCATCCTTTTAATAGAACGTGTGTCAAGTTGTAAACATTATGATGATAGAAAAAAAGCTGTTTTGAGAAAACTGAGGGTTACGTCATTTTTTCCTTTCCACAGTCGATATGGAATATTTTTTAAATATATTATGCTAGCATTTATATTTTTAGGAATTGATAATGCTCACGATGATTGAAATCGATCCCCATCTTTATTTAAAAAAAATATGGAGTTAATACAAAAATGAGTATTATTTTTTAATATTATGCACGCATATTATCATTAAAAATCGTATATCAGCTTTGGTGTTTGAATTTGGAATTTGCGGTATTTTCATATGAAGTGGGTATCGCTCGCAAATATTTATCAAAGGAATTCAATTTGTGTGTTCAATATAAAGTGGTCAGCTCTAGATAGACATAGCTCCGGCTTTATATCCTAGACTAGACAAATTTCCCAAACCATCAGACGAACAATAAATTTCTACCTTCGTGTTTTCACGCGAAAGAGATTCCATTGGCTTTTGAAAACTATTTGATTATAATATACCTCTCTACAGGCTCTTCCGTCTAGCACAGCGGTCGGCAAACTTTTTCATTAAAAGCCACATAGGAAAAAAATGGCTTGCGTGGCCAAGAAAAAATTTAATCATATGTAGATGATTATATATGAGTATGCTTATAACGTAAAAAAGATTTCATAAAACATTTATAAAACTGTAATAAAAAAAATTCTGGCACTGACGAATACATATAATACATATTGTTATATAAATGAACAACGGTTATTATTATACTTAAAAACAATCAGATTATTGAACAAAAGAAATAGTTTAAAAGATCTACTAATGATTTTATTATATTCATTTCCACTCCCAATGTGAAGCATATGGTCTCCTAGTGGAGGTGTCTCAACAGTAGTTTTTCTACGAGAACTGTTTGTTACGCAGTCGCTCAATCTCTCTTTTTTCAAAAAGAGTAGTAGGGATAGAAGGATAAGGCTAGGGCAGGAATAGTGGTTAACTAATAGCTCTAGCTACGCCCAGTTATTTAAAGATTCGTAAGGCTGGGAGGGGAGGACATTTTTTGACCCATGTCTTCGAGTATAAATCGATAAACCAACCAAAAAAATTGCCGTTCATACTGGGAGATCCGGCACGGAAGACAACAACGCTAACCGCTGCGCCATAGGACCCGATTCAATTAATTTCTTTCAGATATAACATTTAATTTAACTAGAGTTCGAAGTTATAACTTCCGATTATGAAAAATATTTGTAATTTAATCACCACATCACTTCGACACAGGTATTGGGCCGAACTTGGACCGCGGGAAGTAGTTCTCTGATCCCTGTTTTAGCACACTGACAAGTCGGTTCTTGAATAATTGATAACATTTACCTGTATAATATTTCTCACAAATAAGGATAAATAATTCGTTCAATCATTCTGTGAAGCAAAACAAAATATGTTATAATCGTTGATAATTTGTAAGTATTCGATTATTTGGACTCTTGGCAGCCTGAGTACGAAGTATGACCGAGAAACAGGTTTCCAAAAGTTTTTCGAGTCATCAGCCCTGTTTTGAATGGTCAAGAAACTTATACATTTTTCCGACATATTATCACAAATATATATTTTTTATACGATGCCAAAACACGTGAAATATATCAGTGTTTCTCAATCATATATACTGGACAAAGATAACAGAGGACAGAGCTGTGTGGAGAAGATTGAGGCAGCCAATGTTGATCCCGACAGTACTCCAGAAATACTCCAAGAATCTCACTTCCTCTAGTGATTACAACCCACTTTTTAAGGATACTACATCGATACCACTCGGCTACAGGATCTGTAATTACGATTTAAATACATCGCAACACTTGAAAAGTAATAAAACAGTCATAAGTATTCCATAAGTCATAAGTATTCCACAATTATTTATTAGGATCATGAACTAGTTTCGTTCTTCGCGAGAATTTTCATCTGATAAAAATATATATTGATACAGAGCTGTTTATATAAAAGAGTAGTTTATTATTTTTTTAAATGGTGTCTTTCCACCAAGTTTTGACATTGAATGACTTTAAAAAATCATAGCTCATTAAGAAGTAACCCCTTCATACTTGGCTTTGACAAATCGATAGCACATCGCGATATAATGAGCCCTTTGAAGTTTTCTTGGCAGTTACTCAAATAATACGTCATTTGGAAGATGTAGACTGGTCTGACAAAACGCAGTCAACGTGTCTGCAAATTGTGTGAAGAAGGCGCGAGTCCGTGTGCAAGAATGATGTCTTACTAAAGAATGCGGGTTACGCACAACTCGATATAGAATCTGGACCATTCTTCTGGGAAAACTATTTTCATTTGACCATTTCCATATAACAATTATGGATATAAATTCATTTTTAAGAACATCACTTTTCGTAAGCAGATCATTTATTTTTTCATTGATTGGTAAACGTAAAATGTTCATCAATGTAATAACTATCTACCCGTCGCTGGTGGAGCCATTTATGGTCAATCGAAACGTATCGTTAATATTTATAGTAGGTATGTAAAACATTTGATGATTAAGATTAGTACACGCTTCTTAACATATAGATTTTTAAAATATACTACATACATACTTTATATAGAAACAAAACGCGTGTCACAAAGCACAATTAGTTACAGAACCTAAGAAATATTTTTTTTTATTCTATATTGAAGATAATGTCCATCTAAAAAACTTAAAATAGTCTACTTTAAAACAAACTTGAAAATATATATTTTTTTTAAACCATGTCCGCTCCCAATGTGGAGCATATGGACTCCTAATGGAGTTTATCTCAACAGAAGTGTTTCTACGAGAACTGCTTGTTACTCAGTTGCTCAACCTCTCTTTTTCCAAAGAGAGTAGGGATAGAAGGATAGGACTAAGACAGGATTAGTGGTAAGCTAATCGCTCTCGATACGCCCCGTTCATAGGATAGGATGGGTGAGAGAGGGGAATTAAAGACATCACATACATCCATGCCTTTGAACAGAAATTCATAAATCGATTGAAAAATCAATTTATAAAACTGTCCGTACCGGGATTTTACCACGGGCCCTCCGTATCCGAAGCCAACAACGTTGACCACTCGACCACACAGGCGGCATGAAAATAATAGGAATGGCTAAATTTTTGACTATTTAAAAAAACATAATATATACATTTTCTAATTGAATTCTAGCAATCGAATTAAGCTTAAATAAATATCAAACAAAACAATCAGTCTTCTGATGACAAAAGATATAACAATTTGTAGATTGTGTCAGAGCCGGGATAGCTCGCAAAAGCCCTTTGTAAATGTATGCAAACTGTATTTTGAAATTAAATCAGCATCTAACTGCAATTTCTAGAATGTATATTTTATCTACTACGGCAGGGGTTCCTAACCATAACGTGGTAACGGTAGCACGCTAGACTTCTTAAAAACACATGAGTTAATAAGTGTTAATTAAATTACTAATATTATTGCTCAATTTATTAATCATTGGTCAATTAAAAGTGTATTTCCATGTATTAGCCTAAGAAGGAATTTACAAAATAAACAGGGATACAATACAATAAAGAGTACGAAATATCAACAGTTCTTATAAAAAACAACAAACACAATCAGTGCGATCGTTTGCATTGCATTTCACTACCTAATTTTCTAATTTTGACAGTGTAAGATGGTCATCTGAATCGTAAACAATTATCATTTTTTTTATAATATACATACTTTCTAAAGGCGTATGAAATCAGCTAAGCATATGATTGAGGACCCCTGCACTACGGTATAACTGTGAGGATAACGTTTGAAACATTGAATTAGAGCGAAAAGAATAGTTCATTTTTTGCCTTAATCTTGGAACTCTTCACACTTGAAAGGAAGGTAAGTAAAAGGTACACTGTTCAGCTATTGACATTATTTTTTTTCAATATATTGCATGCTATCACATTATTTAAAATATTTAGTAAATTTTGACTGCTTTAATAATTTTTGCGTATTTATTATATACGAGTGATTAAACAATTTGCCCCTTTCTCGGACAACCGCTAATATCTCCTTTATAAATGTATTGGCAGTCCGCCACTGGTCAGAACTATCTTGCTATTTCACTGAAGAGTTTAAAAATTAAATTTATGATTTTGCTTACATTATTTTGTATAATAGATTCTACATATTAAATTATTTCACAATTGAAATGATAGCATAATTTCTTTTATTCGGCAGTTCGACAATTGGGATGATTGCCCCATTGATTCGCTAGAGGTAGCAACTAGGGCAGGGATGGCGAACAAGTGACCCGCGTGAGAACTTATCTAACCCGCTTGAACTTTTAGAAATTAATGTTTTTTATTTAAAGCCTTAATTATTCAATCTACGGGAACCGCGACATGTTTTTTTTTAAATTTTATAAATCAAATTAACTATGCGAAAACCCACTTGCGAAAAGGGTTCGACATCCCTGAACTAGGGCATCCAATCCCGGGATTCGGGTTCCCGTAATCCCGGGATCCTGTTCAATTGTCTGAACCCGAAATTCCGGGATTGATACGGCTGCGATCCCGGGATTTCGGGATTGAGAAATTTTGAGCAAATCCCGAAAATTGACACGAAATTGGCAAATCGAGAAATTCATATTCCTCGGTGAGCTAAAAAAAAAACGAGGTTTTGTGATAATCTGGGAAAAAGTATACCAAATCGAGGATTTCAATTTCCTCGGTCAGTTAAAAAAAAAAAACGAATTCAAATTACTCGGCGAGAAAATCCCGGGATTGGAAAAAGGCTTCGGAATACCCTAGTAGCAACAGTCGCTGTTAGAAAAAACTGATCACATTCTCTTTCTAATAAAGGTTTGAAAGAAAACATTTCGAAGTAGAAATAGGTTTTCAAGTTAAAGTAAAAGTCGGATTCATTAGAGTTTTAGACAGCCACACCCCCCTGTTATATTGGTCACCATTATCGTTCCTCAAAAATTTATTTACGTCGATATTATAATTAATAAGCAGAAAAACGTGTATTCCGAGTTTTCCTGTTATTGCTTATAATTAAAACTTGACCAATCGTGACCAAATTCCTTATGCTCAACATTTTTTCGACCGCAAGTGTTTATATGTCGTATTACATTTCTCTTTAAAAAATTGAACCCAGGCATAGTTATCGATGCATAGTTTTCCCGAGAAAATTTGTCATCCCTAGCTATTTCCAAAGCGTCGTGTGAACGGAAACCATATTACAAATCATCGCGACACAATGCTTGCGCAATATTAAGTAACATTAATTTATAAGATACGTTATCGTAGATAAAAAAATAGCCAAATTATTTTATGTTTACATCGGAGTAATTACTTGTTTATCTAAATGTGTATAACACAATAGAACAGACTTCCCACAGCAAACATTGTATAGAAGCATGACTTCATATCAAGCTATTTTTGATTGATTATGAATTGTTAAATGATATTTTACTAATAAAACCTTTTACATACATTTATTTGACTAATCCCAAATAGTGTAAAATTAATGAGTCTGTAAAATGTTTCATTATTTTTAAATCCTTTCATTTAATATTTTTTTTTATTATAGTATACTTTTTTACACGGTATTCCGTGGAACGTATCTACCGTGTAAAGAAGGAGTGCAGCGTACATTTTTTTTCAATATATTAAATATGAAAAAATACTTTCATTGATATTCAGTAATAGATTAATAAATATTAAATAACGTTTTCTTTTTTAGTATTTTTTATACGAGATATTTTCTTTTGATTCATTGCGATAATAGCGTGTCACGTCTGCTTGAGAAAATGTTATTCTCTGTTTGGTAAATGAGGCGATACATATTTTAAAAACACTTTAAATATGAAACTAAAATAGACAACGTTGTTATTTCACAAGCAGTGAAATGGCAAAGCTATCATTTTGATTTTTGAATATGTTGTGGATCACTTAAACTTTTGTTTTATTGTGTAGATGTTTTGAATTTCGAACCTTTCAATTTTTCGAATATTCTTCACGATTTTGTATTTAGTCAGCACGACAAACTTACCGCAAACGTGACGAGCAAAACGACCCCAATACGGACACAGGCCTTGTGATCGAGTGACAAATCACATAAGTAGTTACTAACAAACATTATTATTTCTAGAACACCGGCATAGACTAGTAAGAGTTAAGTTCTGAGAAGTGATTTTCCGTTATACCTTTTTTTTTGAAATTAGAACAAAGGATAGTTTCACAACGTTTCAACATGATAATATATTGCGCATATTTTTTGTTGCAATTCACTCAAGTATGGCGATCAAAGAAGATGACTAAAGAATAATTTTGATCCTAAATGTTACATTTAAGAAAAACAACTGCAATATAAATTATATAGTAGAACGACGAAATACTGGTAAAAATAATGAAATATATATAATTTATTTGGTACAACTCCATTAAACTTAGGCTACAACTGCAACTAAAGTATTACATATATAAAAATGCAATTATTTCTACAAGAATTCATCGATTTAATTTTTCATTTTGTTGTGTAGTACGTACTTTATTTTAATAAAGAATTGAAAATCAAATTCAATACAGTATTTACTATCATAATAATTTTATAAAATAATAGTTCTAACTGCAGCGTAATGCCGAAATAGCTTATCATCCATATTAATTAAATATTATTTGAGGAACTTAATCCTTCACTACTTTACCCTTTTTTTTATTACCATGTCAGCTTGCAATGTGGAGCATATGGACTCCTAACGGAGTTTATCTCAACATAAGTATTTATTCGACAACTGCTTGTTACTCAGTTGCTCAACATTTCTTTTTCCAAAGAGAGTAGGAATATAAGGATAGGGCAGGTACAGGACTAGTGGTTAGCTGATCGCTCTCGATAGGCCCCGTTCATAAGATAGGATGGGTGGGAGGGGAAATTCAAGACATCACATACATCCATGCCTTACAGAAATTCATAAATCGATTGAAAAATCAATTTATAAAACTGAACTTACACTGATACACTAAGCGAGTTATACATTTAAATATGAGTAAAATATCAATATGTCAGTCGACAACAGTCATTTGAAAATAAGTATACAGTTTTGGTGTGCAAACGCCTATAAAATCGTTCATCCAAATTGGCGTATACGAACTAAAATCAAAACCAACCACAAGCCTTCATAGGCCAGAAGAATATCACTAATAATTAAAGCAATATATTTTGTTTACGTCATGACCGTCCATTATTTATTACATCCCACCTGCATTTGCTTGGAGGTGCATTCTATGTATATGGAAGTGGATTAGTAAGATGCAAGATATACCAATGCAAGGGCTTTCGCCATCTAGAATGCACCAAGGCTACACGAATTCTCGAAACTACAAAGCGGGGCTTGTCAATTTGTTTGTAGTATCGATCGACTTTTTACCAAAATCTTTAACCGAAAAAATAAATTGAAATTCAAGCAGCCTTTCTAAATAAATTTGAATCGTTCAAATTATGTACATTCACACAAATTTGGTCACTAACGACCCGGGTTTCGCCTTAAGAAATCTTCAGGCGTTCAAGTGCACGGATGAACTTGAACTGACGCTTAGTAAGTGAATGTTTCGTAGTTATATAAGAAATAATCAACGATTCAAATTTAATATTGAAATTCCACCATGCACCATCAATCAGTCGAAGTGTCTTAAACTTTCTAAATAAATAAATATATAACGACGATAAACTCAACGACAAAAAGTTCACTAAATAAATATATAGCGAAAAAATAATTAATACGAATGCATTTAGTTTGATAAAATATTACATAATAATAATAAACGCCTGAAGATGCCGAAAGGCGAAACCCGGGTCGTTAGTGACAAAATCTGTGTAAATGTACATAATTTGAACGATTCAAACTTAAATTGTATTATTAATATTCATCAATTAGATTTATTTTTCAAATTATTCACATCGTGGATAATGTAAGTTGTGGGGCATATACAACAACAAAAAAACATTATTCAGTGGGAATATTTTGCATATTTAACCAAACTTTCTTCGCTGTCTGTTCAAATTTGATTGCAATAACTATTATAAATAAATAAAAAAAGTTGATAGATAATTTTATTTCAACGTCTGGCAATAAGCTTTCTAATATGTAAAATAAGATAAGTTTTAGTCACGCTGTCCACAAATATATTAGAAAATTAAATGCGTAAGCTTAGAAAAGAAACAACATAATATGACATGTGTTTATAAATTAAATGATGATTTAAATTGGGTATATAGATCGGTCGCGATCCACCAATTGACGTGTCCTGATAAAGATACCACAGAGTATAAACTAATAATAACCTTCCTTGACCGATGGAGGCTGCAGTGAGTAAGAGGAGCTTTTCTTTGTGTCTGTTTGGCTAAGACCAAAGATGTCGCACTGTGTAGACTCGTAGTCTCTCACTAATGCTCGGCTTTCAGATTCAAAAGCTGCCATTCAGGAGAAATTACACCAGCGCAATGAAAATTAAGCCGAAGCACTAATTATGCCATGGGCTACTTTTACCAAACTTAATACAATAATGCCATCACAACATTTCAGGTTTGTGTAAATACACTACATACTAGGGATTCTGTGTCGGGACGTGCCGGGACAAAAGTCCCGGAACTTTTCAGGTTTTTTGCTGTCTTAAGTCTCGGGACTCGAAAAAAAATGCATTATATTCAGGCTAAAGGATTAAAACCTGGGGTTTTAAACAAAATTTATTGTGCATATATAAAATGGATCTGATAAAAAAACTGATTTTTGGGATTTAAAATTTCGTAGAAGTTTCAAATACCATGTGTTTATATATTGTCATGTGACTGTAGCAAAAGCAAATTCCAATATATTAAAATTAAATGTTCATACCTCATATTGTTTTATGTACAAATGCTTTTTCACTATTATACAAAAGTACCAATGTCTACAATCGGACAAGAAAGGTCTAAAAGCTGTATTGTGAAGTTACGGTCATAAATTTAGTCCTGACGGTGGTCTAATTCTTTGATGATTTTTCATAACATGTGCCGCTATCATACCTTCTTAGTAAAAATTAACTGTAAGCATTGCAAATATCCATTTTATAAGAAAAATAATAATTATCAAACATTGTATTAAAAAACGCTATTTTTACTAGTGCGTTCTTTCAAAACGCGTATAAGGCATGTATGTACGTAATACGTACATACATACATACATACAAATATTTAATTTGAATAAAATTATAATTTTATTGAAAGAGAAATAAAAGTCTCGAGTCCCGGGATGTCCCGGGACTTTGACTTTCTCACGCCTCGAGTCCCGGGACTTTTGAAAACCTGATACTTCAGAATCTCTACTACATACATAGTAAACCCCTTTATTGAATCAACCACAATTTGCGTATTTCAGCTGTTAAAATCTGTTTTATTCCCGTTTATTTTTAGTAGTTTTAAGCCGAAGCGTTTACAGGATAAATTTATTATTAGCTTCAAATCACATTTATTCAATGGATGAGAATTATAATTTATGAAAGTTATTTAAGTCTTATAGTCTTAAGTCTTATTTAAGCTTACTTTAATTATAATATATACCTTAAATCGCGGGTTACCAACTTTTTTGGACCCCAGAGCGCAATCTAAAATATTTGTGGGGTGGCGAGCACCACGTTTTTTCAAAATCTCAAATCCAAGGAATTTACCGATTTGCCCAAAATATCACCGTGATTCGCTATTTTTTATAACCGTAAATCTAATATAAAATAAAGGTATATTTTATTAGGTTTAATATATATTTTTTTTCAACTTATCGCCCATATAGAAAACGTGGACCCAAAGTGCAGACCAGACAGGAAGAAAGTCATCTCAGAGGAATTCGCTTTATTTGAATTTCAACATCGCATTTCGTCTGCAAAGATGAGTCCTCGCTCCTTAGGAATTGGTACCTAACGGGAAAAGCTGTGTGGATTATTTTTACACACATCTGCTTCAATGACGCCTTCTCCTTTCTCAGAAGGAATATAATCTAATCCGAAACGGATTTCCGAAGGATTAATAATGATATTAAAAATAGAATTATCAAAAAATTTACTCACCCTGAGAATTAAATTGGTCTTTAGATTAATGACAATGCAGGCAAAGTTTTAAGTACCCGCTGAATACAAAAACACATCATATAAAAAAGATTTGTCTATATTTTATAGATAAACATGATCTCTTCTGTATAAGAAGAAAGATGCTTTAGTTTAATCCAATTTTTGAAATCTAAAACTATGCGAATATTTATTATGCATATTCGTGAATAAATTAATGTATGTGAGTGTCAAAATAAAGGAAAGTATAGGATGTTTCATCATGGTGATCACCTACTTAATATTATTGTCATGTACCGAAAAGTGTCTTATTCAAAATTATAATACCTTCGATACCGAAAACTAAACCGCGTCTCAACATTTCATTGTTTAGAACCACAAAACATTTATAAATAACATAAGACTAATTTCACATTTTTTTAGTGGTAAAGACCAATTTTGCTTTCTGTGAGCATTATCAACTGATGAACTTGAAAATAAATTCAAACAGTCTTATATATAATACAGTATTAATTATGATCAAGAACAAGATATACAGAACTATTAGTAAAATAAATTTGACATGAATAGCATGTATTTAACTGATCAGTATTTCTTTATATTATATTTGGTCAGTATTTAAATCAACTTTTGGACAGTATTTAATATTAGATATTTAGTTTTTCCATTAAATAGTATCCAAAATGTTAATCAAATAAAAAGGAATAGTGATTTTTGTACAGACCAAACATAATATTTATATTGACAAAATATTAGATGTATACAGTTCTTTCGCTAAATAAAATACTGAACATCAAACTATTTAAATACTGAGCAATGAAATATTTAGATAAAAACAGATATCTGAATCTGACGTATGTAAATTTGTTTTTCCGAATTGTCTATTGCAGTGATGAGCAACCTTATTTCGCAGTGGGCTAAAACAGAAAATTCAATAATCCTTACGTCAACATCCGAAAAAAATGGAATGGGGTTAAGATATACATTTAAAAATCAGAAAAAAATGTTATTTCAAAACGTCACAGTTTTAGATAAATATATATTAAAAAATATGACAATATGTAAATATTTATTATTTCAATTCCGTCCCTCCACCAACACTACGCGTACTTGTATCATTGATAAAAAGTTCTTATAAAAAATAAATACTAATAGAAAATTTAAATTAACTTTGATTATTCCACGTATTGTGTTACTAACTGTGACACGTGTTTCGCCTCTTTCAGAGGCATCTTCAGACTTACCATCGCAAAGTTTGCTTACGTAATAAAGCAAGATTGATTCTAATATTTTAAAATTATGAAATTACAAAATGGAGTTTTTGGGTTTTTTTTCCTTTTAAGAGGAGCAAGGAGGGGGGTGTAGAATCGAAATAAAGCAAAAAAATAATGATACCAATGAGTTGCAATCAATCAGATTGGGATTTTTCCATTTTAAGGGAAGCAATAAATATAAAATCGAAACAGAGCAAACAAATTTAATCATACTACTAATGACGTTAAACGTAAGCAAACTTTGCGATAGTAAGTCTGAAGATGCCTCTGAAAGAGGCGAAACACGTGTCACAGTTAGTAACACAATATGTGAAATAATCAAAGTCAATTTAAATTTTCTATTAAAATGAACTTCCACAAAGTTACCGCCGAAACCATCGAAAGTATAAAAATAAATACGTTTAGTTTAGTAAGGTGTATTTAATCAAACTAAAAAGATAAAATATTTCTTCTTGAATAAAATTGTGATTTTTATACGATCATTTTCCCTTATCAATTTGAATGATAAGCTTATCCAGATTCAGGGAGGAGCATTTGGACCGCGTGTTGCGCATCGCTTGTGTATTGCATAAATACTTTCGGTTGCCTCATGATGGAAATGCGAATAGACTTCGGAGAACTCACTTTTCACTCTCTCGAAAAAATAACTGATGCCGTTATGCTATATTCTAGGAAGCAACGTAAACATTCTACTAAAGGACTTCAGAGAAAGAAATTATCATTTCGTACGTCGGCAATTCGCAGCACACTTTTGTAATTAGTGCAGTATTGTTTTTGATTATTTGGGACTGACTGAATTTGAGACATCACCGTTATTACAAAAGTGAGAATCATTTTCTTGGAAGATCAAAATATATATATTGTTTTATTGTACTACCAAGAAGTGCACTTTTCTTAGTAAGAATATGAAATGTATACCAGTCGACTAAGAAACCAACGAGTTGTAACTTATTTTACAGTCAAGTAAGTCATATGGACACATTTTCATTTTATTTTATATTTTTGTTTACAAATACTACAATATTATATAAAGTGTAATTAATGTACAGATATACAATTAGTAAAGGATTTTTTTATATAATTTGATTGATTTTGTATACATTGCCTCAATCTCAATTGTTGATCACCTTTACATACAAAGTCAAACACATGTTAAATTATCTTCACTATCACATCACTTTTACATATCCCCATTCCACATACCCATTTAAAAAAAAAGACAAATTATTTTTTAATGTTTTTTTTATTTTCACACACATTTCCTTAGTACCCCAATCGGGGTTAGGACAGGTCTAGTAGATAGCTTACCGCACTCTCTACGCCACCTTCTTAGAATAGGATGGTAGGAAAAGATCTTTAGACACAACATCCATTTCTCCGTACAGAAATCGATTAAAAACACAATTTATGAAAACATCCTTACAGGGATTTGAACATGTGAGCTCCGTCAACGAGGCCATCGACGTTGACCACGGGCTGGTCGTGTATATATTATAATATATAAATGTGTGGTACATTACAATTTTTTTTTTTAATTTCCGAGATCAAAATTATTTACTAATTAAACGTTAATCTCCAATTTAGATTGATTACTCTTGATGAGTTTTGTAAATACGTTTATGAGGTATTAAACACTTTGTCTTTTATTCATATTTTGTCCCTTTATTTGTACATAAATTCCTTTCAATAGCAGATGTTTATCACACAGTATTAATTTAATTTTGTTTTGTACAAGTAAATATCACTGTAGCATTGTATTCTCGTATCAGTTGATAATGCTCGTCATTAGCGAAACCGGTCCTGATCTTATTGAATAAAAGTTAGAATTAGTACAAATGAGTGTTCTATTTCGTAGAATATCCTATCCTATGTATACAAACTGAGCGTGATGGGTATTTGTATTACACATCAATATTAGCGGGCTTTACATCGGAGCATAAGTTATGCATGATTAATCGCGCACGATTGCGCCACGGTGTACTACTGCCTGCTATTGAGTGTATCACAATCGGCATGTGTAAAATGTGTTGAATTGAAATAAAAAACAAATTAATGACAGGACTTTAAATATGTGAGCCATTCATGCATATAGCGAATCGGAATTAGAGGTGTTATCGGCAAAAGTTTGTAGTGACGTTTCCGATCACTGGGACTGAAAATTTTCCGGAAGAGCAGTTACGTATTCAGATAAATAAACTTCTTCTTACCTATAAAAAACTTGTTATATTCATATTAGACGTAAAAAACATTTTTCCCTCTATACGTAGCATTCCAATCATGTGATCGTTTTATTTTGATAGCAGGAAAAAAAGAAACATTAAAAAGTTTTTATAGCATAAGCGGATACTATTTGTATGCTAAAAATGCTAAAACGGAATCTTCAAAATTAAATACCAGCTATCTATAACTCTTGCGGCTCGGAGACTAGAAAAATACTTGTCAGCCGATGGGGGTCTTTTTTGACCCCAGTGGTTTCCTCATTATTGGCCTTATTCTTATGAATTTCAAAAAAAAAAATAGTCCAAGGGCTTAAAAATATCTCTTTGCATCATTCCTCATACATTTTTTTATAAAAATCTGTGGTTTTTTAATAAATAATCATATTTTAAGTTGCGCGTAAAAAAGACGTCATCCCAGCTCACATATGAATTGACTACTGACGAGTGTTCTCAGCGTTCTAAGTTATCTTACGAACAATCTTTATCGTGGGCGCTAATCACCTGATAAGCGTTATCGCGTATTTATATAAACTATGATATAAGAATACCTTAATTATAAACATTGTATCACCCATATTAAAATAGATATTTAAGAAAATGTTGGTGTTGGGGTCGCATTTCTTGAGCTTAGAAACGGAAAAGATAATATAAAACAGTTTCATATAAATTATTATCATTTTTTTTTTCTATACTATTAAGACCGTTGAGTAAATTAAACTGAGCGATTGAAAGTACTCACTCAATGATTGAAAACTGTACACGATGATAGAACGTGTGTCAAGTTGTGTACATTGTGATTATTAAAAAGAAGCTGTTTCGAAAAAACTCTGGGTTACGTCCTTTTCCCTTTCCACAGTCGATATGAAACTGCCTATTATTTACATTGTTTTATGTTATAAAATAAATCTCTTTTTGCCAACAATTGAAACAATCAAAGACATTTTCTTTAAGATTTCGACTGAAGGTGCTTGGCGGAATTTCAATATTAAATTTGAATCGTTCAAATTATGTACATTCACAGATTTTGTCACTAACGAACCGGGTTTCGCCTTTCGGCAACTTCAGGCGTTCACGTGCACGGATAAACTTGAACTGAAATTTTATAAATGAATGTTTCGTGTTTGTATAATAAATAAATGTATCATTGAGTTTAAAGCCATTGCTGGCAAAAAAGATTAGCCCACAGATTTGAATGGTGAATAGTTTTAAGAATTATATTTATTTTTGACAAATTGAATTATATTATTACATTATTAGGTTTGGCTTATGACATGGGTGTCCAACCGGTAGATCGCGATCGACCGGTTGATCCCAAAAGCGTCCGTGAATTTCGAAAAAATATATAATTTAAATATAAAATGTACAAAAATACTACAATTGAATTATTTTGTGAGCACATACCTATCTAATGATATGTATTTCACATTTAACATAAACATTTCTAAGTTTGAAGAAGGGAAAAAACCCTAAATAAAATTTCTTATAAGAATCATGTTAGAAGTCGATCCCAGGGCAAAAAAGGTTGGACACCCTTGGCTTATGATATAGTTAGGATGGATATATAGATAAGACAATATATGTATTTATTAAAAATGTTTTTAAAAGTCCAGTTGTACCGGATATTGATCGAAGTGCGGAAGACTGTATCGCTTTATAATAGACCAATTTTAGATAATATGACGTAATAATGACTACTCAATCAACCAAAATGTAATTTAAGTTATCATATATGTACATTTAGTAGTTGTTTCCGGTATTGTATTATTAATCGATACCATAACTTAAATTTAAAAATATGTACAGTACTATAACAAATAAATATTGGCATTTAATATCCTACCGTCGTCCCTGATTAAGAGTTGTCTAAGGTCATTCATTATTTTATTATATTACCAAGTCATTTGAATAATTTGTAATCGAGTTATTTTCCGTCTTAATATGCGCATATTAATTATTAACATAAATATGAATACCTATGACTAATGTATAAGACTATGTTATCATTAAATTTATTACTCGAGACAGTGATACAAAACATATAACACAAGTGCATTACATCGCTTTATATTATAAGAAAAATAAAAAATAAAGTTTTTTACCCATCGATATTTGTCCTTTAACCCTCCAAGGACGAGCGTGACCATATGGTAACAGTAAACACCGCTGTCTATTGATTCCACTATTCATCCTTTTTCTACCTGAATATCGTTGCTTTTACTCATATTTGGTTAAGAAGGATACAGACTTCATTTAGTCATCAGCCGCGGGGACAGAAACGGCCACCAAAAGCACATGCGATTTTTTGAATTTCCGTTTTTTTTAATGGACTTTTTGAAACTGTCTTTGAGACTTTTTTATCAAAACATCAATTTTTTTACAGTTATTTTGGTAATATATTTGTATTGAAATTATGTTATTATATATTTGTATTGTAATAAAAAGATGAGCATGATCATACAGTCATGCGGGGTTTCTATACAAAGACTTTTTCAATATGGCTAAACAAATATTTTTTTTTATCTAAAAATAGGTCTCGTCTCTGGAGGGATAATTATTAACCGGGAGGTTTGCGAAGAATTTGGGGGTAATATTGCGGGGGATTGCCAATACGTTAACAAGTTGCTCGAAAAATCTCAGAAGTATTTTCTGTGGTCTGTGGAAGGGCGGGAGGGGTTTACCACTATTATACAATTAAACGCAATAATTATTAAAATAATAGAATTCTACTTAATTTACTAGTATTATGTAACAATATTAAATAAAGTGTAAAAAAATATTAATGTCAATATCTAGCTACCTATCTAAGATTCGAAGAGTTTGAAGCTAAGATTGACGCAGAAAAAGATACTATTCATTTCCACGTTTCAAGCGTTGTATTATGGCACTTAAATTGTCGTAGATAATTTTATATATATGATATAAATTGCAGTCTAGTATTTACTATTTTTAGTAACAAAAATCAGTTTTGCACGTTTGATCTGCCTACAATAAAAAGTTGCTAGCGACTGCAGTAACTAGAATTTCGCTAAATTTATTCACAGCTGTAGTATTAATGTGAAGTAATTCGAATAGGAAGCGCGGCCTTGCCTCAATTCATCACAGCAGAGCTACAATAACATAAACAAAATATTTAAAGAAATTGATCACCTTTCAAATTATAATTTTAATGTCATTCAGTTTGATGAAATTTTATTTACAGTGTTCTGAATCATTCTATATAGATAATGAATATTGGCCTAGACAGGAAAATGTTTTATTAGTATATTTATAAAAATTAAATAATAACATAATATCGTTAACCCTCCAAGGACGAGCGTCACCATATGGTCACACAAAACACCGTTGTCTATTGATCCCACTATTCATACTTTTTCTACCTGAATATCGTTGCTTTTGCTCATATTTGGTTAAGAAGGGTACGGACTACAGTTAGCAATCAGCCGAAGGAACAGGAACGGTCTCCAAAAGCACATGTGATTTTTTGAATTTCCGTTTTTTTTAATTTACTTTTTGAAACTGTTAGATATTTTTTTATAAAAACATAAAATTATTTACAGTTATTTTGCTAATATATGTGTTTTGAAATTATGTTGATCTAAAGAGGTCAAATTGTAAATATTTAAAAAAAAAAATCACGTTTAGCTATATTTCAACCCCGAATGTTTGCAAGCCCATACGGTCACTTTTGTCCTTACTACTGTCCGTACTCAATATTACACGGTAATAAAAGGATGAGCATGACTATATAGTCATGCGGGGTTTGGATAGGAATAAAAGTTATCCGTGACTTCAATATGGCTTAGAAAATATTTTTTTTATCAGAAAAAAGCTCTCGTCTCTGGAGGGTTAAATATCGATTAATAAATTATATCTTTTAATAGTGCTGAGAATAAAGAGCTTTTTATAATTGAGTTGCTATAAAACTGTTGTAAGTAAAAAGACAGCTTACGGCGGAAACCATGGTACATTTTAAAAAATAAAACTTAATTATATATTGTAAAAACTAAACCATCATTCCAGGTTTTAGTAATTATTTTTACGCATAATTTAATTGATTCAATTTATGAGTGTAGAATATGAAATATAATATTTACTATTTGCTACCATAGCTCATCAGAAATATTACATTAAATAATATCACGTTATCCTCCGTTTTCCAAACATGATTAATTTACTTATAACTTATTATAAAATCACGTTGAGGTCATCGAATAACTTTTGACGTAGTATTTTATGACAGTCGCAGTGATATTTCATGGAATTCCCTTCCGCCATGTCTTAATTAAATTTAAAAAAACAAGCAATTATTATTGATACGTCAGACCTCCATGTTGCAAAAATGCCACACATATCGACAAGCTTTAATAAGGATAGTAAATTAACAATGAATTAGTTGATTACTCATCATCAGACTTCTACTTCTGAGTAGCGTTTCGGTAAGATGAACGATTGTAATGTCGGATGTAAATTATGTAAGTAGGCCATCGGCTTATCGTTTTTCGGCTTAAGCGTTGAAAATTCACGAATACTATTCTTTTATGTTTGAAACGATTTTGTTTCAGATGCACGTCATTGTATTTTTTGTTCTCACTTCTCAGTGTATTTACTTACTATTTTAGTTATAACCGGCTCCGTAGTCATCGCTTTCACGGCCAAGGATTCGAATCCCCAAAACGAAACCCAACGGTGATTATGCGTGTGACTTGTGACTAGGCCATCCAATGCCGGACCCTTTTTTAAATCCCGGGATTGAAAATTCACCAATAAATCGTGAACAAATTCAGGATCAATTTTTGGTCGTCGGTTTTTGAAATCCTGGAAATTTAAAGATTTCCTGAATTGAAAAAAAATGTAGACCTCTTTTTGTTAGCTGTCGCGCAGATATTTCAAACATTTTCTCTGCATGCCGATTCCAGAGAAAAGCCCAAAAATTTTCAAATTTCTTAAACTTACAAAAAATGAGGACCTTTTTTCAAAGTTTGCGCTTTTTATCTTCAATCCCGAAACCTCGGGATTAATACTGTCACAATCCCGGTATCCCCCAAAATTGGACGGTATCATGGGATTGGACGCCCTACTCGTGACAGCTTTAATGTCATATGTTTTCATTATAGATCGTCACAACAAAAGATGTTAATCGGGATTGGCCTTCATTGAAAGACACTATTTAAAAGATAGTTAATGATACTGGGTTGATGTTTAGAAACAGCGGCCTGATGTAAGAACTATCCGCGGTGTTCTGGGGAAGAAGTGATTTTTTATAATTCCTATACAAATATACGTAATAAATAATAAAACGATCCAATGTGACATAATAAATGTACATTATTATGTAAAAGACGAATTACAACATTAAATATTTAATATCAATGGTTGAAAAATGAACATACCTAGCCATAGATTTTAAGATTGACGCAAGAACAGGGACTCCACGTTGTAGATAATTTATATACGTCAAAAATTGCAGTTAGATTCTGATTTGATCTGTGAATGTTATTTCTTCTTATATTTAGCAAGGAGCTCGCGCGAACCCCTGCAACCCTCCTGTACACATTTAATTAATTATTTTTGACAGATAACTTTGAATTCTAATCATCGTCTAGTCCAGGGGACACCAAACGTTGAGGGCCCGGACAAAACAAAATGATTGTTGGAATCCAATTAGATATTTTTTAAAATCAATTTTTTTTTTTTTTTTTTTAAACCATGTCCGCTCCCAATGTGGAGCATATGGACTCCTAATGGAGTTTATCTCAACAGAAGTGTTTCTACGAGAACTGTTTGTTACTCAGTTGCTCAACCTCTCTTTTTCCAAAGAGAGTAGGGATAGAAGGATAGGGCTAGGACAGGATTAGTGGTAAGCTAGTCGCTCTCGATACACCCTTTTCATAGGATAGGATGAGTGAAAGGGGGGAATTCAAGACATCACATACACCCATGCCTTTGAACAGAAATTCATAAATCGATTGAAAAATCAATTTATAAAAACTGTCCGTACCGGGATTTGAACCCGGGCCCTCCGTAGCCGAAGCCAACAACGTTGACCACTCGACCACACAGGCGGCTCATATTATACTGCTCATATTATATACTGCTCATATTATATGTACATTTATATATAGAAATCAGGGGCTGGATTTAAATCTTTAGAAAGTCGGGTCCGTATCCGGCCCTCAGGCCATATTTTGGTTACCGCTGGACTAGTCATAATGCGAAGATAAGACAAAAATAAAGTATGTTAACACTTGACTAAAGATAGATTTTAGATAATAAAATAAGCGGCTTTTTTATTTTATTAATAGATTGTAAGAATGAGTCATTTTTTTTTATCTAAGTAATGCACATATGTTATTTTATTGACACATAGTCATTTTCAGGTGACGAAACTGCCAAATAATCACTTACACGAAACATTGTCTGTGTATTGTGAAAGAATAGATTAAAAGTATAATTTGCTGGTAGGAAGGTTTTAAAACATTATTATCGTTTCATTGCAAAACGTTGTTTATATATTTTAAATTATATTCAAATCATATATATTATATTCAAACATGCATTTGCTATGTCTACAATTGGCGTGCCTTTCAGCTTGGAAATCGCTGACTTAGAAATAAATCGAAAATAACAGAATAGACCAAAATATTAAGAACAATCTCGGAAGTTTACTTATCAAGTCCCGGTGGTACAATCCCTAGTTGTAAGCACTCATCACTTATTTAAATATAAAGTGCAGTGGCGTGATCTCAATGAAACCGCAAAACTCCACTCGCAACGTGTGATCCTTTTCAAGCGTTTTTCATGATAAAGCATTATTAGTGAGGAATGAGTCAAATAAAAAAAAAATGACGCCATTCCTTTGACATTAATAATATTACAGTATAGGTATGCTTTGACAACGAATCCGGTTCTGATTCTCAATTACAAGTCAAATATGTACTTCAAACACTTCCTCCTAGATGTCATGTATGTATATGCCAAACATAGGTTGAGTGGTACTTATTATAATATTATTATATGTCCACAAGCCAAGAGCTTATTATTCTGATGTCATTTGATTAGAATACGTGGTATAACGTTTCGACTACGTTCGCAACGGTGGATTCCCATGCAAGAAAAAAACACTAACGTATAACGTACATATCGACCCGTAATAGGCAGAATACCGTAACCGACAATTTTTAAATTTGACAGAAGAAGGTTTTTTAATTAAGTTTGTAAAAAGGAATTCCTTAAGCGCGGTTAGTAAATAGTAATATATGATCAATCAGTGGCGGATGACCCTATAGGCAAATTAGGCGCGCGCTAGGGGCCTCCGAATCTTACGGGCTTCAAAAATAGCTTATACAATATAACCAGTGGAGTGGAGTAGTGGTGAATAAATAGGTACCAGGTAGGTCATTGATTTCTTTTTTATTTTTTTAGATTAAAAAAAAAATATGTTAAAAAAACACAAGTTTTAACAATGAAATCAATAAAAATAACCGGCAATTTAAAAAAATCTAGAAAAAGGGGTGGTATTTCTTCGCGTTACGTGTGTACATTTATTATTTTTATTTTTGTAAAATCCATCGGGTAGATCAATTTTGATATAATGCTATTAAATTTTATGATAGTATTTTGAATATATGTATGTATGTAGTTGAAAATTAAATTACAAGTCGAAAAGGTGGCAGGGCGGCGCTCTGGGCTCATTTTTAGGTGCCAGGTCGCCGACCTGGCCCCACTACACCACTGAATATAACCCATATACATTTATTTCAGATATTAATACACTTGTATTATTTAACTTGGATTTTTTTGACGTTTTTATGTTATCCGAAAAACGGGGTCTCCCGTGTGCTTAATCCGCCAATGTGGTCAATAGCTATTCTGATATTATAATCAATTTTCTGACTACTTTCAATTCTTTAGAATCTGAATCATCGTTTTTCAATCAGGGTTTACGTGGAACAAACAATAACAAGTCAAAACGCTAAAATGCACAGGCCCTAAAAAGATCAGGCGAATGAGATAACGCTCAAAATTTTTTGTCACTGATGCCTAAGGCGATATTGAACAATTATTGGCTTGCAACGCGATTCACGGAAGTGTGTCGCTTAAGTTCTTTCGCCGAATATGAGTAGATATGTATGTCTTTAGGAGTATGTGTGTATTTGTCGAGCCGGAAATGGACCATCCGAAGCTTCTAATTTTAAACCAGATTTTTCCCCTCCATAATTAGGTAAACATCACAACTTAATAGTCATGAAAATTAAGGTACTCTTTAGACCAGCGGTCGGAAAACTTTTCGGACTCACGGACCACTGAATTCACAAGTTTAATCCAGCTGACCACTAACTGAACTTTTGTGTTAAATTTTACATATTGAAATATAATGCGTCTAAAAATGCACCACGTTCATAAAATAATGACAGATTTCTCTACGGACCTCACTCCGGATTTTTACTTTGTTGGAGTACTGGTATTACTGACCTAGTATACATTTCAGCTTGTCTGGCATCGTATGACCAAATGAAATTGATGTATAGAGTTGTTTTCTGTATTGTTAAAATTTAAATCCTAAGGTGGTCAAATTTATGTAATACTAATACGGAACATTTTCAGTGAGAGGATATTTTAGCATTCTATAATAAAACGGCATATTTTGCAAATCAGATATATTTTAGTGAACCTTTACATTTTTTTTATAAAATAACAAAAAAAACACAACTTACTTTACTATATGGGCCCCATTGAAGGTGAAGTGAGCCAAGTGGTGTTTTAGGGAGACACGTCTTAAAGTATCGTAAAAGTGAAGCAACCTCAGTTAATATACATTGTAAACTCCGTAAAATAAAAATATGCAATCCACCAAAGCACCAAGTAAAGGCGTGATAGTACTCCAAAGGACAAGAAAAAAGTGTTACCATTTTACTAGTTGGCTCACTTCACCTCTAATGGGCCCGTTAGTAGTAATATATAAAAAAATATCATTTTTTTCATCATTCCATCGTTGTTTGATCTACTGGTAAAAAACACTTTTCTTTGTGTTTCTTCAACAACAATTGAGAAAAAATTGAACCATTAACCATTGTATGGTATAATATTTTCTTCCACTTTGTTTGGTCGTCTTCTATTGGTTGTATATTTACTTATAAACTGACAATTACATTTTAATTAAGAATTTCGACTGAGGGTGCTTGATGAAATTTCAATATCAAATTTTAATAGTTTGAATTTTGTACTTTTCCAAAAGTTTTGTCGCTAACGACCCGGGTTTCGCCTTTCGGCATCTTCACGCATTTTAAGTGCACGGATGTACTTGAACTGACATCAAGTTCAACTGTTCAAGTACAGCCGTGCACTTGGAATGCCTGAAGATGCCGAAAGGCGAAACCCGGCTCGTTAGCGACAAAACTCATGGAAAACTACAAAATTCAAACAATTCAAATTTGAAATTACATTTTAGTTTTTCGAGAACTTTTATCGGGATAGTGGGACAAAGTGTTAGGAAACGGAATAACTCCAATAAATACGCGACTTCTGACCACCCTGTTCTAGACCAATACGCTCCTTAAAACTGTCCGTAGCGACAGCGATTTTCTAAACCTTTGTACGTCTCTTCCGCCATCTTTAAATCCTCATTTTCCCCAAAAAAGGTTTGCGTGACCAGTTCTCGAAAGCTACTTCCGTTCATATACTAGTTTTGAGTGTATATCCTCCATACCAATATGGAATGGAGCATATAACTTCCAAAAGCGGACATGGTTTTGTAATAAAAAATCTAATTCTTGAAACCAGGAAGTTAAGATCTCAAATTAAATTACTCAACTTAAGAGATTGCGAATAAATTAATAAATTTGTTAGGACATTGGTCTCGGCAAGCATTATCTGAACTTTGATAGACTTATATTGTATTTTTATAAGAGATGATAATTGAAGGAAAAATGAGTCACATCGCTGGGTATTCCCGACCGCATACATTTTAGGTAACACAAAAAATACTATTATTAAGTAAATGTTTCATCTAACTCGCCAAGCGTTAATAAAAAAATAATTCAAAGTGACCTGCTCTACACATCATACTTTATCAACAAAAATCAGATGGTTGCTTGATTTTTTTTATAAATTATGTGCATAATATAATCAGTGACGGATTATCCCATAAGCGCTCGCTTGGGGCCTCCAAATCTCGGGGGCCTCGAAAAAAAAAAAATATATAAAAATTTGTATTTTAATTTCAGTTTTCAAAATTTATTATTATTATACGAAGAGGTTTGCAGCACTTTTATTATTTATTATATTATTTGAAAAGCAGGGTCTCCAAAATTTATTGCGCCTGGGGCCTCAAATGTGCTTAATCCCCCACTGAATATAATATACGAAGACAATTAAAAACGAAGTTTGGTTGTTTAACTGAATTATTTATATTTTTTTTATTTTTTATTTATTTAAAAAATATATATATTTGACATTACAGCTTACGCCAAAGCGTCAAATATTTTGTTGTTGAAAGATCATACGAGATATACTCGATGAAAATTTTTGAAAAACACATGAGATTAACTCAAGAAGAATTGAAATTCACAAACACCCATGTCTTAGATCTCAAATTAAAATTGAAAAAAATCCAATTTTGACATTGACTTTACCGGGAATCGAACCCAGACCCAACTGATCGGTAGAGCAAGCCCTAACCAACTAGACCACAGCGGGCGACAATTATGATCGAGTCCGTTACCTATGTGGAGTAGATGACCACTAAATGAAGCGCTACAACAATATGTATTTAACAATTGCATTAATAATCAGTCGCGAAACCAACATTTTCAGTATCAAATTTAATTTGATAACGTTTTTTATAACACTGATTGTGCTATAAATTGTGACACGTGTTTTGAATCTGTAAGAAACATCTTCAGACGAACTGTCGTAAGGGTATTTATCAATAAGGAAAACATTGATTGTAATTCTTAATTTATAAATTACAAAATGGTGATTGGGGTTGTTTCTTTCTAATTGACGCAGGGAAGAGTTTGATACAAATAATGTTAGTAGTGATTACAAAGCCATCTAAATTTATTTTATTTAAAAAACGCCGCCGAATCCATCGAAAATATTGCCTTTTTAAATTCACATTGGTAGCCTAGCGAACAGAGCTTGCAGCTAAATATACATACATACATATCGACTGTGGAAAAGAAAGGGGACGTAACCCACTGTTTTTTTAAAAATAGCTTTATTTCAATAATTACAAAGCATCAAACTTGATACACGTTCTATCATAAGGATGTAAGCTGCAAATGTCGAATTAGTATATAAATTTAGCTTTTAAGTTTGAAAAACATGACCTTGTAAAAAATTAAAACCCAGAAAAAAGACTGAAATAAAGTTTTTTCCTGGGCAATTTCTTTAATTGATATTAGATTATGTCAATTAAACACCAATTAAGAAGTCTCCGTGCACTTCAAGGTTGTGTATAATTCATAATTTGCATATAGCCCAAAATCATCAAAACGCGTTTTTTGTTTCTCATGTAAAATTATATATGTGTGGGTTACGCCCTTTTTCCTTTCCACAGTCGATATAATGATAATGTTTTATTTATACATTTCCGCGCAATATGGACATATAATATAAATAATCAATAAAATGTAATTAACGAGGAATGGTTGATAGTAAGTCCCCATGGTTTCTATAAATTACATTTTCGCTCCTTAGCTGTATTTTTCGGTGGTTATGGTAAAAGTTAAGTGACAACTCTAACATTTATTTTATTCCAAAATAACTGAATATTTTGTTATAATCGTTTCACTTAAAATGTTAAGATCTTAAAAAAGATTTTTCTTCTACAATTATAAGTTTTTTAGTTAGATATAAATAAATATTACACCATCTATTTAGTTAAGTACTCGATAATTAATTTAAATAAAATACTTCACATAGATTTTATTTGACACCCTGAATTTTCAACGAACAGCAACACCTGTTCGTCTAAGTGGTTCGTATAAAATGTTCAATAATTATTGTAATGAAAAAATGTAAACATGAATGACTCAGAAATTTGAAGGAAAAAAATATGCAACAATTCGAGAAACTCAAATGATAACTCGCCAAATGCATTAATTTATAATGTAATAAAAATATGTATTTATTAATTTTATCGTAGAAAATATTAAATTACCCAATTAAAATTTTACCTCGCTGAGTAGAAAGTCAACCTGTAATAGAAGATGCTAGAAATAAATTGCATAAGCATCTTGTTGGTTTTCTATGACCAAACACTATTTCTCCTACTAATAACAGGGTGCCTTTTGAGTAGTTAAATTTTCAAAAGACTCAATAAAAACCCTATAGATCCCACGTCGGGACCGTGGAGCAGTGGTCAAGGCCGTTGATTTCCATGACGGATCCCAAATGTTCGAACAGATTTTTTCTATCGTTTTGTCCCGAAAATTTCTAACTTATTCTTTTATCATAATGTAGATATATATAAGATTAACAGTATTAATAAAATTAAATCACAATATGCATAATATATGTATAATATATTTTAAAAAAACCATCTTAAATGACTAGAAATGATAAAAAAAATACTAACAGATAAATTGGTTGAGATGCGGATGACCTGTCGCAGCGAGCTGGAAACTCAGACTACATTTAGAGCGGCTTGTTTCATAATAACGACAACGTAAACAGTATACGTACGTGGCAAAAATAAATATTTAATATACAGTAAAACCCCCATTTAAGACTTCCCTTAGTTTTGCAAAAAAAAAATATGGACGAAATATTTAGTTTTTGTAGTAGTAAATATCCCGCACATAGACAGACGCCCAGCTATGCGTGTATAGTCTGGCACGTGTTGAATACACAGACACTAGTCAACATTTGACTGTATGCGCGGCAGAGACGATCGTCTCTTAGTAACGACAATGGAATGCGACCGTGCAATTGGGGGATTTGCGGCGAATATTTCAAACCAGCGCGTAATTCGGGGTAATGTAATTGGGGGTTCCACTGTATCAGGTAAAATAATTTATGAATTTGCTAAGATTCTAATAAAATTCATAACAGCAGAATAAATAATAGAAACATATTTTATAAGTATTTTTTTAATTCCTAAAAAGCTAGGAGTGCCAACCAAAGTAACCCGGACACATTACTGAACTGAAGGATATTAAAAAAAAAGGATAATTTTATACAATTAATTTAAATATGTCCTTCGCTTTTAGAATAAAGGCATTAATCAATAGGATCAATCAAGGAAGGAATAAAGAGTGATAATATTTATTATATTCCTTATAAATTAAGGATCTACGATTCTACAATACATCAGCGTAGAAGCTAAGCGTAGCTAAATCAAAGTACTGCAGTACTCATTAAACTATGTATATTTACTTATAATCACATTAGATACGTGTGCAAATAACATTTTTTAAATCAGTTTTGTTGGTGGTTTTAGTTAATATATATTTTTTTGTGAATAATTAATAACGAAAACAAAAATACCAAACAAATCTCTATAAATAAAATATTTAACAAGGGTAAAAATAATAAAATTTTATCAATTCAGTTCATGTTATATAAACAATTATAATGAAGTACCTTCTATAATTGGTTTTGTGTAAAAAAAACTATTTTTGACGAATCACCCGCTGTGTCCATCGAACATAATAAACAATTTAAGTGACAAATCGATCGAAGCAAGTCATCACTTAACGATGTAAGAGGAACTAAAGGTTAACTTTTTTGTTTGTTTAAAATTTAATTTAAAAATATTATTCATGATATTATGGGAATTCATTTATCCAATCATTCATCTAACCGTCGGTTCCAATAATTCGCAGGTCTAAAAAATAATATGATTAGTTATATGATTCATTCACGTATGTTGAGAATGTCGTTGCTTCGAAATAATTTAAACAAATTAATAAAATTTCTTAGTTTTTCCCCATTTTGACTCATATAGTTTTTTTTTTATATATATTATTATCCAATCACAGCGCCGCCGTAAGATTGACAGTTGGGATTTTTAAGATTGATAATATTGTCATTGTTTTGATTTAACTTGACATCTACATATGTTATGTTTTGACGCAATTTTAAATGTCAAATACTGACAAAAAAAACTTTATACAAGTTTCTCATATTATCGTTATTAAAATGAAATAATTTTAAAAAATGCGCTAAAAATAGATTAACTTAAATAACATACTCAAAAGTGCAGCGATATAAATGGCAAAATACGAATAATTAAAGTTCTAATTTTTACCATTGAAAAAAGTTATTTCCCTGGAGTGAATTCATGTGAAAAAAGACCGTAAAGAAATCAAACATTTAAAAAGGAGTGCTGAAGACCAGGGCCTGCGCCACCATACAGGCGAAATAGGCAATCGCCTAGGGCGCATATCATTAGGGGGCGCATAAATTGAGATATCAAATTATTTTTTTATAATCAAATAACAAATAATAGTACGTTTTTTTACTATGCTTGTGTCTTTTCGTTAAAATTATGTACCGTATTCTATATACTTCGAAAAATAAAAGTTAAGCGACTGAGAAACAAACAGTTCTCGTAAAACTTATGTTGAGATACCTCCATTAGGAGGCCATATAATCCACATAATAAGCCGACATGCATATAAAAAAAATATTCCACAGTTTGTAAAAAAGGGGGCGCGCCAAATAACCTTGCGCCGGTACTGCTGAGGACAAGGCTGAATGAAGGAAAGTGGTGGAGGAGGCCACGGCTCAACTTGGGTTATAGTACTTGAGGGTATAGCAAGCATGGCGTTAACCCGTCAAGTTCTGTGAGACTGTCCTGAGATGAATTCAGAACGAGCAGAACTGTTTACTGCAATCCGTTCTCACACGGGCTGAATTGGCTACGTTGACTGACTTAATTGAAGGCTTACTTCACGGCATTTGAAAACTTTGCTAATTTATTTGGGGATCGTCATAATTTTGACTTGTCACTAGTGTCAGTAAGTTCGTCAAAAACGATGGACATTTGGTATACAGATTGTACACAGGATACTTATAATAAACTAGATTTAGGTTCTTAGGTTAAGATACAAGGCTTAGAACCAAACGGCAGCCACATAATTGATATTTGTAAGAAAATTAACAATTAAGCCCATCGTTATGTATACATTTAATTAAGTTCACGTTGACACATCATACATTATTTTTATTGATCCCCTTGGCTACAAAAAAACACAGAATAACATAGAATTGAGATAACTCTATATACGCCGATTACACTAACACAATTGATGTTTTTAAATGCTTTTTTTGTACAATAATTCTTCGCTGAACGGCTTTTCCATTTAAGGCTTTCAGCCTATGCAAAATAAAGCATGAGTGCATAAAATATCTCAAAGTTGACATCACCAACACCATAATGGCAAAGATACATCGCCATTACCACTAGTTTATGAGTAACAAAGACAATGTATCAATCTGTCACAACATTTGGCCAAATATATTGTCATAATTTGTTATCATTAAGGTCATTAAATATCTTAATGTGAAATATTCGTTTTTGGGTTATCCTCCAAAAATTTTAATTGGTAAGCAGTTTTAGCGTATTTAAAACAATCTCAATTCATTGATTAACTTGGTATTTACTTGAAAGAACTCAATTATAATAGGGTAAAAATAGCAACGTATTTAGTTATACAGTTTTTATATTTATTAGTTGATGGCTATTTCGGCATTCGCCATCGTCAGAACTATGGTTAAAATTACACTTTTCTCAGCTGTATATACTGGCTCCGAAGAGATACACGATCATGTTATTCACTCTTACATCCTCATTAAAATTACAATTATAAAATATGAATCTAGTGTTTCCAAGAACGATAAGCAATCTGGGGTTTTTCAATGTAAACGAGATAAAACTCCCGAGTCTACAGCCCTGATTATTATAAAATGTCTTCCATCACTTTGACTTCTCAAATAAATGTGGGTGAATTAGTAACAGTATCTTGGCGTAGGTCGATAAAAACGCTAAGCCTTAACACACGTATAAATATAATATATGTATATTAATTTATTGTTATTATGATATTGATAGTTTTCGTAATAGTAAAAACAAGAGTTCAATTACCTTGTAACTTACACAAAGGCTCACAGCTAAACACGATTTGAGTTTATGATTTTTAACAATAGATATTTCAGTGACTCAAAATTTATTATATTTAAAATTCAAATACATTTCAGTATGTACATCAGATTCTACAATATTTTTTCACAGTACAATTTACGATTCTCTATAGAACTAGTAATAATTAAAATCATCATGGCTGACTTATGACACGCACATAGTCTGAAATATTTTTCTGAAGAATAAATTCCTTACCCGGGCCCGGCCCGAGCCCGAACCTCAATTGCGCTTACCCGCCCGAACCCGAACGTAAGAGCCCGCGGGCCAGGCCCTGGCCCGTACAGACCTCTACTGTGAACTGTATAGACAGTTTGAAATAAATTGTTCGACGATGTATTGGTGTCCGTTTTTCTCAATTGAAAACAAAGAAAACTCATGTGCTGTTCTGGTCACTTTTACTTTTAAATACATTAGTGGGATAGATATGACGTAGAGTGACAATAAATAATAAAAAGAATCGTAATAGATTTAATGATTTATTTATTTATTTAATTAACATTGTACAAGGTTGAAAAATTATAAATTTAAAACTTTTACAATGGAGAAAAAAAAATAATTATAATTTAATATTAAAAGCAGTAAAAAAAAAGTGGCAAGGAAGTCAACTGAGTAAGCTCCGACGAACTCTACTTTAATACATAAAAAATAGTATTCGTCGGAACTCACCCACGTCTACGTGGAATATGTCGACATCCGAAGCAATATTGTCTAACACCGTTAAAGCTCTCCCAGTGGCATCCTTATTGGCAGGCTGGTTCTACACCTTGGGAGAACAAACAATTCATGTCCACGATTTCTCAAAAAACAATCAGGAACATTTAGATTCACATTCTCAAGAATGGTGGAATTCTCATTTTGGCCTCGTATAAGTCGAAAGAAATATATGGCCAGATACATTTCTCTTCGAACGTTCAAGCTATTGAAGTTAAGCATGCCTAAGAGAAAGTCAGTTGGATAAAGCCATGGGTAATATCCATACACCCTCATATAGAGAAGTCTCAAAAATTTCTTCTGAATCTTCTCTTATCTTTGTCTGATATCTTTGATACATGTAGGGATTACAACACCGTGTTGCCTAAACCGGGATACCGAAATTTATGATGTCTTTTCAATACCTAAATACCTACTAATTCTTAAATCACAGTAATACCAGTATGTATTTCGGTTTATAACATAAACCCAAACCGAATCTTGAATGTATAGAAATCGTTACATATTTTAACAAGTTTGTTTTCGATGATTTGGAGTATTTTAAATCTGCGTAAACAATCTAAGAGTTGTTTCATGAATAAAAAAATCTTTTAATCAGGTATCAAATAAACTATGGTTGCAAATAACGATTTTTGAGTTTAGGCCAGAGGTGGGGAACCTTTTCTTATCTAAAGGCCGAATTCATTTTTCTGATTCGACATAAGGCCACAGTAAACATTGACTAGGAAATCTTTGGCCGGAAACAGGAATTTACGGTCAGAATATGTCAGGAATTTACATCAATTTACAGAATTGGTGCGCTAGATTAGCCAAAAGGCTGCAGGTTCCCCACGTCTGGTTTAGGCTGTTTTTTCGACAAATTGAATATAATGCAATGAATGTGCAAGCAGCCGTGTTTTTATAGAATTAATATTAACGAAGTACTTAGCTATCATTTATTTTGTAAATGTTTTTTTTAAGAAAGATTACTGTGAGGTAAAATATTTATAACCACTTAATGCATTTATGTGACAGTGGGTTATAACAGGTATACAAAAGAATTATTTTAAAAATAGATACAATTTTTTATTTTTTTAAAAACACTCGTCCTTTCTCGATAAAAAGGCGTTCTCATAAAATTCCAAAGAACAGTGAGGTCATCCTTATGGTCACACCTGAACCAAACCGGACAAGCCTCACTAAGCAGAGGAGCTTAAATTCTGTTAACATACTTAATAATATTACTAAAATATCTTATGTATCTACATACACAGTTTAGGATTTTTTTACGATATTTTTTTGTAAAGCTTATAGTATAACTGTAACATTATATGTACATACTGTGATCTTGTCGGCTAGAACTTACTCTACCGACCGAATCTGAGGACAATTCTCAGTAAGGTTAATGTCAAATTAAAATTTTGTCAATATTAATTTGAGATCTAAGACGTAGGTGTTAACTGTTAAGTTAGTCTCAACTCAAGTGACTTACAAATCAATCAAGAGTTTATCTCGTACGATATTTCAATTTCAAAATATTTGGCGCATTGGCATTAGCTGTAATGCCAAATATTTTTTAAAAAAACGAGCAGTTTGTTAGGGTAGTATTTTGTATAATAGTTTAATTCATTAATCGATTTTTAATACTAAAAAAAATACCCGACATAGAAACGAAGTAGGTTCTCATATTTCATAATTAATTAACCATTGAAAGTAAACAAAATTAACCCGTTTTCTGCTGTGTCACACAACGGTATTTCACACACCAGATTTTTCAGAAGTCATACGTGTTAAAAAAAATGTAGATCAAGGGAAGTTGAACAGATCGGGTGATACCATCACAGTAAATAAATATCGTACACGAAAGTTTTTCATACGTCAACGCAATTTTTTAAAAGCATCAACCCCCCAATTATCACTCGTAACAAGATTCACACGTAAAACATAAGATTGTTTGCATAACAAGAAATTATTTATTTCTACTATTTTTTTAAAATACTTATGACTTGAATGTCCTTGTTGAACAAGATACATTAATATTTTTACTCAAATGTATTGAAGTTTTGCCGCCTGTGTGGTCGAGTGGTCAAAGTCGTAGGCTTCGGTTACGGAGGTCACGGGTTCGAATCCCAGTACGAAGAGTTTTATAAATTGATTTTTCAATCGATTTATGAATATCTTTTCGAAGGCATGGATGTATGTGATGTCTTGAATTCCCCCTTACCAAATCCTATCCTATGAGCGGGGCGTATCGAGAGCGATTAGCTAATCATTAGTCTTTTCCTAGCCCTATCCTTATATTCCTACTCTCTTTGGAAAGGTTTGTTGAAATTGAGAGGTTGAGCTACTGAGTAACAAGCAGTTACCGTAGAAACTCTTAGGTTGAGATAAGCTCCATTGGGAATACATATGATCCAAATTAGGAGCAGACATGGTAAAGAAAATATTTCTATATAGTTTCATAAAATGTATGAACCAAATTATATTGGAAATCGTTCGAATATTGCAATAAAATTGTTTAATATAGTTACATATATCTATTCATGTTTCTGCTAAATACTTTAGAGCTGTCGTATTTCCTTGAATAATTGTTAACACCTGCCATTTATTAACCGGTCATATGAAATTCAGATGCTAAAAATGTCCTTGAAATGTTGTAGTCAGCTGTGATGAATCAGCGATCCGAGAAGATTTCGTATTAATTAAACTGTTGGAAACAATTTTGAACCATGATTCTTGAGATAAATACGTAATGTACATGACGTACACACCAGACTCTTAAACAATAATAAAAAAATACGGAACAGGAAGTACGACATGTGAACTACGGCGGGAGCCGAGACAATCATTATAATGTACATAATACAAAAAAATACACCGGGAAAGTTTGTTTTCAGATTGTAGTTTAGTCACTGAAATTTTAGATTCTGGTGGTATATTTGGGGTAGAATGGCAAAGACTAAGGAGCAATGAGAAGGTTTTTAAACACTTGAATGGTGTAAATAAAATTAACCTTTTTTAGAATAAAAAAAAACAGTGTAAATTTTTCAAATAGGAAATCTAAAATTAATATATGATTATTGACTACCTTTCACATTTTATTCAGGAACCAAACGAACGTAGATTTTTTTATCCATGTTCGCTCCGAATAGAGAAATCTCAACAGTTTTTCTACAAGAAGTGTTTGTTACTCAATCGCTCAACCTCTCTTTTTCAAAGAGAGTAGTAGGAATAGAAGATGAGGATAAGACAGGACTAGTGGTTAACTAATCGCTCTCGCTATGCCCAGTAAATAAAGGATCGGAAATCGATATATCGACCGAAAAAATGGTTTTAGTACTGGGAAAACACACGAGATACGGCACGGAAGCCTACAACGCTAACCGCTGCACCAAATGACCCGGTTTTATTTTATAAATATATTAATTTAAATTTGTGAATATAGATTTCCGCAGTTGAATATATTTTATTCAGGAATTTAACTATCGTTTTTAAGTATTTATTATTTCATTAATTTTAAAAGCATTAATTAAGTACACCTATCCCTCGATTTACACAGTACCTTTTTTAACACGTTTTCGCTTTTACACGGTCCTAAAAAGTTAACTTGAAAATTTTAATTCTTCATATTCGTAAGTAAAAAACGAGTACATAATTTTTAATTACGTGTTATATTACGTATATCTTGAATAATATTTGTAGCCTTATTATGTCGAAAGAAGTAAAAAGAAAATTCATTTCGTTAGCAAAAAAATAAAAATATTGGATCTTTAACAAAACGGAGAAAAAGTAATAGATGTTGCTAGATTATAGAGCATGAATGAAGCTACAATAAGAACCATTAGACAAAATGAAAACTCAATTAGAAAGAGTGTAGCAGCTGGCATTACGAGTACGAGCACAACTTCATATATCAGAGATATTGCAATGGAAAACATGGAGAAGGCATTAATGATTTGGATAGAGGACCAACCTCAAAAACGGATGCCAATTGATACAAATGCTTTTACAAATAAAGCATTGCGGATTTATGAAAAATATAAATAGAAGATACCATCCTCTTCTTCATCTGAAAAGAAGCATACTTTCACAGCAAGTCATCAAGTCAAGTCACAGTGATTTGTGATAGTGATGAATGATAAAAACTCCACCAACCGTTGCAATATTTTTTTAATGAATCTTTTGGATTTCATTTTTTTGTTACTCTATAAGCTTTACCTATATTTAATTAATCCCCAATATTGCCATAACATAACATATCATAATGTATCACACAAAATATCCATAACACCCAAATTATGCGTTTTTCGTGACCTTTTCGATTTACACGGTTTTAAATTTAAAAATATACAATTTCGATTTACAAGTTTTTCTCAGGAACCTATCTACCGTGTAAATCGAGGGATAGGTGTTTCTGAAAGTTTCATTAACTAAAATAATATAGAACAATATGATTTGGTTGTACAGCACAATAATTACAATTACTTGGACTGCAACCCTGCATCATAACGATTGCAATCATTAGTTAAAATACAGCATTATTCATGAGCATCTGGAAAATAAGTATAAAGGTATTTTTGCAATTGTCAAATCGCTATCAATATGTCACCCGCCACTCTTCGATTCCATTGTCATGCCACAGGTATTTTGAGGCAAAGAAATGAAGTGGCAGTTACAGGAAGCAAACGGTAGCCGATAACGAAAATTATTGCCGGCACCCAAAGTCAAGTCACTACCAAAGAATTTATTCAAATCTAAATAATTATTTCCCAATAGTCTGTATACAGAATAATATCAGACGGTAAAGAGATACAAAAAACAGGGCACGTACGAAACGTCATCGTGTCAATGTATATTATTTAGCGTAATTTCAAAGCATGTTTGCGCACTTCCTTGTGCCGCTACATCGCGCATATTAATGAGCGGCCAGTGTTACCAGGATTAAAAAGTTTTTCTTAATAACGTTAAAAATAAATAAACTAATTCGTCATATATGTATGATGTAAGTAACAATGCATACATTTATGCAGTTATTATGCTATCAGACCGATTATTAGATTATGGACAAATATATTAATGATATACAATGAAAGGTGTCACCTGATAAATTTACAGAAGGACCACAAATTGTTGCAAATCATTATTACGAGCATGTAATTATTGTAACCAACCTTTTTGGACCCTAGAGCGCCACATTTTTAAAAAATCTCAAAACCCGAAACTCATTTTTATTTTAGCTCGGCGAGGAATTTGAAATCCTCAATTTCCTATATTTTTTGGCCAAAATATCTCCAAAACTTTGTTTTTTAGCTCACCGAGGAATTTGAAATCCAAGTTGGCGGGCGCATCGGAATCAGTCGGCGGGCGCCGTGGCACCCACGGACCCGGGGTTGATAACCCCTATTGTATGGTATCTTAGTGCAGACTATTTTGTTTACTAAATAAGACAAATATTGACATTACAAACTATTTGTTTATTGTGCCAAATGTATATCAAGATTCAAATCAACTGCATTATTTATTTTCTTTCTTCTTTTTCTGGTGTTACAGTCTGGAGAGAACCACAGCCGCCTCAAATCTTTTCTCCTTTAAGCTAGTTTCTCCGACTTTCTACGACTTTCGCTAACATTTTACGTAGACACTTTATTTATCTATAGAAACCTCATATCCAATAACCATTTGTATACTTTTACAAATTAAGTAAAATTTCTTTAGAAAAACTCGTCGATAAAAGATTTTACAAATACTTATCCCTATAGACTTGTTTTTACACCATGGCTCAACCTTTTTTCATTGACAACATAGTAGGACGCGAAAACAAACAGCAAAGGTGTTTAATTCAAAATACATTGCAAGTATATTTTAAGACAGGGATGGCGAACCAACGGCACGCATGCCCGAGGTGGTATGTTTTTGAATTTGGATGGCGCGCGAACGATTTCAAAGTTAAAAAAAATAAGTTTTAAAAAATTAAAATTTTGATTAAATAATCCGTGAATTATTAATTAATTCATTTTTATTAATTTTCAAATGTTTCCCAAGATAAACAACAATCGTTAAAAAAATATTTTTTTATTTTTTCTATTTTGTTAAAAAAAATACTGCTTAGGCACGCCACACAATCGAGAAATAATATTTAAGGATTTTTGGCGGGCGGACCCAAAAAGGTTGGCCATCCCTGTTTTAATATAATACTAAGAGGTTTAATTTTTCAACGCTTTTTTAATGTGTCAAAAAAGGAAGAAATCGACTCACAGAAATGATCATAATAAGTTCTGAACGATTTCAGATTAAAAAAAACTCAAACATATTATTATCACTCTTTAAACTCCAATAGTTCCGTCTTAAAAGTTTTAATCTGGTAACACTGGCGATTTGCAATCTCTTAAAATAATTGTAATTGAAATTCAGCCGACATCCGCTAGATGGCTCTGATTGCCTCTCGCCAAAGAAAATGGCGTAGGTACACATTGTACACATGTTTTCCCGCCAATTTTCCGAGCAAAGCTTTCAGATGCACGGAATCTTGTGCAGCAATTTATTTGAAGCTGTTTTCGTCAATTTTTTTTTATGAAATATAGCACTCAATTAGTTTATTTTCATATGCTTAGTTTATATTTATCATTCTTAGAACTGTGCTGAATTTGTTTCGCTATATACCTACGTGCTATGTGTTTTTTTTTTGAGAGCACAAATATATGTGTTGACGGTGTATGTTCATCATTGTCATCATTCGTCCTAAGAATTCACCGTCGTGAAAATTGCAACATACGAAATAAAATAAACAAAACAATAACGTTCTAAGAAAAACCAGTACATAAACGTTTACGTGATACGTTTATTTGTTTTTTTTCTGTCCTCGATTCATTTATTTACCCTTTGTGGTGAATCATGATCGCCATAATTTGTTACTTCCTTATAAACTAGGTAACGTAAAGGTCTTCTTTGTTTTGTATAGAATTCAGTGCATCAACTGTAAATAAAATCGATTTAAATAGAATATATAATAATAGGTAATAAAATCTTTAGAATGGTACGACGCTATTTCTTCTAATTTAAAAGTTAGTTAAAGAACGCCTTTTCATCAAAAGCGTAGCAACTCTGTTGCAATGTTTTTCTTTGATCTATTCCTGCACAACATAGAATGCCATTAATCCCTATTTGGCCCCAATATCAATCAACAGTTAAATGATCACTACCAGACGTTACAAAACTATGGTTAAATTAAAATAAATCAGTACCATCAAATATCAACAAGTGGAACACAAAACACGAGTCAGAAAAGCGGTATTATACGAACACATCTTACAAAGTGACGGTTACAATACAATTACTTGTATATTAGATCATGGTTTCCCAACCGGGGTCCACAGCATGTTCCAAGAGGGGCACAGAGAAAATATGATTTTAGGGTAACCACAGCACAGTTTTGGGGGGCCACGGGCACCCATCAAAAAAAGACCCACATTTTTTCATTTTGGAAATTAGCGATTTTGAAATTTTCTATTTCTTACTTTTTTTTAGGACAACTTGAAAACTACGCCTTTTTCATAGGACGCCATGAATTTTCGCGATGTGATCATTCTCAATCATATTACCGCTCATATTGCAACTAAATCTATCCACTCTAGGGTCCAAGCTATGAATTGGCCATGAGTGGATAGCTGCTGTGATTTTTATGATTGGCTGTCGCAGACAGATATACTTTCTTCAATATGATACCCAACCTTCAATAGAAAACGGAATCAAGAGAGGAAGACGAAGTATGTATTTGTGAATAATTATTTTTTTTGCAATAGGAGCTTAACTTTTATATGCATGGTCGAAAAAAATATGTAAATCTAAGTAGCAAAACGAATAAAATTAATCAGTATACTAACTCATATTTAAGCGTAACGATATCGTTTTCGCGAATGGTTATTTTTTTTTTGCTCCATGATATTGATGGGTTCCATTTCAAGCACTGAAACGCAACCAGTGGTTCGGTTCATATTGAATCAAGGGAGTGACAAAATATTTGGTTCACTTACGCACAATATAACAACGGAATATATGAAAAAATGAAACAAAGGGAATTAAACCTTGTTAGGGTCAATTATTGATAATATCCGGTAGAATAACATGCAGCGGATAAGAAATCATATACAATTAAGACGAATGCCGTAAGAAGGCTAATTTTTGGATTCCTAACTTGAGATGGTCGTCAGTAATTTTTGTACAGCTCCATATCTTCACCGTTTATAGATTATTATTCTTGTGATACAGAAAAGTCTAATTTATAGATGGGTAAAAACACAAAAAGAAGTTATCGCGTAAGACAGTATTTTAAATAAAAACAATAACTAACCAAACTTGAATTTGACGAAATTTGACGAAAATCGCCTTTGGTCTTTGATTTGAGTAAATCATGTAATTTTATCACACTGTTTAAGCTGTTTTAGTCGTTTTTTTAAGAACGGAATTATAACTAATTATTAGCAAGTAATTTATAAAAACTGATAGTGCGTCAGTCGCTCAATTTATTTAAAAAAAAATCTTAAGATATAATATATACATATATGATGTTTGATTATACATACAGCAGGTTGCCAATCCAACATATATTTATAAAGAAATATCAATTTATGCTAAACTAAAGAGAGAATTGTCAGAAAGTCTCCAGATATCAACTCGTCAAGAAATGACATTACCAACTAGGGTAGGCGTGGGTGACCTGCGGCCTTTTGGCTACTCTGGTGCGGCCTTCTGGCCAATTCTATAAATTTTTGTAAATTTGTTAATTCCTGACATGTTCTGACCGTAAATTCCTGTTTCCGGTCAAATATTTCCTAGTCAATGTTTACTGCGACCTTATGTCGAATCAGAAAAATGAATGCGGCCTTTAGAGAATATAAGGTTCCCCACCCCTGAACTATGGTATCCAATCCCGGAGCCTTTTTTTAATCCCGGGATTGGGCACTCTACGTGAAATCGTGTATAATTTAAGAGTTTTGGTGAGTCGTTTTTTATTTTTAGCCCACCGAGGAATTCGAAATCCTTGATTTGCTATACCTTTTCCCCAGATTATCTCCAAAAGTACTTTTTTTTTTTGGCTCTTCAGATTCCAAAATCCTATAAATTTTCGGGATTTGCTAAAAATTTCTCAATCCCGGGATCGCGACCATGTCAGTCCCGGGATTTCGGGATCAGAAAATTGGACGAGATTCCGGAATTACGGGATCCCGGGATTGGATGCCTTATTACCAACCCCATGCCCATGACCGCAAATGTTAATTTGAGAAATGTCAAATAAGTGAATTGATAAATTGGTATTCAAATTAAAAGCAATAAGAAAAAACCAGGTTGCGTGTTCAACACAAAATATTGTGCAATATGAACGGTTCAAGTTCTTAGAAAGCATTATTTTCGAATATTGACAACAGCTGACAAACAGCCGTCGATTATCTCACACTATCCAGTCATTGTACAGAAGTTGCCAATCGTGTTCCGTTAAAAACTCGCGGCCTTATTTGGATCACGGAGAAAGAGTGCATGTCCAATTTTAGAGAGAGTTACTTTTCCTTGGCGCGCAGTGCGGGCGTCAATCTAAATTTGTGTAGGCATATATAATATCATGAACGAATAAAATCAGTGGCGTTGCACAAACTTCAACTAATATTTCTACCATAGTTCAACCATTCGCACAAACTACAAAATCTCTTCCTAAATAATTGCACATCGTCATCATAAAGCAAAAACTTAAAAAAAAACAACCCAACAACGTAAAAAGCGATATATTATGGAAAGAGAACTAAAAAAATATTTGGAATTTATGTAAAACGATTTTTTTAATTTTAAGCTAGTGACATAATACCGTCACCTTTCTGGCAGAAGTTGGTAATTAACAAAACACAAAACTGACAAACAAGTTAAGTATACGAAGACACTCTTTGATATATTATAAATACTTTGTTTGGAAAAAACTCAGTTGATGCATTTATTGATTACAACAGTATTCCTAAAAAAATATCTTTTATAGGCCATCATTATAAAAGCAGACTAAAAACAGGCAATTGTCAATGTCTATTAATTTTAAACTCTTATTTGTGTCAGATCGGCATGAATGCATCTATATTTTGACATTATAATTATGAAGTTTAAATTTGCTGTTTTCTCAGAACTATCAATCGGTTACTTACCGACTTATGCCAAAACAGTGATGATATATAGTACCTATATTCAATTATGATAGATACTTTTGTATTGTGATCGACATTAAAACTGCTTTTATATTATTGAATGTTGAGCACTTCTGATCCTTTAGTATAAATAGCTCCCTTACAGTAGAACTAGGATAATTGATGTGAAAATACTTATATTCAACTGGAAAACCTTATTTTTTATTCTCTAGTTGGATTTATAACAGGCATATACGAATCATCAACATAAAAATATATTATCGTACATTGAAAATCAATATTTTCATACTTAAATTTTTCAAACTGGTGATAAAAAAGTTTAAAAGTGTTTACTGAGTGATTTGAGCCGGGGCCAAATACCGTATACAACTCAGAAAACAATCCGGATAATCGAAAATCCAGATAATCTAGGTCCGGATAATCGAGGTTCTACTGTACTGCCAACGATAAGTTAAAAAGTCTTGTTTTGAGATCATTTACTTTTTCGTATACCATGTAGTGATTTGTCAATGCGGCCGTAGACAATAAGACAAATTAATAAACAACAATTGACCAAAATGTTTACATTGATTGAATTGGCATTTACTTGGTAGAACTCCATTATAATAAGGTAAAAAAAAATAACAAAATATTTAATTCTAAAATTTTTAGAACTAAATACTTTGTTGTTTTTACCTTATTAAAATGACTACAGCTCAAGAAAGTATGGTCGTCTAATCATCTTTGGGTAGCTGTTGAAATAATAAATTTTCACAGCTTAAAGCGTTTAGTTATTTATGGGGTTTTAACAGTTATAACGATGATATAAAACAGACAAGAAAAAATGATATTTTTACGGCAGACAACATTTAATGCATTATTATACTTATAAATCAATAAAGAACTTAAAATTATAAAAAACAGTATGTCAATCCATTCGTCACACTTTCGGGACGACTAGTTTTCCCGCGTTAAATTTTCTACACGTTGAGTTGTCTGCGCAACGGTTGGTCCGTTGTTAATTTCATAAAATAAGTAATTTTTTTGTCTGTATCATTCAATATACTTAATTATTAACGTTTTTAATGTTTAAACGCGCCACTGAGAGCGATTGACGGTTTTTTTCGGCCTGTACCCAACTAGACTCGAGCTGGTGAGTCAATGCACGGAAATAATTCAGAGTCGGCGGTCATGTGAGTTGAGTTGAACTCAATGCCCCACTATGTAGAATGCCAAATAGTGTGCATAATAGGACAAGGGCAGATAAATCCACACCTTTTTTAAAAAATCTACACATATCTTATTATTTAGTATTAACATCGCTTTACAAGCATGACACAATTAGAATTATTGGTTTTTTTTTTTATAAAAGAGGAGTTACAACAATATTGACAGGTTTCATAATCGATAAGCCTTTCCTAAATGAATTGTTGTAAGAAAACCATTTACGCTATTTATGATCTATTTTTTAATGATACACCGATTTAATTTACTCGCACGGTATTGCGATCCCAATTAGTCGTACTTTTTGTTTTAACAGCTTAACGACCGTGGACGCGTATTTAAGTCTTTGAAATCCAACGGTTGCGGACCGTGGACGCATATACGAGTCCTACGTCATACACTCTATTCTATTGAAAAATCACTTGGTTAGAATCGAGTTTGATTTCAAATGTTAACGAGAGATGGTAGCATACACATTGACGCAATATTTAACTACAAAAAAAATCATTATTATACTAAAATATTTCGTAAAAATACCCCTAAGATGGTAGACGTTTATTTTTTTCAGGTGTGATTTTTCATAGTATTATTTTACGTTCTGGTAAAAGTTTTATGTTTAAATCGTTTCTGGTTTGTTTCTCTGATTAACGACGAAATACATACGTAATATTAGCAGGGTAACATGATGCCCAGATGCTCTTGTAGGGCCTCTTAGAGGTGCGAACACACGTATCGTAGTATTTTTTTTACAACGAATTGCCTTGTGATTTATTGCTTGGGCGGGCGGCGTTTCATGCTGCAGTTCTATGGAGCAAGTGTCATTAAGGCGGTCGAAAACAATTTTTGAAATTTGAATCGGGTGGTTGATAATATTGCGAACTATTCAAACTCAGTGGCAGAGGTTCTCAATTCTTAAATAATAGATATTTGTATTGAATATGTTATTATCCATAAAACGTACTTTTTTACGATTTTTAACTTATAAATAATATATCCAATGAAGTTTTTAATATATATGAACATAAAAACAAAGAAAACAATATAAAAAAGTAGATTTTACATATTTAAAAAAAACCTTATAGTAGATTTAAGTTTTTTTGACTACACCACATAAGTATGCAACCCACAGATATAGAACCATTGCTCAAGTGGCATTGATTTATGCGCCAAAGTATCTGGAAGCTATCAAATCAAATTTTGTGAAGATATCTTAATTGGTTTACAAATTATGGTGAATTTAGTAGAATGGCAGTTTTTTGCGAATTTTTCGCAAAATCGCCCGGCCGCCAGGTCAAATTCTATAGGAAACATACGGGCGGTAAGCTGTTAAAGATAACTTCTTTTTATTTTTTTTTAAATTCTGTTAAATTTCTGATTTATTTCGTTGGAGTAAGGTTATTCAATTTTTCAAACTTAGGGGAATATTTGTGGTAAGTAATAATTGTGGTCTGCCTGTGTGGTCAAGTGGTCAGCGTTGTTGGCTTCGGCTACGGAGGGCACGGGTTCAAATCCCGGTACGGACAGTTTTATAAATTAATTTTTCAATCGATTTATGAATTTCTGTTCAAAGGCTTGGATGTATGTGATGTCTTGAATTCCTCATCTCACCCATCCTATCCTATGAATGGGGCGTATCGAGTGCGATCAGCTTACCACTAGTCCTGTCCTAGCCCTTTCCTTATATCCCTACTCTCTTTGGAAAAAGAGAGGTTGAGCAACTGAGTAACAAGCAGTTCTCGAAGAAACACTTCTGTTGAGATAAACTTCATTAGGAGTCATGGACATGGTAAAAAAAAATTATAGAATGATCCAATCAATACAAATGATATATTTAAAAAGATTACATTTATGTTGTTATTATTCGCATTTTCGAGTTAACTATTTTATTTTTATTGTTGAGATTTATTTACATATGTTTACAAGCCAGCTCGTAGAGTTCGACAGCATAGCGCTGTCGGAAAAACACCTGTAACCTTTATTGTATGTACATACAAATAAACACGCTAAGTGCGCATCTTTGACTTGCAAAACTCTTCCATGACGTATCATAACCGTCAGAATACGATAACAACCATTAAATAATATTATTAAAACCGGCCATTAATATTCATTTAATAAGGAATAAAATCCCATAACAATGTCAAATAGCACGATTGTGTTATCAACTAGGTATAAAACATGCGAATTCGTATGTTTTGCGTATAATGCAAAAGATGCATAATCGTGAATCAAAGCAAATTTATATTGCTTTTTATAGCTTGTTTGATAAGTAGCGATTGTGAAACTTGGGGTCGAAGGAATATTAAGTCAGCTTATACATGTAGCATACATCGATTTTTACGTACTAGCAACAAATTTATGATAATATAAGTCACATTTAATGTGTTCACTACCAATTCTTGGTGGAATTATACTAAAAAAATAGAGCTCTCTTTGGACTAATTCCACATTATTCATAATAGATCGGGACCGGTTTCGCTCACTGCGAGTAATTAAGTCAAGGGAAACTTTTATATTTATCATGAAGAGCGATAACGGTTCTATAAATAATGTGAAATTAAGACAATAAGTTTTTTATTCAGAGTCGTGTAAAAAAAAAGACTCCGAGGATTTTTTTCAGTAATTTCATGTTACCTTGTATATCTATGTATGTATTCCATCAGATCATCTTTAGTCAGCCAAGCATGCAATGTCAACACTTTGCACTATTTTGTTTGAATACAAATAATTAAATATATTTTTCAAAAATTTTCGAGCCGCTCATTTTTCACGACTCCGGCTCCGACTCCGACTCCGACTTCACAGCCCTGGTTTTATTTATTAAGATAACATCTAAAGCTCAATACACAGACAAGGAGTGCCGAGCTGTAGAGAAAGAACACTCTTGTCATATTCGGATAGGCAGGGCACGATTTAATATTCACAAATATTGTGTAATAGATTTATGGTTTCATATCTCAGATTATGGAATGTATATATTTTATATTTCCATCCCTTCTCGTCTATTTACTTTCTAAATTAAGAGCCACAGAGAGAGAGATCGATCAGTTTAATAACTTTGCTTTCCTAATCACGCGATTATTATCTTATCTTCTCTGATGAAAGATGTTGAGCGACTAATTACACAAAAGTCTTTATGAATTAAAGCCCTGATTTCTCGTTTGTAATTTCATCTAAAAACAACATTAAATACGGGCCAAACGCCGACGACATAAATATTATTGAATGTGGAAAAGTGGTAAAAGTGTGGACGAAAGATCGGTACTCTATCGTAGTTTAAAAATAAAAGCGGGCTTGAAATAAATATTTTTTTATGAATTCAGATGTTGTAATTATACATCTGTCTTGATTTACTTGTCTATCTTCTAAGCACAATATTGCATTAGTGTAAACGGGATTTTTGAGCATATTCGAGAAGTTGAGATCAGAAATGTCCAGATTCACTTTTTTCTGAACGGAGAAAAACACACTATTCGTATACAGTCATAATTGAATGGAAACTGTGGAAGGCTTTTAACGACGTAAAATATTAAATTCGATTCTAATAAATCAGTACACCAATATTATAAATATATCTCCTTTTTTCTCAAAACTGAATTTGAGCGACTTTGATTCTAAGCTCTTCAATTATCTTAACAGATAGCTCTGCAGTATAGCGTTTAATATTATTACTAACCCCTTAATAAACGCTTTATTTTGTATCCAGGAATATAAACATTTTTTTATACCAATACTCTCTTTAAGATACTTGACAAAAGTATACAAAATTATAATTGATTAAATAATCAAAATAATTTGAAGTTGTCAGATACAATAAATAAACTCATAAAAAACAGCAGGAAATTGAAACAAATATCTTGACCCCCATTTCGAGAAGAACTGCGATTGACGATTTGTGAAAGTCATTCTGAGTCACCTCTCAGAATAATCGTGCACTAATACAGCCAAAGTGACTTTGTATCTTAATACTACGGTAATTAACATTTTTTACCTGCGATACTAAAACTGAATCAATCAATAAAAATAAATACATGGTAATATATACGTAGACATTCGAATGTATGGATGTGTTCCATATTACACCTTCAAAACAATAAATACACACAAAATATCGTCCCTGTTTAGGAAATTGAAAGAGTCTTGTTTCAAATTAATAAATACTAAATAAAGTTGAGTGGCTTTCGTTCTACTCGGTGGCGATGTACACGGGTTTGAATACCCAAACGAGCACTTTCACCCATCGATTTATTTTATCAATTAACCCTTTCTTAATTGATTTGGCATTTACTTGGTAGAACTCCATTATATTAACAGATTAAAAATATCAAAGTATTTTAGTTCTACAGTTTTTTTAATAATTTTATGCGCTGATAGCTATTTCGGCTTGCGCCATCGTCAGAACTATGTTTAAACTTATATTTTGCTCAGCTATATATACTGGCTCTGAAGAGATACACAATGCATCAAGTTATTCATTCTAACATCCTAATTGTAATACTGTTATTCCTATTTCCAGCAAAAGATTCCCTAGTCAATGTTTACTGCGGCCTTATGTCGAATCAGAAAAATTAATGCGGCCTTAAGATAAGAAAAGGTTCCCCACCCCTGAACTAGACCATTGATATCTACAAACAAATAAGTCTATGTAATGCGTAACAGTTATATATTTTTGGTGTTTTAAAGATGTGTACAACCAGTGGCGGATTAAGCACACGAGAGGCCCCAGGAGCAATAAAATTCGGAGGCTTTGTAATTTCGGATAGCATAAAAAAGTCAGAAAATTCGATTTAAAATAAAAAAAATATTAAAACTTAATAAAAAGTATATGGTTAAAAGTATATGACGTATGCTTTTTTTGAAGCCCCTAAAATCCGGAGGCCCCGAGCGCGCGACTCATTCGCGTATATTTTAATCCGCCACCGTGTACATCGTTTAATTGTATACTATTGTACAGAAAAAAACAGTTATTTCCGACATAGCGTTTTTTGCCAGCCCGACGCTGATAGTATAATCGTTAATATTTTTTGAGTAAATAATTTCATAAAACGTGTACTAGCATAGGTGTGTATTATTATGCAAACCTTTTCAAAGTCAATCAAAACGTTTGATTTTAGTTTATACAAAGGGGAGTTAATTATTCGTGGAGCAATAAACCTCAGAGCAATAAAACTATTCAACGTTCATTATTGTGAATGAACCAGACTAAAATTAGTTAAATTGCCACGCAAAATCCTATTTTTAAAGCACATTAACCTGTATTTACTCGACAAACTAAATTTGCTTTTCAATGTGGGTGTTTTTTTATACTTACTATACAGAATAACGTGTACACCGCGTGCCACAGATAAGAATACAAAACAATCCACATAGCATCTACCAAAGACTCGAAACCATCAAACTTCGGGGATAGATATTTGGTTCGAATATTGGGGGTTAAGAGTTTTGAATTCATGAGGGATTCGGAGATCAGGCAGCGTGACAGTGGTGCTATTTCCACGGGCATGGTACTTATTTCGGACAGTCTGAAATAACGCAATACACGATAGCAACAAAGGCATCCAATCCCGGGATCACGTTCAATTTTCTTCAAATCCCGGGATTGATACGGCCGCGATCCCGGGATTGAGAATTTTTGAGCAATTCCCGTAAATTTACACGAAATTGGCAAATTGAAGATTAAAAATTAGCTAAAAAAAAACGAGTTTCTGAGACAATCCGGAAAAATGTATACCAAATCGAGGATTTCAAATTCCTCGGTGAGCCAAAAAAAGAAAAAAACGAGGTTTGGAGAAAATCCGGGGAAAAAGTATAGCAAATTAAGGATTTCAAATTCCCCGGTGAGGTAATCCCAATCCCGAAATTCCGGGATTGGATACCCTAATAGCAACTACAGGTAGCTTATTGTTAAATGGATGCACTAAACGTAACCAAATGATGCTGTCATGTCATGAAAGAAATCAAAGTTATTGGCGAGTGACAGATAATCATGGAAATGTTGCGTGTATGACATATATTCCCGTAGGAAGTAATCAAATCAATGTAACGATTCAGTCCCGTAGGTTAGTGGTCAAACGTGATTGGATTTTTAAATTTAAAAAATGTGATATTTTATGATTTAAAATGTTTAAAAAAAAAACCGTTGCTTTGGTATGTTATAAATATGAGTGAGCAGTTTCAATAGTGGCAATTTATTCTTATTACACATTTGAACTCTTGATTTCTGCACTTTTACATACAGCCGAAAAAATGCTTTTCTGTAAAGAAAAACGAAATTCTAATTACAGACATAGCAAAAATTTGACTATATTTACATTGTACGAAGAAAATGAAAAATTACGCCCATGTGGACAATAAATAGAATATTCAACTCACCCAAAAGCAATGCTGGTTCCCGGTCATCGTCGATGAGGCTCGTCAGCACAAGAAACAGAGGATGCGTCACCGGAAGTCTGTCAATATCCTCAAAAGACTCATCGTACACCACAACTTCTTTATAAACTTTCTCCTGCAATAGTTCTTTTCCTTCCCTACTGGTGGCCAGGTCAGCTAAGCCAGCCTTCCCTTGCTGAAGTCTTCTTCTGTTGAATCGATCAGAGCAGTTCACGTTGATTGCCCCCTTTATGTGGTTGACATTGTACGCCAGGAAGGGCCGACAGTCCACCAGGAGGAACGGCGTTGACGTAGTGGAATATCTCTCTAGCTTTTGGCGCAATGCATCCGGATGCAAGGGAGCGACCTTGGTGGAGAGGTCCGGCTGTCGAGGCATCGGCTCGCTTAAGCTCCGTGAAAGCCTCAAGTGAAGGCCTAATCGACCCGGCGGTGGTGATGGTCCGCCGCCACCGCCCCCTGCAAAAATAAATAAATAATAATTTTAAAATCAGAAAGACAGAAATGATCATTAAAACAGACTTCGAAATAATCATTCAAAAATTATATGGTGTGATCAGGGTCGGCTTTGTTCAACGAGGGAACATTTCACCTGATAATCGAAGATGCCATAAATAAATTCTTTGAAGATACATAATATCTAACGATATTTCATACATCTATGAGTTTTACTTTTTTCGAAAAGTCATAACTATAAATTCATATAAACATTTATTTTACTGAAAAACATCACTAGCATCCTGAATCAATACTCAAAATAATGTTAACTTTTCCGGTTCTAAGCTCAAGAAATGCGACCCCAATACCAACATTTTCTTAAATATCTATTTTAATATGGGTGATACAATGTTTATAATTAAGGTTTTCTTATATCATAGTTTTTTGGACCTTTTGTAGTTTATATAAATACGCGATAACGCGATAACGCGATAAGCGATCGTTCGTAAGATAGCTGCGCTAAACTCGTCAGTTGCAACTTCATATGTGTGCTGGGATGACGTCTTTTTTATGCGCAACTTAAAATATGATTTTTATTAAAAACCACGGATTTGTATAAAACAATGTATGAGGAATTATGCAAAGATATATTTTAAAGCCCTTAGACTATTTTTTTTTTAATTCATAAGAATAAGGCCAATAATGAGGAAACCACTGGGGTCCCTAAACGACCCCCATCGGATGAGAAGTATTTTTCTAGTCTCCGACCCTCGAGAGTTAAGCAGATTTACGAAGAAAAAAATAGTAGTAATACTAATAATCATGAACTTGGTAGAAAGGCATTATATTCAAAAAATAAAACACCATTTTGTATTAATTCCACATTCAATCAATATGACCAGGACCGGTTTCCCTTATTCGTTAGTTTTTATTGGTTTATTATATGTATTTAAATAGCCGCCTTGTATTAATGAACATTATTGTCAGTTGAAAATGCTCGTGATGAGCGATCCTGGTCATGTTCGTATTAACCGATTCTATGCCTGGAAGGATTAATATGGCCGTACACGGAGGGCCGCGGTTTTCTTTCAAAAAATAAATCCTAATAAATATATATTTTTGGACACATTAAAATTCAATATGCTTTGAGTTCAAGTAGTACAACATGCTCTCAAAAGATGTTACTATATGCAAGTTAAATTCAATTATTTTAAATAGGAACTGGTGCCTTGTAAATTAAGTACAAAGGAGAGCGTAATATTACGCGCATTTTGTATGGACGGCCCCTTGAACACGGACTTGTAGCGCGTATATTTACGCTTTGGGCAGAGATCAGGTTAAATAGATGTAGAATTAATACAAAAGAGTATTTTATTTTTTAAATAGATATATTGGGAAAGGAAATGATTGAAACTCCGTTTTTAATATTGTGGAAACAGTGCAAACATCTATTTATGGCTATGCTATTGAACATCAATACATAAATCGATTGAAAAATCTAGAATGAAATTGTAATGCCGGGGTTTTAAATACAGTGGAACCTCTCATAACGAGCACCTCTTGTAATGAGTAATTCCCATAACGAGCAAAACAGATTGTGAAAAGTATGCTCTCTTAACGAGCGATATTTCGCATAACGAGTGACGCAGAGTTTTGGAAAGATCACTTTCACATCGTTGCTTGCCTCAAGATGAATGACAATGCGTGGGAAGGGGTTACCAAGAGAACCATCACTTTTGCTTGTAAGAAGCTTTGGCCAGAGAGCGTTGTCGAATATAATTTTGAGGAGTTTGAAACAGTACCTGTGGAGTCTACAGTCAACGAGATTGTATCTTTGGCTAATACCATCGGACTGGAGGTGGATAACAACGATATTGATGAGCTTGTGAAAAAATACAATCAAGAGCTGACCACCAAAGAGATTATGGAGTTGCATTGTTTTTCACAGCAATAATTTATGTAGGAGAGTTTGTTAGTAGAGGAGGAGGAAGTAGCAGAACAACAATCTTCTGGCGCAATAAGAGAAATGCCGAAAGTATGGAAAACTGTTGCATCGTACATTGAGAACCATCACCCTAATAAAGAGGTGGCTATGCGTTTTACAAATTTATTCAATGATAATGCTGTCACATTTTAACCAAATTTTGAAGCGTCGGCAAAAACAAAAGTCTGCTAGTAAAAAAGAATTAATTATTTGTCCTAAATAATAAACTAGTCATTTTTGTTTATTGTTTTTGGCAAATCGAAATCTCATTCCAGGATTTTACGCTCCATAACAATTTATTAGTATGTAATTTTATTTGAATAATTGTAATATGATTTTTTTCCGTTATGGAACGCATTCATGTATTTTACATTGTTTTGTATGGGAAAAATTGTTTCGCTTAACGAGTGTTTCACATAACGACTAAGATTCTGGAACAAATTAAACTCGTTGTGAGAGGTCCCACTGTACTTGCCACGCAACTGACTAGTACAAATTCCTTGAACGTTACCACTCGGATACGGGACGGGCAATAATATGAAAAATTGATTGGATTTGGCTATTACAATTATTTAAACGCGTTTATATTCGTATCATTTTGTATACATTCAATAGCAGAAACGAAATTCAGTGAAAATATCTTTGTAAAATTAATTGCTTTGCTGTGTTTATGTGTTTTTAGAATAGATAATAAAACTACGTCACGTAAAACGAAGCGAAAATAGTACGCTAATATATGTATGTTAAATACAATGTCTCTCTACAACTTGTATTAACACATGTCGTCTAGCGTACGTCACAGTGTATATATTTGTTTAATAGTAGCCAAGTGTACCAATTTCCACAAGTGGCAACGTAACGATAAGTTGTAGGATGTAGGCGATAGAATAGCTCGTTAAAATACACGTCACGATTGTTTGTTTAGTGAGAAATTAAAATAACTTCTTCTTTTTTGGCCGTATTTTTTATTTTTGTAGAATTATGTTTCACTATGCGGCGTCTTCGTGATTCTCTGACACATAGAAACTGCTTTTCTACTTACTATGATGTGCCAGCATCGAAAAACGAGACGACCAGGATTGAGGCTCTCCGGAGGCAACCATAGTATGGGACCCAGATAGTTCCAACGTCTTTCTTTTACCACAGACGTGACAGGGCGCTGCCAAAATTTTCCTCTACCCCCAAGTGCTTCTTGTCAACAAATACATAATCTCACTTCCAATATCATTTGTAAGTCTCTATTCTCAAAGCTCAATATATAAGTTTTAATGAGTCTTCGTCTGGTGTCATGATTAGCTATCTTAAGGCAGCACTGTTTGAATGCAAGCGTTGAACAAATAATATCATTTCGTTTTAATCATCCGAAGCTGCGAATCCCAGACAGTTTGGAAAAAAACAATAATCCATATATTATTGCATATCATACATTACTCGAAGATTAAATACAGTATAGATGAGCAGGGGTTAGAGACAGCAATTCCGATATGCTGTCAGTTTTCCTTGCCCCAATATATTAAATCCCGGAAACGAATGAAACAGAAAAATTTCTCAAATATAATAATAAAGGATTTTTTTCTTAAGTACCGGTTAGATATTATCAAATCGAAAATTCTTCACACGTTAAATGTTGTAAAACAATAACTTTCAGGTATTTTTTTATGACAACAAAAAAAATTGAAAGAATTGATCTATCGAAATACCTATATAAAGTCATCAGCTTCATAGTATCAATAATATAATAATGTGTACTAACATCATTATGGGGTATGTTGCGCTTTGAGATTTTGTAATATTTTATGAAAATAGTCTTTTAAAGTTTTCTCAATGCGTCTGAATTCTTTTCTGATTTAAAATAAATAAATAAACACAATGATCTTTTATTAACGGTAAATTCAAAAATAAAAACTAATATAGAATGAATATCACTTTCTATGGCAAAATATATTGTTCAATTCGGCCAATCCGTCATCCATTATTGGCGTATTTAAGATTAAACTATTAGTGGTAACTCATTATTTCCCAGTCCCAATATAAATTCAAAACATAAATTTGATTAAAAAAAATAGTTTTACAATGCGTCAATGAATCAATCCCAAAACAAGGCATATTTCCTTTTGAATCATTAAAATAATTAAATTTACTTATTCGACTTTCGATGTACGTACTGGTGTATAAAACAGGTTATTTTAAATTAATTCAAACACTCAAAAGCTAAAGCAACAGTTATTTGAGAAAACAAAATAGAACAGCATTTTCTTGCGTTTTGGAGTTTTTGTCGCAGTCTTCATTTAATATTGGCAATTATAATAAAATATAAATATTTTATAATACCGGAATCAATTTGACTCGTGCAAATATGGAATGGACAATATGTATTCCATTTTTATTTCTGAATAATTTAAAGCCATTTTCAATTGATTGAAACTACCGGTGACGCTCAGAGCTAATGCTAATTTTCACCGGTGGTAGAAAAATACAATTACGTACCTTGTTATTAAAATTTCGGAGCAACAGTGGCGCCACCAAATTTTAAGATTAGTTTGCGGTAGTATTTTCTCTTGGATCACTGTGCTTTATCTATTGGTCATATGAAAAAACACTCTAAACTCTACCACTGGATACAATGTTATTTCTGGTAGAAGAAAATTTCACTGGATCTGTCACGCTTTCAATCAATATTCGATTGCATAACTTCACTGTGATGATAATACTGGATTTGACACACCATTTATCAGTTAATAACTTTATACACGTTTAGTATTTTGGTAATTTTATTATGCCAATTTGTAAGAGAATATGTTTTGTTTTGCGGAAAATTTAAACGACACCGACCAATAAAAATAAAACCACTGCTTTGAAGTGTTTTTAAAGAGCTGTGTGAGTGTAACTTTTCCCTCCAGAACGAAACTTAAAAAGAGTTTTAGAATTCCACAGATTAGTTTGTATTGAGTTTCTATGGAAACGACGAGACGATGGACATCGTCAAAACCAACATGCTATATTCGTCGGGTAGGGTTGGAGCCAAGACTGAAAAAGCTTCGGTCATTTTAAAATAATTATTGCACTGCGTGTGCGATTTCGTTGCGTCATTCTGAATTTTGTGTGACGCTAATGTTTAAGAAATGGAAAATGAATTACGACATTTTAATGTGTGTCAGTATTCTTTATGTAAAATTGTGTAATTTTTATAAACATATAATTAGGTATTATTCGAATATAGACATGGCGTCGTGGATGATGAATTTCTTTTTTGTGACATGTTACAATAAAAAAATAAGGCTATACTTAATACATATTTATCTCATACCATGATGGGGACAAACACCGCTACAATTACATATATTTCTATTTCGCAGATTTAATAATACACGCATTCAATTATCTGACAGATACTTTTCTTATTTGTTACAACTATTGTCAGAATATTCAAAACATTTTAACTATTATTATAAAGTCTTCCTATAAGATATCAATTCAGTTGGATTTTCAGGACACACATTCAATACGGGACAATCGCGAAGACACGGGTGCATATAGGTATCAGTAAATATTATCAATTTTATACTTTCGATAGATTCGGCGGTATCTTTGTGGAAGTTCATTTTAACACTTAGGAGTCCGGGCGAACATATGTGTGCATCTCACTTTCAGTGCGCAGGAGTCCGCGCGAACATATCTGTTCGTTTTGCCGAGTGTAAGTTTACACAAAAAAAAGGTACTTTGTGTGATGATTTTTTTTCTTCACATTTAACATCAAGGTTGCCAGTGATATTGAAATTGATAATGTCAAACAAATATATTAAAAATATTTTTTTTTTAATCGTAAATATAGAAGTAATTCCACAGTATCACCTAGTAAATAATACTAGCTGTAAGCCCGTTGCCCAGCAACGTGAGATTTTTGTTGCATAGTATTAATTTTAATTTTATTTTATGTTATTTTATTTTATTTTATTTTATTTTATTTTATTTTAATTCATTTAATTTTTATTTATTTTATTTTATTTTTATAGTTAGCAGAAATTTCGTAAATTATTTAATTTTTGGAATAATGTTTATGTTTGCTAACAACCATTTTTCGTAGTAGCAGAAATTTCGTAAATTATTTAATATTTGGAATAATGTTCAAGTTTGCTAACAACCATTTTTCGTAGGAGTAGAAATTTTGTAAAATATTTAATATTTGAAATAATGTTTAAGTTTGCTAACAACCATTTTTCGTAGTAGCCGAAATTTCGTAAATTATTTAATATTTAGAATAATGTTCATGTTTGCTAACAATCATTTTTCGTAGGAGCAGAAATTTCGTAAATTATTTAATATTTGGAATAATGTTCAAGTTTGCTAACAACCATTTTTCGTAGGAGTAGAAATTTTGTAAAATATTTAATATTTGAAATAATGTTTGAGTTTGCTAACAACCATTTTTCGTAGTAGCAGAAATTTCGTAAATTATTTAATATTTGGAATAATGTTCAAGTTTGCTAACAACCATTTTTCGTAGTAGCCGAAATTTCGTAAATTATTTAATATTTAGAATAATGTTCATGTTTGCTAACAACCATTTTTCGTAAGAGTAGAAATTTCGTAAATTATTTGATATTTGGAATAATGTTCAAGTTTGCTAACAACCATTTTTCGTAGTAGCAGAAATTTCGTAAATAATGTTCAAGTTTGCTAACAACCATTTTTCGTAGGAGCAGAAATTTCGTAAATTATTTAATATTTGGAATAATGTTCAAGTTTGCTAACAACCATTTTTCGTAGGAGTAGAAATTTTGTAAAATATTTAATATTTGAAATAATGTTTAAGTTTGCTAACAACCATTTTTCGTAGTAGCCGAAATATCGTAAATTATTAAATTTTTGGAATAAAGTTTAAGTTTGCTAACAACCATTTGTCGTAGTAGCCGAAATATCGTAAATTATTGAATTTTTGGAATAAAGTTCAAGTTTGCTAACAACCATTTTTCGTAGGAGCAGAAATTTAGTAAATTATTTAATATTTGGAATAATGTTTAAGTTTGCTAACAACCATTTTTCGTAGAAGCAGAAATTTCGTAAATTATTTAATATTTGAAATAATATTCAAGTTTGCTATCAATCATTTTTCGTAGTAGCAGAAATTTCGTAAATTATTGAATTTTTGGAATAATGTTCAAGTTTGCTAACAACCATTTTTCGTAGAAGCAGAAATTTCGTAAATTATTTAATATTTGAAATAATGTCCAAGTTTGCTAACAATCATTTTTCGTAGTAGCATAAATTTCGTAAATTATTTAATATTTGGAATAATGTTCAAGTTTGGTAACAACCATTTTTCGTAGTAGCCGAAATTTCGTAAATTATTTAATTTTTGGAATAATGTTCAAGTTTGCTAACAACCATTTTTCGTAGGAGCAGAAATTTCGTAAATTATTTAATATTTAGAATAATGTTCAAGTTTGCTAACAACCATTTTTCGTAGTAGCCGAAATTTCGTAAATTATTTAATATTTGAAATAATGTTTGAGTTTGCTAACAACCATTTTTCGTAGGAGCAGAAATTTCGTAAATTATTTAATATTTGAAATAATGTTTGAGTTTGCTAACAACCATTTTTCGTAGTAGCAGAAATTTCGTAAATTATTTAATATTTGGAATAATGTTTAAGTTTGCTAACAACCATTTTTCGTAATAGCAGAAATTTCGTAAATTATTATATTTTGGAATAACTTTTAAGTTTGCTAACAACCATTTTTCGTAGTAGCAGAAATTTCGTAAATTATTGAATTTTTGGAATAATGTTTAAGTTTGCTAACAACCATTTTTCGTAGTAGCAGAAATAGACGTTGTAAATTTTTAATTGTGATTATTTTATCGAATATTAATATATAGGTATTTATTTTTTGAAAAACTTATCACGCTTATCAATCGGATTTTATTATTTTCATACGATCAAGATGTACTGTGTTTAAAAAAAAAATGTTATAAACCAAAAAAAAAACGCTCGGGGTCAGACTCGAACCACTGACCATCAGCTTACCAATCTAGCGCTTTACCTTTCGGGTACGTTGGAATTAATGAATGTGCAAAAATTAGGATATATATGCTGTGTTTCAAATAAAAACAAAAGTTTCAAAATTCGAACGTAATACAATATATATAATGTAATTTTATCGTATCTGGCAGTTGTTTGTTTACCCGAGTGGTAAAGCTCTCAACTCATAATTCAAGGACCGTGTTTCGAATCCAGACCAAGGTGCTTTTTTGTATGAGAATTCAATTTTTCAGCGATTTGATATGTTCCATCAAATAAAAGTATATAATGACGTCATCGAAAAGGTAGGAATAAAAAATGGCGACATCGAGGCTGGTGAGGGGGAGGGGGAGGAGGAGAGGAAATCGAGGAAAATCATAAGTAACAGTGTATATTGGAAAAATATGTCTTAAGTATGAATAAAAAGTTACAGCGCGGCTTGGCAGGAGGAGGAGGGGAGGGGCAGGGGGAGGGGAAATCGAGGACATCTTACACTCAGACGGACATTATCGGCTATTAATATATAGATTTTTTGTATAACGTTTAACGTTTGGTGTAATATTATTTTCATGGAAAAATGCATCTTTTTTTGTTAGATCTTTTGCTTCGTTTACGTATATAAATATGGGTTAAATTTTCGGATAAGTTTATTTATTGCTTCTTTGGCCGCTTCACAATTCTTTACAAAAAAATAAGTGTTTGTTCTATGGGATTTTTACGAAAGTGAAATTAGTCATGACAATAATTATATAACACAGATCCATTGTCTCAGATTCATTTTACATCTGTATCCTTTTTTTCTTTTGTAGACATTTTGCAACTAATTCTTGTTGGAAAGTCAACCCTAAATTCAAAGAAATGAAATCATTATTTTACTTCGAACAAAGCACCGCTTTTACTCAATATATGTTTGGCTTGCCAATAGCAATAAATTATGTAATTCTTAATGCCCTTTTCGAGACGCTATTGACAAGGAGCTATTTTTTCTGTAAAGTTTATGGCTCTGCTGTGAAAAAAATGTGACCCTAATGCTTCATAATTATTACACATATGAATGGCCACCATTCATTAATAGCATATACCTGCACCATTCTAACAAAAACAAACGATTCTCAAAGATTTAAAATATTTAAATAATTGAAATATAACAAGAATTATTTAAAAATATCTGAGAGTTGCGAATAAAACCTTACGATATAGAACAGATGTTTATTTTAGGTTTTATAATATCTCAAAAAAACTAAAATAGTTGTCGTTGCTGAGAAGAAGGAGATGGGGGGGGGGGGGGGGGGGGTTAGTAACCAGTAACTTTATTTTAAATTAGTGTATATTATTGCAACTCTTTATAGCCATTTTTTACTAAATAACTTTATTTTTAAGTTGTTAAGACTCTTTATATGAAACCCTCGGTTGAGAAACACTGATTTTATCATATTTTTATATGTATAAAACTATACGAACGCTTTTCTGAAAGAAAAAAAAATATACATCAATCGGTTAAATAGTTATCGCAATTTAAACGTGAGCGCAAAAAAAGTTCCATTTCCCCAAAATTCGGCCGGCTCCCGCGCATGTTTTAGTATGCAAATCTGCGGACCTATATGTGTTAACAGCTTAACGACCGCACGTTTTTTTTTATAAAATTTCACCTGGCGAAATAAATTTTTGCAATAAATTCGAAAAAATTATAATTTTACTAAATTCATTATAATTTGTAAGCAAATTGAGATATCTTTACAAAATTTAATTTTCTTAGCTTCCAGATACTTCACCTATACGCATATACGTGTCCGCCGGCCAGCAACCTTTGTTTTTCAAAGACTCAAATACGCGTCCACGGTCGTTAAGCTGTATAAAATCATTTTAATTTTATCCTAATTAATGTTTTAAGAAATAAACCCAGATTGTTAATCGTTCTTTGAAACACTAGAATCACATTTGATAAGTGTAATATTGTAATTATAATTAGGATGTTAGAGTGAATAACTTGATGCATTGTGTATCTCTTCAGAGCCAGTATATATAGCTGAGCAAAATATAAGTTTAAACATAGTTCTGACGATGGCGCAAGCCGAAATAGCTATCAACGCATAAAATTATTAAAAACTGTAGAACTAAAATACTTTGATATTTTTAATTTGTTAAAATAACTTAGATTATTCCACGTATTATGTAATAAAATGTGACACGTGTTTCGCCTCTTTCAGAGGCATCCTCAGACAAATACTTACGCAAATGCTTGCTTAAGTACGAATGATTTTAATTTTACTATTCTGATATACTATAACAAAAATCAAATAAAAATGGGAGGCAAGGAGGGGATGATAGAAAAACAAACAAACGATAATTGATGATAACATTAAAAACTGGGGTAAAATCATTTATTTAAGAGACACTTCATCGAAGATAGCTAAATTGTTGCCAGAAAACATAAAAACCCGCGTTTTATACCGTTAATAATTTAGGTAACATTTTATTAACAGTAAAGATCGCGTAGAATCATTGTCACAGAGTGGTATCTATCGCCTCTCTTGTAGTATTTTAAACTGATATAAAACAAATAAGTTAAGCAAATTGCAATATGTTATCTTGCACGAGAATTATCTTATACCATTAATAACTAGTTCACCATCAAATTAAGATCCCGCCCAGTTAGGAAAAATATCTGACAATTCTAGAAGTACTTATATTGTTTGATCTATTTTAATGTTTTTCTATCCAGTGAATTCAAAAGTAGTTATTAAAAAAATCTCGTTATGGTTAATTGAATACATAAAATTCCCTGAATAAATACTATTTATCAGAACAGATTGTTTTCCAATATTTTCCTGTGTACTCAAAAAATAAACATGAACAGACGAAGATGAAAAGAAAATGTTTTTGCAAAAATTAAAGTGTACTTATCTTTCATATGGACATATGGGACATCTTACAATATCAACAGTATCTCATTGCGGCAATAGATAAAAGGGATTTGTAAATTTCTCAAATCACTCGCTGTGGTCTAGTTGGTTAAAGTTTGGCTCTACAGTCTACCGATTAGGCGGGTCTAGATTCCATTCCCAGTAAGGTGAATGACAAAGTAAGATTTTTTTCCCAATTTAAATTTGAGGGTCTAACACGTGGGTGTTAATGATGTCAACTCTCTTCGAGTTGATCTCGAGTGACTTACTTTTAATTTAATAAAAACAATAATCATTTCATAGGTATTTATTTTTATAAATAAATTACACACGAATCAGTTTAGTTTGTATAATGGTATGTTAATTAGATATCACTAGCTGTAAGCCCGTTGCCCAGCAACGTGAGATTTTTGTTGCATAGTATTAATTTTAATTTTATTTTATGTTATTTTATTTTATTTTATTTTATTTTATTTCATTTAATTTTTATTTATTTTATTTTATTTTTATAGTTAGCAGAAATTTCGTAAATTATTTAATTTTTGGAATAATGTTTATGTTTGCTAACAACCATTTTTCGTAGTAGCAGAAATTTCGTAAAATATTTAATTTTTGGAGTAATGTTTAAGTTTGCTAACAACCATTTTTCGTAGAAGCATAAATTTCGTAAAATATTCAATTATTGGAATAATGTTTAAGTTTGCTAACAACCATTTTTCGTAGTAGCAGAAATTTCGTGAATTATTGAATTTTTGGAATAAAGTTTAAGTTTGCTAACAACCATTTTTCGTAGAAGCATAAATTTCGTAAAATATTCAATTTTTGGAATAATGTTTAAGTTTGCTAACAACCATTTTTCGTAGGAGCAGAAATTTAGTAAATTATTTAATATTTGGAATAATGTTCAAGTTTGCTAACAACCATTTTTCGTAGGAGTAGAAATTTTGTAAAATATTTAATATTTGAAATAATGTTTAAGTATGCTAACAACCATTTTTCGTAGTAGCCGAAATTTCGTAAATTATTTAATATTTAGAATAATGTTCATGTTTGCTAACAACCATTTTTCGTAGGAGTAGAAATTTCGTAAAATATTTAATATTTGAAATAATGTTTAAGTTTGCTAACAACCATTTTTCGTAGTAGCCGAAATATCGTAAATTATTGAATTTTTGGAATAAAGTTTAAGTTTGCTAACAACCATTTTTCGTAATAGCCGAAATATCGTAAATTATTGAATTTTCGGAATAAAGTTCAAGTTTGCTAACAACCATTTTTCGTAGGAGCAGAAATTTCGTAAATTATTTAATATTTGGAATAATATTCAAGTTTGCTAACAACCATTTTTCGTAGTAGCAGAAATTTCGTGAATTATTGAATTTTTGGAATAAAGTTTAAGTTTGCTAACAACCATTTTTCGTAGAAGCATAAATTTCGTAAAATATTCAATTTTTGGAATAATGTTTAAGTTTGCTAACAACCATTTTTCGTAGGAGCAGAAATTTAGTAAATTATTTAATATTTGGAATAATGTTCAAGTTTGCTAACAACCATTTTTCGTAGGAGTAGAAATTTCGTAAAATATTTAATATTTGAAATAATGTTTAAGTTTGCTAACAACCATTTTTCGTAGTAGCCGAAATATCGTAAATTATTGAATTTTTGGAATAAAGTTTAAGTTTGCTAACAACCATTTTTCGTAATAGCCGAAATATCGTAAATTATTGAATTTTCGGAATAAATTTCAAGTTTGCTAACAACCATTTTTCGTAGGAGCAGAAATTTCGTAAATTATTTAATATTTGGAATAATGTTCAAGTTTGCTAACAACCATTTTTCGTAGTAGCAGAAATTTCGTAAATTATTGAATTTTTGGAATAATGTTCAAGTTTGCTAACAACCATTTTTCGTAGGAGCCGAAATTTCGTAAATTATTTAATATTTGGAATAATGTTCAAGTTTGCTATCAATCATTTTTCGTAGTAGCAGAAATTTCGTAAATTATTTAAGTTTTGGAATTATGTTTAAGTTTGCTTACAACCATTTTTCGTAGAAGCAGAAATTTCGTAAATTATTTAATATTTGAAATAATGTTTGAGTTTGCTAACAACCATTTTTCGTAGTAGCAGAAATTTCGTAAATTATTTAATATTTGGAATAATGTTCAAGTTTGCTAACAACCATTTTTCGTAGTAGCCGAAATTTCGTAAATTATTTAATTTTTGGAATAATGTTCAAGTTTGCTAACAACCATTTTTCGTAGGAGCAGAAATTTCGTAAATTATTTAATATTTAGAATAATGTTCAAGTTTGCTAACAACCATTTTTCGTAGTAGCCGAAATTTCGTAAATTATTTAATATTTGAAATAATGTTTGAGTTTGCTAACAACCATTTTTCGTAGGAGCAGAAATTTCGTAAATTATTTAATATTTGAAATAATGTTTGAGTTTGCTAACAACCATTTTTCGTAGTAGCAGAAATTTCGTAAATTATTTAATATTTGGAATAATGTTTAAGTTTGCTAACAACCATTTTTCGTAATAGCAGAAATTTCGTAAATTATTATATTTTGGAATAACTTTTAAGTTTGCTAACAACCATTTTTCGTAGTAGCAGAAATTTCGTAAATTATTGAATTTTTGGAATAATGTTTAAGTTTGCTAACAACCATTTTTCGTAGTAGCAGAAATAGACGTTGTAAATTTTTAATTGTGATTATTTTATCGAATATTAATATATAGGTATTTATTTTTTGAAAAACTTATCACGCTTATCAATCGGATTTTATTATTTTCATACGATCAAGATGTACTGTGCTTAAAAAAAAAAATGTTATAAACCAAAAAAAAAACGCTCGGGGTCAGACTCGAACCACTGACCATCAGCTTACCAATCTAGCGCTTTACCTTTCAGGTACGTTGGAATTAATGAATGTGCAAAAATTAGGATATATATGCTGTGTTTCAAATAAAAAACAAAAGTTTCAAAATTCGAACGTAATACAATATATATAATGTAATTTTATCGTATCTGGCAGTTGTTTGTTTACCCGAGTGGTAAAGCTCTCAATTCATAATTCAAGGACCGTGTTTCGAATCCAGACCAAGGTGCTTTTTTGTATGAGAATTCAATTTTTCAGCGATTTGATATGTTCCATCAAATAATAGTATATAATGACGTCATCGAAAAGGTAGGAATAAAAAATGGTGACATCGAGGCTGGTGAAGGGGGAGGGGGAGGAGGAGAGGAAATCGAGGAAAATCATAAGTAACAGTGTATATTGGAAAAATATGTCTTAAGTATGAATAAAAAGTGACAGCGCGCGGCTTGGCAGGAGGAGGAGGGGGAGGGGCAGGGGGAGGGGAAATCGAGGACATCTTACACTCAGACGGACATTATCGGCTATTAATATATAGATTTAAACTCGTCACTAGTTAAAGTCATCTGAAAAAAAGTACACAGAAAAACAATGACATAAATCAAAGCATTTATTTTTCATCCATTTGTGTTGTCATTAAAAATAAACTAATTTAAATGTAATTCCGACTACACCCGTTCATTACGAGAAAATCTATTAGTAGCAGTGATGTCCCGTTGGCTTCTCTTCCAACTCAAGTTCTATAATAGCTCTACGCAACGGGGGGCAGTCTTAAGAAAATCTGTATTACTAGAGGAAATTATTCTTAGTACAAATGAGGTATGTTTTCTTTTTTAATTCAACGTATGTACTCTTTTCCAGTAATTCTCATTGCCTGAAAAGAACTAAGGACAGCAATTTAGTCATTAATGATCTTTATCTGTACCTCACTTTATCTGTACGGTAATTCATCTAGCTTGTTCTAAAATGGATGCTTAAATAGTTGTTCTTATTTGAGCCCTCAAGAGGTGAAGTGAGCCAACTACATAATATAGTAAAATAGTAAAACCTTTTTCTTGGACTTTTAAGTATATTTTCAATTTTACGGAGATAACACTATAACTGAGGTTGCTTCAATTTTACGATACTTTAAGACGTGTAGAATATTATAAAGCATCTTACTTTTTAAAAAAAATACCACTTGGCTCACTTCACCCTTAATGCGCCCATTTAATCCTAGCACCAGCTTCATCATTCAGTTTTTTTTAAATCTCCCTATGCAGCAAAAAGACCCCGATGCTGGTGAAGAGGAATAGGATCGTTTTCTAGATTAATAAAAATGTTTGCAGATGTGGTAATGGGTTCGATCAACTTCATGGCAAAACATTTCCAATTTAGAGTAGCTGAACATTTTAGTGTCCTTTATTTATTATTATTATTTTTAATTTTACCATGTCCGCTCCCAATGTGGAGCATATGGACTCCTAATGTAGTTTATCTTAACATAAGTGTTTCTACGAGAACTGCTTGTTACTCAGTTGCTCAACCTCTCTTTTTTCCGAAAAGAGTAGGAATAGAAGGAAAGGGCTAGGACAGGATTAGGGGTTAGCTAATGATAGGATGGGTGGGAGGGAGGAATTCAAGACATCACATACATCCATGCCTTTGTACAGAAATTCATAAATCGGTTTATAAAACTGCCCGTACTGGGATTTGAACCCGTGACCTTCGTAGCGGTAGCCAACGACGTTGACCACTCGACCAAACAGGTGGTCCTTTATAATCGAACTGATTTATAACATAATTACTGACTGAACCATTTATTCACCATCAAGTGATTATATTTGAGATTATTTGAAAAACATATCGACTGTGGAAAGGAAAAAGGACGTAACCCACACATATCAAATTTTACAGGAGGCGCTAAAAACGTGTTTTGATGATTTTGTGACATATGCAAATTACGAATTAAACACAACCTTGAAGTGCACGGAGACTTCTAAACTAGTGTTTAATTGACATAATCTAATATTAATTCAAGAATTTCTCTAGGAAAACTCTTTATTTCAGTCTTTTTTCTTAGTTTTATTTTTTACAAGGTCATCTTTTTCAAACTTAAAAGCTAAATTTACATACTAATTCGGCATTTTCAGCTTCCATCCTTTTGATAGAATGTGTGTCAAGTTGTATACATTGTGATTATCGAAAAAACGCCTGTTTTGGAAAATTGAGGGTTACGTCCTTTTTCCTTTCCACAGTCGATATTCAAATGCAAATATAATATTGTTTACTGCTACTACTAAGTTGAAAAACAATATAAAAAAAATAATTAAAGACAAATCGCTGAGCTATGGCGCATTTTCAACTGGAATGGAAATTCTTTCAGGCAAAACCAGTCCTTATTGAAATAAAATTTGTAGATTATGTAGGACCCGTAGTTTTGTTTTTTTCCATTTTAAAATATATAATTATGCTTATGCTAGTGAACGTCTGAATAATTAATTCATTGTAGATATTATTATTAGTTACAATTATCGTGAATGTCAAACGAACGCATTCTCCTTGCGTTTGTTTATTTTATTGATTTGCTCACATACTGTTGGTTAATCGCACCAATGCGAAATGGTATCATTGTTTAAACATGCTGACATTACAATATTTAGCAATGACTCAATTCGCGGCCATGTTTTTTCAGAGCCGCTGGCAGACATTATTTTGATAGCCACATAAACATGAGATCATTTTCAGAGTGGCCAATACGCAGCAGGTCCTGGAAACAGTACAAGCCCGAAAAGGTCCATGACATTTTTGGACCAGAATCTATATTCAAACCTGTAAATGTCACTATTGTAAACGGTATGACAAAACTTCGATGATATGAGCATTTTTTTGGTAATTTTAGCAAAATAAGCAAAGGTGACTGCTATTAACAAAGTTGTGTACATGCCAAGCACGTGAAAATATACTTTTATGATGCAGTTTAACGCGTGTCAGCTGCTGATCAGAAATGAATCACAAGAGCAACAAGTTTTTTTTTTTAAATCAGAGAGAATTTTCAATTTATTTACGGAACATATAATGGCTTTGTGTATTCCTTCATTGTGTCATGAACTAAAACCATTTTACTGTGAAACGAACTTTTGGCGAAAGGAAAACACTCTCCCAGTAAAAGTAAATTGTATTAAGATTTTACCGAAATTCAGGTCTTCTTAAGTGGAAGTAAAATGCTATTTTTTTAGAACATAGGTACTCAAAGTGGGCCCTGGAGGGAGCTGAGGGGGCCCTGGGAAGCCCTGGGGGAGTAGGAGAGCCCTAGGAAGCAAAAAAAGAGCCACGAGGTGCTAATATTTATAACCTAGTTGAATATATTTTCTGAAATTTTCTTGCAAATAAAAAACTGCAAAATATGAAAATATTGGTAACATACATTTCAGGTTCGTCTTTCTAAGATTAAGGTTAAGATTATTTAATAAATATTTACTACTTAATTTATGTATCGGCGTATATAATAATATAATTTATAACACATAAGTAAGGATATTAAAAAATAAGTTCACTACACTTTTCTGTTTTATTTATTTTAAAAAAGCTAAATTTCCAGGGGGCATGGGTCAAACAAGTTTGGGGACCTGTGGTTTAGAAAAAAGTTTCTCAACCTTTTTTGGCCCATTCCCTCTTTTGAGTATCATATTTTTCGTGGCTTGTTGTATTGATATACAAGTTTTATATATAAGGAATTTTGTGATTTTTTAAAACCCAGGAATTTATGGATTCCCCAAAAGAAAACGACGTGAGAGTTTTTATAGCCCTTCTCAGACATTCCAATTTCAAAAGCAATTTACGGATTTCGCAAAATGAATGACCATTTTGTCGCTGCCCGATTTTTCAGTTTATGGATATTTGCCCGTGGCGCCCCAAAACTGCACATCTGCCGCCTGTTCCACCGTTGAGAAACACTGGCTTAGAGCGCCACTGACGCCAATGACAGTGGTAAAATTTATTTGCTTACAAATTAATTTCATCAATAGATAAAAAAATAACCGAAGAAACTTCCTTTTGCCCTTCAAAAAATAAATGATAATTATTATTCTTTCACAACGGTGAATTATATGTATGACAAAAAAAATGTTTTACATTATTTGTATATTTAAACTAAACTGTCATATATTAATATACATCATTAGATAAGTATTTAGTTTCGTAAGATATTATAAAAAATATTATATATTTTTTCTAAACTAAAACCGATTTCACAAATATCTTAAGCTTTTGTAGATCTAAATACTTTTATATGTTTACCTTATTATAAATAAATAGCAATCGATCGAAAAATCCCAAATATTAAGTTTTTAATAGAAAAATCACCATATAAAATTAAAGAATCTGACATGATCACATCTGATACTTTCTGTACAGTCTTGGTTAAACCTTCCAATATTTTAGCGTGTACAATGTACATAATTTTGAACAATTAAGATGTGTTGAGTGTACATACTTGAAAAACAACCTACGTTCTAAAACCGTATGAGTTAAATTCAGGCAGAGCTAGCTTTATTTGAAATGTCAACCTGTTCGACCAGATGCGACCGCTGCGGAAACTAATTCGAAATTTTACTTAAGTAAGTAAATTTAAAAAAGAAACAATAAACAAAAAAAAAACGCAGATTATTTTATAGCAGTTATACAATCAATGACGGCATTGTATAATATATTCATCGTAAACATTTAAGACCTTTTACCTATTACGATCCTTTAATATGTTTACTTTAGCAGACACTCAAAATGTCAACGGTTGCGGGTGCAGTCACTTTTTAACAGAAATTTAGGTTCGCCAATATTTTTGGCAATGATTGTCATATCGACTGTGGAAAGGAAAAAATACGTAACCCACACATATAAAATTTTACAAAAGGCACAAAAAACGTGTTTTGATGATTTTCAGTAATATGCAAATTATGAAATAAAAAGAACATTGAAATGCACGGAGACTTCTAAACTGGTGTTGAATTGACATATTCTAATATTAATCTAAGAAATTTTCTAGAAGAAACCTTTTTTCAGTATTTTTTAATGGTTTCAACTTTCACAAGCTCATCTTTTTTCAAACTTAAAAGCTAAGTTTAAATACTAATTCGGCATTTGCAGCTTACATCCTTTTGATAGAGCGTGTATCAAGTTGAAGACATTGTGATTATCGAAAAAAAGCTGTGGGGTGGGTTACGTCATTTTTACTTTCCACAGTCGATATACATATATCAATTATCAAAATACGATTGATAAATATTCGACTTTTTTTACTAAATATCGTATGTTTGTTGCAACCAGTGGCGTAGCAATAAATTTGAGGTTCTCATACAAACGTCATGCAAGGCCCCTCACGCAAAAGGCCACTCAGGGAATAAGCTTTGGTAGTGTATAAAATTCGTGCAAGTGTAAAGATGCTTTAACTTTACACTGTAAAGCATAGTACAGTTTAGCACAAACGGGGCCACTCTTTATTTATGTGCAACGTACTCACGAAACGCATTGAGCAAAGTTGACCCGGAGGCACTGCAACTAGGTAACTTAAATGCACAAGTAATATAATAATTCCTAAAAAGTGATACTAAGATTTTAATGGATAAGAAATTAAGCAATCGGTATTTCCGTGCTTAACGCCAGGCACTGAAAAATGCAACGGTCGTAAGCTCACCTACGTGTCCAGATGAAGTATTAAACAGCCGATTTCAAAGTATACAAATAACATTAAAAAGTTCCTTTTTTATGTGTTCCCGAAGATCGACTTTCATTTCATATAATTTGGCGTATTATATGGGAAGGTTTCACCACCGCCTGGCGTTAAACAAGGAAGTACTTTTTAAGTTTTTTTTAATCGTAAGCCGTTTGTTTATTATTAATATAAAAATGATTATACTATTATTAAGGTTTAAAATATTTATGTGTGTCCCATCAGAGGCATGCATTATTTTAACTGGCTCACCGAGTGATTTCAGTTGAAGAAGTGATTTTGAGACATAATAAGTGTTATTTAAGGCACTCGTTTTTTGTTATTTATATAATGCATACTGTAGGGTTGTTTGTGAAAAAAATCGGCAATTACACACTCTTTCCGAAGTAGGAATTTCACATTCTAAATCGGGATCGTTGCCGAAATCCAGACTCCTGGCAACCCTGCTCTGCGCTATTGTAGAGGCAGAGTTGTTGGTGGCAGTTAATTGTTTTGACGCTGCAGATGTTCAGGCGGTTGTGTGCGCCAAATGCAGCATACCACAAAGCCCGAAGGAATCCGTGGTACACTGCAACAAGACCCAAGTCACAGAATGGTGTGACTCACGCACAATATTATTATTAGAGCAATACTAACTGTATAATAGTATTCTCGATCGTGTGTGTCTGTTTATCTTCCTATTGAGAGAATCGCTATTACTGGCTGACGAACTTTGATACTTGCGGTCATTCGAGATTGCAGTTGCAATACGAGAATCCATTTCAGTTTGCGGTGACATCTTATTTAAGTGTCACAAACATTAAAGTCACACCTTTTGCGGTTCATTAAACAATACTAAAAATACATTAAGCGGCTGATATTGCACAGTTCAATTCTAATGCACATACTGAAAACAAATAGGGTATCTAATTTTCATATATAGTGGAAGCTATTCCAGATCTTTCCTTTATCGATATTCATAGTTTTTTGACAGGTCGTGAACAACGATGAAGGGAACCCACTCAGCGGTGGGCTGCCAATATCTTAACAAGGGGCTCGGTGAATGTTATCCATTTTTTATCCATGTCCGCTCTCAATGTCGAGCATATGGCCTACTTATGAAGCCATCTCAGCAAAATTAATCGCTTAACCTGTCTTTTCCAAAGAGAGTAGTAGCTGTAGAATGATAAGGGTAAGACAGGACTAGTGATTAACTAAGAGTAGCGCCCAGTTGAATTAAGGGATCGGAAGAGTGGAAGGCAATCTTAAGACATCACAAAAACTCATGCCTTCGAACAGAAAATAGATAAATCGATCGAAAAAATACTGTTTTGTACTGGGACTCGAATCCGTGAGGTCCGACACGGAAGCCTACAACGCTGAATGAAAAAATGAAGGGACAACTAATTTTCAAATTTAACCATCTCCAGAAACTGCAATTATGTGATGATTTGATCTAAGACGAATGATTTTCTTATCTTAACAAGGGGCTCACCGGCCGCACCGAAATTTAGCAAGGGGCTAGCGCGAGCCCCCCTGAGCCACCTCCAGTCCATCCCTGGACCCAGTTTAGTTCGAGAAATAAAGGAAAATTAATGATACGAGTGCAAAAATTAAAGAATTGTCGATTCTATAAAACAGACTTTCCTAAACTGTAAAAAATATAAATTTTAACGGAACACTTAAAAAATGTTATCAAAACACTTAAGTAATTATTTTTAAAACATATCACATACAAATATGAAGTAAATAAAGTTTTTGTTGACTGTGAAGATTTTGAGTCATTGAATCGAAAATCTTTTTAGCATCAGAGACAATATTGGTGAATTGAATTCTTTTAATAAAAGTGTGGCGTCAAGCTCTGTTCCTGCATTTTTACTTTGAATTGAAGTAAAAAAATAATAGCTTGTTTTAACATATTATGGGACTCTTTTGACAAACTCCTCCAGCAATTTAATGACTGATCTTTGTATTTTTGTTTGAAATAAGCATCACTGATTAAATCAATTCAATTTTCATAAGCACTTGCATGCATAGTTGCCAAAAAATAAAAATATTTCAAAAGAGTTATTTTCGTGTCATGTAGTGGTTTGCGGAACACCTTTTCAGGTTCCATATAACACCAGTGCTCCGCGAAACATAGTTTGGAAAACCCTGCTTCAAAACATCGTTCGATTATTCCACAGCATGATCTTTTAGTATCTCGTGAAATCTTTGATATATCTCAGAGAAATCTTGTTTACGGATTGGGAAATTCGAAAAATATTAGTAATGTCAAAAATGAAACTAAATTAATAGTTTTTTGTCCTATTTTGACTGCGGTTAGATTGTGAAAATAAATAAGCCGATAGTTTATAAGCGTTAATTCGATTCATAGAAAATTATGATTTTTTTTCTCATTATAAGAGACAGTCGGCTATTTTGGGCTTTAAAATTGCTTCTTGAATGTGACTGTTTTTTTTCTCCATTAGTAAAATCTACAAAAATCAATAAATGTCATTGTATTACTCTACTAAACACTCTTATCTTTTTATTTTCTGACTCATTTCTATATGTATTATTAATTTTACTATCGCGGTCTATCGAAATATTTTAATGTCAACAATGGCTTTGCCTGTCATTCAATAGTCTATCTAAATGATATGATAAAATAGTACATAAATTCTGGAGATATTATTATTGACATCTGTTCGTGATCAAATAACAATATACAGGTTATATGATGGAGCTCAAAATTACGCTTTTCAAATGGCAGACTAAATGCAAATATTGGTGAAGAAAAAAATAATTCATAATTCCCTCGATTTACACGGTAAGTATTTGTTTTAAAAACTCTTTTTGTTTACTGAGTAACGCTTATGTTTAACACGGGTTTACGAAATTATGGATGACGAATTACGAATTTACATTTCATGTAAAATTTAATCGATATTATCATAGTATGAAGATATGGAATAAAAGTTTCGATGAAAAAGCGGAAAATGATTTTTTTTGTCATATATTTTCAGAAATTCAATACATAAAGAACACACTTTAAAAGCAGTATAGCTATTCTAAATATGTACTGTTCTATAATATGTCCACTTTTATTCTGTTATCGGAATAAAAAATATATTAACTAGAAATCTTATTTTATGTTTTTTTTATATCATGACTAGTTTTATGTTTCATTATATTTAATACATTAAGATTTTTACCACAATGGTCTTTATACATATATATTACTAGCGAGTACCCAGCATGCGTTGCAATGCCACTCAAAGAACAGCATACGGGACAGACAAACAAATTAACGTATTGGCAGCCCAATGCTGGCTGTACTAATTCAAAAACCTTTGCAGGCGTCCGTACAACTCACCAACGTTGTATCGCAATCGGAATGACGGCATTGGAACGCATACGGAACAAACAAACAAAATTAACGTATTGGTAGCCCACCGCTGAATGTACTAATTCAGAAAATTTTGCGGTTGTCCGTATAACAACTCACCAAAATTTCATCGTAATTGGATGAACGGTATAAGAACGCATACCAGACAAACAAACAAATTAACGCATTGGCAGCCCACCGCTGATTCATAAACCTTTTCTGGCGTCCGCATAACAACTCACCAAATTTTCATCGCAATCGGATGAGCGGTATAGCAGCGCATAAGGGACAAACAAACAAACGAACATTCATATAGATATAACATTTGTTATGTAATAAATAATGATCAAATTTGTTATGTGTGGGATACGTTCTTTTCCATTTACAAAGTTGTTATATGACCGCTAATATGTTGATTGCGAGAAGGAAATGACAAAATGTTTAATATCCTCTTTTGACAGTCACGATAGCGGCACTAAACAATGGAAGTTGATAATAATTGAGCTGCACTTTTGATGAATGACTGCATTGCACTGATTAGTGTACACACAACACATAACATACGACATTCGTTCACTTAAAATCAATCATCGAATTATGGCCACGTTTAAAACGAAGGATGTGACCATTTTAGGGTTATGGACTCATTTTCATACGTACATTATGTAACAATCATTGATTGGACAGATTTAAGGTCTGTGCTGCAAGCTGTGTACTTTTGACAATTTGTCGACCATTTTTTGATTTGTTCAGTTAGCTTCATTTAGCTATGTTCTAATTAAAAACTTTACTGGCGGATTGGTGACGGTTTGTGTAGAATTTGTAACTTTTTATTCCACTTGGATTTGATTTATGATATTTTTATAAAAATAGGTGACGTGGTTGAAAACTATGTTTTGAAGTGTTATCTAATAGAATAGGTATGTAATAATATAACATTACAAATATTAAGATTATTTATAAAGAGTTAGCTTCAAATTTGATCACATTTCTAGGAATTATATGTTAATTAATGCACGATAAAATATTATTTCAATTTAATTACAATCAATTAAATTTTCTCTTGCGGCCCGAGTTAATAATACATTTTTTTATGCAGCCCACTAGAGGAAAACGTTTTGCATGCGTTTCCTAAACGGTCTGTAGCGCTTGTGCTAAGCATTTATTTTAGCTAGCATTACCAGATTTAATATTTTTCATTTGAGTGTGTAATAGTTTATTATTTGTGCTCAGGGGTGGGGTGGAGGGGGCTCGGAGAGGCTCGCGCGAGCCCCTTGTTAAATTTTACAAAGGCCGGCGAGCCCCTTGTTAATTTTAAAAGAAAAGAATATTCTCAGATCAAATTAGTATATAACTCTTGCGGCTCGGAGACTAGAAAAATGCTTCTCAGCCGATGGGGGTCTTTTTTGACCCCAGTGGTTTCCTCATTATTAGCCTTATTCTTATGAATTTCAAAAAAAAAATAGTCCAAGGGCTTAAAAATATCTCTTTGCATCATTCCTCATACATTTTTTTATAAAAATCTGTGTTTTTTTAATAAATAATAATATTTTAAGTTGCGCGTAAAAAAGACGTCATGTCAGCACACATATGAATTGACTACTGAAGAGCGTTCCAAATTATCATACGAACAATCGTTATCGCGGGCGCTAATCAGCTGATAAGCGTTATCGCGTATTTATATAAACTACAAAAGGTCCAAAAAACTATGATATAAGAATACCTTAATTATAAACATCGTATCACCCATATTAAAATAGATATTTACGAAAATGTTGGTATTGGGGTCGCATTTCTTGAGCTTAGAAACGGAAAAGATAACTGCAGTTTATGACTTATATATTATCTACGACAGCAGTACACAAAGCAGTACATTTTTAGCCATTTACAATGATGTTGACGGTAAATTGCATCTTGTAACATAATATGTATTGAGTTACAAATTGATTGCTAATTTAAGTATTGCATAGGAGTGCTTTAAAAATCACGCCTTCCACAGAGCACCGAGTCCCTTGTTAACGTATTGGCAGCCCACCGCTGTTCTTATTCGTCAGTTAAAAATATATCGCCATTGGAAATTCTAAAGATGTTACTTAGTATTAGTATATTTGATTAAAAAATAATCATACCACAAATTTTCAGATGCCATAAAATGCGCGGTAAGCAACATTATGTGGGGATTCTGTTTTTGAGGCTACTTATATTTTTCAAGTATTATTTGTATTTTTTCGTCGCTTTTCAATTTTAAATGGATTTTTTGTATAGCAATACTTTTGTTTCAAATTTGAATTATTTATTCCAAATTCCCATTCAAAAAGACAGTCGCTTCAAAATATTTCACGAGATATTGGTCTTCTGGAAAGTTGTTGTTTTGCCACGTAGCGAGACGTGCACTTATTTATAAGCCTCCTTGAAAAATATTAACCATTTTATATTGTGTCGGGGAGAACATGTTATTTTGTAATACATTTTGATTAATGGTATCTTAATACAATGCACTGTTTTTGTTGAGAATCATGCTTAGAATTTTCTCTCAAACGAATGAGACAATTTTATTTCCAACAAATTTATTGTAACACCATCCCCGCCGACAGGTCTGGATGCCAGCAATATATAATCTTATTTAATATTTCTAAACAATTTTTAATAAAAAATATATTTATTCAGTTTTGATCAACGAAATAGGTAGACATTTATCATCACTTGTGAAGTCTTTCTTATACCCGTGGCATACATTTGTCTGTCTTTATTTCTAACCTTGAACACTACTTTTGTGGGTATAATAATTATGTTTTTAATGTTTGTACATTTGCGTAACCAGTATAAACGCAACAATATTCACTATTTAAATATATAGACGCGCACAAACGTAATAAAATGAAAAGCAAGGGTCAAAACGAACAAAATATATAAAAAAAAATCAGAGGAAAAATCCTTTTCAGCGATGGATCTCGTTATATATATCGACTGTGGAAAGGAAAAAGGTCGTTACCCACACATAGCAAATTTTACAGCAGACACAAAAAACGTGTTTTGATGATTTTGGGCCATAAGCAAATTATGAAATATACACAACCTTGAAGTACACGGAAACTTCAAAACTGGTGTTTAATTGACATATTCTAATATTAATTAAAGAACTTGTCAAGGAAAAACCTTTGTTTCAGTCTTTTTTCTTGGTTTAAATTTTAACTAGCTCATCTTTTTTCAAACATAAAAGTTAAATTTAGATACTAATTCGGCATTTGCAGCTTACATCCTATAGAACAGGGCTGGCGAACCTTTTTGGGGCCGCGTGCCAAAAATCCTCAAATATTATTTCTCGATTGTGTGGCGTGCCCATGCAGTAAAAAAAAAACAAAATAGAAAAAGTAAAAAAAAATGTTTTTTTTTCTTAATTTTATTTACAAGCTTAAAAATCACAACAACATTTGAAAATTAATAAAACGGAATAAATTAATAATTAAAGATTGCTTAATCAAAATTTTAATTTTTTAAACTTAAAAAATATTTTTTTTGAACTTGGAAATCGTTAGCGTGCCATCCAAATTCTCAAACGTGCTACCTCGGGCACGCGTGCCATAGGTTCGCCACCCCTGCTATAGAACATGTATCAAGTTTGATACATTGTGATTATCGAAAAAAGCTGTTTTGAAAAAACTGTGGGTTACGTCCTTTTACCTTTCCACAGTCGATATAAACTATACGATTTTTTGTGTGGATACTCGCATCAAAAGTAGATAAAGTTGAAATAATTGAACAACCAAACTAGTTTGAACATCTAGTTTTGCTGGTTAAATATCAAAATATTTCAATCAACACTTTCTACGTAGGGCGACGAAGGGGGCGTCTTTAAAGGGCGTCTTTTTTATATTAATAAGATTATTAAATAAAATGACTCAATTTATAAATAAAACTGTAAAAAAAATCTACCAAGTCGGTGATTCTTAAAATTGTTCATGCCACGGCCCCACCATCGAAAAAAAGATATTTTAGTAGTCTAAAATACTGTGCTTCGAAAACGGATACCTGCGCCGAATACTGGGAGCATTGACAGATCCAAGGGGGAGGCCATGGGGGCCATGCCCCCCCCCTGAAGAGAAATTATGTTCTTTATTTTAAATGATTAACACTTTAATGGTTCTTTAATTCTTTAGTTTATAATGTTTTAAAGAATACATACTTAATTATGTTTTGACTATTTTTATATAAGTATGCTATTTTTTAATGTACTATTTATGTATTATGAGCATTTTCAAATTGAATGGCCACCTCCTGGGACAATTTCTGGATCCGCTACTGACTGGGAGTGCGGTGCTTTGACTTTACAAGAAACACGGAGATAAGGGAAATGACTAAACAGCCGTCATTTACGTCAAAAATAAAAAAAAGCAACGATGGACCTGGCTTGGACATCCGGAAAGCCTGAACTCTGCTTGTCTCTCCTACCAACGGGATGGATTCCGCTGCCGTCGAAGGCCACTGATGATTATATATAGGATGTACTCGGCGGAGCTACGGGACACGGGAGGAAGTAAGAAGACTGGATGGGGACAGAGACTCTTGGAGGAATCATGTGGTGGTCATATTCTCCGACTAGGCAGCGGATATGGACAACAAATCTTCATTTGGTATTAATTATTACTATTAATACATAAATTTTACCACAATAAATTGGAGTTAACTAATAAACAAAATTTAAAAAATAACAATTGTTGAAGTTTACAAAAACAATGCAATGAGATGGATGCGATTGCATGTTTTAACATATCAAATCAATATCTGCTTCTGCTTCAATGACAGTAATGCTTACTCACAGTAGCAAAGAGTCTCCTAAAGTCCATGCGAAAAGACATGACCTGTGCGTATTTTTAAGTTAAAGTTTGACGAACGCTGTTTCACATAATATTATGGATGAAGTCGCAAAAGGAAGAAAGTTTACCAATACTACTTTCATATTTATGATGTCGACTTATTCAAAATTCTGAAATACTTTTTTCATTGAAAACTGTCGCGGATCTCCGCAGAATACCTGAGGATCCCAGTTTGGGAAGCACTGCATAAATACAGGGTTTCCCAAACTTATTCTGGGATGGAACACTTTGCAAGTCCGGAAAATTCAACGGAACACTTGTCAGATCTGGAAATGTTACCGGAACACAGCTTTTTTTTTTAAGTCGGGTAATTCTTAATAGTAAAAATATTAGTTATTAAACAAACGTGTATTGATTAATTATTTTTAAAACATATAACATAAAAATATGAGTAAACAAGTTCATAGTGATTAAAAATCTCTGCCTGTACATAGATATTTGACGTTTTTAACATCACTGGAGATTTACTCGATTTTTGATACGAATTAGAAGATGCTGAAATGTGTTGCAGCGTATGTTACCATTCCAAATATTCGCGGAACATAGTTTGGGAAACCCTGGATAAAACACGACGAGTTACTTATTGTACAATAGGCGTTTCCGTTGCAGGAAATCACTGAGACGAGGGAAAGTTGAACACAACGAATTTTTTGATGTCGTTGATGATGACGATTTATTATTGTCTCATTTGTTTCGCCAAATAACACGGTAACTGTATAATGACCATTCAGTGACATCATCTCTATAAATGAACGCACGCTAACGTAATATGTGCACATCATAACTAATAAACGATATGCATTTTTGCCATATCCTGTCGTTAATTTTGTTTTAAATCTGTTTTTTTAAATATCTACCGTCATCGAAATAAATACAATATTCGTCATAGCATTGTTGGCTTCAAAGAACACCTTTACTAGAAAAATAATTAAAAAATTATATTGGAATAAATGATACGCTTTGTGCAAATTTAACCCTTTTAATGCCGGACGATTTTGCTATAGCATATGCTAAAATTACCAAGCGTTTTCTTATAGAAAAAATCGTATCTTACAATTTTTCAAAAAAAGTATTGAAAAGGATTTTTTAGGAACTTAAAAAATATACGTATATTCTCTATGGAAATAATATTTTACAAACATGACGCAACAAAATATATTTATATATTTTACCATGTCCGCTCCCAATGAGAAGAATATGGACTGCTAATGGAGTTTATCTTAACAGAAGTGTTTCTACGAGAACTGCTTGTTACTCATTTGCTCAACCTCTCTTTTTCCGAAGAGGGTAGAAAAAATAGAAGGAATAGGCTAAGACAGAACTAGTGGTTAGCTAATCGCTCTCGGTAAGCCCCGTTCATAAGATATGATGGGTGGGAGGGGGAATTCAAGACATCACATACATCCATGCCTTTGAACGGAAATTCATAAATCGATTGAAAAATCAATTTATAAAACTATCTGTACTGGGATTCGAACCCGGGACCTCCGTAGCGTTAGCCAACGACGTTGACCACTCGACCACACAGGCGGCATATTAACGTTTAATAAAGAAAATTTAAAACAAATAAAACTGAGTTCGCCATAAAAAAACAGTTTAAAACATATAAATTTTGTAGCACTTTTTATGTCATTCTGTAGTAAAATCTATTAGTAGTCAATGAATGAAAAAAAATCGATATATTTTATTATTTTACAAAGAAGCATATTTGCACGCAAGTGAAAAAAATGAGTTTATCTATAATGTCACGTTACATTGTTTTACATTGCGAAAAGATTGATATGGGCCGATGGGATTGATTGATATGCCGGGCCTCCGGGATTTATCGGCCCTCCGGCACTAAAAAGGTTTATTCGCATATTGTAACAAACTAGTTAAAAATAATTAAAAATATCTTGAAAATTATTTTAGCCTTTAAATCTACGTAGTGATCGAGAAATCGGTAGCCATTCACGTATCCATGCGAAACAAGGATTAAGTGGTGAACAAGGAGTGGCAATCCAAGTACAGTAGGTCCTCTACTTATGCGGGTAAGAATTTAAAAAAAAAATGTCAATTTGTTTCATATATCGATTTTGCTACTGAATTTATAACTAAAGAATTGAAAGATTGCTTTTATACGAGTAGTGTATAAATTAGAAAAGCGGTCACCAAACTAAAGCCCGCCGAAGATTTTCATCCGGCCCGCAAAAAGTTCTGGATTTTTGCATAGAAATTATTCATATAAGAAATATACATTTTCATGATTTAGTTGTGAATTCACGACAACTATCTGGTAGTGAAGGAAGTTGGATAGAAATTGGAGGCGAGACGACCCGATGTTCGTTAACTCGAAAATTTCTCGAATATTCTCATTTATTGAAATTCTAAGAAGGGCAAATATTTGTTTACATTTTAATTATTTTATGTAACCACATAAAATGAAATGATATTCTGATTGGGTTCCAATAAGAATTTATTTGTCGTCCGGCCCCCTTAGTATTTTAAAAGTCCAATCCGGCCCGCTTCTCAAAAAGTTTGGTGACCCCTGGATTAGAAGCACAAGATCCTGATACTGATGGATTATTTATTGATCGAAGTGTATAAATTGGTGCAGGATGTAATTTTCTTTTATAAACTTATTTATTATGAGAAAAAAAGAACGGTCGAACAAACATCACTGGATGAATATTTAAAAAAATAAAAAGACTCCATCGAGGCGATGGATATTATAATTGAATAGTATGATAAGACGTGTGTAGACTAGTTACATTCAGGCACATTAATAAATTTAATAAATAACGCCAAAATATATATAACTACTTGTGTCCCATAAGCAGTGTGAATATGTTTATACTAATTAGTTTGATCTGATATAGACACAGACATGGTGTATCCGTAAAAATACTTGGTTGTTAGCCTTTTGTTAAGCCCGTATGTCATATATGGACAACCACCGGCCCGTCGAGCTATTTTTTTCGGCCCTGATTCATCTCGGCGAAGTAATAGAGAAAGAAATTAATAGTTCCAGGGAGCTAATATTGCTAGTCTCGTAATTAAAGTTCAAGGCCAATCTCCACACTAAATTTTGTAACCAGTATATAATATGAATATTGGTTAATAATAATAATTTGGTGCGGCCCTTGACTCGGAGACAGAATGATAATTTGGCCCCAGAACTAGGAAAGGTTGCCCATGCCTGCCGTATGTGATGACATCATGAAGACGGACGACAAAAATATTTCATAGGGATTCGATTTTAATCCAAGATATGTTATTGCTTATTTGTGTATGATTTTGAAGTATTATGTTTTGTATATATTTTGTCGTGAAATGTTTACTAAAATCTGGCTTGATGAAATATATTAAATAAATTTTACACCATGATAAATAGTGAACACAATACGTTAGAAAACAAAAAGGGTAGGTACAACAACATCAACAATTATTTGAAACAGTTTTCATAATATTTGTTAAAAAAAAAAAACGGAATCAATAGCACTGTTGATATTTCATGAATTAGAATATTTTCCTCGGTAGTTGGCATAATACATAATATAACTTATGGTGGCAGTTAATGTATTATATTTCAAGAGCAAATCTTTCTGAAGCATATTTATTTCAAAAATAATAGTCTCTTTCTTGCTTTGTGATCCCAACATTTAAATTATATTAAATAGATATTTTTATAAATAATCTCATTTTATTCACTGTTTCTCTTCCCTCAGTTACATATAACGATGAAATCATTCACTCTGCTGAAAACCGAAAAATAATTAACTATGTTGTTAGGTGAGGTAAGATTAGGTTTTTTACATAATGATGTGTCCAAATATAAATTAAATGTTTTACTTAACGGGGGTTAGGCTTTTTTAAAGATTAAATGATGTGTCCATGTTACATGTGAGTAACAATATTGTCCATTAATGTCAAACATTATTCAAAAAATAAAATAATCGAGATGAAGTGTATCGCGAGACAAAAATGTTTTAAACGATTTTTCATAAATTAAATGTAGATCCGATAACTATGCTTAACACGACCACTACTTAATAAATAAATGGTATCCCATCAAGGACCACAGGTCGCGCATATTTTATACGTTGATTAGTATTCAAGTCAATTCCACGTTTTTAATGCCATTGTTTGTGGTCCATTGTGAGAAGAATCATTTGATTTTTTCTTTTAGCATCCATTGACTTTTAGATTTCACCGTTATGCCCATTATTTACATTCTCATCTTGGCTTTGTTTTGTTATATCAAACCCGAGCCCCGTTCGCTCTAGACTATTTTTTTGGGGCAGATTCCGTAAGAGAGCATTCGATAAATATTAACGTCGTTATTTCTTTGCGATCGTAGCGCTTTTTTGGTGATTCCCAAAGATAACACCACAAAGTTAAAAATATATATTAAAAAAAACAAGTGCATAATATTGCTATGTGTAAAATATGAGTAAACAAAAGTGGGCAATTAGATATTAATTGAAATAAAAATCTTTCAAGAAAACATGGATTTTTTCAATGCATTTTAATATTCCCTGGATGTTAAAAGTTATCAATAATTAACAATTGATAAAAAAAACAATCGCATATTGAATGAATACAATAATTTGTTAATTCTACTACCTGGGCTATCATTAGTTCATTATTAACTGTTAAAAATTGTGTCAAAGGTAATACTATTTATATTTGAGATGTGGATACATGCTTAGACGTATTTGTAATGATATTAAATATATTTCTGTTCTTTAAAGACATTTTAAAATACAAAACTGAATTTTCATACGGTACGCGAAACATTCTTGCGCAGGCTAATATATACATATATATAAAAGGCAAACAATTTTGTATATGATCTATATATAGTCGTTTGAATTGTTCATTGACTACCATCATGCTATACAAACCTCCATGAAAACCTTTATCGTGAATATATATTGTTTGTTATATAAATTTTACGAATAGCCTCGTAGAAAAAAATCTATTCTCTTGCCTTGGTTACATTTAACAATATAACTTTTCACTCTGCCGTATGCCAAAAAGAACCTGAAGCATTTTTGCGAGAAAAAGGCGTACTGTTTAAATGTTCTGTGAAAGAAATCACGAAATGAAGATCTGTGTACTTGGGTCTGTGTATTTGCTAGCGTTGCGGAAAATTCTAACCTAACCTAACCTAACGGAGGCCGGAAAATTTTCATTACGTCATAAAGTGACTCAATTACGTTGCCAGGTTAGGCAAAACATTTTTAATGATGCGTCCATGTAACAGGAAAGTAACGAAAAAAGTATTTTTCACATTTTCGTTTTTAAGTAGCATTATTAATATATTTATTTGTTTTTTGGTCTTTGCTTTTTGATTGTCATCGGGCTTTTGTTTTTCGATATATCTTTAACGTCACACGTTTATCTCAGGCATCGATCGAATGGTGTACAATGTCTAATTTGTAAATTTACAGTTATACAATTAAATAATATTTTACGGAATAATAGCTATTTGAGTATCACTTTTAATGTGTTCACTTTCAATAATTGGTGGAAAAGCATTATATTCCCTTACATAAAATAAACATAAAATGTATATTTTACTATTTGCATATGACGGTTCGCTACGTTACTAATCTCAACAGTTCCGAGCTATCTTGTCTCCATTGGCACATACGTGTTTTTTGACACAAACACGAAACATTTAGACAACCACTGAAGTTATTTGAAAAAAAATGTTTATCAGTAATTTATTCCAGATTATGCAGTCAACCTTTGTGAGAGCTTTTCCAATAAATTTCACCTTCAAAGAGTATAAAGGTAGACATATTTTAAGAGACGGTATATTTTAGCTTGTGTTTTTGTTTACACTCAATGAGTGCTCCTCAAAACTAATCATATTTGTTTTCTAAGTTTCATAAATTGATTTTTCAATCGATTTAGGCATTTATAGATCTGTGATGTGGAAGTGTGCTCCCATTCGTCCGATTTTTTTGACACCGTCGACTAGGTGCATTTTTAGACGCATTTGATCACTTTTATTTCAATATATAATATCTAACACAAAAGTCCAGTTAGTGATCCACTGGATTACAATTATAAGCATAGTGCTTCGTGAGCCCAAAAAGTTTGCCGACCGCTGGTATAGAATCGTATGTATAGCTTTTATTTAAATAGTTTTTGAAACTATCATTGATTTTTTTTTGCAGTTCCCAATATAATCGTAAAGGGATTGTGCATCGAAAATATTGGTTACTGGGGCCTCAATTTTCCTCAACTACTTATTCTACAAATTGAAACTGAAGAGAAGAGGTTTCGCTCAACAAGCAAAAGTTATAATTATTATTATTTTTTATAATTTAATATAATATGCACATTGAAACTCCTACGAAAAATTGATCGAGATGAAACCAAACTATGATGCTTAATGTAGACTGTAAGACGTGTGGGTAGTATTTTTTAAATAACGTGTTAATTTATACACATTCTGACACCTGTTGTGTAAATATATACTTACGTATTGAAATTATTTGCACAGATGACACTTTTGTATTATTTAACGTAAAATGTCAGCGTGACCTAATCTGACAAACTATTTGTTTATTAGATTTATGGAAATAACACTATTTAGGTAAGTACTGAGTACATTTAGGAAAATTTGTCTCGGGAAATAAAGCCTCGATTTTCCGTGGCCGAAATTAGCGTTATCTCGTTATTATTAATTGACTTTACCGTTTCATTTTAGTACATTTAAAACCCGATTTAAAATTTTAAATATAACACATTTACATTTTACAAGTACTTACCATAAAGTAAAAAAAGTTATACAAAAGACTATCTCAATTTCGCATCTTTTTAAAATCTCAGTCGGACCATTTGTAAATGCTGGAATCGTTGTCGTGTATTTTTTAAGATTTCATAGCCCTTGCTATATTACTAGCAATACTATGTTCAACAACCCTTAATAAACCCGAAAAAAAAAATGTAAAACTTGCAACAGTTGCAATCGTAGGCGTTTTAGTAATTTTAAGAAAAAAATCATTTTTAAACTGCAGTATATGTATATTTTTCGATTATAGTGTCTCTGGTTTCTCAATTTGGTACGTGTCATTTAAAAGATTAGCTTATGGATTTGTGTCTATAATTCAAAGACATTGAAGTCTGTGATGTTCCAATATCTTCTCACCTGTCGAAAACAGGACATAGCTAGAGCGAACATCTAAACATTTATAACAAACTAGCTTATCTTTTCTCACTTAATAAAAAGAAGAATTGGAGCGATTGAACGAAATTTTAAAAAATTAAAAAACATATGTTGTGATTAGGGCATCCAATCCCGGGATCCTGTTCAATTTTCTGATCCCGAAACTCCGGGATTGAGATGGCTGCGATCCCGGGATTTCGCGATTGAGAAATTTTCATCAAAACCCTAAAAATTACACGAAATTGGCAAATTCAAGATTCTTCGGTGAGCTAGAAAAAAACGAGTTTCTCTGATAATCCGGAAAAAAGTATACCAAATCGGGGATTTCAAATTCCTCGGTGAGAAATTCTCAATCCCGGGATTCAAAATTAACCAATCCCGAAATCCCGGGATTGGATACCCTAGTTGTGATGCTCCATTAGACAAAAAAATGTACATTTAAAGATATGTCTTACTCTGCAACGCAAGGCTTAAACATATAATTTATTTGATTAATTATTGTTGTCTTCATGAATTGGTCTCAAAAAAAATGGTGTGAAATAAGTTGACTTCTTGCCTTCTAGTGTAAACAAAAAACATATTTTTTCATATTTGATTACACTTTAATTTTTATGATTGATATTCAAAATATGCTATATTAATAAAAACACAATATTCCTTTGTACTTCATTCCACTTTATTTAATAGATCAGGACCGGTTTCACTTATTGCGAGCATTGTCAAATGATAAGAAATATAATTTAACAATGATATTTATACACAAATGAAAAGTTGTAAACAACAATTGCCATTGAAAAGAAATTACCAATTACATTATAATACGAGGTAATTTCGTTTCGATACCAATTTGCAGTGGATCCATCTCCACTTTTCAAAATTAAATAATGTAAAAAAATTTAGCAATGCTCGAATTATTTTCTATTTTTGATAGCTATTTCGATATTTTGCCACCGTCAAAACTTGTGATAGTGATGGCGTGTTGCCGAAATAGTTGTCAAGTATATATAAAGCAATTTTTGAGAGCTTATGTGGTATTATTATTTCTTACATTGGAAAAAAGCAATGCTAAAATTGTGTCGTCGACTTAAATTGCAAAACTCGTATCTTCCAAAACACTATTACAGATGCTATTTGTTACCTGAATGCAGCGTTTTCCAAACTTTCGACATCTGTGTACCCCTTTTAAAATTGTCGTAACATCGAGTGAGTACCCCTCGTCAAAAAAAATCTATGTTTGTAATCGAAAAAAGTAAGCCGCATGTTGTTTCAGCTTTCATGCAGTTTCACCCGTGTATCCCCATCAAACGCTTCGCGTACCCCAGGGGGTAAACACTGCCTTAATGTAACGTGTTTCTGTCTATGAAATGCTAAATCAATCAATCCATTTTAAGTTACCAGAATTTTTGAATAGATCTAAAGGTCGCATGCAAAAAAGGTTGGACAGCTATGCTCTAATCATTCTCATGACTCATTGCACTCTGTACGACTCACACGGCCACAAGGGTCTTTGTCTCTGAACAATCTTTTACAAGACGTGATTAACTACAAAGGAATCTCAAAAGTAAATTCTTGGCAGGAGAGATATATTTCATTTATTTTGGCAATTGATTATGAATACAGTTGTAGCCCCTCCCCTCTTAATCACCGTTTTAAAAATACAATGTAAACAAAAAGGGAAGGGAGAGCACAATATGAAGTTAAATTATTCAAAATATAAGAAGACTGTTCAGTGAGTATTCATAAAAACTCAATCAAAAACAGACAATCTAAAGTATTCTGCAGTATGAAAACGCTTCTCATAAACATAACACACGTGGCATACCTAAGAAAACAGCCCATGGAATAATAAGTTTTTCCTTTAATTTTATATTGGAAATGAATTACTAAGTTACCGTCGAATATACAGTAAACACAGCTATGGGTAAAGTTAGTAAGTTTTTGGAGAACTTCACTGTGAAAGTAAAACGGACAATTGCTTAATTAACAGTGAATTTCGGTTCGGAAGCATGGATGTCTGTGATATCTTGAATTCCCCCCTCGCATCCAACCTATCCTAAAAACGGGGCGTAGAGATATCCTTCTATTCTCCACCCTCTTTGGAAACAAGAAGAGGATGAGTAACTGAGTAACTCAGTTCTCGTAGAAACACTTCTGTTGAGAAAAACTCCATTAAGAGTCCATATGATCCTCATTGGGAGCGGAAATGGTAAAAATAAAAATGTCAAACCAAGTATTTATAATTTGCTGGTTTTGTGAAGCTTCATTATTTAACCTACTCTCGTCAATTTTTTGTCAAAAATAATCATATATGTCATGTTATATTCTCGTCTCTTATAATTCAATTAATATGTGGATATACAGTGGAACCTCTCATAACGAGTAATTCGCATAATGAGCAAAACAGATTGTGAAAAAAATGCTCCCTAAACGAGCGAAATTTCGCATAACGAGTGACGCAGAGTTTTGGAATGATCACTTTCACATCGTTGCTCGCCTCAAGATTATTGACAAGGCGTGGGAAGGGGTTACCAAGAGAACCCTCACTTCAGCTTGGAAGAAGCTTTGCCAAGGAGCGTTGTCGAATGTGATTTTGAGGGGTTTGAAACAGTACCTGTGAAGTTCACAGTCAACGAGATTGTATCTTTGGCCAATACCATGGGACTGGAGGTGAATAACAACGATATCGATGAGCTTGTGAAAGACTGCAGTCAAGAGCTGACTACCAAGTCATGGAGTTGCATTGTTTTTCACAGCAAGAAGTAATGGAGGAGAGTTTGTTAGTGGGGGAGGAGGAAGTAACCGAGCAACAATCTTCTGGCGCAATAAGAAAAAAGCTGAAAGCATGTGAAACTGTTGCATCGTACATTGAGAAGCATCACCTCTAATCAAATCAAATCAAATCAAATCTAAATCGCATTCCAGGTTGATACGTTCTTTAACAATTTATAAGTATGTAATTTTACTTTAATGTACGTTAAAAATATAAAAAATGATTTTTTTCCGGCATGGAACGCATTATTGTATTTTACATTGTTTTATATGGGAAAAAATGTTTCGCTTAACGAGTGTTTCACATAACGAGTAAGATTCAGGAACGAATTAAACTCGCTATTAGAGGTTCCACTGTATGTGCACTGTAACTGGTGCAGATAGTTGACGTTTTGATTGTGTTGTATAACCAAAAAGTATCTTAACTCGATAAATTGCGGTCCATTTGTCAGAACTCACTTCATGCATGATTTCATAATGATAGAACAATTTCAATACATCTCAATTCTCGGCTGAGTTAAAAGTCAATGAATACACAACATTATAAATATAAATGATACGCACCCAATAAACTTCTCTGGATATCCACGGCTGACAAAATTGACAGCAAATATTTTCTCCGCTCAGAACTGTCATTTGGTATTATTTAATATCAACACACAAGAAAATAAAACACTATTTAATTTTCAGCTTTTTAAGCTAACCCAAAATATATATAAAAGAAGAAATTCCGAAAACTTGCACTTGTTAAAAAAACTTTGTCATTTTTCGTTCAGTTTCTCGATATTATGAGAAATACAGAAGCGAACACTATAATATATAATTTATTTTTACAGTTTTCTTGATAATTTCACAATATGATTTCGGTGACAATTGAATTTTCGTTTTTATCTTTTTTAGCGTACAATAAATAAATACATATTGTTGATATGGGTTTTTTCAGACATGTTTATCTTTTAAAAATCATTTCTCAATGGGCATAGTATCACACAAATAATTCTTAATTTATAATCGCTTTGATAAGAGCTAATTTTACATCACGAGATCCTTTACACTGGAAACAGTGAGTACTAAAAAAATAACATTATCGAATAATTAAAATATTTATAGCCACCTAAAAACAAATTGAGAGAGAAGGTTATGGCACTTTCGTTATATTACATTAAAGGTGTGAACGGGCCCGGGCCTGACCCTCGGGCTTCTACCCGGCCCGGTCCGCGGGCCGGGTTCGGGCGGGTAAGCGCAATTGAGATTTGGGCTCGGGCCGGGCCCGGGTAAGGAATTTATTTCTTCAGAAAATTATTTCAGACTCATAAGTCAGCCATGATGATTTTAAATATAGCCAGATCTATAGAGAATCGTTAATTGTTGTAAATTTATAAAAAACGGTTTTTTTTCGGGCTGAGGGTCGGATTCGGGTAACAAGTGTGGTATCAGACTCGGGCCCGGGTCGGGTCGGGCCTGAATCTTTCGGGCTCGGACCGGGTAATTTTGTAAAATTTCGGCCTGTGCCGATTTCCTTATTAAATATATAATTTTCACGGTATTGCTGTGTTTATAAAAGTAAAACACATTTTTTTTAACTTATATCAAAATTTTATGCCGTACGTATTTTCAACTAATAATATTGTCAACGCTCGCAATTACCGAAACCGGTCAGGAACGTTAAAAAAATGTGTTTATAAATCAATATAGTGCCTATCCACTAAGAATTGGTACATAATACATTTAAAGTGATTGTTTTATTTTTTAACGGAAAATAAAATAAAATTTAAATATTTTATGGATTGATTGCATGGAATTTCGCGGGTTAGTTTTTTACTAGTTACTTTATACTAAACCAGCCATACTCAACCGCGGGCCGCATGCGGCCCTTTAAGCTCTTACGTGCGGCCCAAAATAATTATAGTCACCAAATATTTTACTTGCAAAAGCCGGAGTACTGGTGTGCCGGCTCGACTAGTGACTGTATTTTACCTCAAATCAGTCACTAGTCGCGACGCCATTGTACATCATACATAAATACATATGTATGCAGTATAGTATGTGCTATATTTACAGTTTACTATAAATATATTGCGGCCCACCGCTCACGTAGAGAAGTAAAAATCCGAATGCGGCCCGGAGGAAAAAAAGGTTGAGTATGGCTGTACTAAACCTTACAATCAGTACGGTGCAAAGATATTTCGACGATTTACAATACATATTATAATTTATAGTGCTTAAAAGAATTAGTAAAGCCTACTGTGAACAGTAAATCTATAATCTAACAACTTGTAATTACATCGGTATACGATATACGCTCGATTGGCGACGTGTCTAAATGGGTTATCGTAGAGAATGACAAATTTATGGGTTTACATTAGTTAGATATTATCTAGCATTCATATTTTTCAAACGAATTGGTCCTTCCGTCAAAACCTTTCCTTTTCGTCTGGGCATCATAATATATCGATACACAGGTTCAAGACGGAAACAAGTCAAAAAAACAATTTTTTGAGCTATTAACATCATTCGCCATGTCAAGATTTACATTTTTCCATAAAGCAATAACTCGTATTCAATATTCATAAGTTCTTTTGAGGAATTTTAACTTTTCAGTACATTTCGTACGCTCATTCCAATTTAAAAACGTGAATATTTCAATATCACTTATTTTGACTTGTTCCCGTCTTGAACTAATGTATCCGATATGTACATATATTTACACATTACTCCCGTGGTATCGTTATGAACGTTATTAAAACGCCGATCGATTTGCCATTGGTAATCTTCGTTGATCTTTTCCAATGTTTGTTTAGGTTTTGGAACTTTTCCAAGCAGACCCAATGCTGTCACGTCATATGGGTAAATGTAAATAGGAACCTATCCAACGTGTACAGGCAAACACTGGCCGCTCACCATCGAAGTATATTTTTAGTCTTCTTAATTGAATTTATCGGTGAATAGATTTTAATTTCAGTCCAGCGAAACCATTCACCGCGAAGATTGTTATGATTTTCTGATGCTTTTGGATAAATTTAGCATTAAGTATGCTTTTTCAGGGCTGTTGAATCGTTGTGTTTTGTGTGGAGTCGAAGAAGCAATAAACGTATAACTCGTACTCTTTGTTTTGCAATTAAATTATAATCCAACAAGTGATGCATTATATAATATAAGACATCAAAAAACCTGGATATAAAATTTTACATTTTTTTTATATATCGGAGTCGAAGTTGGACTATTTACAAATTCCAGAGTCGAAGTCACGGTATTTTTTTACAACTCCACAACCTTAGTTTAAAAATCTTAATTTATTAATATTTTTATATTCAATATTGTATATATTTTTACATTCAAATACAATTTCAAACTTTATATTATTTTTACTCTTGTTTTAAATCTTTTTAAATCATCTACACACTGAATAAATCTATAATTTATTTAGATAGCGTTATTTATTCAATTAACAAAAGTTATCAAAAAGACAACGGTAGTTTTCACTTTCTTATCTTGTTTCCGTTAGAATCACTGACATTTATAAAGTAATAATCAATTCAAACTGTGCCTCCACACACCCTTTATCGTCCCTTAATATCGTTCCAATCGTTTTTCTGTTTCTTTTAATAGTTACGTAATTGGAATCGGAAACTTAATTGTGGATGTGGTCACTCTAAAAATGTTTCTCAAATAAGTGAAGCACGTTTCTACAGTAACATACAAAATATTGTTCATAATTTCAATATCAATTTTTTCATAGAAATTAAAAATCGTCTCCTATTTGTCTGAATTGCTCGACTCGTACTGAATAAGACATATTTTGTACGTACATCATCAATGTTCTGACTAACTTTGCATCAGCTTAAAATCCAGTATTGAAAAGCTATTAATACGTATATTATTAAATTGCGTTTGAATATTGCAATGAAATATGATTGAAGTGTAACTCAACAAAAAAAAAACGTTTTGTTAAGCTGTCGTGGTATGAATAAGGCACGGAAATAATGGTAAAAATGTACATACGAGGTTGAGCCACAACAGCTACGATGCATAATATAATAAAAGCATGGCAAGAGGATCTGTATAAAAAAAATATGTGCTTATCACAAATCTGACCTTTAAATATAACTTTATTCAGAATATTTTCCAAAGATATATTTTTGAAAACGAAGTGCAAAAATTATGTAAATAACCTTTCATCTTCTTGTTAACTATAAAGGGCAGAAGTTGCGCTTCTTAACACAGCAAAAAAATAAATTTACGTGTTATTATTTTATCGAATGTCGGTTAAACGAGTTTTAATTTGATATAATCTAGTTTTATTTTAAACAATCTGTAGTCATCTCGCATCCGTATTTTTTTTAAATGGACCAACTGTCATTAGTGTCATTGATTTTTAAGTCAGTAGTCACAAATCCGACGTCACCACGACAAAACACAAACAAAACAATGTTTTAAATTGACGTGAAATACTATTATTTTATTAATTTATAAAATTTAACGTTCGTCACAGATGCACTGCACTTTATTTAATAGTATAAAAAAATATCGATGTTATTTTATTCAAGCTGGGTATACTCGAACACTGAAGTAAGAAATATGGAACACTTTTTGAATTTATTCATACCGCCTTTATTGACTTTGTTGTTTTTAAATTTGAGGTTAGAACGAAGCTAGCGTTGTATGGCAGCGCGGAATAATTATTATTATAGATTATAATACTTGTAGGTATATCAACGCTCAGTGTGGTGTATTTATTTACAAGACGGTGACGTAAGCCGAGAAACAGTCGTCACCGGCATTTATAGGCGCTCCGTTGCTCCGCACACAACTCACCGCTGCAGAGAAAGATAAAAATACATAGTCTTGTATAAAAAAGACAGATTAGATTGACAAGGATCAAAACAGCAAACAAACTTTTAATTTTCAGCGTCACATGGCCCTGGCTATTTACATGTCGATGATACTATTATATACCTATGACTATCTAAGTACAGCTCCGAAGTACAAAAATACAATATGCAGGTTCAAATATCAGAAAATTTAATACCACATGAATTATATTTGTAAGTTTACTTTGTTATAACTTGTAATAGTGGAGTTCTACCAATTAATTTAATTTTCATATAAAAAAACAGTAAAACCTGTGCTAAGTGCTTATATTCAAAATGTAATATCTGTTCCAAAAAATACAGTTTTCATATTATGTATATGTGATTGCAATAAATAAGTTTACGAAAAGAAATGTTGTCATTATAAATGTAGCGAAATTATTAAAAAAAAGCATTTATAGTTTTACTGTTTATCAGTTACATATCTTCTTATTCAGTGCATTAAACAATACTAAAGATGGACGCAAATATTTAACAGCTTAAATATTTTAATGCATTAAAACTTGACAATTAAACAACGTGCCTTTAGGAATAACTAGCAAAAAGAAATACGCCATAGTTTGTAAAGCGATAATCTAAAAATATATCGATAAATAGACAGATAACTCGATTTTTATCGAGTTTTCACAATACATATTGTATAGATTTTTTTTCAGCTCCGTCAAACAACTTACAAAGATATTTTTTATTGTGCTCGTGAAAATAGGAGTAATTCATCTAAAATCTCAATTAGAGGTAATTTTTGTAATTACGTAATGAACTAAATACACTAAGTATGCCATTAAACCACAAATCTCTATGTTTTCCTCTGAGTAAGAGGAAAAGTCAAATCACCGAGCTGAATTAGTAAATTTCACGTTGAAAAATCACATTTTACGTTCATTTAATTGAATGAAAATCTTGCTTTGACTCTCCTGAAACAACCGATTTAAGTCTTACCCTGTTTTCCTTTCGCACACAAATATTTTCTCCTATAATATTTTTAAAGTGTCTATATTAAGTAGTATGGTATCATTACAACATATTGCTTTAAGCGGGAACTTAGCGGATGGTGGGGATCATAAGAACTAACTTACATAAATTAATAACGACAGATTTCGACTTCTAAAATACATTATGTCTCCAAATATTCCTCGATATACGTGCCTAACGCAAATTTAAATCCCTCATTGGCGAAGAAAACTACACTAACAAATATTCCCAATTAATACCTTTCAATAACGTATAAAATTTAGGATGTCACGATTGTTTCAAACAAATACAGAGTGAGAACATATTTTTCCTGTCCACTATCAGTCTCGCGAGCCCCGACCGTCAGAATAAGAGACCTGGTAAAGGTGATTAAGTGAGAGAGAAGATGATGATCTTATGAGATAATTGGCTGAGGTCATAAATCACCAAATAAATCAAAAAGTCAATAACTCGGCGAGATTTCACGGTCTTGAATTATAACAAATACTGTGTTGTGATTTTATTATAATTATTTTGTATTACTATATTTTATAGTTATTTTTATATTATGTTATTAGTGATTTTGCTACCGGTATAACATATCGATCGTCTAGTCTAGTTCAAACAGACTCTAAAAAATCGAAACCGAATATGTGTAAAAAAAAATTTCTTATCGAGTCCAGAAATCGGATAAATAAAAAATTCTAATGTCGATAAACTTTTAAGCAATTTAAAAAAAATTCTAACGAATTTTCTTAGAGCGTGACGTTCTGGGCACTTAGGGTTACCCTTGTTAATAATCTGTTATTGTTTATGACATTTATTTTCAAATCTTTGTAAATTTCTTGATACTGCCTACAAATATTTTTTAAATTTAACAGCACGTTCGATATTTTGATCATACACATATTTTCTAATTTACTAGCTAATTAAATAACTTGAGCAACATTTTGAACAAGTGAATTCATCTAGTTTGTCAGAATCATCAATATCACTGATATATTCAAGATTGATTGACCGCTCTTCGCGCGGTTATGCTTCAAACAAATGCGATTTAAATACGCAGTGAAACCGTGTAAAACGAGTCTCGCGAAAATCAAGAAATGATTAATATCAATGTATCAATACAATAAATACATAATCAGTGCTTTTTTTCCCACGTAATACGGCGGAACGGCGTTCCGGCGCCTTCTTTCTTTATTTTTATTTTGCTTTGAAAACTTTTGATTTTTTAAACCATTATCTCGTGAAAAAGTAATAACAACAAAAACAAAATTTGAACTGAATATAAATTCGTAAATAAACACCAATCTTTCAATGCGTTTGAAAGAAAATGGCTCACTTTGGCCGAAAATTTCTAAAATAAAAGAGGTTGAAAAACTAAATTTTAATAAACATTGATTATCGAAAATAGCTGTTTTGGAAAATTGAGGGTTACGTCCTTTTTCCTTTCCACAGTCGATTTGTATACCATCAGATCATCTTTAGTCAGCCAAGCATGAAATGTCAACACTTTTAACTATTTTGTTTAAATACAGATCATTGAATATATTTTTCAAAAAAAATTCGAGCCGCTGATTTTTCACGATTCCGACTCCGACTCCACAGCCCTGGTACATACATATATATGTATGTACTAAGAAGATGCAAACAGTCGGGGCTGCTATATCTTGGTGGCAAGATTTTCCCCGAACAAAAGCGCCTAGTCGACGGGAAAGCCATTTCCAGCCATCATTAGAATTAATAAGCGTCGATATACTTTAGTAAATTGTATGAATATACTAAAATATAGCTTTGCAATCTTTCGCCATAGGAGCCTTTTACACTCAAAACGGCCCACGTGTATTATTTTAAATAGCACTATTTTTTATTTTCCTTTTAAATCAATCTCTAGTCCTTTAGACCTGTTAGGTGTGTCTCTTTTACGAAAGAAAAAAATCCAAACTTTAAAAAAATAATGTCAAATTAATTGTCCTTTTCATAGCGTAATATTTTTCTACGCTTATAGCTTGTTTTAAATTTTGAAAAGAAAATTCTTTCGTTCTTTCAGTGTTTCAATGAAAACATTTTATTTATTTACAACCTTGTATAAGCTATCTTCTCACTTCATATAATATTTAACGTAAACATAGAAATTTATAAATGATGAAATTTCAAAACATATTTTCAATTATTATATGGTAAGCTTTACATTTGAACTTGTTTATAAAAAAAAAAAGTGCCATATGTCATTGTTTTTAGTGGCTTTAATTATGCAAATAAATAACAGTACTATTAATAATTGTGTCGTTTTAATTGTAAGCAATTGTCTTATTGTTTAAGTTTCACAAACACGAATTTTAAATAAAAATTAAAATAGCAATTGATAATCAATCCGTATTATGATACGATCGCAAATAAATTATCACTGTATACAATTTATTATCATGTAAAATTATCATCATTGATAATTAATTATTCATCAACAAATAATTTTGTGCTAGGTATATTGATTGCGTATTATGTATTGACATAGGCAATTCGCGCCTAATTTACCGTAATTTAAATTACCACGTGCTAGTCAATTAGCGTGTAAGCAGGCGCACTAGAATTGTACATTCAGCGTTAGAATAAGACGCATCCCGCGCGAGCGATGTGCCGAGACTGCGTCGGAAATTATTACCGACGCTGATTTTCTCGATCGAGCTGCATACACCTGCCAACCAAATCGAATCAGTATCAAATAACGTTAGTTGCTCTTAACGTTACAGTTTAATAATAATTGCATAAGACACCGACATAAGATAATGACGATTGAACCGTAATATAATAGTTGTTATTAAATACCACATTTATCTCTCGATGTAAATCTACATCAATGATACTGTAATAATGAAAACATATAGTGCGCACGGAGGTTATCTTTTGATAGAGATCGTATTTATAATACATATTGTTTTGATCAAATATGCACACAAAACCATACATTAACCTTCCAGATATGAGAACTATTTTACTGTCACGGATAACTTTTATTCCTAAAAAAAAATTAAAAAAAAAAACTCAAAGCCGTTGTATAGAATCCCCGCATGGCTATGGTCATGCTCATTCTTTTATTACCGTGTAATATTGTGTACGGACATTAGTAAGGACGAGCGAGACCGTATGGGCACGCAAACATTCGGGGTTGAAATATAGATGAACGTGAATTTTTTTGAAATTCTCGTATAATAAGTCCTCGATTTACGCGATTTTGGACTAAAGCGATTTAAAAAAAAAATGCATTTTTTACTTTGCTGATCTTTATTTCTTTGCAGTGTTTGTTTACATAAATTAGTATACGAGAGTAAGAAAGAGAGAAAAAACAACACCAGCACGCATGTGTCCATGTGATTAAAGTGACCGGCGAAGCTGCCAGTGCAGACTTAGAGGGGGCTACGAATTTTATCAAGAGTTTAGCGAATATCATAAAAGATGATGGTTATCTGCCACAACAAATTTTTAACGTAGAAGAAACATTGGAAAAAAATGCCAGATCGTTCATATACATATATCCCAACTAGAAAAATCTATGCCGGGTTTTAAGATGTCTAAAGATAGACGTACACTTTTACTTGGTGGAAATTCAACGGGGGATTGTAAAATCAAGCCACTCAAAATTTACCACAGCGAAAACCCAAAGGCCTTGAAAAATATCATAATACCTTCATAGTACGGCAGTATTCCAAGATGATTCAGCTTTTTGTCATCGTCCAAAATCTATCACTTCATGATTTTTTCTGGCCTTCAAACAATTTATTTTGGAAATAAATGTGGTATTTATATTTCTATCTGTTATTTGGGTGACAAATTACCAAGAAAATTTTGGTATAAAAGGCTTTTTATGGCCAAATAACAGCCCTGATCTCAACATCATTGAGAATTTCTTGACGATAATGGGCAACGAAATTGCAGATCTTAAGCCCAAAACAATAAATGAATTGAAAAAAGCTATTTCAAGTGTTAAGAATAACCAAAAAAAGGTTAATTAATTTTAAAAAAAGTTTAATTCCGTGCCATGGCGAATAACCACTCCAATGAAAGGGTGGGAAATTTTATATTTATTGGAATAAAAATCATTAAAAAAACATGGATTTTTTCAAAATGCATTTTAAGATTCCCTGGATGCTCAAATATATCAATAATTAACAATTGATAAAAAAAATAATCGCATATTTAAATTAAAAAATATTTAATGAATACAAATATTTGTTAATTCTACTACCTGGGCTATCATTAGTTCATTGTTAACTGTTGTTTTGAATTGTTTCAAAGGTAAAACTATTTATATTTGAGATGTGGATACATGCTTAGACACATTTGTAATGATATTTATAAAGATATAATTCATTTGTGTTCTTTAAAGACATTTTAAAATACAAAACTGAATTTTCGTACGGTACGCGAAACATTCTTGCGCAGACTGTAGTTCTATTATGTTTTCAACTGACACATATCATATAAAATTTCTCAAATTTAAGGTTTGTTCGACTTACGCGAAAACCTTCGGAACAAATTAATCGCGTAAGTCGAGCACTTACTGTATTTACAATTTGACCTCTTTAGATCAACATAATTTCAATACAAATATATTATCAAAAGAACTGTAAATAATTTGATGTTTTGATAAAAAAAACTAACAGTTTCAAAAAGTCCATTAAAAAAATCGGAAATTCAAAAAATCGTATGTGCTTTTGGTGAGTGTTTCTGTCCCCGAGGCTGACGACTAACTGAAGTCTGTACCCTTCTTAACTAAATATGAGTTAAAGCAACGATAGTCAGGTAGAAAAGGGATGAATAATGGGATCAATAGACAACGCTGTTTACTGTGACCATGTGGTCATGCTCGTCCTTGGAAGGTTAAAACAGGGTTTCCCAAACATTTTCTGGAATGGAACACTTCGCAAGTCCGGAAAATACAACGGAACACTTAGCTGAATTTTTAAGATTTTTTAAAAACTGTGTTGCAGCGTATAAAACCATTTCAATTTTTTTCGGAACACCTACTCAGGCTCCGCGGAACACCAGTGTTCATAGTTTGGGAAACCCTGCACTAAGACAAGCAATATAATAATAATACAACATACTGGGAACGTATGGTATATTATCTAGGAATTTCTTAAAATGATGTGAAAATATCTATCAAGTATGATTATAATAAATTATTGTGGAAGCAAATATTGGCGTGTAACTAACTGTTGGCTTCCAATTTGAAACAATGGAGCTTGTGTTAACATACGCTGTTTTACGAGAACTGATTACTCAGTCGCTTGACATTTCTCATTGTTTCTCGGTTACAGCAAATATATAAGGATGGGACAAGGAGCACTAGTGGTTAGAGAATCGCTACGTCTTGTTTTTATGATCATATGGGAGGGAGGAATTACTTTCAGACAACATACATTAAAGAGTCAGTACCGGGACTCAAATCCGTAAGCCGAAGACAGCGAGATTGACATCACTCAGCAACAGGCTGGGCAAAAATGGTTATTTTTTCAATAAAAGATGGATCTCATAGTATCGTATCCCAGTACGAACAGCATTTTGCATCTGATCTATCTTTTTCGGTTCGAACCAATGGATGCAAGATTTACTCGAAGAGAATAATTGACATCACAAACACCCACGCCTTAGGTCTTAAATTTAAATTGAAAAAATCTAAATTTGATATTGACCTTACCGGGAATCGAACTCACACCCACTTAATCGGTTGAGCAAGTTCTAATCAACCAAACCACATCGGGCAATTTTTATACACTTCCTTCACTATAGCTGTGAATATCTCTGAAATAAAATAAAAGTATTTAAAACTTCTTTGTTTTATTGCTAACGTGAATACATTGTGATAATAGAAAATATGTTTACTAAACCCCCCAGTCGAACAGTTTTTTATGTAGTGTTAACAACCCTATTGTCATTATTTGCCAGCTCTTGCAATATAAAAATAATATTTTTATATATGCATGTATACACTCAACTATTTTATATTCTCTTGTATTCTCGTAAATATAACTCCTCGTATTTGAGTAAATTATTTTCTTCTAATATGCAGATTGATACTGACGCGGCGGAAGCTGTCAGAAGATAGTAAACAAAACCATAACCAAAAATAATAATTCCGCTAGTATTTTTGATTAAAATATTGTAGAGCAGTCCTAGTGGCTTATCTTTTAAAAATCCGACCTGCTAGAAAGAAGGCAAAGGTAAAAAATGGCGATGATTAATGAGTTTACATATTTTGACAATTGTTGCCTCGATTTATAATCAAAAAAATCATTCGTCCCTGGGAATTGAAAAATGAAAAGTGTGTTCGTCCCTGACTGGTTAAAATAATAAAACAACGGTAGCGCTAAGGTTAAACTATGACTCACTTATATACAACATGCAGCTAAGTTGGCCTACCTACAGGCGCTCGATAAAAAACATAATTGAACAAGCTCTAGTCGAGTAAGAATGAAAGAAAATAGAACGAGGGCTATTTTCTACTTTCTGAGAACGTATTTTCAATTATTAGCTACTGTAGGGATCATTTTTAGTTTTAGAATAGCGTATTGGTAAGAAAACGATTTTACATGATTATAATTTTGGACGTTTACATTCTCATTATTATATCATTGCAAACAGGGCTGTTTTTAGCGGATTCACAGTTAGAAAACTAACTTATACAACTCCATTTTTAATTGTTTATGATTAAAAATCGTTAAGATTTAAAAGCAGCTCAGCTGCATGCGACTAAAATTTAAAAAATTAAAAGTCCATGCCCATATATTTTTTTTAAAACATAGTTTATCATCTTTTTAAAGCCCGTGGCCCCCCTTTGAGTCTCATATTTTTCCGTGACCCCCTTAGCCGTACTTATAAGTTTTTCAAGACTCGGGAAGAATGGAATAAAAAACACTAAGAAAAACTGCAACCCGCTACGGCTTCTTACTTTTGTCAGTGATGTGCCGAGAAGTGAAATTCCTCAAAACTTGGTTCAAGTTCATATTAATACTGCACGGCACAGATCAGGTTAAGAGTTCTGGCGCATGAAACAAGGATGTTTCGAAATAAACGATTATTCCCGATTAAATTTGGAATCATTTTGTACATTTTTAATTTTCATCTCAACATACAATAAAAATATGATTTAACTTACAATTAAAAGTGTTGTTGGATGTTTCTTTGTAGCACGCTTGAAGAATTAAGTCCAGAGCTGCCGGCTTCCTCTTTGACTGATTTTCATCCCGCTTATCACACTCTTCACTTTCAGGACACTTCCTCTTCTCCCCAATCTTCACTACCACTGGTATTCCAATATCACCCATAGTGTTGTTTACGTTTATCACTCTTATCTCAGATAAAGAAAACAACTTCAAACTAGATGACTAACTAATCGAAAGTAACTGAAAGCGAATTTCATAATATGAAGCAATGTAAACGGACGACAATGACAGTTAAAAATACTGTTATTTCTAACAATAGCTTTATCGGCTGTAGTAAAACAACACACAATTATATTGCCAATTATTATTAATTAATCTGAACAATGATATAAGCCAACTGTCTTTCAATAACATGAGTTATAACTTCAAAGATGTTTCATGTTAATAATCATTATCAAAAACTTAGATGCAATTTAATGACAGTTAGCTTCGAAATTATGAGTTTTAAGCTGACCGGTGTATTTTAAAATATAAATAATAGAAATTTAATTCTACCACAAAATGAGTGCCACTTTATTATCATAGAGATTCTGTGTCGAGACTTTTCAGGTTTTTGGCTGTCTTAAGTCCCGGGACTTTGGTGTCTATTCTCGTGATTTGTTTTGAAAAAAATGCATTATATTCAGGCTAAAGAATTAAAACCTGGGGTTTAAAACAAAATTTATTATGCATGTATAAAAGAGATCTGATAAAAAACAGATTTTTGGGATTTATTATTTCTTAGAAGCAAAAGCAAATTCCAAAATATTAAAATTAAATTTTCATACCTCATTTTATGTACAAATGTTTTTTCACTATTATACAAAAGTACGAATGTCTCAATCGGAAAAGAGGTCTAAAAGCTGTATTGTAAAGTTACGGTCATAAATTTACTCCTGACTGCGGTCGAATTCTTTGATACTTTTTCATTACATGTGCCGTTATCATCCCTTCTTAGTAAAACTTAACCATAAGCATTGCACATATCCATTACATAAGAAAAATAATAATTATTAAACATTGTATTAAAAAACGCGAGTGTATGTATGTATATGTGTAAATGCAAATATTTAATTTGAATAAAATTATAATTTTATTGAAGGGGAAATAAAAGTCTCGAGTCCCGGGACTTAATCACGCCTCGAGTCCCGGGACTTTTAAAACCCTGAGACTTCAGAATCCCTAGATCGTATGATAATCGCGTATTATCCGATATATGTATATATAAAACCATAGCTTTGTCACATTTTAAAAACCGTTGATTACACAATCGTGTATTATATGATTGACAATAACTGACGAAAGAAATCTCACGAACAAGATTGAGCAAGAAAATTCTACGGACCGATTATTCCTGTTTATAATCAACATGTATGTATACTATGATGATTAAAAAAATATGATTTTTTGGCCAAAATAAGAAATTATAGATGTTGTATATTTTATTAATATTGTACAATAATCGGTATATAGAGTTTGTTGGAGTACGGAAGAGTCACCGAGCCACAAGACTATCGATGTTGGGTTTCTTATGCATTTTTGTTAATGATAATTCGACTGTGGAAAGGAAAAAGAACTTAACCCTCAATTTTCCAAAACAGGTTTTTTTCGATAATCACAATGTATCAAACTTGACACACATTCTATCAAAAGGATGCAAACTGCAAATGCCAAATTAGTATCTAAATTTAGCTTTTAAGTTTGAAAAAGATGACCTTGTAAAAAATTAAAACCAAGAAAAAACACTGAAATAAAGGTTTTTCCGAGACAATTTCTTTAATTAATATTAGGTTATGTCAATTAAACACCAGTTTAGAAATATCCGTGCACTTTAAGGTTGTGTATAATTCATAATTTGCATATGTCACAAAATCATCAAAACACGTTTTAGCGCCTCCTGTAAAATTTAATATCTGTGGGTTACGTCCTTTTTTCTTTCCACAGTCGATATGTATGTCAACTCGAGAATAATCTAAAATATCGACTTTGAGTGCCGTATGAAAAATACTATACATAATTGCTGTGACTTTCAAAGCGCTATTATAATTAACAAGTACCCAAAAATATTATCTGAAATAGAATTAAAGTCCGTTATTCTCCAAGAGAACTATCTTAGGATCAAATAAATGTAGTTCATTTTTTTTATAATCAATCAAAAAATATATCATAGTTGCAGAAGGGATAATGTAAATTACATAAATAAAATAATTATTATTTTTTAAATGTCAGTTTTTGTTTTACCAGTTTAATAGTACGTAGTAGAATAAATTATTTCATTTTTTCTATCGCTTGTCTAATTTAATTTGAGAATGAAAATTGTTTGTTTTTTACAGTATACACCATCGACACAATACGCATTAAGATTGATACACAGTCTAAGTAATGTTTTCCATTGTGATAATCATTGAAAAACCGATTGCACATACCGTAACTTAAAACCAGGAAATACGCAAAAGTAGATAAAAAATAATCGTCAAGATTTTTAATAGAAAAATTACCGACAATCTTTAGTGATTTGTCTGTAAATGTTATCACTTACACCACCTTATTATTCTTATCAATTAAGACAATAAAAACGGAATTTTATCAAAGATAAACAAATACTCCTCTGGTATGGCTTGATGTACTACAATATAATAATCATTTCGACTGTGGAAAGGAAAAAGGACGTAGCCCACACATATTAAATTTTACAGGAGGCGCAAAAAACGTGTTTTGATGATTTTGGGCCATATGCAAATTATGAATTAAACTCAAACTTGAAGTACACGGAGACTTCTAAACTGGTGTTTAATTGACACATAATCTAATATTAAATAAATAAATTGTCTAGGAAAAACCTTTATTTCAGTCCTTTTTTTTGGTTTTTACTTTTTACAATGTCATCTTTTCCTAACTTAAAAGCTTAATTTAGATACTAATTCGACATTTGCAGCTTGCATCCTTTTGATAGAACGTGTATCAAGTTTGATACATTGTGATTATCGAAAAAAAACCTGTTTTGAAAGCACTGTAGGTTACGTCCTTTTTCCTTTCCACAGTTGATATAATATAAACTTTTATTTATGCTTTATAGATTTTGCCGCCGAATTCAAAATAAGAATTGGCGCGTAGAAGTAACCACAATTATCTTTAGTCTTTGGCACTTTTGATAAATAATTGTACTTTTTTTTTTGTTATTCACAGTTTGGAAAACGTAGTTTTAGTCGTTGAATTTATTTGCGGTAATATTAAAAATCGCGTTGACGTCACATATTAAAATGACTTGTCATCGCGTTGCAATCGATCGAAATATTTGTTACGTTAGTTTTGTTAGATTTACAATTGCCGTGTATTGTCCCGTAAAACGACTTTAATCCTACGCGTGTTAATCCAAACTAAAACGAATCTTTCCCCAGCCCCTTTCTGACAGGCTTTCACGTAAATAATCAATACGTTTAACCGCCTTACAACTGTAGTCTAATATTTCCCAAACTTTTATATTTTATTGCCTAATTATTTTTCCGTAGATATGTTATAAAATCGATAACGCATTGCACACTAGCAAAGGTTGTTTTTTTTTTCTGAATTATATGGTATCTACAACATTATGTACATATTTATACAAATATTCACATTATATATTATAAGATAAAATATAAGCCAATTTAAGCTTAATATTAATAAGTTTTCCGCTATAATAATGAATTTAATAATACCATTTTAACCTATCGTATTGAATAATTTGAAAGTTTCTTGTGATGTAATAAATCGGTACTCAACTAAGACGGAAGGCACCAGGAGCAATTGAATTTGGATGCCTTGTTTTTGGATAACATAAAAACCTCAACGTAAAATAATAAAAATATATAATATCTGGAAAAGGAGTATATGGGTTGTATTATATAAGCCATTTTTGAGGCCCCATTCGCTTATAGGGCAACCCGCCCTACAGATGGTAAAGTACACCCCCGCCTTCGTCATGAATTATTTATCAGAATATTAAAAACACTTGTTGAAAAATTGATTCGGTTTTTCTTACAATATTTTTAAAACTCGTGTCAATCAGTTATTCTCAGATGTATGAATCTACTATCAAACGTCGGTTCAATAAAATGTGATATGTATTCATGTGCATAATATTTAAATACACTTTTGTATTCATAACGATTTTTTTTTGTCTGATTTATGATTCATTATTATCAACACGTTTGTTAAGATAAACATTAGTATGCTATATCGAATTGATAAGAATAAATCTGTTAAATATGACGTAACGGTTGGCGGAGAAAAGAACATACTAACCCTGATATCAGTCCCTTTTTTCCATGTACAGAAACATCCGGTTTACTTTGGATTATATTAAATCAATGTGAATTAAAAGTACCACTCCGTCCGACTGTACTCTAAGCCTTGCAACACCAGTGATTATATTGTATTGTATAGGAAACAATAAATCAATAATTGATTAAGCAACGGACACAAACAATCTTAAAAATAACAAAAGAAAATAAAAAATTCGATACAATATTAAAAATTGGTTACATATGATTGACTTTCAACTGAAATATAAACATCGTTTATTATGTTCGTGAATTTTCGCAAAGGCTTTCAAAGAAAAACTCTTCAGTTGTTAATTTCATTGGAAATACCAATAAAAAGACTTAACTTCGCTCTTTCGTCGTTGATCTACTAGCTGTCTTAGAACTGGCCTGCTTTTACATGGAATGTCAGGTTGGCTTATTTCTGAGTTTAGGTATTTTCCATACTTTGAACACAGTATCAATGAAGGTGAATTAAGGTTTAAATCAAGATATTACGGACACGTCGACGTATTGACGTTTATGTTCGATCGTGGCACAGAGTATCACAAATAAAATCATGAAAAAATTAGGTTTTTAACGATATCCTATTGAATCTATTCGCTTTAATAAGTTAAGTGTAAACCTGCAATCGTTTTACTTTGTGGATAAAGGTAATAATAATTTGAATCGAATAATGCGTTATTTAACTTATAAGTTAATGCTGTTTGAAGCGGTTGGTTTGGCAAACGTACAAAAATTAATATAACATAGTTAAAAACAAATGGAAGTTTGAAGAGTATGGGAATGTTAAAAACAAAAACAATTTTAATGTCAAACACATTAAAAAAAGCTCTCGCAAAAACACTAAAAATTTGATTAATTTACAATACTTTTACTTTATTACTTTCTAAATTATTATGTATTAAATAAATACTGTCATGGCTTTTTTCATCAGGAAGTTGGCCAAAAATGAAACCATTTCTTGTATCACTCTACTCGATTCTTCCTAACTCTTTATATTATTCATTTAATTACAAACTCCTTTATTTTATTGGTTTTGAATGTATATTACAGTTCTTAAAACGTTTTTTGTTTAGATCCGTAAATGATTCATATTTTCAAGATAATTTTATTTTACCAAGTGTTTATTTTCGTGGTTGTTTACACAAACTGGTGTTGTTCAAAATTATTTCAACTACCTTATTGTATTGTTTGTATTCAAAATAAATTATGATAACCTTGAAATCAAATTTTCCATTCCACCTATCTTGTAATCCATTGGTCAGTGGTCTTGAACCTCGTCCAATCGATTGTGGGATAACGGATTCGAATCCTCTGACAGAACCTTTAAAACGTCGGTTTTTTCAATCGATTTATATGTTTGTGTCTTAAAAGACAAATGTGTATGTGGCCTGTCGAACCCTCCCAGCATGATTATATAAACACTAACACTTCCCTTAACTCATTCTTGTTTTCATATTCACTCCGAAGAATAAGAGAAATTAAATAAGTGATTTTAGATCAGTTCTCGTTATACAACTCCCGTAAAGATACTTCATCGGAAGTCCATACGCCCCACTTTGGAGACATACGTGTAAATGAAAATGCATACTACTGCATCATATCATATTGATGAGTCAAATAAAATTAAAGCAAAGTAAACTGAGGAACTTTGAGGGTCGTAGCCATTGCAGGTGAATCGATGCCCTTTATACCAGGCATTTCATAGCAGGTAGGCACGAATTTGTCTGAACTTTTATAAACTAGATGTCGTAAGTTCTATTTTAAAGCGTTTTCATTCATTCCCCGCTCCTTCGTAGCAGTGGCGTAACAGCTCCAATGCGAAAATCATCTAAATAGATTTTTACATAAATTGTACACTCGCGGTATACGTGATTTTTCTCTTGTAATGGGCCAAGAAATTACTTACTAACATGAATTTGTAAAATATTCTATAAACAATGATATTTCGCATCGTTATTTCATTTGTATGAAAAAAAAAATTAAACATATCGCCACCTTAATACTACAACTAGGTAATTCTGATTTGATATTTGTTGGGAACATGAAATTCAAAGATTATTTGATTAGACAACATCTAAATTCTAAGTTATAATTTATTGATGTAAAAATAAAAATGAAATATGATGTTTGTGTAATTAGGAACAATTTAACTATGTAAAAGAAAATGTGAGATCACGAGCCTTCCAAAAGTGAAGTGAGCCATGTAGTAAAATGGCAAAACTTTTCTATTAGACTTTTAAATACGATCAAGTTGGTATTTTTGTGGATTGCTTATTTTTATTTTTGTTAGATAACATTATGCAGTGTGTATTTGCTGAGTTCACTTCACTTTTACGATACGTAGAGTATTATAACGCATCTAACTATTTGTTTCCTAAAATACCACTTGACTCACTTCACCTCTCAGAGGCGAGTATTTAAAAGCTACCGCTGATATTAATAATCGTTTCTTTTTGTGTTGCAATCCTAAACAGGGACTACCTACAACTCTTGAGAACGAAACTTGCTACGGTTTCTAAGCGTCGGGTCATTATCATCAACCACGACAGTTACAACAAACCCGAAAAACTTCTATATCAACTGTGGAAGGGAAAAAAGACGTAACCCACACATATCAAATTTTACAGGAGGCGTTAAAAACGTGTTTTGATGATTTTGTGACATATGCAAATTATGAATTATACACAACCGTGAAGTGCACGGATACTTCTAAACTGGTGTTTAATTGCCATAATCTTATATTAATTAGAGATATTGTCTTGGAAAAACCTTTATTTCAGTGTTTTTTCTTTGTTTTATTTTTTACAAGGTTATCTTTTTCAAACTTTAAAGCTAAATTTAGATACTAATTCGGCATTTTCAGCTTCCATCCTTTTGATAAAATGTGTGTCAAGTTGTATACATAGTGATTATCGAAAAAAATCTGTTTTGGAAAATTGATAGTTACGTCCTTTTTCCTTTCCACAGTCGATATGGAACATTTGAGGATGATATTAGTTTGCCCATTTCTAAAAGCTCTTCTAAAATCTCGTGCAGGATTATAAGGATGAATTCGCTAAAATGTGACTGCCAAAAATAGTCAAGATTACCACTGTCACAGGTCCGCACTGAGGACATCGGCGATAAAATAAAAGTAAGTACGCTACTGACGCTAGCACGTGTACTAACACTTATAAATCAAATAAAATAGCACAAAACGTGTACATAAAATTTATTTGAAAAATATGAATTTATAATAATAACTTATTCCAGTGTTGGTGAACTCTTTTACCTGTGCGTGCCGAAAATCCCAAATATAATTTATATGTTTTGTAACGTGCCGATCAAAAAATAAGTTTTCCGTATTCACTACAGTTTAAGAATGTAAAAATAACATCACATATGGTCCTGAATTGTTTTTTATCATGAAGTAAACTAGCTATTTATCTGTTGATTATTTACGAAAAAATTCTTATCGAAAAAGTTATTGATTTCTACAAAACATGACATTTATGAATCACTCACTTGCCAGTAACATTTTCGAACGTGCTAACTAGATTACGCGTGTCCTTTATTCGCCAACCCTGGCGATATTTATAGTGCTTTAGTTTGACTTACAAAAAGAATCATAGATAATTAAAAATTGGTATTCAAAAATGGATCTTTACCGCCAGCGAAAAAATCCTTTTATTTCTCTCTATCTATGTACGTTTTCGAATTTGGTATGTACGCTAAATGAACTGAGTTGAATTTGACATTCGTATAAAAATGGCTTTTCAACAGTCATGTTCACAGCTTTAGAATTGTGTACATTGCCCAATTCAAGCAATCAGTACAAAATATTTAACTATTTTGCGTGATAAACATTTTTTTTTGATTCGTTGTAACATAACTACATATACCTACGGCGTAGCCACCTTACAGCAGATTCATGCAATGCAAGAAGGCCCTGCGAAAAAGAAGGTCAAAATTTCTACATTCTCAATTTAACAAATTGTCTAACTAATACTAAACAATCCAGTCCTGTCGCCGAGTAGCAAACTCTTTTAGGCATTCGTATTATATGGTTGTGGGTTCATTGGATCCAACCTCTGTACGGATAATTATGGATTTGAAAATAAATTCACATCATCTTGATAATTTTGATAATTTTTTTTTTTAAAAACCATGTCCGCTCTCAATTTGGAGCATATGGACTCCTAATGGAGCTTATCTCAACAGAAGTGTTTCTACGAGAACTGCTTGTTACTCAGTTGCTCAACCTGTCTTTTTCCAAAGAGAGTAGGGATAGAAGGATAGGGCTACGACAGGACTAGTGGTAAGCTAATCGCTCTCGATACGCCCGTTCATAGGATAGGGTGGGTGAGAGGGGGGAATTCAAGACATCACATACATCCATGCCTTTGAAATTCATACATCGATTGAAAAATCAATTTATAAAACTGTCCGTACCGGGATTTTAACCCGTGCCCTCCGTAGCCGGAGCCAAAAACGTTGACCACTCGACCACACAGGCGGATTTTTTTATTACCTACATAAATAAAGTCAACAAACAAATTTACCAAAATATATATTTATGAAGAAAAACACTGTAATTAAAAATCGTTGTTCGTTGGATGAGGGTGAATTTTGGAGGGTGAGTTATGATGATTCAGTAAAATTGAAAGAAATTGGGTCGCCAGTATCATTTCTTTTTCAAAATCATGTACATGGGTAGTCTGATATTAAAATCAAACATTGAATAACTACTACAAGAGAGTTTATGATATTATAATTAAGTAATACAATGCAGTTGCAGATTGATTTCTTCTCGAAATTTATCAATCAGAATTCAAATATGAATCATGGCACAGCACTTGACGATTTATTTTTATTCAATTGTGTATTTCTAAAGTGAATATATTTTATTTACTACTTGATGAACCTTATAGCAACAAAATCAGTCTAAGTAACAATATAATTAATATACATATTAAAAATCGACCAGTAAGGATTCTGCTCTGCTAAGTAAAAATACAGTAATGACAAAAAGTGATTAAATTACATTAAATTAATTAAGAATTTCTAATATTTTACATAAGAAAAAACACAGTAAAACTAATATTTTGTATTCAGAAAGATCATTATTTTTGTACTTATTATTTTAAAATTAGCTAGCCTATTTAATTAAAGACACAGCTTTATTATGTTTGAAAATTGATTCGGTTTTTTGTATTTAATTTTATTCGACTATCCTTTGTAATAGAAGACATACCACGTACATTATCCCAAAAAATCAATACCTAAATATAAATAATTATATACTTAAAGGTAAATGAAAATTTGATGCGTGGTTACTGAAAAACAAACGAACTTGCAATTACTGCGTTTTTACTTAGCATGCCAGAATAGTTTATTTACAATGCCATCCTCACAGTTAAACAGTAAACACGGTACGAAAATGCTTGTGTTTTACAAACGTTATTTGATCTAAACGTGTTGGCTTTAAATATAATATAACTTTTATTTGTTTCCGAAAAAAATGGAAAAGACTTTAAAATAATAATTAGAAAATACTTTCTTTTGACAAAAACAATATGTAACGGAAATAACAAAAAAATAAGTGACATCCCTTAACAATTTTTTGGCGTAGGCCAAAAGTTTGTTGAAGTGAAAAAAGTTCGTTTTTGAAATACATCTCACACAACAACAAAAAATCTGTATGACGAAAAGTACAAATATTTAAATTGTATCTTCAGTTATAAAATATATTTATGCGCCGCCCTTTGTCACATTGACCAATAAGAATATTTAAGATAGTGATATAATAAAATATTTCCTTTAAGAATGATAGTCTGCTTTAAACACATTTTACTGCTTTATTATTAATCCTAGAATCGAGACGTTTCTTCATTCTTTCAAAGTAATCTCAAAAGACCTGGCAGCAAAATGATTAATCAAAGTACAATAATCAAAAAGATACCTATATCGGCACGTAATTAGATTAAAAAAAACATTTTTCTAATCGTTATCAGACTTATTGAAACATTTCTGAATTATGATTTAAAATATCGATGTGTGTGGGGGGAAACTTGATAACTGATTTTTGAAACGCTGTTGCATACAGTGAAACTCAGATCTACCGTTCTCGCATTATTTGTCTTCCCGCGTGGATCGTTTATTTTTCATGGTCCCGGAAAAACACCCATAAGAACAATGTTATATAATTCCGAATTTATCGTTTATCGATTTACCGATTTTCCCGATCTTTAGCTCTAAATATTATGGTCACGTCTCAAATTTATCCCGATTGACCGTTTTTGTTGAATATTTTTCATGTCGCTGATACGTCTTACTTCACATTTCGTTTCGTATTTTTTTCTTACTCAAAACTAAAATGTCTAAATGAATTAACCCTTTTAATGAGAGACGATTTTGCTATGCATATGCTCAAATTGCCAAGGTTTTTTTATAGAAAAAATCGTCCTTTACAATTTTTTAAAAAAAGTATTGAAAAGCATTTTTTACGAACTTACAAAAACACTTGTACTCTCTATGATCTATGGAAATAATATTCGGAGATATTATCTGCATTTTACAAACATGATACAACAATAAAAAATATTATCGTTGATTAAAGCAAATTTAAAACAAATAAAACTAAATTTGAATCGTTCAAACTATGTACATTCTCACAGATTTTGTCACTAACGACCCGGGTTTCGCCTTTCGGCATCTTCAGGCATTCAAGTGCACGGATGAACTTGAACTTGAACTCGGTTCGAATCTGAAGCACCGGGCCTAAACATCGGCCCGGCGCATTTTTCGCATAGGTAAGGAGGGCCGATTTTTCAGCCCTCCGGCATTAAAAGGGTTAAACTATAAATCCAGCTAAGAAACTGAAAATAAATCAAGACCATGAAAAAAACAAGGAGAAAAGCGCGTTGAAATAGCAAAAAGAGTTAACTTACAAAAGTACGCGGGCTTAAAGACTCTTAATGTATGTATGTATTTATTAAGTAATTTTAAAAAAATCATCTATATTCTTTGAGAAAAAGTCTAAATAAATAGGTTGCTTAAGAATTAAACATATATTTTGGTATTATTTGAAGATTTCCCACATTATCGATTTCCCGTATTTTTCGTTTGTTTATTACGATCCATTGAAAAACGTAGAATTAGAATTTAACTATTTATTCTTTTAATTATATTTTAAATAAATGTTGCACAATTCCATAAAAATTAGAATAATCGAAAACGTTATTATGATATGTTTGTTTTCGTTAACCTATTTCATACATTAGTATTTGTTTGAATTGCCTCTTGTAAATTTAATATTTTGCAGTTATCAAGTTATGCCTAAATACCACCATATATAATTATCAATTATTTATAGTCGTGTAATTTTTATTTGTCATTGTCAAGTATGCGTATACGACAGCTGAGAAATTTGTAATTATAAGATAATAATAAATTAAATAAGTAATTACTAGCATTTAAAACAAATCAATACTCGCCGAGTTCGCGAAGAACGAAGGTTACCTGTAATACCTAAATACCAGTGGCGGTTCGTGACCTAAAAAATTAGATGGGTTAAAAAAATGTTTAATATTTAATACAACTTCACCTTATACATTATGGTCAAGTTTGCAACTCATTATTATATTTAATTGGAAGAAAATATGCATGGGGGTATTCCACTCAAATTTTTAACTGGATTTTAGTGACAGTTATCCTCGGAAGGCTTATATATATGCACTTGCTAGAAGTCTTGCATGTCTAGTATACATTTATTGCAAAAATATTAAAATAACCAATGAAACGCTTTTCAGTAAGCAAAACAACAAAATAAATATGTTTGTATACCAAAAAAGTAAATAAATGTATTCAAAAATAAATTAGAATATCAAAAAATTCAGGTAAAGTTTAAAAATATTGAAAAATACGCACTAAAAAATAAAAGCAAATACGACAATTATTCATTAAAATTTGGGACATTCCAAATCTCTTCTCGATTAGTCAAAATAAAAATGAAATGTGATGTTTTGTGTAATTAGAATTGAATTTTGTAGAAGAAAATGTGAAATCATGAGCCCTCGAGAAGTGAAGTGAGCCGAGTAGTAAAATGGCAAAACTTTTCTAGTGTACTTTTAAGTACAATCACGTTTTTACTTGGTGTTTTGGTGGATTGCATATTTTTATTTTAGGGAGATAACTATATTGCGTTGCGTATTTACTGAGCTTTATTTCAGCGTTTTTATTTCAAGGAAAGTCGTTGTTTCAAATTAACTTCAGGAACTTTTAGAGGTTTTGCCGACCGGTTTTTGATTTTTCCACCCCCTCCATTTTTTCACCTTTTGTTTCAAATTTTAAAATAGAAATGAATGAAGTTTTATTTTAAATATTAAGTGTTATGAACTTCAAGATTTAGCCGCGGATATTTTTTTTTATATATTTTGTACTGAAATTTATTTTTTTAAATTATTTTTTTTTCTACAAAAAGTCATATTTTGTCAGTGTGTCACAAAAGCACTAATAGTACGGACGTATCACGTAAGCATGGTATGTGAGCAAAACCATTTCTATTTTAAAACTGATTCCAAATTTTCCTTTTCACTATTCAAAAATGGGGCGGTCTACCCCCCCCCCCCCCCCTTAATAGGCTACTGTGTGAATAACAATATTGAACTTTAAATTAAAGTAATCAGTTAAATTAAATTAATGATTTTTATCAGTTTTTAACCTTTTCTCAATACCAAAAAATATATATTATGATAATACCAGACAGCCTTTGCTTTTATTTACTCATTTTATTTTGAATGTCTACCATATCTGCTATTGTTGCTCAAACTTTAAATATAATCAATAGACAAAAAAGCAATTTAATCTAATCTATTTCATTGTTCTTTAATTTTTACACACATTAACACATTCGTATTTGGTTTGTGATTCAACAAAGAACTAATTTTAAGGAACTTAAATAAAAGTGGAAAAAATATTAGTTATATCTCTCAGTGGCCAATAAATAATAATGATTTTAAAAGTATTTTGTTTTGTGATATTGGCAGTTATTTCCCTACAAGGTATGTGAAAAAAAATATATTTAACAATACATATTAAATTCATTATTTTTTAAACAATTTTTAGAACATTTTAATAAAATTTTTTGCTGAAATGGGCATGAGCAGCTTTTTCTAGCTCTGCAGCGAAATCATCATTCTGTCTTCGAATTCAGGACCATACCAAATTATATATAAATATTCAATGAGATCTCCTCTTAAATAGCTTGCTTCTTCTTATTCCATTTATTTATGTAAAACAAATGAGATAATAATATTATAAGATTATGACTAGTGTTTGGCTTTTTACATTCATAGTCAATATTGGCATAGGAATTGATTAGGGACAATCGCATAGAATTAAGATTTTCATCCATTATCATTGTCCGAATTTTTCATTTATTGTGCTTCATCCTCGAAAAAAACTATCGGTGCACTAAATTGACGAATGATTTTTATTCAAAGGCCCGCATATTTGTAAATTTTTCATCCAACAAATATAATTACTTATAAAGTACAGTCAACGCAATGCTGTTACAACGTGTAATTTCATCAGCCGGAGTGTGAAAGAGACAGAATCCAATTAACTTTGCTGTGCCCTTAGTTTACGCCCAGATCCAGGCGTGGACTATTCTATAAGCAAATGAGGCAGCACTTGGGGTCTCTTAATTTGAGGGGCCTCAAAAATCGCTTATATTTTATAAAATTTTGGTGGTCCGCAGAGAAATCTGGCATTACTTTTTGAACTCGGTGCATTTTTAGACGCATTTGATTATTTATTTTTTTCAATATGTAATATTCAACATAAAAGTCCAGTTAGTGATCCGCTGGATTAAAATTGTGAATTTGGTGGTCTGTGAACCCAAAAAGTTTGCCGACCGCTGTATTATATAACCCATATACTTTTTGTTCAGATTTTAACTATTTTACATGAAATTTTCTGTCATTTTTATGTATCCGAAAAACAGTAAACATATCCAATTGTAAAATAAGGGTGGGATTTTCTCATGCCTATATAACATTTAGACCATAATTTATATAGATTTTTATATCGCCCACACAATGCAAAACAACCATAAAGATTAAATACGGCAAATTCTTAGTTTCGAGAAAATGATTGTTTTGCATTGTATGGACGGTGTTTAATCATAGTGACACAGTGTTGAAATGACTATTATTGATAGTAAATTATTTTTATTCTCTTAGAAAACTTATCAGCTTTACAAAGATGTAAATCACTATTTTGCACCAATTCAACATTACTACTGGAATAAATAAATTTTGAATTAGTATTAGCATTTATCAATTGATTTATCGATTTCTGTTTGAAGAGGGCATGGGTGCTTATTATGTCTGAAAATTCCTTTCCCACCTCTCCAATCACAAAATTATCGGGGCATAGCGAGAGTGATTAGTTAACCACGAGTCCTCTCCTAGTTCTATCCCTACACTTTTCGAAAAAGAAAGTTGGAGCAACTGAATAATAAGCAGTTCTCGTAGAAAAACTTATGTTGAGATGCCTTTAATCTCTCTTTTTCAAAGAGGGTAGTAGGGATAGAAGTATAAGACTAGAACAGGACTTGTGTTAAGTAATCTCTCTCGCTACGCCCAGTTATTTAAGGATAGGAAGGGTGGGAGAGAATTTTAAAGCATTACAAACACTCATTCATGCCTTCGAACAGAAATCGATAAATCAATCGAAAAAATGCTGTTTGTATTGGGACTCGAACCCGTGAAATCCGGCACGGAAGCCCACAAAGCTAACTGCTGCGCCATAGGACCCAACATTGAAATAATTGGAAAGGCTTTATATTTTATTGATAGATCAAGACTTCATTCGGTGCACTTCAAATGTAAACTTCTCCATTGAATATTAATCTAATGTAAATTTTAATCTAAAGACAAACGCTTAAATAAGTAATTATATTCTTAAAAAACAATAACGGTGATGAATCAACTGATAATTTTCACTAAGTTTGTACTCTCCAGTTGGATTTAATGGATTTTTACTACAGTATCTCATAAAAAAAACATAGAGATCAATTTTGCATTGTAAAAAGATACATCGATATCAACAAATCCTCGCCAATATTGATAGAATATGCGACTCATTTATTTTGTAAAAGTACTTTTTATATTTGTTGAGATCTCTTACATCATTGGCACATTTTTGTATTTACATATACAGATCTTTATTTTCAACGCGGAACACATTAATTAATTATTGCAATACCAAGCGTAAGTAATTTATATTTTATTTTTGCAGTAATATCGTTTTTTGTCGCTCCCGTCAAATTTACCCAAAGTTTGAGATAAGTATTCTTGTACTATTGCGACGAAATGCTACTTTTTTATCTAGGACAATTTTTTTAAAATCTTCTGGCTTGGAAATTGTTCTGATTGACTCATTCGCTTCAGTATGCAACGATGTTGCATTCATTTTTATAATAGAAGCCAATAATTGGCCTGATCCCTTTAATGCAGTATAATATTCATTCAGAAATACTCACTTCTATCCTACACTCTTAGTTATGTTAAATTATGAGAGAAGAAGCTCCTTGGATAGTGGCCATTTATAAAATAAATATTTTACCTATTTACTTAAATATTTCAGGGACCGCCAAAGTCTTACCTGTTGAGACTGTCACCACCGAGCTGGGAGGGAGTGTTGTCCAGATCATTCCTTCACAATATCTCTTTCAAGATTTGGAATTATGTTCCATAAAACTGCCGAACGGAACAATCTACGAACTTTACCCGGAGTCTAATGTTACAGATCCGAGAATAAGTTTTCATCATGTTCAGTCATATGAAAAAAAATGTGCTGTCAACATAAGTGACTTAAATATTTACGATCTGGGAACCTGGGAGCTTCGAGAAATTGATAATTTCACAACAACCAATGAACCAGAAAAGAAGTTCAATTATCTACCATTGGAAATAAAAATAGAGGGTAAGCATACCTAAAAATACATTTAAGTTGTGGAGCAGACATTCAAAAAGTGATTTGTCTCACAAATACAGAGGTTGGGAAATTAAGATTTGAGTGTTGGAGAAATCACCGTTTACTTGAATGTGTCAACTTTATGATTTAATTTTTATAGTAATGAACCTTTTTTGAGCACTAATTGTGATTTCCATTCGTAGATTTTATTATTGACTATCAGAACTGATATTAAACGGCATTTTTCAAAAACGGTTGTAACATATACATTTATAAAATCAGCTATTTTCTTCTGCAGCTGATTGAACGGAAGGGTTCAATGAACGCTGAAATATATATTAAGAGTAAGTATTTAAAGTTACTTCGCCATAGATTTTAATCTTTTGGTGGACACTATATCGCACCCTAGCAAGAAAAGTGTCATAATTCAAAATTTGCTATTTTTTAGATGAATATGCAGCTAGATACCAAATAGCTCGTCAACTCTCCACTACAAGGCTTAAGTAACACTTTTGCTGTATGGCAATTTGACAGTACTGTGATCATAAATAGTGACAAATTTTGCAATTTTACCATTTTTCAGGAGCTTTGTATATAAGATTAATATTGAACATACGTAAACAACCATTTCATTAAGTATTGTGTTATTTTTTTTTGATTTTTTAATTGAATCTGATATTGAAATCAAGTTATATCTTAAACTGACGTGTTTGAGTTGTGACACTTCTTGCAGGGGTGCAATATGTTCTATTCGAGGTGCTAATACTGCAAATATAACACGTGAATTGAGGAGCAAACATTCAAAAAGTGTTTTGTCACACAAATACAAAGCTTGGAAAATGATGATTTAAGTGTTGCAAAAGTGACGGTTTGTATGAATGTGTCAACTTTATGATTTCATTTTAATATGAATAAAAAAACCTTTAAACACTAATTTTGATTTCCATTCATAGGTTTTATTATGGGCTATTAGAATTGATATAAAACGCCATTTTTCAAAATTTGTGACAAAACACTTTTTGAATGTTTGCTCCTCAATTATTGTTGATATCATTTTTTAAATTTAATCATATTAAGAGTATAATAGTTCAGAGATTTTAAAATGACAACATCTATTCATTTGTTTGATTCCAGCTCACTAGAAATTTAAAAACATATCACAAACAACAATTGAGGCATTACTTAAAAAAACTATTCCACTAACTATTGAGTCAGATCAGACAAGCTTAAAAAGTGGCATCTTATTTTTTTTAATAAATAAATTCATCTCAATAAAAACGTCATATTTATTTGCTAAAAATATATTAAACACAAACAAAGATATTAACATCACTGAATCTTTTTTATTTTTTGGTTTAGTTAGAAAAATTTTGAGGTTGGATGAAAAACTATTATGATACAAGTTTAAATGTAACAATGAATAGAAAAGATTTGAGAAATACACAATGACAAGGTAGAGGCCAATTTTTTTTTTATAATACTCTTGAGCAAATTATCAACACGTTTATAATGATAAATTCTTAGTTTATAATTTCTGCTGTCAATTCCGAAGATGATCACAAAAGCAATGATATGTACAGCAAATGATACTGCCAGATCTTACACTCATTTTTATATCATTTTTTTATAGAAAATAGTAAATTGCTTACTCATAAAGATAAATATTAATGAAACAAAGTAATCAGTCATATTAACAATCAAGTATAAAAATAATAAAAAAAGGTCAACTACATAAATCTTTTATAAGATATAGTACTTAATAAGGTTTCATTTATTATTTTTAATTATTTACATGCCCCTATGTGATATACCTGCACCTAAGGTATTGATGATTTTTTGCGCCTTGGAGCCATCATGCTTTGCCGTTGTTGCCCACTGTTATTTAAATATTTAGCCAAAATATTTAGTTTTTCTAAGAAAAATACCATAAAAAAATTCTTGTAAACATCCTATCTGATAAATATTACCCGAGCTCAATAATTATTTAATCAATACAACAAATATTTATTTTATCTTATCTGGTCGATTGTCTCGTGATTTTTGTACACCTGATATATTTTTCAAAATATTACATGTATTGTTATTTCGTGATTCAACAACGACATTATTTTAAAGACTGTTATATAAAATAAAGAATATCAATCTTTTCCTGTGGATTTTTAATGGCCAAATAATGGTTAGAACAGCGTGTTTCTTTGCGATCTTGGCTATTGCTGCTTCACAAGGTACATATGTGTAATACTTTATTTGACAATTGAAAAGATGACAAGTGAAATTCCGAAATGTTTTAAGTCTGTAATTGAGGAGCAAACATTCAAAAAGTGTTTTGTCACAAATTTTGAAAAATGGCGTTTTATATCAATTCTAATAGCCCATAATAAAACCTATGAATGGAAATCAAAATTAGTGTTTAAAGGTTTTTTTATTCATATTAAAATGAAATCATAAAGTTGACACATTCATACAAACCGTCACTTTTGCAACACTTAAATCATCATTTTCCAAGCTTTGTATTTGTGTGACAAAACACTTTTTGAATGTTTGCTCCTCAATTGTCATACTTCTATGATTTAACATAATACTAAAAATAACTAACAAGTAAAGATTTTGTTTCACATATTTGTTGCTTTTACTATCGGTAGGAAAATTCACTCTTTTAAGATGTTTTTTTATTGAAATTGATGAATCTTGGTCAAACTTGAATCCAAAGCTAAATATTCTAACTAAACTAAACGCTCCGTTTTTAAATCCTTGATCCATGTATATTATCATTTCTGTAGACTTGACGTGTTGCTCTGATAACTTGTTTCCCTACACTTATTTTCTAGTCCTTCTGGACAAATCTTTACTAATTTAATAAACATAAAATATGTCATTTTAAAGATTATGTTGTTTTTTTTAATAATTAAGTATAGTAAATATCGTTGAATTTTTCAATGCAATACAATCATTTCATACACACACACATTATACTTTCTAAATACATAAATACTTTCTTTGATATTCCAGGATCAGCCAAAATCTTACCTGCAGTGACTATTGTCACCCAGCGCGGAGGAAATGTCATCCAAGACCTTCCGGCATCACCGTTCTTTCATGATTTAGAATTATGTAACATAAAGCTGCCAAATGGAACAATATACCAACTCTATCCAATGTCTAATATTACTAACCTGAGAATAAGTTTTCCCGAAATTAATATAAGCAGAAAGATATGTGCAGTAAACATAACTAACTTCAGCGTTGACGATGTAGGAACTTGGGAACTTCAAGAAATCGATAATAATACTATTTTAGATTCAGAAAAGAAATTGAGCTTTCTTCCATTGGTTATAAAAATTGAAGGTAGACAAACTTTACAATTTCCATTCCTTAGTTCAGGGGTCACAGAACATTTTAAGGATTGGGCTGGATTGTTGTGTCGATAGAAATAACGATAGATTAAATGGTAGATGGAATGACGTATATAGGTTGCGTATATTAAATATTTTGACTTTGGACCAAAATCATCCAAAAAAACCTATGTAATCAAAACAAATACATAAAATCTGTTTGTCTTGTTTTATCTGTTTGCTGTAATACACACCACTAGAAAGCATACACACACACTCTCTATCTGTGCATTGAGTGAATATCGAAGGTGGCACTGCAATTTGAGCATAATCTTAACTTACAGAAAGAAGCGAAACTCTTCCAAATGGGTCAATGACTGTGTTGGAAGGTCAGGACATTCAAATTAAGTTACTTGGATACATGAAATCCCCAAAGACATGTAGCATAAGGGCCCCATCAAATTCAAAATCCGTGCCAAAGAATTCAGTGATTCATGTGAACAATGACTGTGGGATCACTATTACCAACATCTCTTCCAATTTAGGTGGTGTATGGAGTATTAATGCCACAGACAATAATATTACTCTATATTCCTTCATCAATATCACAGTAAAAGGTATGTATGAAACGAAATGTAATGTCATGTCATATCATGTTACTGCCAAAAATTGTTTATCTACCGTCAATCAGAAGTCTTGACTCTTCATTACTATTTCAGCTTACATGTTCCGTGTTATGTTGTTTTTTTTCATTTCTTAATAATGAACATGTGCCTACTTTATGTAAAATCACAGTGGTTGCAATGTAAAAAGGAAATAAGAACTCAAATTTTGTATTGTTCAAATACGTCACCTTTTTTGTGACAGTATTCGCTCCCAATATGGAACATATGGTATACCGAATCTTATCAACTTTGCTTGAATTCCTAAGTTTTTTCAATTGTCATGTATTTTATCAAAATTTCATATTTGGAAGAAAGATACACTTAAAATACATCAATAAATACATACTAGTTAATGTAATAATGGGTTATTGCAAGCTAATGCTTAGGCAAAGTTGGTTTATGGATTGGTAACTCTGCCTATGCGGACAAGTTACCTCTTGTTTCAATTTTGTATACTTCCACTACTAGTTCCATTTACACATAAATATTCCTGAAAACATTTACTATAATGTGTAGATATATCATTCAATAGCTTGTGCTGCACCCTCAAATTTTTTTTGGTATAAATAAAACAACAAATATCCAGATTTTAATAAAATGACTTTGATTCACACGATTCTGGAGTCAGCTGCATAAGATTTTTTCAGTGTTTTTATAAACTAAAAAGTTTATTTGACTACATTTCAAAAGCAGCGTTCTGATAAGCCATAGAGCATGCGACACAAATTAAAAAATAAAATCCAAGTATGCAAAGTTGACTCTGTTTATTGTAGTACTAATGGAGTTTATCTTAGCAAATGTTGTTTTGTGACTATCTCCTTAATCCGTTGGTAACCTTTCTCTTTCTAAAAAGATTAAGGATAGAGGAATAGAGCTCAAGATATTATCAGTCATATTATATTTTTAGATTTCTATTACAGCTCCACCTACTGTGAATACTGAAAGATGGCTTTCAGTAGGAACAAAAGCCACATTAGTTTTCGGACCCACCGAGTCAATATTCTGTCAAGTGACAGATCCAAAAGGTAAAACATTGCCAAGCCAGATCGGTCAGTGTGTTGTACAAGTACCAAAAGTAAGCAGATACCATGATGGCATCTGGACTGCCAAAGTTGGGATTCAGGGATCGACTAACACCATTGATTATATTTATAGTATGAATGTTGCAGAACAGTTGTACGAAAAAGGTTTGTCTTTTATATACTTCAGAACATACTATTTATTATTAATACAGTGAAACCCTTATATTTGTCAAATTTGTCACAATTTATTAACAATTTTTATTTCATATTCATTAGTATTTTCTTTACTATATTTATTTATGTACATTGTCCCTCCCGCCACTGGCACCGGTCCTGATCATTTAAAATAGAAATGGAATTAGTACAAATGAGTATTCAATTTTTTGAAAATTAGATGGTTGTTTTAACTTACTGAATTGTTATGTATTGTTTGAATTCTTACACATTTTGCATTGGAATAACGAGATTGTAGCAGAATGGTGTACACATTGTCTATGAGTTGAAAGCTTGTGTATCTCATATGTCCAAAGATTACAAGACCTTGTGAGGACGATATAAGCTATTGATATCTCTGCAACACTAGGATATAAAAAATGATCTATTGATCTATCATAGATTGTTTATTATTTTGTAGTCAGTGAAATGGTTACATATCATGAGAAGTGTCAGTTTCTTTTGACGTAATAAATAAATTTATATCTAACCTTATGGTTTTGAACTATGGTAATATTATCAATTATTTTATTCTCACTGTGAAAATTTATTTCTTTTGAAATAAACGAAATTTAGTTTATACCTTGCTCAAAATGTGCTAAATCAATCCAATACTAAACAATATTAATTTCAATACATTAAATGTAAATCTGAATAATTTTCAAGATAAAGATAACTAACGCATGGATACAATTTTTGTCATTTGATTCTTCATAATGAATTAACTATCTAGGGCAAGCTAAAGAATTTAATTACTACCAGTAAGCCTAAAATAACAAATCTGTATATTTAATGTTCCAATAAATGCACCATATAGTGAATTTATTCCATCCATTTCCTATTCTAAAATTTTCTTATTATAGCATCCTAAATATTATTTCATATATTTACATTGATTTAATTGAAAGTAAAAAAATAGCCAAGTAATAAATTCGACAATAATTATTCAATAAGAACTCTCGTGTAGCCAATTAACACCTTGCTGTTCGATCTTTTTTTCAGAGTCCCCAAATGAAGAGACCATTGTCACAGAAATCTATTTCAGCAATAATTCATATTTAAGAATGATTTGTGCACTAATCGTAACAACGGTCCACAGTTGTAGAATGGTCAGATCTGATGGACGTACTTTCATACTTGAGGAAGGAATTTTCAATGGACGCTATTCATATTTCAGTAATCCGTTAACGTAAGTAATTGTGAAAAGTATAATTCATTTTTATCTTCACAATGAGTTTTGACCAACGTTCCCTCAAATTTCTATTGTGTGTGCGGACTATCAACTTCTGTGAGCAGTAAATTTTCATCGAAATAAAAAATGTGGGAGAATATGTAGGAATGTACTCATTGACGCTGGATGTGGAAGATTTGGTGAAGTTAGTATAATAAGTAAAATTTGGTAAAACAAACTTCTTTTTACAATATTTCTGTATGTGCAGGGATGGAAAAATGTATGTCATCATATTTTGGGAGGTGTGCGTGCGCACACACACCTTAGCAGGAACATTGGTTTTGACACAAACATTTTCAAGAATTAAATTGAGACAATGGGCCAATCTGCAAAGGAACACATTTAGAAATCATTACAGGGTCAAATTTTAAGGGTTGTAGAAACACTACAGCACGGTCGAATCAATCAAGGTTGAAAGACTGCATGGTATGGTCCAAACTATTTTACCATTGATTCAATCATTGTGGTATCCAAACTATTTTACTCCGCCAATGTCTAAAATCAAACAGCAGCGATTGACCTGTGCTGTGGATTCCCCAGGGAAGCCTAAAATTTGCTTCTCTTCTTCTCTTCTATCTCTAAATCTCTTCTTTTAACTGGACAAATTTCATCGCCCATGAAGGCCAGCAGATGAAATGTAGCCTGCTAGAATGTCTTGGGAGGAAGAAGAAGCTACTGGAGTAAAGAGAATTTTGGAAATATACGAGCGGTGGCTTTATCTTAATTAATGAGAGGAAATAGTGAAAAAAACAACCCCTCTATTTGTAGAATGACCCATTTCGTTTCCATTTACTTCTTGGAGATTTATTTCACTTTTCAACACATTGAAAAACTAATTTTACTTTGCTAATTTGTACAACACAGATCGAATTTTTTTCCGTTATTACTTTTTCGTGAAATAATGATTTAAAAAATATTTTCAATCGTCTTTTATTCTTCCTAAAAAATCAAAAGTTTTCGAAGCAAAATAAAAACTATTTTTTGCTAATACTGATTAGAAAAGTCAAAATTCTGAGACAAAAGGCGTTGGAATGCCGTTCCACTGCGTTACATGGGGAAAAAAGCACTGGGAATGACTATCAATAATGAATGTTTCAGAACTGATTTAAACAACAACACTATATTCGAGTGCGGAATACAAATCAAAAATCCAACTGATGAAGATTTGACGAACTGGGAATGCATGATTGTGCATGGTGATGACAACATTGAAACGGGGGGTCTGTTGGATGTTGTCAAGGAAGTGATCGCAATAGGTAAACAAAGTATAATTATTATTTCACAGTATTCTAGCAGAAAAGATGTTTGCTTATATAAAGGAGCATCACTAATGCTACTCCAATAATTTTACAAAGGTTGACTTTCGAAATGCAGTATTTGTCTCAGATGTATTATTTATTGGTTTTATATAGAAATGTTACGGATATTGGATTCCCTCGGCAATGACAAGTTACGTATATATTTCTTTGTTGATTTGACAACTGTTTAATTGTACAAACAATAAATTATATTAATACAAATTGATTCATAATTTAAAAAAATGGTTATTTCAATTTTATTATTTATTAAAGACATTGCATTAACCACTTTTATACATTACATATTCTTTTTTGTGGTGATATTTTAGAATCTTGCATCCATCAAACAAATTTTAATTCGAATAAGTTGTTACTTCAACTTATTCGAATTCATTCAAACCAATGTTGTATTTACATACCAGTAATAAAAATATATTAGAGTTGAATTTAAATGGATATCTTTGATATACCATTTACTTTGGTGCGACAACAGTTATGATTGATTTTATAATGAAAATTTTCCACAAAGTACCAAAGTGCCAAATCCAATGAGAATTTATTTATTATATTTTTTTCTAGCCACACTTATTGTTTAATATTATATTTGTTTAATTCAACTAACAGGTGGAAACGCCACCGCTTTAAATGTTACTAGTCCTCACAAAAACATTGAAATAATAAAGGATAATTCATTTGAAATACTATGCTCGGCTCCATCACGTATAAATTATTGCTGGTTCAAGTCACCAAATGGAACTCAATACTTATCTCTCACTCCAGGTAAAATATCACAAAATACATTATTTCAGCATACAGAGCATAATGAAGACTGTGAGTGTTTTGAAAAGCTATTTACCGATCTTTCTTGACATCTTTTTAGAGTCCTTTAACTGCCAGCGTGAAATATTTGATCTAGCCCTCCACGCCAGTGTTTTAAGAACCATTTGAAATTGTATACAAAGTGATTTAACTTACATAATTTGTATTCAAAAGATGTTTTAGTATGTCTTTGGACATGTATGTATACCACATGATATGCTACAGGACCATTTATGGGCTTAGTCAGTACCGGCCCAAGGTTATTTGGCGCCCTAGGCAACGGTTATTGGCGCGCCCCCTTTTTAACAAACTGTGATTTTTTTATATATGCCTGTCCGCTCTCAACGTGAATTATATGGCCTCCTAATGGAGGTATCTCAAAAGAAGTTTTTTTCGAGAACTGTTTGTTAGTCAGTCGCTCAACCTACCTTTTTCGAAGTATATATAATACGATACATAATTATAACGAACAGATACAAGTTTAAACTATTATTATTTATTAGAATATAAAAAAAATGATTACTCAATTTATACGCCCCTTAATGATTTGCGCCCTAGGCGATTGCCTATTTCGCGTGTATGGTAGCGCCGGCCCTGGGCTTAGTCCATTTCTTGTTCTGGGTTGTCACAACACAATGAATATTTTATTTTAGTCAATATTATGTACATCAAATGAAGACTCGTCATTTATATCGATTGTTTGTTCAGGATTGTCTCATTTATATTTATATGTACACTATAGTAAAGTTATAGGTTTAAAGATAGTGTTGTATGACAACCCTTGAACTAATGATTGACTTTTATTTCATTGTTAAACAAGAAATATTTTTTCAGGTTCAAATACCACTGAAGGGTTTGAATATTTTGGAAGAGGATTCTCTTATGGAGAATGTGGAATCAGAGTGAAATATGCAAGAAAAAGTGATACCGGAAGGTGGTCTTGTAATATGGGCGGAACCAGTCAAATTGACTTCAGAAAAACTTTCGACGTTAAAGTTCATGGTAGTTTAATATTTTTTTCTGCTTGGTTAGATTCAATACTATGTATGAATCCTTCAAATTATGTACCATTGGTTAAACTATGGTCGTTAGTGACAAAGCATTTGGAAGAGTACACAATTTAAAGGATTTAAATTTAAAATATTTTTTTATTGATCATGTCTACTCCCAGTTTAAATCAAATGGACTATATCAGCATTCAGAGATTGAGAACAAGAAGACTCTGATAGAAAGGCCACATTGTTGAATGACAGTAAACTAGTAAACACGAGACTGCTGGGCCACAACCTTAGGAAATAGGATAATATCAAGAGGGATGCTAAGTTTCAATGAACGGGGGAAAGCCTGAGATGCTTAGATAATCATAAATGGACCATAGTGGCAGTCAAGCAGACAAAAATTTAATATAATTAAAAGGCAATTGGTATAAAAATTGTAACAATAACTTTCAGATAATTTTAATTTCTCATTCATTTTCTCATTTTAGATAAATCAATACAGGCATATCCTAAGAGCATTTACATAAATAGAGGCATCCAAATAGGATGTAAGATGTATGATAATTCATCAGTGGAATATTGCCGTTTTGTCAGACCAGATGGGCGAGGTATTTTCAAACATTTTTTTAAAGTAATATCGTCACCTTTCTAGCAGAAGCAGGTAACTCACAAAACTGACAAAAATAAGTCAAGTATACAAAGAGATTCTTGGTCTGGAATAATTCAGTTAGCCTTTTAGCTGCCGAAGATAATTAATAGTAATTACCTAGCACGCCGACTATAATTTGCAACTATTAATTTAATTAGTTATTGATGAGATAACTCGTCTCTGGCGTGTTGAGCACAAAAAAAAATTACGAGATATATCGTCTGTGGCAGCCATTGAGTTAATGTATTTATTTGTATAGGCAATTATTATTAATGCTGATTTAAAGGCAGGCAATTGTCCATCTATTAACCTTAAACTCTTATTTGTCTCAGATCGGCATTAATGAATGCATCTACATATATTTTGATATTATAATTATATATATAAAACTATATCTAATCTAGAGGCTTTATCTTGAAGACTGAATCTTTTTATTTTCTAATATAAAACTAAATTTGATAATTTGATTGACTCTGTTATTCCACTTGTTGTGTCGCAAAATGTGACACATATTTCGCATCTTTGAGCAGCATCATCGCAATGTTTACGAATAACAAATTTATTTTCTATTAAAAATGAACTTCCACAAAGAGACCGCCAAATCTATCAAAGATATTTTCATTTGGTGTTTGAACTGTCAATCTATTAATTACCAACTTCTGTCAGAAATGTGACGGTGATGAAAAACATTCACAAAATATTTAGTGCAATCAATATTGATTCCATTGTTCATAATAATGTCAATCGGCATAAAAGAGCACTTATGCTTATCACATTCTTTTATTTTTAATAGAATACAAATATTTTTTTGTTTTGTTTTTGTATTACGTGGTCGTAAGTTAGTAAAATGAGGTTCTTTAATATTCTCAATACTATTGCTATACAGAAAAACCCAGGTTCATAAATGAGTGCAGAAGGGGAGTTGCCGTAAGCCTAATTTTTAGGGAGGCCTTACATTTTAAGCATTGTATAGGATTTAGTGATTGCATTTAGTTTCTGCAACCATGCCAGTTAATATAGAAGGAAATAAAGACCGTTTAGTGTACTGAAATGTGTCAAAAACTGTCTACTATCAACGATTTCAAAAGTTAAAAGTGACTAAACTTACCGGTGACGCTCAATATAATTTTCTAGATCCCTTGTAATTCAATTACTCTCATAAGCGAATTTGCTAATGTGGGGCTTCATATTTTATTGAAGAGCCATGTAAAAAAACATTTGTATTCAATTTCGTTTTGATTTTTTCACTGCTGCTGTGAAAAACAGCACACCCATTGGCCATTGTCAAGATATTTGAGATGCATCAAATTAGAAGAAATATTGAAGTGCATAAATCTAATGCCGTCGTTGACAGTGTACTTTTTCTCTGCCCAATATTTAATCTCCCTTCTCTCTCTAAGAAGGAAAATGACGGCTTCACCGAAAATAAACCATGTCTTGAATTTGATATAAATAATCATAGAACACATATTATCTGACATTTCTACAAAATAAATTCTCAAAATTTCCAGCACAAAGTAGAATACAGATTGGACTGGAATGAAAAGAAAACAATTAAATCCATTCTTTTATTAATAATATCAATAAATTGCACTAAATATAATATATAACCATCATAGGAATCAATCCATCTGGAAATCGGATCAGTCCCTACACAGGTGGTGACACGGATTTAAAAACTGGAAAGTGCATGTTGCGGATCTTTGAACCGTCGTATGTAGATATCGGCTCATGGCTGTGTGTAGGAAAGGCACCCGAAAAAGAAAATGAGTACTACGACTTTATCTTTGTACACAATAACGGATGGTACAACGATACATGTAAGTCATGTGAAAGTATTATTCAATACAACATTTTAATAATTTCCCCATAGAATATTTTGACAGATTATTGGTAATATTATATACCAGGTGGCAGTGCCATCATTCGTTCAACATTCATGCCTCCCCCCCTCCCCGTACACACTCTTTTCTTTCTATCTGTCTATGAATAGTGCGAAGTTGCAGTGTTTTACTATGTGTTACACACAGATAAAAGTTACAAACATAGTCAATTCCAAAAATAACTAAAAATAGATAAGACAAAACATTTCTCACTTAAATATAATGCAGAATCATATTTAGATATAAAACAACTTTTTTAGCACTACATCATCAGTTAAAAATTGTGGAAAGAACAGAAAAATGTTATTTATTTTTATAAATATACACAAACTGAATAATCTTTGATTAAAACAAAAAAAATGTAGACATTTTCCTTCATGGATTAATGATATATTTAATTTATTTCCTTTGGGATTTACCCATAATTATTTGAGTAAGGAGTGAATCCCTACCTGCGTCCAGTAGAAAAAAAACCTCAACCTTGATTCTGTTAATTTAGAAGATTAGAAGTCGACAATTGAAATGTATTTTTAGTTTCTACATATATTACCTGACAATAATTGATTCTTAAAGAAGCGAAACACATATAAAAATTTGTTACACAACATATTTTTTTTTTATATAATATCAATGATATATTTATTAATTTTTCAGATAATTCAAGTGTGTACATATGGACAATAATTATTGTATTGTTTATGACAATAGCAACAATTGTTATATTGAGCAGATATACAAAAATGCCCAAGGTGGTGAGATCTCGAACAGTTTGGCTCAGAGAATCTTTTACATCTAAAAAAAAGCCAATAGACACTCAAACTTGAAGATTTAAATTAATTGACATATATAATGTTTAACAATTCATAATCCTTTCGTGAATTTTATTCCAGGAAATATGTTTTTTTTCTTTTACACTTTGATATTATCTTTGTTTATTAATGTGGATTTTTCAATAAAGAATAAAATATGCTTTAGTAAAAAAAACTGTCTTGTGGTTAACTTTTCGATGATATTCACTTTTAATCAAATCAGTTGTAGGTAGGGCATCCAATTAGTGGGTTTTCAGTTTATTTCAAATAAATAAAACGGTCAACTTTTTTAAGCCCAAATTATTTTCGAAAAACCAATTGTAGTACCACGCAAACCAATATTCAAAAATAAAAAAATACAGTGCATTTTAAAACTTTAATATGAACTAATAATAAGGTGCATAAAAGAGTAAAATAAATAATTTTATTTTTTCAACCAAGTTCGCTAATGCGAATCATATGGATAAATCCAAACAAAAGTTTTTTTTCAAAAAATACTGCTCGTACTGGCACTTGAACCCGTGAGATCCGTTACGGAAGTCAACGACGTTGACCTCTGCTCCACAGAACCGACATATGAATAGTTGTGTGCAAATCTATTGTACTAAATGCTAAAAGAGGTTTTCAATAAACTCCGGTTAGCCATACAAAATAAACCGGTTTTCGATTTTTCTTAAAACGGGCAATAAACCGGTTAATCGGATTCGGCTTAAGCCGGGATGGAAACCCTAGTTGTAGGGTATTACCAGATACTTTTCCTACCTAATTTTGATCAACAACCTCCAAATATAACACATACTTTTGTGTGTTGGAAAAGTTTGGCTTCACTAAATGTTGAAATATTTTGTAATTCATTAAACAATTAAGATTTGAAATGCAATAGCCATTTAATTTATTTTCATGTTTGTAGCATTTTTGTTTTCCATTTCCATAAAAGTTTTTATTTTCACCTGTTCCTAATCGCCGTGATAAACCCATTAAATCACTGACTAAGGTAATTAGTCATTAAATCTTGAATTAAAAACTGTACTGTGAATGAAAAAATGGGTAAATTTATATTGACTGATGTGGTTTTTAAACAATTCTAGTTTTGTTTCAAATGATTAGATGTCATAAAAGAGATGATTTCTCATGTCACGTCTCTGTTTGTCTTATTATTTAAAACATTCAGATGTTTCGGTATCACAGTAAAAAAGGCGAGACGCCACCAGGGCCGGCGCCACCATACAGGCGAAATAGGCAACCACCTAGGGCGTAAATCATAAGGGGGCGCATAAATTGGGTACTAAAATTGTTTTTTATACTCCAACATGTTGAGTATTATTCAAATCAATAACACACAACTACTTACGATAACAATTAATATTGGAACATTATTAGACATCCATTGAAACGTTCTTGACTAGATTAGTGTAGAATTATTACTAAATATATATTTTTTAATTAAATTATTTAAAATTAATTCAAATTAAATTCAAATATCCAGTATTGAAGTAACGTTTCAAGACTCGAATACTCGTATGCTCGATGGAGCGGCGATGTGTGCGTAATACTGGTATTTTTTTACATTTTAACACAGAAGGCCGGGCAAACATATGTGTGCATTTTTCCGAGTGTAAGTTTACATAAAAAAATCCACAGTATCACATAGAAAATAATATTTCTTTAAATAACGTTTAACCATATAATTCAGCATATGATGATTTGGTGACACAAAAATGACGTGAAATTATTTCCATGGAATAATGTTTTTTTTTTGTTACAGCTTTTGTTTCGTTTACGTATAATTTGTAATATGTAATTATGTGTAATTTTTTATAAACTTTGACCAATTATGAATGAAAGAAATTCAGTATTTTAGAGTAAATGTTCCTATATCCTATGTTATGTATACAGAAAATAAAGTTAATTATTGATAGCTTTTACATTCCATTTTAGATGAAACATCTTTGATATGCTATGTGAAAATCCCTAATAAGTTTTAAGCCGTCCGCTAAATTGTCATATCTTTTTTCTAAAGACCCATAATGACACAGACCATAGCAGTCTTATACCAGCACTATAGGGGGCTTGCACAGAGCCTTTGTCTCAGATTGACTTTAAATTTGTATTCCTTTATGCACACTTTGTAAGTGATCCGCGTCAACCTCAAATTCAAAGAAATACTGTATTTGTGAATCTTGTCATTACGTAAAACATTTTTGACCTGCCAAAAGGCAATAAATTATGTAATAACATTCAACAAGATGTTATTTTTTTTGCAAAATTTATGACCCTGCTTTGAAAAAATGTGACCCAAACCTAGTGAAAAAAATATGCTTCATATTATATTACACTATCCATCGGAAATGGGCACCATACAAATATTATAAACACAAACGATTCTCAAACATTTAATATATTTGTATTATTAAAATATAACAAGAATTGTTAAAAAATATTCGAGAGTTGCGTATTAAAGCTTATATTATAGAGAAAATGCTTATTTTCAGTTTTAACATATCTCAACAAAGCTAAAATAGTGATCGGAGCTGGGGCGAGGAGGGGTGGGGGTATCCTGTTACTTTATTTTAAATTAGTGTAAGTATATTATACCAACTCTTTATTGTATATAATCTACAGTTGTCAAACCTCTTTATATGTAACCCTTGGTTAAGAAACTCTGATTTAATCATATTTTCATATGCATAAAACCACATCAAAAGGTTTTCTGAAACCTACTACACTGTTATTGTAAATCCAAGTATTCCTGTTGCGAAACTCATCTGTCCTTCTATGAACTGATGGGCAGCGAACAACAAATATTCGCGGTCCCTATATGGACCGCTGGGCGTTTTAAGGTTAATGTACCCATCCAAAGCCTCCTATAGTGAAAGCCATGCTATAGAGTTGAAAACAGGTACTTTTTTCAGATGAGCAGGCCGGCGTCATAATGTTCAAAGTAATATCACATCATTATGAAGCCATTCGTTTCTGTTATATTGTAGGAAATACATATTTATATTGTAATAATATATATCTTTTCAATTACATCTATTTCAAAATAAGAAAAAATCACATTTTCTAAGGTTTTTAAATAAAAATCTCGGAGAACAAAACCAAACAAAGAAGACAAATCCTTTTATTATTATTTTTTTTTACAATATTTCAATACAGAATATGAGGTTGGATAGTTCATTAAAAAATTAACGTCATTATTGGGATTTTAATCAATTAATAATAATCTCAAAATTTATTTGTGCACACTGGTTCATTACTCAATCTTTCCATAGGATTTCTCAAGTCATATCAGTAATCAAAAAATCAGTAAGTCAAATTAGGGTAGCACATTTCACTTCATTATTTTTTAGACATTGTTATTGATTAAATCATCATTTACTTGGTATATTGCCATTATTATATGATAAGACGCAGCATTTATTTCATAATATCACAATAGGCGTCAAAGTCGTATGTAATATAATATGAATTCCGCTTGTTACTGTTGTTTTATTTAATTTATAATTAAAAAAAAATATAACTGTGATACTTAATAGTGGGAAGTTAAATTTTATTTATTTTACCATACATCGCATTTCTTGCCATTCGCTATATTTCTTACAATTTATTACTTAATTTGCATAAATGACCCTTCCGATGTATCGTAAATTGTAAATTAATAACACCAAAGAATCACAGAATATCTATACAAGAAATCTTTCAAGCATACATGTTACATTCAACGAAAAATAAGCTCATAAATTGTAATTTAGAGTTGATATACGTATAACCGCCGTACAATTTGTTAGGAGAGGCTGGGATTCAACGGCCCGCTCATTTTTGCCGTTTTTTCTACAACACTGCTTGGAACTTAAGACTGCTATGACCCATCCCAAATCTACGTTATCTAAGTTATTGTCTACAATGCAGTCAATAACAAATAACCAACTTTGAAGTATTTTAACAAAAAAACAAGTAGTCAGTGAATATTATGAATCTTACCACTAATCATTTTTTTACCAAGTTCGCTTTCAATGTGAAACATTTAGATTCCCAGTGGAGATTATCTCAACAAAAGTTTTTCTAGAACTGCTAGTCACTATGTTGCTAAGCTCCTTTTTTTAAGAGAGTAATAATAGAAATAAATGATAAGACAAGGATTATTGATAAGCTAATCGACCACGCTACATACTGTCTTTATAATGGGACGATTGGAAGATAATTTTCATCATCACATCCATCTACACCTTTGAATCCAAGTTCATAAATCAATTTAAAAATAAAAATAAACTTATCTTTCAGCTTTACATTATAAGAAGATAATTGAATCATAATTAATTACTTAAAACATGATTTCGTAAAATAGTACGATTATCTATAGTATTCTTAAGCTATGTTTGTCAGACGTCACGACTAATCGGGACTATCGCCAGTTTTGAGTCTCGTGTCCCGGTGCCCCGAACAAATCTCTCAGGACGCCCAAAGGTCTCGGTTTACAAAAAATACAGGCGTATTTATATTTTCCCCGAAATACTAATATTCTTGCTTAACCTTTTCAGTACCGCGATGTGTTCAGCTAAAAAACATTCACTCACACACCTACCGCTTTTTTTTTTAAATAGTTTTAAAAAATAGTACTGAATTTATGAATATCAAAAGTTTACTTATAAAATGATATAAATAGTTTAATATTTTCAAGTTACATTCGTGTTCTTCAGTGGATTTAAGGTATTCATGCCGTTTGTATGTAGCGGCCACCAGTGTCCTTACGGTACTGAAGCGGTTAAGGAGATTCAGTGGACGGATGAAAGAAACAAACTGTCAGTGGATACTGTTGAAAGTATTCTACAGAGCATACAAAATGATGATCTCAATTGTTGCCAAACGTATGATTATCTACTCACAAATTAATAACTCACTCTAATAATTGAATAAAGAAAAAATGGAGGTGAGGGTGTTTTGATTTGACTTGCAAGAAATCTGACAACCCTACTTAAGAACAGATCTTATCGCTCATGTTTAGGGTTGTCAGGCGTCCCGATTAATCGGAACTGTCACCGGTTCTGAGTCTCGTGTCTCGGTGTCCCGAAAAAATCTTTCGTGACGCCCAAAAGTTCCGGTTTACAAAAAATACAGGCGTATTTATATTTTCCACAAAATATTAAAATTTCGTACAAGTTGGTTTCCCACCACCACCCTTCGTACAGTGAATATTGTCCATTGGCAATTTCCATGTATTTACATAGTGAAAGTATCTTAATTGTGGCCACTAATAAAGAACTCATGAAAAAGGCCAAATTTAGTGAGAAGTATGAAAAATAGTTGTAACCTATTAATTAAAAAAAGCCAGCACATATCAATTTATTGTTTTTTATTCTTTTAATATGTTTATTAATTAATTCAAAAATATAATTTATTAAAAAAATGTTTTTTTTTCATTTTTGTGTTGGCGGCACTGGCACAGCGGCCATTTTGAATTAGACGTCAAATGCTTCACGAAGTTATTCTTGAACTAAGCCCATATTAAAATATAAAAGAATTGCAAAGAAAAATGTGATTCAGGTGAACCTTTTTCAAAATACTTTACCGCAATCACAATGGTACGTAACTTATTTCTTCTGACATTAATGCAGTGGTTTCCAAACTTTATGTTTCTGCACCTCCCTTTGAAGAAAAAATATCGTCGCGCCTTCCCATCCTTCATTTCATATATGTAGTAATAAAACATGTTTTAAAGCAGGCATGGGCAACCTTTCTTAGATCTGGGGCCAAATTATCATTCTGTCTCCGAGTCAAGGGCCAGACCAAATTATTTAACATAATAAAGTAATATTAAATTAAATAAAACACGTGACTACTTCTAATATATGTACGACATAATATTAATATTATATACTGATCACAAAATTTAGTGTGAAGATTGGCTTTGTACCTGAATTACGAGACTATCAATTTTGGCGTTGGTATTGCTTAAGGATAATCGCATACAATTTTCGAGATTTTCATCTGTTTTACTCGATCGAATTTTCGATTTAGTGTGTTTCATCCTCGAAAAAAACTGTTCACACGTATAGGGTAAAACCTACTATTATTGGCCAGGTTCAATTATTGGCCAATTGCAGATAAAGTCTAGTTTTATCAGATATGAAGCAAAGGAACGGAGGAATACTTAATGAACTTCCTTATTAAGTCAACGAATGGTAATGTTTGTTTCATATCTTATAAAACTAGACTTATCTGCAAGTGGCCAATAATTGAACCTGGCCAATAATAGTAGGTTTTACTCTATGTGCTGCCAAAAAGACATGATTTTTCTTGAAAATGCGCGTAAATTTGTATATTTTTCTTTCACCAAATAAAATTTATAAAAATTCGTCAAAGCAATGACTATTGTATTTTAGCACTAAATCCCCCTGAAGCTCAATAAGTTCCACCTGTAAATTTGCTGGCACATTATTTACATCAGCATCCATCGGACGAGCAAATATAGCGAATGTGGTGTCTTTGTTTTGGAAGTCGGCAAAGCTCTTATAATTTATTTCTATTACTTCGCCGAGATGAATCAGGGCCGGACAAAATAGCTCGGCGGGCCGGTCGTTGCCCATATATGTTTTAAAGGTAAATAAATATTTTGGACTGTTCGTGCCTCCCTTTGCAATAGTCCACGCCTCCCAGGTTGGATATCGCTGCATTTATGTATTGTCTCTGCAACAATACCAGCCGTTAATAACTATTTTGTCTCTGAGCATAATAACAAGCAAAATAAAAAAATATCATAGACCAAAATATTTTTTGAATAAGAATACCATAGACATTAAATACTAAAAAACTAATTAAATAAACAGTAATATAAAATATGTTGGATAATATCATTGGATATTTAGTACTGTTCAATATCATAGATATTAATTTACATAAAATATTATAAAACATGAAATTTATGTTGCAAAACATAACGTAAAATTGAAAAAAGTATAAAAACAAAGTTTAACAGCTTAACGACCGCACGTTTTTTTTATAAAATTTCACCTGGCGAAATAAAATTTTGCAAAAAATTCGCAAAAATTGTAATTTTACTAAATTCACTATAATTTGTAAACAAACTGAGATATCTTTCAAAATTTAATTTTCTTAGCTTCCAGATACTTCGCCTATACGCATATATGAGTCCGCCGGCCACAAACCTTTGTTTTTCAAAGACACAAATACGCGTCCGCGGTCGTTTTAATATAAGAAATACCTCTTTTTTTGGTAAAAATTGTCTTTTATGTTGTACAGGTAGTCCCCGACTTAAAAAAAATAGCAATTTTTGAATTGAATCTCGGGGCACCATTGCACACAGCTGACTTAAAAAATATATATATATCGTGTCCTTGATTCTTCTTCAAGATTGCCGTGCTTTCCAGGAGATAATGTTTTATGGCAGACGTTGCTACAAAGCCCAGTAAATATGGTGTTTTCTCTGACCAAGTTTTCGCCTTCCAAAAACTGTGAAATATGTGCAGGAGATTCTCTTTTGTTATTTTTGACTACATGAAAATTTGTATGCATCACTTTTAATTAGTGTGAACATCTTATTCCCATAGACTTTGCTTGACATGATTGTTTGTGATGTCAATTCAACTTGAGTTTATCTCGAGTGACTTACAATAAAATTCTCATCGAGTTTTTCTCGTATGATCTTTCAACTTGAAAATATTTGGCGCATTGGCATAAGGTGTAATGCCAACTATTAAAAGTAAAAAAGACGTGTACAAGGCGGGAGCAATTTTGACTACTTTAAGTAACATCATAGTTAATTTGAATCTTTCAAATTGTGTACATTCACAAAGATTTTGTCACTAACGACCCGGATTTCGCCTTTCGGCATCTTCAGGCATTCAAGTGCACGGATGAACATGAACTGACGCTTAGTAAAAAAATGTTTCGTGTTTATATAAGAAATAAATGTATCATTGAGTTTAAAGCCATTGCTGGCTAAAAAGATAAGCCCATGGGAATGCCCACAGATTTTATTAGGATTGCAATGATTTTGTTGTACAAGATTTTATATCGGCAAAAACGAAAGGACATTGACGACCATTCCCATGGGCTTATCCTTTTCGCCAGCAATGGCTTTAAACTCAATGATACATTTATTTATTATATAAACATGAAACACAGTGGCGGTTCTAGGTACTGGGCTAGGTGGGCTAAGCCCGACCTGCATTTTTCACCCAAAACTTTAAATCGCTGAATAAAAATGAACAGCAATTCGGCCGCTGAACAAAATACATACATTTATAAGCGTAACTAACCTTCCCCAAATGAATATAATATCTTTGTTTAAATTTTCCTCTATCAATATAAGACAATGGCATGTCTACCTACAATAATATTCTCGATTTTTTTTATTACAATTTTAAGCTGAGCCGGCATAAAAAAAACAATAACCCTATAAATAATTCATAGAGAACATTCAACGTGACGTCAGTCTGGCAACACCTATGTACATGCTATTGGTCAGGGGCTAACGCTTTCCAGCCCAAAATCATAGACAATATTTCTTTACACTGGAACGCAATCTAGCACGATTCGATTTTGTTTGTATTTGTATGTACGGAAACGTCATCAAACACACAGGACTGTATTTCAAATTTACTGGCTTCTGTCATTCATCGGGGGCTAAACTCGATTTAGTCCATGGCCCATACAAACATACCAATATCTTTGTATTTTATGAAAGTGACAGGTATCGAATCTCAGTGACAGTTCTGTATTGCTTTTTTTACTTGTTATTTCACTTTGAAAGAGACAAATTTACGGTCACGTATTATTATGTCTTACTTACATTAGCATTGATTGTATTATATAGTAATTTATGCTTTGCAGTAGTGTCGTAGTATTTGTTAATTTGCTTGTAGATTAATGTATAAGATGAAGTGGAAGCATGCAAAATTTCGTAAATAGTATACAATGCTATGCTTTTCTCTAGCCCACCCAAGATTTCAGGTCAGGAACCGCCACTGATGAAACATTCATTTACTAAGCGACAGTTCAAGTTCATCCGTGCACTTGAACGCCTGAAGTTGCCGAAAGGCGAAATGCGGGTAGTTAGAGACAAAATCTGTGTGAATGTACATAATTTGAACGATTCAAATTTAACTAGCTGTAAGCCCGTTGCCCAGCAACGTGAGATTTTTGTTGCATTGTGTTTAATTTTATTTAATTTTATTTTATTTTATTTCATTTCATTATCTATTAATTTGAAAATTTACGCAAACAAAATACATTTCGTAGAAGAAGAAGAAGTCTCGAGGACATCAGTACGCACACATTTGTGAAAATTGAGTGATTTTATCGACTTTTAATATATAAATTTAGTATGAATAAAAAAGTGGAGACTGGAAGGTGTGAAATCGAGGACTCACACTCACTCAAACACTCACTCAAACAAACGGACCTTATCGGCTATTAATATATAGATATTGAAATTCCACTAAGCACCTTCAGCCGAAATCAACCCTCCAAGGACGAGCGTCACCATATGGTCACACAAAACACCGTTGTCTATTGATCCCACTATTCATACTTTTTCTACCTGAATATCGTTGCTTTTGCTCATATTTGGTTAAGAAGGGTACGGACTACAGTTAGTCATCAGCCTTGGGAACAGGAACGGTCTCCAAAAGCACTTGTGATTTTTTGAATTTCCGTTTTTTTAAATTTACTTTTTGAAACTGTTAGTTATTTTTTTACAAAAACATAAAATTATTTACAGTTATTTTGCTAATATATTTGTTTTGAAATTATGTTGATCTAAAGAGGTCAAATTGTAAATATTTTTAAAAAAATCACGTTTAGCTATATTTCAACCCCGAATGTTTGCAAGCCCATACGGTCACTTTTGTCCTTACTACTCTCCGTACTTAATATTACACGGTAATAAAAGGATGAGCATGACCATATAGTCATGCGGGGTTTCTATACTACGACTTTGCGTTTTTTTTTTTAAATTTTGGATAGGAATAAAAGTTATCCGTGACTTCAATATGGCTTAGAAAATATTTTTTTTATCAGAAAAAAGCTCTCGTCTCTTGAGGGTTAAATAAAAATCATAGCTGTAAAATATGAACCATATACCCGGTACATGTGCAGTAAGATCACATGGTTCTTATTTAAATGATGGAATATATTTTGTTTTCTATCCAGTGGCGGATTAACCCATAAGCGCAACAAGCATGCACTTGGGGCCTCCGAATCTTATGGGCCTCAAAAACGTTTACCACAATTTCGATTTCAATATTTACTTATTTTTCACGAAACCCTTTAAAATACGAAAACAATTGAAGGGAACCATTCATACAGATGTTTATATAGAGACATTATTTCATGTTTTTTTGGTCTAATATAACGTAAGATATTTTTTAACGGAGACGGGACAAAGTTTTAGTAGCTGTAACAAGCAGTATAAAATTCCATAAAGCACGCTGCGCCAGAATTTTAAATTACACTATTAAAAGTGAAACGTATGTGTGTACTTTGATATGTTTATCTTATCACAATGAGCTCCAACCATGCAATCAATTAATGCCACACAATGAGAAAAATGCGAGATAAAATATGGAAATTTACAGATTTCTCCGAAATAGCAACAATAAACCTGTTGGTTTTAATTAATTACTTCTGATCTTATCAATTCTGTATTTGAGATTAAAAAAATATTATTTTTAGAAATCAATAAAAAAAATATCTTTGCCAATCTTATTCAATCTTATCCCAAAGATTGTAAAGAAAGAATTTTACCAAACAGATTAGAATGCTATTTATTTGAAAATAATAAAAATCTATTTGGGATAACCGTCAGACATAATATTATGTGTTTAGCGAGAAAACTCTGCAAATTTTAATTATGTGTCTTCAACATATTTTATTATTACAATCAAACCAAAAACGAAAAGTATGATTGGGGGAACAAACCCAAAATAACATACATTTTTCTGTCATTGGTGGACTCATTTTTGTAATATTTTAGAAAAGTTTCATATAAATAAGTACTTACAGTAATTTTCTAAGAGTCTTTGAATTATTTGTTGAATGCATTTATATTTTGGTTGACGACAGAAGTATTTGGGTGCTTTATTCTGCACATTGCGCTGCATTAGCGTTGTGTATGGATCCTTTACTTGACCCCTTTCTCACCCAAGGAAATCGACTTCGTTGTTTCAGCTTCTTGGTCTTAATGAAGTTTCAACATTCTTTTGCGTTGAGTTATCTTCCGTGTTCCATAATCAATTCCTCTAAATCAGCGATATCCAACACGCGGCTGGCGGGCTGCATGCCGCCCAGTTTAAGATTTTCTGCGGCCCTATTGGAGTTTACAGCCTTCTAAAAATATATTTCGTATTTTGTTATTCATAAATCAAACAAAACAAAGCAGTGGCGTGAATTTGCCAAATTTATTTCAGCATTTTGTGTATGACATCCAATTGTCTTCATGACAGTTGGGTCACGTGGTGTGGTAGTGCCCCGTTAAAGCCGTACTGGCGCTGTTGCTGTCGGTACCAACATACCAACATCCCCAAACCCTTCTGCATTAAACCAGGCCACGAAATGAGTCACATTCAGTGCAGTTTGGGATCTGGTCAAGTTGCAACTCGTGGATGATATTTAGATGCGCCTGTTTATTAATTGAGGTAGCAGCTTTACATTTATTTGACGATAGTGACATTGCTTGGAAAGAATTTAAAAATGTTGTTGCTGTTCCTGCTAAGCAAACAGCGATGTGAAGGGAAATCGAAATGCTCTTACTTACTCTTATACTTAAGCAATATATTTAAAAAAATAACCTCTTTCTTATTTAATTTTCATTCATACCAAATCAACCAGTGGCGACTTTTGACTTTAGCGATTTGTACACTCAAAAAAATAAAAACAGTCGGGGTCGTTAGTTTTTTCCGACTACGGTAACGACTCCAACTCTACAACCATGCTCTTAATAAAACTTTAACTGTCGGATAAAATAGATGTTGATAACGTTACTGACGATTTTGTGAAGAGAAAAGCAAGAAAATTAAATTTTAAATATGTTTTTTTCCCAAATGTTGTGTTTACTTTGTGTTTGTCACTGAAGACCTAGGCAATATTGAACAATTATTGGTGTAAATCGCAATTTACCTAATTGTGTTGCTTACCAGCGACAACCGCATCAGTTCTTTACATATTCTAAATAAATTAAAAAACAGATTCATCGTGGTTGGAAGAAGAATTGAAACGAAGAAAAGAAAGGTTGAAAATGAGAACAGAAAGATCCAAAGTGAATGGAAAGATTTGTATATTTTCATTAAAACTGAACAAAACACGTTACAAACAAAATGCACAATCAAATGCTATTGTCAGTGCCAGCCTGCGAGTATCTTATATTATTGCCAAAAAAATGAAGCCGTTCATGGCCGGTGACTACATCAAAGAGTGCCTAATTGCCGCAGTTGAAGAAATCTGTCCAGAAAAAGTCAATATCTTCACTCCAATCAGTCTCTCACATCCAAACATTGGCAACAAGAATAAATAAAAATTCTACTGTAATTTGTGCAACGCTCAACAGAACTTAAAAAAAAAAATGCATATTTCTCACTGGCTTTGGATGAAACAACGTATTTAAAAGATATTGCTCAGCTTGCTATTTTTATCAGAGACGTCAACAGTCAAATGAATGTGACGGAAGAACTCCTTGATCTGGTAAGCTTGATAGAAACAACCACCGGAAGAGATATTAAAGAAGCTGTCATAAATTGTGCGCAAGTTCATCAGGTCGATTTGAAAAATCTCATAGGCATCACTACAGATGGTGCCCATTCAATGGTTGGAAACAATATTGGAGCTGTTAGATTTATTCTCGAACACATAACAGCCGCGAGAAGACTTCAAATGATTTCGAAATGTTCATTTTGCCATTGCTTTCTGCACCTCGAAAATCTATGTGCACAATTATTAAATATGTCGTCTGTAATGTCGGTTGTTGTTACGGTAGTTAGTTCAATTAAAAATAATTTATTGAAGCATCGTCAGTTTCAAGAATATCTTTGTGAACTGAAATCCAAATTCAGCGATCTACTTTTATATGATAAAATTCGATGACTGAGTCGTGGAAACTGTTTATTAAGATTTTGTAAATTGAGGCATGAGATTCGGATTTTTATGAACGAAAGTGGCAATATAATATCTGAATTTTTTGATGATCAATGGCTTCTTGATTTATGTTTTTTTACAGATATAACAATACAATTACATGAATTAAATCGCAAGCTACAAGGTAAAAAGAAATTTATTACAGAATGTTTCATTGGGGGGCTGGAATCCTTGGGGTCCTCCATATCGGGCAATTAAAAATAACTGCAGACCAAATAAAATTATTTGTGGCATTGAACGACCTCTTGGAAATGGTTTTACCAGCACCCAATCAGAAACAACAGAGGTGCTGCTGAATGCGCTTATTCCACAAGACACTCCATTATTAGACGATGAACGCCTCAGACAAGCCCGCTTCTTGGCTACTTTTCCACTTGACACTGCTCACTCACCACTGCCTTCTGAGCAAGAAGTCAGTAAAATTATTCTCTCGTTAAAATGTAACAAAGCTCCGGGTCCGGACTGTATCGATAATACTCTCGTCAGACGATCCTGGTTTCTTGCCGCTCCAGAAATAACAAATATATTATGTCAATGCTTCACTAGCGGCATATTTCCCGATTGTTGGAAAACAGGGACACTTATAGTCATTCCAAAATCTGGTAGCCGGTCTCCATCAGACCCTAAAGCTTATCGGCCACTTACGCTTCTGCCGGCTCTTGGGAAAGTGTTGGAACGGCTCATGTGCTCTAGAATTGAAGCTCATCTGGCTGAAATAGCACCACTATCTAATAACCAATTTGGTTTCAGACCAGGCAAGAGTACCGAAGATGCAATTTCCACAGTACTTTCCACTTCGAAATCCTCCCCTAATAAATATGTTTTGGGAATATTTTTGGATATTGCCGGAGCATTCGACAATGCTTCTTGGCCACTTATACTGCACAAACTCAGACTGAGAAAAATACCTGGAAATGTCTATGCCTTGGTCCAAAGCTACTTCAATGACAGATCTGTTCTATATGAAAATGGACAACAGATTGTAAAACGAAACACCACAATGGGCTGTCCACAGGGTTCCGTTCTTGGCCCCTTGCTGTGGAACATTTTATTTGATGATATTCTGTCCATCTCTCTTCCACCTGACTGCAGTATTTTTGCCTATGCAGACGATGCTCTACTTTTAGTAAGTGCAAATAGTCGCACGGGTATAGAAACAACAGCAAAAGAGGCGCTTTCATCAATCCTAGCTTGGGGCGACGCCAACAAACTGTCTTTCGCTCCCAAAAAAACTGAAGCTATTTTTCTCAAGGGTGGTGTCAGTCTAAGCAGACAAAGACCTCCCACTATACGCATGGGATCTACGACGGTTAAAGTTTCCGAAAAGGTCACTTACCTTGGTAATCTTCTAGACGACAGACTTTCTTTTTCATACCATGCCAAGACATCAGTGAGCAAGGCTACTTCTGCCTTCTACTCAATCTCACGCCTAGCAGGTAGAAATTGGGGCTTAAGATCTAGTGCCCTTAAAATCGCTTACGATGCCATATACATGGGGATTGCTGGCTACGCCGCTAGCACATGGTACAAAAGATGCACCGTTCAATCGATATAGAAAATCCTTCTAAGTGGACAACGCAGTGCGATGATAGCCCTAACCAAAGCATACAGATCCTCGTCTACGGATGCATTGCCGGTCTTGGCTGGTATACTTCCGTTGGACCTGCACATTCAAGTTAGAGGCGCAACAGTTATGCTGTACAAAGGTGTTGAGTCCCAGGTGGGAGAAATTCAGTTACTGCCTCCTCATCGACCAGACCCTTACAATTCTAAGGCTCATAGAATAGCAGCGCGCAGCGTGGCGATAGAAGCTGCAATGACAGTTTGGCAGGCTCGATGGGAGAAATCTTCTAAGGGGAGGCAAACTTTTAAATTCTTTCCGAACGTCAAATGGCGAATGGAGATAACCAAAGTCCTGACTCCTAATTTCTGGACCAGCCAATTCATAACTGGCCACGGTTACTTCGCTGCCAAGCTCTTTCAGCTTGGCCGGTTAGTAAATAGCCCTGAATGTAAATGCGGATATATGATTCAGGATGCTGATCACATCCTTTGGGAATGTCCAGACTTAAATAACGAACGGGAAAAATTGCTCAAGACGATACGACTATCTGTCGGATCTGTCGGCCCCGTCGGTCATGCCGACTTGGTTGCATCGAAGGCAAATTATAGGGCATTTAAAGAATTCTCCGCGTCATTTGGAAAAAAAGTTGAGTTAAATAGATAAAATCTCATGTTTTCAACTGCACTTAATTATTAATTAACTTTTAATTTCTGCACACTGTAGTGCATGCAACCAAGTCTTGAAGAATTTCTTCTCGGGACATTTCTGGCAAAATTTTGAACACGACTAACGTTGTTACGCTACGGAATACACCCTATAAAAAGAGTGTGAAGCCGTAGCGGGTGGTGGTGGGTACAACGTTGAGTACCCTAGGGAAAATCAAAAAAGAATGTTATCAAGATACAAAAGCTTTATGAATATCAACTACGATCAAACGATGCCATTCATTTCCAATTATTAAATAACTTTAATAGTGTCAGTATTTTTTTTCAAAATATGCAAATTAAAGCATTCAACGACAGGTTCTTATACATGCAAAAGTATGAGAAAATGTTCACGATATTTTGTGCTCCATTTGACGTAGAGGTTGCACCTAAAAATTTACAAATGGAGTTAACAGACCTCCAATCAAGCATCGAGTTAAAATGCATGTTTGAAGAAAATAAACGTGAGCTTTATCAGGACTATATTCCCGAGGATAAATTTCCAAAATTAAAAAAGCTAGCGATGTGAATTACAGCCGCATTAGGGACCATATATCGCTGCGAGTAGTTCTTTTCAAAATTAAAAATAGTTTAAAAATAAAAAATAAAAATTTGCAAAAAACGAAATGTTGCAACAGGCTGGCCGATGGAATCTTGACTAATCAACTGCGATGTGCATCGAATAAATGACCAGTTAATATAAAAAATGTATCAAATTGTATGAAACAACAAGTGTCACATTAATTATTAAGTAAATAAAATGTTTTTATTATTGTTTGGCTTTTTTAAAAATAATAAAAGAATGTCATGGTAGTTATTAATTAATAAATTGTATTTAAAGCGTTTTTTTGTTTAGTTTTTTTATGCGACCTACCATATACCGGTTATATTTTATTTGGCCCATCACGATTTCTGTTGGACAACGCTGATCTAAGTCTTCACTATCAACATCCAAGCCCGCGGACCTCCTCAGACACACAATTTCATCAATAATAAGGTGACGCAATACCCTCCATATCTTTTTTTGACACACATTCTGGCCATAGTTTCCTCCAGACAGTAGCTTAGCAAGGAAGGTGCGGCAGAGGCAGACCACCCCGGGCTGCACATTTTTGGGCGCGACGTTTTCAAAAATAAATACAAAATTTTTCGAGAAATTATATTTATAGATAAAAAAAAAAATAGCCACGTGTATTAAAACTCCTAGTTCATAGATAAAAACTAGGAGAAGTAATTTAAAAACAAAATTAGAGGAGACACTTTTCCCCACACCTTATCGATTATCCTCACACGGTAGAGAATATTGAAACGATCTTCAAGCCACCAAAATTAGACGAATATGGAGGGTGGTGAATAAAGAGGTTCCACTGTGTTGCATTATGTTGCTTATCAAAATAATAATGGTTGATTGTTTAATTAAAAATGGATCAAATCTTTACCACGATAATAACAATAATTATGTGTTCGTATCATATTATCTAATATGCACGCAGGAAGAATGATTGCGTTTTAAATTGTCGACAAACAAGCATCCCAAATTTTGTCAGTTTTGAATTTGTTGATGTAATAAATACATATATTCACTTGAACTGACATTTCAAGTTTATCAATGTACAAATTAGTGACAAAATTTGTGTGAATGTGCATAATTTGAGCGATTAAAATTTTATATTGAAATTCCACCAAGCACCTTCAGTAAGAATCTTAAAAAAAAAATGTTTATATAACAACAAAAAAACGATAAAGGTAGCTCAGGCATTATGCTTAGTGCTATGGGTGTATAATTTGTTCACTTTTCTAAGCAAGAAAAAGAAATGAATGCTAAAAAAGTTGCTCTTTAGTCATTTTCCATGTATGTAATTATTTTTTTGTTTTGTTCGCATTCGTTTTTACGGAATAATAATTTAATTGGATAGCATTGGAACACATTCGACACTTAATATGGGAGATTGTTTTATTTAAAGTGTTCATTTTTGTTTAATTGTATTGATACCCGATAGTAAACATCTCCAATTTATATTGTGCTTGGGGCCGCACAAGTTCTCAGTCCGCCACTGTTTCTATCTCATTTATTATGTTGTATTGTTACATGTTTCATACTTTAGAAGGCTGACAAAAAAAATAGAAAATCTGTGTATTTAGCTAATTTTCGTAACCCCGAATCCCAATTTATACTGAATCCCAGGATTCCGGGATTGAAAGTTTGCCAATCCCGAAATCCCGGGATCACAGAGGGTCCGGGATTGGATACCCTAGTTATGAGTGAGCACTTGACGTGGCTGAAAAATTCTCGATAAAGTGTTGATAAAAAAATATTGTGTTTTGGAATGAGAACTGCGATAAAAAATTACGATAATAAAGCATTAAATAATGGTAAAATTCAGAATTTCATTCTAGTCTTATTCAAACGTTTCTGTGTCACTGTTCTGGCAGAAGTTTTTTGTTGTCGCTGTTTCATCAAAAAGGTTTGTGATACCACATCGTTTTAAAAATAGGAGAGTTGAAAACGGTGTAATTGCACAACAATTTTGCGGAAACAGTAAACATTAAACCATAATTTTGCACCGCAACTTGCATCGTTCGACGCGACCCAATGGTTTTTTAGAACTTAGAACTCAATTAATCTAGTACTGTCTATTTTAAACACACACTACTTATCGCTACCGTAATACTACAACTATATATATATAAATAGTTCAGATTTGCATTGTTGATTAATTTTGATATTATTTGATTAACATACATTTAAGCGTTATTCATTCTATAGTAGAGAATATTTAAATACATGTTTAATAAAATTTTTATAAATAATGATAACATGAGATCATAATTTGATCCCTTGAGAAGTAAAGTGAGCCAAGTAGCAAAATGTTGAAACGTTTTGGCTAAATGTTTTTGTGGACTGCATATTTGTATTATTACTATACAGACTCACTTCACTTTTATTATGTTTTAAGTCGTGTAGAATATATATTACTAGCTGACCCGACGAACTTCGTACCGCCTCAGAATCAATAAATGTTGTAATAAAAATAATAAAACATTTTTAGTACTTTCCCCACATAAAATGTTTTATTATTTTTATTATAATGCCATTCCACCAAGTATTGACAGTGAACACCTTAAAAGTGAATAAATGTTCTGTTAACTTGATAACTTGAAGCATGATGACTACCGAGTCAACCTTCAGTTGTAAATTGCGCGGTGGCAAGCCAGGCAGATCCAATAAGTTAAAAAAATAAGTTGGATAGTTGGTTGCTTCGTCTTCGTTTGTGACACGGCCGAGAGATTTGAAGGAATGCAGTGGACCAACGATTTGATTTTGAATTGTGAAGTTTAAATGATCCACATCTTTGTTCTTTGCCGCAAGAATTGCTCGTTCATTCAACCAATTGTGATTTTTGTGATTAGGTGTTCGGGAATATTTTGATTGAGTGCTTCCAATGCGCATTTCTGCGCCGTTGTCCATTCATCCCAGGTGATGATTTTACTTGCCACCAAAACTTTGGTCACTGCTGAGTGTTTCGCAATCTTGCATGTCAGTTTTTCAGTCGTTTAAAGCAGTGCTCTGCAAGCGGTTTGCCGCGAGGCGATGCTGGGTGTGCTGCGGCGCGAATCTCTAAAAAACGAAAAAAAACAAATAGTTTGGTCGATACTACAAAATATTTCTGATTACACTATCATAGATAAGCAGAAATAATTATTTTTTGGTTGAAAGAATATGTTATATGTACAGTCTGCGCAAGAATGTTTCTCGCACCTTGCGAAAGTTCAGTTTTATATTTTAAAATATCGTTGAAGAGTACAGATGAATTATTTCTTTATAAATATCATTACAAATTTGTCTAAGCATGTACCCTCACCACATCTTAAAGTGTTTTTACCGTTTTAACATTTGGAACAGTTAATAATGAGCTTATGATAACCAGGGTAGTAGAATTAACAATTCGTTGTATTCATTAAATGTTTTTTAGTTTAAATTTACAATTATTTTTTTACCTATTATTAATTATTGATAACTTTTGACTTCCAGGGATTATTCAAAAGCATTGAAAAAATCCATGTTTTCTTGAAAGCTTTTTATTTCAATTAATATCTTATTTCCCACTCTAAGCTTTTATGGGGGTAGTTATTTAAAAAAAATAGATTTTTTTAGATTTCAAAGTGAAAAGACAGTCCATAAATAAAAATGGTAAAGAGATTTTAATAAAAAAAAAAAATCTTATCCATATGGTTCTTTTGTGGTATGTATCATATATAAACACAAACTAATGTAATTTCTGTATATTATGCATATTTTTACTTGGCGATAATGGGCACCAAAATTGCAGACCTTAAGCCCAAAAAAATAAATGAATTGAAAAAAGGTGTTTGAGGTGTTTAGAATAACCAAAAAAACCCAATTTATTTTTAAAAGAGTATAATTTCTTGCCATGGCAAATTACAACCCCAATGAAAGCTAAGGGTGGGAAATTTGATATTTATTGGAATAGAAATCTTTAAAAAAAACATGGATTTTTTTAAATGAAGTTTTAAGATTTCCTGGATGTTAAAAGTTATCAATAATTAACAATTGATAAAAAAATAATCGCATATTGAAATTAAAATATATTCAATGAATACAACAATTTGTTAATTCTACTACCTGGGCTATCATCAGTTCATTATTAGTTATTAAAAATTCTATCAAATGTAAAACCATTTATATTTCAGATGTGGATACATGCTTTGACATATTTGTAATGATATTTATAAAGATATAATTAATTTGTTCTCTTCAACCCTCCAAGGACGAGCGTCACCATATGGTCACGTCGTTGTCTATTGATCCCACTATTCATACTTTTTCTACCTGAATATCGTTGCTATCGCTCATATTTTATTAAGAAGGGTACGGACTACAGTTAGTCATCAGCCGTGGGGACAGGAACGGCCTCCAAAAGCAAATGTGATTTTTTGAATTTCCGTTTTTTTTAATTTACTTTTTGAAACTGTTAGTTACTTTTTTATAAAAACATCAAATTATTAACAGTTATTTTGCTTATATATTTGTATTGAAATTATGTTGATTTAAAGATGTCAATTTGTAAATATTTAAAAAAAAATCACGTTTAGCTATATTTCAACCCCGAATGTTTGCGAGCCCATACGGTCACTTTTGTCCTTGCTACTGTCCGTACTCAATATTACACGCTAATAAAAGGATGAGCATGACCATATAGTCATGCGGGGTTTCTATACATCGACTTTGCGCTTTTTTTTTTTAATTTTGGATAGGAATAAAAGTTATCCATGACTTCAATATGGCTTAGAAAATATTTTTTTTATCGGAAAAAAGCTCTCGTCTCTGGAGGGTTTTAAAGACATTTTAAAATACAAAACTGAATTTTCGCAAGGTGCACGAAACATTCTTGCGCAGACTTACATACACAGAATACCCAAATCGATAAAATGTTTGTTAGTATAACTTTAATCGCTAAATGTTAGAAACATTTTAATAGCCGAAGCTGAAAATTCAACTGAAGTGGGAAACTCACGGACTTTACTTTGGTGCAGCCTTTTGACTGATTCTTTTTTATTGAATAATCTGAAACTTTTCTTTTAATATAATCTCCATAAAGAGTACATGTGCTCTACATTGGTAGTGGACATGGTAATAAAATATCCATATGGTTCTTTTGTGGTATATATCATATATAAACACAAACTAATGTAATTTCTGTATATTATGCATATTTTTACTCGTGATGTGCCGCGAAATTTTGAAGAACACGTTGGTGTGCCGTGGAAGATAAAAGGTTGAGGAGCACTGGTTTAAAGGTTCAACGGCAATTTCAACACTGAATGAGCCGTTCGTCATCCTTCGATCAACGTGGCTGCCAGAAGAAGAAATTGCTACAGCAATTTCGGATCTTGCACGAACAGTCACTATAATCAATGACATGAAGAATGTCTTCCCAGCTCCACCGGGCGCATCGAGGAAAAATAAGCCACCATTTCCATCATCAGCTGCATTCATTTACGTATTGTACACTTCCTTCTGTTGTGGGTTCAACAGTGGTACATTCGTTCGAACTGATTGGTTCAATGCATCTCGATCATATTCACGTACACGTTCCAATTCTCGATTGAAAGCGTCGTTCCTTCCACGATCTGGCGTTGGTATTTCTAACTTGACTAACAAACTGCCGCACATGAGGTAACACATGTCTTCGATCTAAAGCAAAGCCTGGTTATGTATCTTTTCATTCACCTCGAGATAGGGATTCCCTGAACTGACACGAATTCGATGTAAAATGTCTTCCGACATATCATCCCTGCACTTGTTCCACAGTTCACATGGATTCGATGGAAAGCACATCAAAATAATGATAGAAAATATTGTGCGTATCTGACTTGGAGATTCAGAAACAATTTCTTCAGTGATTGTCGTGTCCCTGTGTAAATGTGACCAAGAGCATCAGTAGTCATTCGGGCGATCAGGAACCGCATCGCCTTCCTTTCGACGTTAAAATTTCTTCGAAATAGCGTTCCAAGTGTAATAACGTGGCATCTCAGAGTAAAGCAACGTTCGTGCAAACAGCGTAATATTTTTGTCAAAAAAATTATCATACCTAATTATAAACATAACCTTATTTCAATATTATCCGATTTTCTTTCGTTTTCATTTCATATCGTCGATTTTTTTTATTCTAATCCATACTCTAAATTTTAAATTATTTAAAAGTCAATCGTATGCAAAAGAAGCAAAAACAAATGAATATAGGAAAAAATGCCATCTAGTGGATGAAATCAGCATACAACGACATTTTCATTATTTCAAGCTGTTCGCCATTTGAAAACTGTATGAGAATATTAATTTTCTTCATAATTTATTTTCCGTGATATTTTTCCGATGTTTTAATGCTTATTCTGCTATTCTAGGCGGATACGAATTTAATAAATCAAAGATCATTAAAATTAGCCAAGTTATACGTGGTGTAACCAACCCGAATTTGTTTTATATATATAGATATAACGCAATTAACTCGTGTTTCCCTAAAATACCACTTAACTGACTTCACTTCTCAGGGGCTCATATTCATACTCATTATTATAAATAGCTTTCTCAAAATAATACAAATTGCTATTGTAATGTACGAGATAACACGCGATTTTTTTTGTAACCTATCTCCCAATTTTCTATGCATTATCGGTGTGAATTCTATTTTCGAGAAATTTTACGAAACCCATCTACCGCGCAAATTGAGATATGGATGTTTGTGAATAAATGTATTTCTTTTGAATGGTTTTTTTATACGTACATATATGTTGTATGTATTAATTGACTTTTGTTGTATCATGCTGTAGACATATTTTTATTTAAATATTGTAATTCGTTCTTCAATACATGTTTGCTTCATAGTAGATTTGAATATACAGTAATACCCCGCTTTACGCGAGGGATACGTTCCGAAAAAAATCGCGTTAACTGAAATTCGCGTATATCGAGGTTTATGATTAAACATAGTCAAAATTTAATACAAAAAAAATACAAATCATTTTAATCAATCACTTGAATTCTAAGAACACTTTATGCAATACATACTCTTATTTTTTACGGAAAAATACATCTATTGTCTTTTGGGTAGCGTTTTGTTTATGTTCTTGTAAAATACGTTCATAATACCCAACACTGTTTTTAATTGTTTGACACACGGTCAAGACACGGTCATCATTATTGTCTATACTCTGCAATATGTCCAAACCTGAATAAATTTTTGAAAGTGCATTTTGTATTTCCCCTGAAGATAAAACTTTCTCTTCTACCTCAGCGTAAATTTGAAATTCGCGTTATAGTGAAACCGCGCTTAACGGGGTCGCGCTAAGCGGGGTATTACTGTATACCCGTGTACAAGTACTAAATAAAATTAGAAAAATAAAATCTTCTTAACGTGCTTCAAATCCGGAATATTATATATATTTTTGATTATATTTATCATCTTATAAAACATATTGTATGTTATATTAATTTTCCTCTATTCTGTTTTGCCACCGAACCAATAAAAACCATGTTATTACACTATGAATAAATAGTAAAACATATTATAATGTTAATAATATTTACAATTATGCGTTTCCTTTTTTCTTTGAATCCAGGACGTTGAAAATCAAATCGAAATAATAAGACAATCACACTTATTAATCGGTTTCCTTGCTATCGTCTTTCAACATCACACATGTTATTTATTATTGAAATTTAATGTGTTTAATAATGTTCTATAGTTGGGTTGGAGAACCTTTTCTTTGCTAAAAGCCCAATTTATTTTGTCTGATTCAACATAAGGCCACAGAAAACAAAAAATTGACAGTAAGGAACCTTTGGCCGGCTAAAATCTTATATAACATGTTTGACTTGTTCACAGACGAATTATAACTATTCACAATCGACATACTCATGGTTAAATGTTCCACAGATTCTTCTTGGTTTACCCTTCTTAAATAATCTATTGTTTTGTAATATTTTAATAAATTATTAGTAAAAAAAAAGATTTTTTCTTGACCGCGTTAAAGTAAAACTGCGTAAATCAAGGTGTGGGTGTATGTATATACGTTTTACCTCTTATTGTAATAAGGTGATGCAATTGAGTTGTATCACACGAATCAATACTTATATACACTTCTCATCTTGGTATTGAATCAATTCTAGAATAAGTATTTATCGCATAAAATAAAATTTATAGGATAACCCAAATAATTGACAATCGGTGTCTCTCCGGTATCTTGTATCCTATTGGAGACTTTGTTTTTCGTTTCTAACGTGAGCATAACAACTAACACAGCCGATCGTATGTTATTATTAACTCAACCTCTTTTTCTGGATAGGCAGACCACAGAGTTAGGAAAGAACTAGATTTTAAGCTTATAGCGTTATCAATGCCACATTTTAACTATTTGTTATTTTGGACGGAAAGAGATGGCAGGGTTTAACCTACCTTCAATGCCATATGGATAAAAAAACAATCACATTACGGATAGCTAATCAATATATATATATTACTTATTTATATATATATATATATTACTTATGCTTAGTCGAGGCTAGACAGGGGATATAGTATACTCTGCTATATTAGTAAAAATGGCATGTCAAACAAAAAATAGAAGGCATTTCGGTATATAATAATGTTGACTCGTTGACGTTACTTTTGGTTTTCGGTGCATGTAGCCATCGAGTAATTCATTTGTATCTTGTGCGTTGTTGCATGTTCTGATAAACCATCGACCATCAACCAACACAAGGTCGAAAGCAACGTTCCCTCTAAGCCGAAGGGTTAGCTGCGCGGAAAATTTAAGAGCTGAGCAGGCCAATTCAACAAGTGCGCGGCATATTTTCATTATTTTTTTCCATAATTAAAATTATTACCATTTAATATTTTTTTCTCATATGCATGGTAAAATAAAACATCATAATAAATAAAAACATGGTAGAAATCAAAATTTATTTTATTGTTTTAATTAATAAACTGAATCAAATAAAGTGTATTCAATTAAGTCGTGAAACAAAATTTCATTTTTTATATAAAATAGTATTTTGAAAAATAAACGTAATGAAATAATAAGTCGCTAATAAAGTGATTACCATTTTTCATAGTTTTTCACGTCGTTCCTTGTTACTTAACTTATCCATATATTTATACACTTCATCTAAATCAATTTCTTCTTCTGGTAACACCAAAACTTAATTTTCATTATACTATTAAATGTACAATTTCTAATTTATTTCGTGTTTTTATAACAAATATTATTAAGATATCAACGATCGCAGTTTTTGATGAGGATTGCGTTTCTGTTTCAACTGTTCAGTGAAACCGTTGAAGTTTGAATTCTTTACAACTTTTCGTACTTCTGGAAAAACTTAGCGATATATTTGAATATTTCGCTGAGTTGCTGAACATTTCGATATCTGAGGATTGATAAAAACCAATTCAATCAGCAAACCACTCAACCGATATTTCACTTATCTGAAGAAGATTTAAGAGAACAAGGTGGATTGTTTCAATATTTTTATACTGCATTACCTTTACATGAAAGAATAGAAGATTTCTGTGACCAATATCAAACATTATGTGATGAAAGTAGAAAAACTTTTTTTAAAAACACTAAATTTTATGTGAATGATTCTATTAATAAAGGGTTTATTCATTATAGATTAGCACAATATAAGGAAGCTCAAAGCGATTTAGAGGAAGCGTTAAATAATCCAAAGAATCAAGGTAATTTGAAAGTAAGAAATATTTTAGGAGTTATATATATAGTAGTTTTGGTAATAACAATCAGGCTATAGAGCAATATGAGTATTGTTTAAATATTTTTAAACGTTTCTTACAAGGTCAACCACATCCCAATGTTGCTATTTCTTTACATAATCTAGGGAGTGCTTATGATTATAAAGGGCAATATGATCAGGCGATTAAGTGCTATGAAGAGAGCCTTAAGATGAACGAGCTCATCTAGCAAGATCAACCTCATCTTAATTTTGCTTCTTCTTTAGAAAATCTAGGTTGTCTTCATTACAATAAAGGACAATATGATCAAGCGATTGAGTACTATGAAAAGAGCCTCAAGATGAGGAAAGCCATCTGCGGAGAAAACGAATTTAAATTGAGTACTGCTTATTCTTTAAATAGTCTAGGGTCAGTTTATAATGCTAAAGGACAATATGGAGGCGATTAAGTACCATGAAGATAGTCTAAAGATGATGAAACTCATTTACAAGGAAGAACCTAATTCGGATGTTGCTTTGAATGATCTAGGGTCTGCCTATAGTGAAAAAGGACAATATGATCAAGCAATTAAGTACCATGAAAGAAGCCTTAAAATGAACAATCTCATCCACAAGGACGAACTTCATCCGCTTGTGGCTAGATCTTTTTTAGGGTCAGCTTATCAGAATAAAGAATAATATGATCAGGCGATTAAGAACTTTAAAGAGAGTCTTAGAGTGAGCAAACTCATCCACAAGGAAGAACCTCATGTTGATTTGGCTCATTCTTTACATAATCTAGGAGAAGCTCATATAACTAAAGGGCAATATGATCAGGCGATTCAGTGCTATGAAGAGAGCCTAGAGATAAGAAAAGTCATCTTCAAGGGAGAACATCATCCATCTGTAGCTAATTCTTTAAATAATCTAGGTGCAGTTTACCATAAAAAAGGACAATATGATCAGGCAATTAAGTACTATGAAAAGAGCCTAAAGATGAACGAAGGCATATACGACAAAGACCATCATTCTGCTTTTGCTGGTTCTTTCAATAATCTTGGGTTATTTCCAGTGGCGGTTCCTGACCTGAAATCTTGGGTGGGCTAGAGAAAAGCATAGCATTGTATACTATTTACGAAATTTTGCATGCTTCCACTTCATCTTATACATTAATCTACAAGCAAATTAACAAATACTACGACACTACTGCAAAGCATAAATTACTATATAATACAATCAATGCTAATGTAAGTAAGAAATAATAATACGTGACCTTAAATTTGTCTCTTTCAAAGTGAAATAACAAGTAAAAAAAGCAATACAGAACTGTCACTGAGATTCGATACCTATCACTTTCATAAAATACAAAGATACTGGTATGTTTGTATGGGCCACGGACTAATCCCAATTTAGCCCCCGATGAATGACAGAAGCCAGTAAATTTGAAATACAGTCCTGTGTGTTTGATGACGTTTCCGTACATACAAATACAAACAAAATCGAATCGTGCTAGATTGCGTTCCAGTGTAAAGAAATATTGTCTATGGTTTTGGGCTGGAAGCTTTTAGCCCCTGACCAATAGCATGTACATAGGTGTTGCCAGACTGACGTCACGTTGAATGTTCTCTATGAATTATTTATAGGGTTATTGTTTTTTTTATGCCGGCTCAGCTTAAAATTGTAATAAAAAACAATCGAAAATATTATTGTAGGTAGACATGGCATTGTCTTATATTGATAGAGGAAAATTTAAACAAAGATATTATATTCATTTGGGGAAGGTTAGTGACGCTTATAAATGTATTTATTTTGTTCAGCGGCCGAATTGCTGTTCATTTTTATTCAGCCATCTAAAGTTTTGGGTGAAAAATGCAGGTCGGGCTTAGCCCACCTAGCCCAGTACCTAGAACCGCCACTGGTTATTTCATTATGAAACAGGAAAATATGATCAGGCAATAAAGTGTCATCAAGACAGTTAAAACATACGGAAACGTATCTACCAAGAACAATCTTATCCGTCTATTGCTGCTTCTTTAAATAACCTAGGAGCTGCTTATTATGCTAATGGACAATATGATCAAGCCGTAAATCATATTAGCCAAGCTTTGCAAATCATATCTAGTTTCAAAGACCACCCTTATCAAAATGGAATACAAAATTCTTATGAGTTTGTAAAAGCTAGTCTAGAAAATATCTAAGCTTCGTTGTAGCTCCTATAGCTTTGGTAGCTCAAGGCGTGGCTAAACTGATGACAACTACTATTTATGATTCATTAACTAAGATAATAGTGGGTTTTTTTTACCAATGATAATATTGATACGAATGTACATCTGCTTGAGGATGATTCATCTGCAACAAATCAAGATTTACCACCAAGTCCTTGAGTAATATATGGCATGAGCAAGCTATTTAGCCATTTTAATCTTACTACCAAAAGTGATATTGTAAATTATGAAAATAGATTGTTTTAATAAAAATTATTCAATCAAAACTTGGTTTATATTTTTGTCATCAGGATTTTGGTTGTGATATCACAGACAACATTAAATCAGTAACATTTGATAGTCCTGGTACTGCAGAACAAATAAAAAGTTATACATCTAGTATTAAGAATCTAGATACTGCTGATATTTCAGCTTCTTTAAATACAGTAACATATTTATCAGCTCCTAATTTAATTAACATATCGACTGTGGAAAGGAAAAAGGACTTAACCCTCAGTTTCTTCAATATAGCTTTTATTCGATAATCACTATGTATACAACTTAATACATGTTCTATTAAAAGGATATAAGCTATAAATGCAGAATTAATATCTAAATTAAGCTTTTAGTTTTTTTTAAAAAAGGACTTAAACCACATCAATGACATTATTAGTCGCTGAGGTAAGATTTTACGGCGAGGAAAAAAGCGGTAAGCAGCTTGCTCCCGTATTTGTATAGGAATCATTGCAGTTTTACCAAACTCTGCCGGCCAATCGTGTCAGTTTTGACCACCGAGAAGACTTAAGCCGCATAAGTATTTTGCTTACTCTTCTACCGGTAAACTCATATATCAACGATCCGTATGAAAGTAATTGTTTAAATATAAATTATATCATTAAAATGGCAATATATAAGAGCAAAAATATTCTTAAGATGTGTGGTGTCAACTTGGATGTTATAAACAATACAAATAAGGAAGCTAAGTGTTTAATATTACGTATTCAAATTTTTATGTCACCCTTACAAAGAGTTATCGTAAATTGTATTTAAATTGTTATAAAACAACCCTGTTTCTACCATAATATGCTTTATATCATAGATCAATGATCTCGTGTTAATCTCAATTGAGAAAATTACCATATTTGGTATATTTATCAAAAACACCACCGTGCGGTTTTTAGGTTAAGTGTCGTGTAGTTTCAATGTTTTTGATTAAAATGATTTAAATTCACTTGTATTTACGATTCAAATCAATGTAATAGGCGAATATTTTTATTATTCACTGCTTTAATAAATTTATAGTATTTTCCGATGCATAATATTTCATTAGCTTGCAAATAACTTTTAAGGACAGTTCAGATTACACTGCAAGTAAAATGGAATAAATATTAAATACTGATATATACTTCCTGTCTTTTTTTGATTCATAATGTATGATAAACTATGTCTCAACTTAATGTTTTGAAATTAAAAGTAAAATAGCAATTGTTGCCATAATTCAATGTGTTCAATTCAAATTTCGCTCGCAACACGCCGTTAGTAGACTCATGTTGTTATAACTATAACCAACATTATTTCTATATTACATTCTCAAATTTGATGTGGGCATATTCTGAAGATGTCCTCTGATTAACAGCTTGTATGGAGATATTGATAATAATATTATTATGGACGTGGAATTATGTAATCCCGAAGAAGTACCATGCGGAATACAAGGCCATGAATAAGTCGAAAGACGTTCTGGATATTCAACTAGAGATAATGTAATAAAGTAGTAGCTATTACAATACTATATCAATATTTTATTATTTAGATTTATTTTTTGTACCTTTTAAATGATTATTGTACAACTTTTTCATTGTCATTCAAATTCCTAGCTGTCATCGTGCCATAGTATGTCTTCATTTATTATAAATCCATTTAGAAATTGGCGAGGAAAAAGGCGGTAAGCTGCTTAAATTCAGTGGGGCCGATCATTTTTGTCGAGGAAAAAAGACGTAACCATCAATTTTATTGGTTTTTATTTAATAACTTTTTTATTTTTTATCGAATAGCGTAAATAAAACACCAGTTTATTAGACTGTATGCGCTTCAAGGTTATGTCTATTTAATATTTTGACTCGGTCTAAAAATCATTTAAAAAACGTTTTTCGTGCCTCCTGTAAAATTTGGTTTGTGTGGGTTACGTCCTTTTTCCTTTCCACAGTCGATATGTCATAGACACATAGGTAAGGTTTACTGATTATTTCCAGAAATACCACCAGTTAAATCAGATAAAAGTATTAGGGAGTTCTTGTCTAACTTTCCTAAGTTTATCGCTGCGAAACAAATTTATATTGATGTATTATAAGCAACTAGAGGAGACAACTTAGACTTAATGCTAGCAACATTTGATTCTACAATTGTAGAGCCTATCCCTGGCAAGTATAGAAAAGTGTTAAGCTCTGTTCTTTTGTGTACTTCTGATGGTTTGCTGACGGTTTGCAAACCGTTTTCGAATTAGAATCTTATTCAAATCTTTGATCACATAGTTTGGATTGTGATTTGACAGTTGTTTCTGTTCTTTTGCGTCAAACCCACATTCCAACCGTTTGCAAACCGTCAGCAACAGTTCATGCTCTACATCCCTGACAGTTTTGGCGTACCAACCTCCAACCTCAGAATGACGAATTTTGTTACAAACGACAACTTAACCGACTAAATACCAAATGTCAAACTGACAGTTATACGTCACTGATGTATATTATATAAAAGTTTTATAAGTCAAATATTTAACATGATGGTAAATTGTCAAAATATTTGGCTTAAAAAAATTGTTTTGTTTGACTTGAAAAGCATGGAGCATTTTAAAACGAAATTATAGGAAACATTTGTACATGACATCGCACAAAACTGATATTCGAGCGAAAAAATCATTTTTGTACCTGTCAGCAACAATGAATGACAAGGTTTTATACTCTTAATCTATACTTTAAAATTTAGAGCATGGATAAGAATAAAAGAATCGATTTATTTTTAACAATAAAAAACATTATATTATCTTTGAATGTGTATTTGCTGAAATAAGGTGAAATGAAACGAAAGAAAATCGGATAATATTGAAATAAGGTTATGTTTATAATTAGGTATGATTAATTTGTTTGACAACAATATTACGCTGTTTAAATATAACAAGATACTTTTAAGACTGTAGTACGTATTTGTCGTACAGTTTAACCTAAAATGGTTCACACGAATATAATTTTCACACCAATTAAGTGAAAATTATATTTGTATTTCCCATTGACGTATTTTATCAAATACGATTATGTTCGAAATGGCGATACGGTTTTAATAGCACGAAAAAAAATAAAACATTAAGTTGCTTATGAACAATCAAACATTTTAGTCTTATAAAGGCGTATTCGCTGAATTAAGAATAATTGAACGTCGATAGTTAATTATTTTGATTTTTCCGCTTGTAAAAATCTGGCTACAGACCTAGAAATTGCTACTATGAAAAAAACAATATATAATTATTTAATGTACTGGCAACACAACAACAAAAATGCTTGTTCTTCTGCGCCAATTCAACTAGAATCATTGATGACTTCCTTTTTAGAACATTGTTAATATCATAACTGTCCAAATAGATGTTGAGAAATTGAATTTTAAACAAGGTTCTTATTGCTATCAAGGTTAAAATTATTTCAATGTATCTAATATTTTGTGTAAATAAAGTTCGCCTCGAAATTTATGTTTTGTTTCCCATTTTTTTGCAGGCGGCGCCTTTGAAGGCGTAGAAGACACAATATTACCCTTCGGCTACAAACGAGGAAAGGGCGTTGACGCTGGACACGGAGACCCTGACTGGATCGTCAACCGAGAGAAGCACAGATACGACGATATGTTAAACTCATTAAAACCTTCCGATGGGAAAATCACCGGAGCTGGTAATTTCATTTTTATTTTCCATTTATAAATATGATTTTTTTTCCTACAATTGCTAAATTGATCGTCTATTTCATGAGCCAGACTGTTTTGAGATAATGAAAAAAAAATCAAATGGTCACCATAAATACATTAAGTATGTCCTTGGTAAGACCTTGGATTATCCTTAAGTATTCCTAATTCTTTTACTTTTCATGCTCGTTTGCCGCTAAAAAATTCTCCATTTTGACGTAAATGTATAATGGTAAAAGTTCACCAATTTCATTCACATAACTTTATTTCTTATAATGATTAGATTGAAGTTTTAGTCATAAAGATTCTCAATATAGCATCAATAAAAAGTGGATATGTGAGTAATAACTTCAAATAAAAACTCAACGACCACTGGTTTCAAAATATTTTCCCCCGGAATGTCATCAGAAATGTTTTTCAAGACGATTTTTTTTTCAATATTTTTGTTCATCTACGGTTCATTGTGGGATTCATTGGCTATGAATGCGCTGCTATTCAAAATCTGTTTCAGGATTACATGCGTGAAAGGTTAAATTGTTATTGAATATTGTTTAAAAAGTTCCTCTTCAGATAGTAGTTTTGGCTTGACCAAATTTGATAATAGTTTTTTTGATAGAGTAAAAATGCAAATCTGTATAATATTACATTTATATTCGTGCATGTGCTTAATTAATTATATGATTGTTTATCCACTAGGTGCAGAGCAGTTACGTTTGTCACAGCTTACTACAAATAAGCGAGGTGTTGAGGCATTTCAACAAGGACAGTACTACGAAGCAATTGCGATTTGGCATGAAGCTCTTAAGATAGCTGATGCTGATAAAACAATTATCAATACTGCTGATTACGATTCGATTATTTTTAACAAAGCCCTTGCTTACGAAAAGCTAGGATGTTTGTATTTAGCTCAAAAAGGTTATGACGAGTTATTAAAAAAAGAACCTCACCATACTGAAGAAGAAGATTCTTTAAAAGCTGACGAGATACTGTTAGAGAGTTTTAAATTAGAAACAGTAAGAAATATCGTACAGCAATTTATAACATTAAAAGGTCAGAGTGATAATAAGATAAAGATTAGCATTTTAAAAGAGATAGAAAAAAATGAATATGGAACTTTAGTAAAGCACTTCGCTTACAAAAAAACTGCAGAGGATTTGAAGAACCTAGTAGTAATACTGAAAGATCTTGGCTATTTAACCACCAAGCTGGGAGAGTTAAGCAAAGAGCTAAAATATTATACTGAGGCGGCAGTATTTTACCATTATGTCATTACTATAGTGGATGAGAGCTTACGTGCTAAGGGTGAGAACGAGTTTACAGAACAAATGCTAACAGATTCATATCAGCAGTTAACCTATATACAACAACTGATATATTCAGCTGTTGATGGAGTCCCAAAGCACGCACCAATTGTACAAGTGGAGTCAAATGGTAATAATCAGCTACTGTCAAGTTTGCGAAGCAAAGTTGAGCTAGAACTTTTTCAAAAAAAGGTAGAGGCTGATAATCAAGCTGAAGTACAAATGCCATTAGAAGAACAGGCACGCAGTATTCTATTTAAATTAAGAAAACATGTAGAAAAGGAAATCGTAACAATAGAATCTAATCGCATTCAAAGTGTAAAAGCAGGTAACACTGGTGGAGAAGAGCCACAACAACAGGAACAAGAAGCCCACTACATAAAAGAGACAAGAGAATTATTCGAAAAAATAGCATTTGATATGGGAAATTTCCTAAAGAAGCTATATGAAGAAAGTGAAGCAGAACTAGGCGAGCGACCTTGTGAATATGCAGTTATAGGACTTGGTTCAATGGCATTAAAGCAAATTACACCCTATTCAGATTTAGAGTTTGCCATTCTTACAGAGAATGAGGATTATAAACAAAATAAAGATCCAAAGATAGAAGAATATTTTAAAAACTTAAGCCATTTGGTAAATTTTAAGATGATCAATCTAGGGGAGAGCATCATTCCCGAGAGTAAATATGGTTTAGATATGAGTCATCTAGTACACGTAGCAGTTAACTTTGATCTAGGAGGAAAAACACCACTTGGAAGAATAGAACGTGACAAACCATATGAGTTAATACAAACTGTAGATTTGATGCTCCATTATGTGCGTAATGAGGGAGATAAAGCTAGTCATATAGATAAGAGCCTGCCATATATACTAGAAAATGTTTCTTATGTGCATGGAGATGAGAAACTTGTGGAAACTTATAAAGGTAAAGTTACAGAGTTTCTGCAAGATAACTTGCAAGGCAGATTAAACTGTGAGATAAGAGCCATTAAGATACTAGAAGAAGGAGCGGTTGAAATTAACTATTTTCAGCAAAAACTAGGTCTCAAACCTAAGGAAACTTCGTTTAAAGGTGATGTTGACAAATTGAAACCTGAATTATTTCAAAGTGGAGGTCGTTTATTTGATGTTAAGCAAGAGATCTACCGATTACCTGATCGTATGGTGTATAATCTTGGTCTATATTATGGTATTGAAGGAGAAAGTAGCTGGGATACAGTCGATAAATTAGCGAGTCAAGGAATAATCAATCCACAGGCAGCAATTAATCTAAAAAATGCTATAACTTTTTCGACTACCCTCAGATTAAAAACCTATGCTCACCATAAAGCACAGAATGATGATATGGCTATATTTCCTAAGCCAGCTGAAACTGAATCTGAACTTAAAGAACAAGCTCAACAGATATTCCACTTATCTGAAGAAGATTTAGAAGAACAAGGTGGATTGTTTCAATATTTTTACACTGCATTACCTTTACATGAAAGAATAAAAGATTTCTGTGACCAATATCAAACATTATATGGTGAAAGTAGATTTTTTTTTTTCAAAAACACTAACTTTTATGTAGATGATTCTATTAATAAAGGGATTATTCATTATAGATTAGCACAATATAAGAAAGCTCAAAGTAATTTAGAGGAAGCGTTAAAGAATCCACAGAATCAAGATAATATTCAAGTAAGAAGTATTTTAGGAGCTATATATACTCGTTTTGGTAATAGCAATCAGGCTTTAGAGCAATATAAGTATTGTTTAAATGCTTATAAATGTTTCTTACCAGATAAATTTCATCCTGCTATGGCTGATTGTTTACAAAATCTAGGAATTGCTTATAGTTCTAAAGGACAATATGATCAGGCGATTAAGTGCTATGAAGAGAGCCGAAAGATATACGAGCTCATCTTCCAAGATCAACCTTCTCTTAATGTTGCTTTGTCTTTAAGTAATCTAGGTAACGCTCATTCCCATAAAGGACAATATAATCAGGCGATTAAGTGCTATGAAGAAGGCCTCAAGATAAAAAAACTCATCTACAAGAAAGAAAATCATTCAACTTTTGCTGATTCTTTAAATGCTCTAGGGTCAGCTTATAAAAATAAAGGACAATATGACCAGGCGATTAAGTACCTTGAAAAGAGTCTAAAGATTTATAGACTCATTTACAAGGAAGAACCTCATTCGGATGTTGCTAGTGCTTATTATAATCTAGGGGTGGCTTATAGTAGAAAAGGACAATATGATCAAGCAATTAAATACTATGAAAGAGACCTTAAGATGACAAAATTCATTTACAAAGACGTACTTCATCCGCATGTGACTAGATCTTTAAATGTTCTAGGGTCAGCTTATCAGAGAAAAGGACAATATGATCAGGCGATGAAGTACTATGAAGAGAGTCTTAAGATGAACAAACTCATCTACAAGGAAGAACCTAATCTGGATGTAGCTGAAATTTTACATAATCTAGGAGAAGCTTATGCAACTAAAGGGCAATATGATCAGGCGATTCAGTACTATGAAGAGAGTCTAGAGATAAAAAAAGTAATCTTCAAGGGAGGGCATCATCCATTTGTTGCTTCTTCTTTAAATAATCTAGGTGCAGTTTATCACAATAAAGAACAATATGATCAGGCGATTAAGTACTATGAAGAAAGCCTTGAGATGCAGAAACTCATCCATGAGGGAGAACCTCATCCGGATGTGACTGATTCTTTAAGTAATCTAGGGGTTGCTTACCAAGGCAAAGGACAATATGATCAGGCAATTAAGTACTGTGAAGAGAGCCTAAAGATGAACGAAGGCATATACGGCAAAGACCATCATCCTAAAATTGCTGGTTGCTTAAATAATCTAGGGTCAGTTCATGCTGATAAAAGACAACATGATCAAGCAATTAAGTACTTTGAAAAGAGCCTAAAGATGAACGAAGGCATATACGGCAAAGACCATCATCCTGATATTGCTATGTCTTTGAATAATCTAGGAATTGCTTATTATCATTTAAAACAATATGATCAAGCCGTAAAGCATATTAGCCAAGCCTTGAAAATAATATCTAGTTTCAAAGATCACCATCATCAAAATGCAATACAAAACTCATACAACCTGATTGTAAAAAGTCGTCTAGAAAATATTCCTTATTCCAAGCTTCGTTGCAGGTCTTATAGCTTTGGTAGCCAAAAGCGTGGCTAAACTGATGCCAACTACTATTTACGATTCATTAACTAAGGTAATAGTGGGTTTTTTTTACCAAGGATAATATTGATACCGATGTACATCTTGTTAGGGATGATTCATCTGCAACAAATCAAGATTGACCTCCAAGTCCTTGAGTGATTAATGCCATTTTAATCTTACTACCAAAAGTGATATTGTAAATTATGAGAATAAATTGTTTTAATAAAAAATATTATATTAAAACTTGGTTTATATTTTTGTGATCAGGATTTTGGTTGTGATATTAATGAAAACATTAAATCGGTAACATTTGATAATCCTGGTACTGCAGGACAAATAAAAAGTTCGAGATACTGCTGATATTTCAGCTTCTTTAAAGACAGTAACATAGTTATCAGCTCCTAATTTAATTAACATATGTCATGGACACATAGGTAAGGTTAACCGATTATTTCCAGAAATACCACCAGTCAAATCAGCTTAAAGTGTTAGGAAATTCTTGTCTAACTTTCCTAAGTTTATCGTTGACAAACAAATTTATATTGATACATTATTATGAACTAGAGGAGACAACTTAGACTTAATGCTGGCAACATTTGATTCTACAATTGGTAAGTTTAACCATGACAAGTATATAGAAGTGTTAGATAGGCCGAGTATACAATATAGCTCTAATCCTACTGATTAGGGATCAAAGGCTGCTAAAGTGGCTGTAAAAGCAGGTCTACAAGTGGCTGGTGTACCAAACATTGTTGCATCACCTATAGTCTTGGAAGTTCACGGCGTGTCTAAACTGCTACCAAGCTCTTCTTATGGTTCATTAACTAAGGCAATAGTAGGTTTTTTAACCGGTTGGTGTCTTACACTTGGTTGTAGGGCCTTATGGATTACTCCAATTACCCTTTCGTCTGATGTTGGGGTTTCCCCTCTTTTTAGTGTTGGTTCCTGTCTCTTTTTATTTTTTATATATTTTTTTTTTATATTTTATTTTTTTGATCCCATATTATTTATTTTTTTTAAATATGAGTGAGACAGGATAGTCGTCTGTATTGTATTGTTTTTTTTTTTTTTTTTTAGTTTTTTTGGGGTACAGGTGATACAGTTTACAAAAATAATGAAGAAGAGGATAGTACAATGAGCAAAAGTAGTAAGAAAATAAAAAGAGAAAAAGAATACAGTGAGAAAAGAGTACAGTAAAAATAGAAAAACAAAAATATAATGATAAAAGATAAAAGAAAGAAAAGGCGTGGGGGTCGTGGTTGTTGGCAAGTCGACGTTTTGTTGACGTTGGTTGACACTGTAGGGTGATTCATTAACCTCGAGCAGCATTGTTATTTTTTTGTTTTGTTTTGTGGGGAAATGCTTGTCTGTTTAGTTTTTAAATTTAAATTTCAATTTTGGGAATTTATTTATTTTTTTATAAATTCCGTGTGGTCCCTCTTTTTTTGTTTTTTACCCTCGAGAGGAGGTCGAGCCTACAGTGTCGGCGTGTGTCGTATGCCGAGGGTGGTTTTTGAAGACACCCCGGTGTATGCGCCCATTTTGTGGCGTACCAGCATGTGGATGAGGGGTCGGGGAAGAGCTAGGGAGGTTTGAGAAGGAGAACCTTCCTTGGCCGCGCTATGTCTGTGTGTGGGTATTTTATGTAATCGTTTAGTAGCGATTTGATAGTGTCGTTTGGGTGGTCTGCCATGTCGCTGTAGAATTTCTTCGACAGCTTCATGACGTGTTCGAGTATGGTGTCAGTTTTGGTGTCTCTGTGGAGAGTGGTATTTCGAACGAACCAGGGTGCGCCTGTTATCATTCGAAGTGATTTGTTTTGTATAGTCTGGAGCGTCTGGATGTGTTTCATGCTTGCGTATGCCCATATTGGGCATGCGTAAGTCATGATTGGACGAGTAATCGCGGTGTACAAGAGTAGTTTGCTGTTTATTGCAAGTTTACTTTTGTGCCCAATCATCGGGTAGAGTTGGCCTGTGACTTGGGATGCCTGTTTTTTTTTTACAGATATATGTCTGCTGAAATTTAGTCGCGAATCAAGAGTGAGGCCGAGGTATTTTACCGTTCGTGCCCACGGGATGTCTGTATTTCGCATCCGGATGCATTTGATATTCTTACCGTGTCTATTTGGCCTGCGACTGAAGGTTATTGCAGTGCTTTTTTCTGGGTGTATTTGAATGCGCCAGTTGGCGCACCAGGCTTGGATGTCCGCACTTGCCTTTTGTACAAGTGCGGTGGCTCTATTTCTGTTTAGCGATCGTGCTAGGATCGCTGTGTCGTCTGCGTACTGCGCGACGATTGTTTCGTTTACCCCCGGTATGAAGGCGGGTAGTGGGATGTCATGAGTATAAAGATTGTACAGCAGGGGCGATAAGGCGGACCCCTGCGGCACACCGGCTGTCGGCGTACGCGTCGTCGATAGTTCGCCGTTGACTTTAGTGCGGAAAGTTCTGTTGGTCATGAATGAGTTTATGATTTTTAACATTGGACTTTCGAGGCCGGCCTCGGAGAGTTTGACTATCATACCTTCTATCCAAACCTTATCGAAGGCTTTGGCTATGTCGAGAAATAGGCCAGTGGTGAAACATCGGCGGTTGAAACCTTCGCTGATGAATTCAACAACTCTGAGTAATTGGTGGTTGGTGGAGTGTCTGTGACGGAAGCCGTGTTGCTCATCCGGGATGAGTTTTTTTTCCGTCACAAACTCTTCCAGTCGGGATTTAATTACACGTTCCAGTAGCTTTCCCATTGTCGGGAGTAGGCTAATGGGTCTGTGATTTTCTGGAATCTCGCGAGGTTTGCCCGGTTTTGGGATTAAGATGATGTCTGCGGCTTTCCAGGCGGGCGGAAAGTGTTGGACGGCTAGGCATGCGTTTATGATCGTTGTTAGTGCTTTGACACCGTTCTCGGGAAGGTGTTTCAGCGCATTGTGCTTTATTTCATCGTTGCCAGGGGCTTTACGATTGGATAAGCATTTGATTCTGCATTCGATCTCGCCCGTGGTTGCGGGTGGGATGGCAGTTGCAGTCGGAGATGTTGTGATCTCTTCAGTGATTTTAATATATTTGGCGGTTACTGATTCTATACGTGTTTTGAGCACGAGGTCGTTTTGGTTGAATTCATTCGGAGAGAATTGTTTCTCGAGTGATTCCGCGAAAGTTTCTGCTTTTTCCGCGGCTGTGAAGACCGGGCCATTCGGACCGTTAAGCGGTTGAATGGGGCATTTTTTGTGTCTGACTGCTTTGCTGAGAATCCAGAAGGGATTGCTTCCTTTGGTCATACCCTGTAGGTATTTGCCATAGGAGGAGTCTCTGTGCTCCCGAAGTTCAATTTTAATCTCCGCGGTGAGACGGTTTTTGAGCGTTCTTGCTGTGGGATTGGCGTGCCGGCGCCATTCCTTAGCCGCTCTGTTTTTTTCCCGAATTAGGTTCTTAATTCTAATTGGGATATCTGGTCTGTGGTCTTCCACGGGGACTTCGGTTGTGGCGGATTCTTTCGCGGCGCGTATGGAATCCGTCAGACCGGCAATTGCTCTGTCTATGTCTGCTGGATTGGCGGGACTAGCAGGGTTGTGGAAATTGTCTGAGAAGTGAGTGCTGAAATCTTCCCAGGAGACTTTGTCTCTGGTTTTTTTCGACACAATAGCAAGGGGGTCAAGGGGGTCAGCTAAGAATAGAAGGACCGGCCGGTGGTCTGAGTTTAGTTCGTGAACGACTCTGATATGCGGTGTGTGCGACATCGCTATTAATAGTGCGAAATCGAGCACATCTTGTGTGTTCGATGCAGGGTGGTATATGGTTGGCTCATTTGGAGCGGCAATGACGGCGTTGTTATCTAGTGCAAATTTGTAGACGGCTCGGCCACGGAAGGTGGTCCGGCGGCTATTCCAGGCTGAGTGTTTTGCGTTGAAGTCCCCGGCGATAACGGTGGCGGGGATATCATTCAACAGGAGATCGTTTAAGTCTGATGCTGCCAATGTTGTTCGGTGTGTCGGAGGGCAGTATACAGATATTAACTGTATTTTGCCTGCATTTTTTGTGTTAATGCATATCGCGGTTGATTCTAAATTGCAAGAGTTTAGACGCGGTTTCTGGATAATAGCACAATGGTCTATGTGTGATTTTATTACGATGGCGGTTCCTCCGCCTTTCGCGTGCTTCCGGTCGGTCCGGTGCGTACTGTAATTCGGGAAGTTAATCGGTGTCGCGGGTTTCAAAAACGTTTCATTGACGAGTAATGCGTCAATGTCGTGTGTTCTAAGGAAATTTTGCACTTCGATTTTATCGTTGCGTAAAGTACCGTTTGCGTTCCAGAACGCTATCTGTAGTGATGTAGGTCTAGTTTTAATGTTGGCCATGGTTGGTTAAGGAGGTGGTCTGGTAATAGATGTCGCATACGCGAGCAATGGTTGCTTGGCTGCGCGCGATTGAGTCCTGAAGTTCTCTTACGAGTTCTTCCAGGGCCCTGTCACGCGCGGCTTCGCGTGGGACGGAGGGAGTAAAATGCTTGGTACTCACTTTGGGTTTTGGTGTCGGTCTCAGTTGTGTCATGTCGGCAACTTTGGCTGCCCAAGAAGTGCTTGGTCGTTGTTGTTGAGTTTCTCGTCGGGCTGAGGGGTCTTCGTATCTACGTCCTGTATTAGACGGCAGTGCAGGCCAGTTCTCGGCACGCTGTATGGGTTTGCCCGCACGTGGATGGTGGGGGCAGCCCCGGTAGTTTGCCGGATGCTGTCCAGAGCAGTTTGCGCAGGTGGCTGGACCGTCCTCTCGTTTTTTTTTGCATGAGTCGGTGCGATGGTCCATCCCACATTTCACGCATTTTGGCGGTGCGTGGCATCCAGTCTGGGAGTGACCGAACATTTGACAAATGTGACATTGTCCTAGTTCGGTCTTTCGTTTTAGTGATTCCGCCGAAACGTTGTAGTTTCCAAGTCTTTGGATCGCGAATGTTTTTTTTCCTTCTGCGGTGCGCTCGACGTCGAGCAGCATGAGGGCCATTGGTGTCCTGGATTGACCTTTCTTCATCCTTTGTGCTCTAATGATCGGGTAGCCTTCTTCGCGCAGCATTTCCTCCACCTCCGAGTCCTCAAAATTTTCGGGGATTCCCTTAAGTACGATCTTGTATGTTTTATCTTCCTTAAGGGTGTAACAGTGAAAGGAAATGCTGCGTTTGTCTAGGAAGTCGATTATTCGTCGGTAGATTGTGCTGTTGTCAGTATTGACTCTCAGGGAATCTTTCTGGTCTGTTGCAGAAAATCCTGAGAGTCCGGCGAGCTTAAGGTCCTTTTCAAGGATGGAGAAGTCTCTTTTTCGGTGGATGATTATTGGGGGCGTTTTTTCGGAGTTTTTGACTCTCTCTGTGTTGTCCCCATTTTTATTGGCAGCGGGTGTCTGTGGGGTGGTTTTGTCAGTCGTGATAGTTGGGGCTACTTTTGTTTTAGGTTTGGCGGTAGTAGTCGGAGAAGTGGTGAGTATAGTTGGGGAGTCTGGTGGGTTTTTGGTCGTTTTTTTTGCCGCTTTTTTTGAGCGGCGAGTGGGTATGGTTTTGAATGTTTCAGTTTTGGATTCTTCGTCCTCTTCCGATCTAATTTTTCTTTTGAGAGGTTTGGTTTTTCGAGGTCGTGATGTGGACTGTTGCGTGTCTGAGGATTCATTGGCTGACTCGTCGCAGACCATGTCCACCCAGACGAGTTCTGGGGTCGGTGCGTTTTTTTCTTCAATGATTTTTTTAAGGTTGTTAGCCTTTTCGTCTGTTTCAGTGCATGGTGAGAATGCCATACAAAGCAGCTGGTAGAGCGTGAGGAGAGACTCAACAGAGATGAGGCCTTTTCCATCCTTCCCTGTATGGAGAAGGTCCGAGATCTTGAATAGTATGGAATTCTGGTGGGTCTTGTCGGTAATAATCTCCTCAGGAGACAAATCGGATATTGTGTTGTTATTGTCTAGCGTTGCGGTCGGGCTGTTGTTGTCAGACATTTCGATTATTGTTGTAGTATGGCTTGGTCGGTGTGAGTGGGTAGTGCTGGTTTGTGCGGTTGTTGGTCTTGCGGGTGAGAAGTTCGGGAGCGGTGGTCGGTGTTGAATGGCTATAGTCGGTAGGTTTAGTATTGTTGTCTGAGATATTGTGGAACAGTAGCGATAGTGGCGATGTGCACTGGTCTGCTATCTGATCGTGAATGTTTTTTAACCAATGATTACGAATTAGATCAACTATTTGAGGCTTATGAAAGACTAGACATTACTAAACCCGATTTAGGGTATCCAATGCTAGAGCAACAACTGGATGGAGAAGGGTTTTATCTGAAATATAAAGGTCATTACCGACTTGATCCTGATCCTGAAGTCAACCCTAATAAAGCTAGTGTGCCTCTACAAGATGGTACTCTAGAATGGTATTGGATGAAGTTGTGTAAGTATAGTGAGGCAGATATTAGAAGTAAGTTTATACAATCTTTTACAAAAGAGCGATTATTAGCTCTCAGAGAACAATATGACATCGAACCACCAAACAACAGAGGAAAGAGGGTAATTATGTCTAAATCTAGCAGTATAGCAGAATTAAAAGATCGAATAAGCAGTTTAAATAAAATTAATATTAAAAAGGTGTTAGGAGGGGTAGTATCAAAAACTCCAATAGAAAACATCATTTAAGAAATGCAAGAAGAGCCTGCAGAATGGGTTAAAACTTGTTCTACCAATAATGTAATGAACGCAGAAGGAGAGAATAAGCATCAGTTTATTTATAAAAAAGAAAATTTGGTAACTAAACTTGCACAAGAGAAAAAACAAAATATTTTTTAATTAAAGACGTATTACCGCAACACTTATTAAATAGCATATATGGTTATACATGCCTTAGCAAATTATTATCTTTATAATGAGCATAATGGAGAGAAAGCCCGTGAAATATTACTTTGCTCTAAAAAGCTAGCATAGCAGTATGTATTAAACAAGAGTGTAATCAAATTTTATTTTGATAATTTAAGTGAACTAAAAAACATACACAAACCTTGAAATAATTACAGATTTGCCGGAAATATATACGAGTATCATTTATTTTTTAGCTAGGACTTATATGTATCAAGGAGTTAAACTGAAGCCATACCATATTTTGAATTATCAAAATATTTAGGAAATGAATTAAAATTATTTGAAGGTGACATGACTTCATTTTGTAGGTGCCTTGACCTCCTTGCCCGCCTCCTAAGGGCAGCTCGCAATCAATACGAAAAATCGCGTATAATATTTTTATCTACTTTGGCCAAAATATTTTATAAAGTGGTCACCGCTCAACTTAGGGGCTGTAGGTTGTATGGCTAAAGTATTTTTTCAAATCGAGACGACCAACGGCAAATAAGCAGAATAACATCTGGGAGCGCGGCCGCTTTCTAAAATTTAGGAACATAAGTAATTTCTTGGAAATGGTATTTAGACATAGTTCAAGTACCAAGCGCTTGAAGAAGCCACCTCACGGATGTTTTGATGCGGGACGCTACCCCCTCCCTTAAAAGACTTGACTTTTAAAATAGACTAGCTGTAAGCCCGTTGCCCAGCAACGGGAGATTTTTGCTGCATTGTGTTTGATTTTATTTAGTTTAATTTAATTTAATTTAATTTAATTTTAATTTATTTTATTTTATTTTATTTTATTTTATTCAAAAAAGTGGAGACTGGAAGGTTTGAAATGTGGTCGGACAGACATTATCGGCTATTAATATATAGAATAGCTGTAAGCCCGTTGCCCAGCAACGTGAGATTTTTGTTGCATTGTGTTTGATTTTATTTTATTTTATTTTATTTTGTTTTATTTTATTTTATTTTAATTTATTTCATTTCATTTCATTTCATTTCATTTCAGTTATTTTATTTTATTTTATTTTATTTCAATTTATTCTATTTTATTTTAATTTATTTTATTTCAATTTATTTATTTTATTTTATTTTATTTTATTTTATTTTATTTTATTTTATTTTATTTTATTTTATTTTATTTTAATTTATTTCAATTTAGTTTATTTTATTTTATTTTATTTTGTTTTATTTTATTTTATTTTATTTTAATTTATTTTATTTTATTTTATTTTGTTTTATTTTATTTTATTTTAATTTATTTTATTTTATTTTATTTTATTTTATTTTATTTTATTTTATTTTATTTTATTTTATTTTATTTTGTTTTATTTTATTTTATTTTAATTTATTTTATTTTATTTTGTTTTATTTTATTTTATTTTATTTTATTTTATTTTCTTTTATTTTATTTTATTTTATTTTATTTTATTTTATTTTATTTTATTTTATTTTATTTTATTTTATTTTATTTTATTTTATTTTATTTTATTTCAATTTATTCTATTTTATTTTAATTTATTTTATTTCAATTTATTTATTTTATTTTATTTTATTTTATTTTATTTTATTTTATTTTATTTTAATTTATTTCAATTTATTTTATTTTATTTTATTTTATTTTGTTTTATTTTATTTTATTTTATTTTAATTTATTTTATTTTATTTTATTTTGTTTTATTTTATTTTATTTTAATTTATTTTATTTTATTTTATTTTATTTTATTTTATTTTATTTTATTTTAATTTATTTTATTTTATTTTATTTTGTTTTATTTTATTTTATTTTATTTTATTTTATTTTATTTTGTTTTATTTTATTTTATTTTAATTTATTTTATTTTATTTTAATTTATTTTATTTTATTTTATTTTATTTTATTTTATTTTATTTTATTTTATTTTATTTTATTTTATTTTATTTTATTTTATTTTATTTTAATTTATTTCAATTTATTTTATTTTATTTTATTTTATTTTATTTAAAAAAGTGGAGACTGGGAGGTCGAGGACACCTTACACTCACCCTAACTAACGGACCTTATCGGCTATATAGACTAGCTGTAAGCCCGTTGCCCAGCAACGGGAGATTTTTGCTGCATTGTGTTTGATTTTATTTAGTTTAATTTATTTTATTTTAATTCATTTAATTTAATTTAATTTAATTTAATTTAATTTAATTTAATTTAATTTAATTTAATTTAATTTTAATTTATTTCAATTTATTTCAATTTATTTTATTTTATTTTATTTTATTTTATTTTATTTTATTTTATTTTATTTTATTTTATTTTATTTCAATTTATTCTATTTTATTTTAATTTATTTTATTTCAATTTATTTATTTTATTTTATTTATTTTATTTTATTTTATTTTATTTTATTTTATTTTATTTTATTTTATTTTATTTTATTTTAACTCATTGGCATCGGATGACTCGTATACGAGTCTTTTGAGTTCCCTTTTAAAACTACGGATGACTCGTATACGAGTCTTTTCGCCGGTCTGACTGCGGCGTTGAAATATACACATCCAATGCGAAAAATGTTTTAGATTCTCTACAGAGATGGCATAGCAAATGTTTGATGCATCATTTAAAAAATAAAATATTAAAATATGTGCACAAATATTTTTTTTATTGGGTGATTTCGGCGATGAAGAATCAGCAGACAGTTAAAATATAACTTAATTTTTAAAAAGGAGTTTTTTTTGTCAGAATGATTTTTATTGAATAATAAATTTAGGATATGTAGTAATAAAGACAAATTGATCATTTCTATGATAAAAATCGAAAAAAAAACATTTTTTTCTTTCAGTTAATTTTTCCGATTTTTTAGAAAGTATAAATAGGGTTTTTTTCTGTTCGCCTGATTTTAATTTAACAATAAATTGAGAAAACATAAAGGTTTAGTTACGTGATAAAAATCGAAACATACATTT